>OX589597.1:31063743-32263743 GCA_951329385.1 Polia nebulosa
TGGGCAAAGTGTATCATTTTTGCGATTGGAACATTTGCATCTGGATCACCGAAATGATCCGAATCACTGATATGTTTCATTTGGATCATTTGTATCATCGGCTCAAATGATATAAAATAGGTACACAATGTTACGTTGCGTCGCGGTGTTACTACTGAGTCAGAATTATATGTAAACAATGCCGAATGTTATATTGTATTTTTTTATTTAAAGTGTACAAAATGTACTATTTATGATTGTTTATAAATAAAATCGATCTTCCTTGATACTTAATTTATCCAGGCTTAATACTGGCGGCTATTCGATAATTTATGGCCAGCTGGCTAAAACGCTTGCATGTTTGCACTAAAAACATTAAAATTATGCAAATAACAATCTTATAGTATTTGATATTAAGCGCATGGTCATTTTTACGTACATGGATACCGACAACGAAAAACTGTGAGAGTATGAGTGATACACATGTCATTTGGTATCTCTTTCTGACTTGTACAGATTGTATTATGTCACCTGCTCACTTGCGAGTCGCGGTCCATTAGTAAAGTAACTCAGTGTGTCTTAGTCTCCCTCTCTCGCTCACTTGTCAGCGGCGCGTCGCGCGGAAAGAGCACGGAGCAAAGTAATGATTCAGATCCAAATGATGCGTTTGAAACGTAGTTACTGAACCAATCTTTTGAATCACTTCAAAGAGCCGGATCAGTGAGTCGGTTCCGTAAAGAGTTACACACCTCTAAAAAGAACTCTATCACGTGAGCAAAGTCGCGGGTCGATATTATTTAGGTGCTTGACCTTTCATAACAACAACTAAATTGGGTGCATAATAATTACGTTTCACCCAGTGATAATCCTAAGTTCTAACACTTATTTGTTTGAGTTTATGTTGTCATTCAAACAAATAAGAATGTTGAATGTTGAACGCAGACGCGTCACGCGCCACCGATGTGGCGTTATCGCGTACCTACCTACGCAATGACGCCGCACCCACACGCCGCTGCAACCACTCTTCAATGAAATCGCGCATGTATGCGTCACTCAGCGTTAGGAGTGTGTATGTGTACGCGCACTAGCTTCTTACTGCTCATCACAGCGTCTATCTCTCTCGCACGTCGTGTCGGATGAGATAGCATGCATTTTAACCCCGCCCATCAAATAGTTCGTGCGGCCGACTAGTGTACCCTTAATTTTTTATAGTGTTGCAGGTTGACTCCTGAGATGATGTTCTTACCAAGGTTTTTAATTTTTAATAGTGTTGCAGGTTGGCTCCTGAGATGATGTTCTTACCAAGGTTTTTAATTTTTAATAGTGTTGCAGGTTGGCTCCTGAGATGATGCTTGTACCAAGGTTTTTAATTTTTAATAGTGTTACAGTACCAAGGTTATTAATTTTTAATAGTGTTACAGATTGGTTCCTGAGATGACGCACTTACCAAAGTTTTTTTAATGGGTGTTCATTATTAAAAACTTTTATTTAACTTGCGATGTTGCTGACTGCAATGAGGCTGTCTTTTCTTTTGGCTAGGTTATTGTTACACATGAATTATTCCTGTGTACAAAAATAAAATTATTGTACAGGGTGTAACGGAAAGGTGTGGTCATATTTTAAGAACTGTATCTGCGAGACGAGAATGGATAAAGTGAGAAATGAGTTTGTGAAATGATGTTTTTTTCTTTTTTTTAGGTATTATATTAAATATAAATGTATGTTTATTATTAATATATATATTTTCGTTCACGTTTTTTTATTATTATTTCTACTTGTTATTGCTTTGTTTGTTTTTTTTTTTATGCACCTGCCATATTATCTCTCCACCACCCGTGGTTGACTGGTAGAGAACGCCTAAGGCATTAAGTCCGACTTTGTACTTTTGTTGCATGAAGTATAAATAAAAAAGACGTGTGGCACTCGGAGACTACCGAGGTAAAGCTATTGCATAGCATTTTTTATCAACTAAAATATTTTTCGCAGACAGATTTGAGTGAATTAAATGATTATCTATTTAAATATTCAGTAGTAGATTTAAATAAGTATGTATTTTATCTATTATGCATACTATTTAAGGTGCGTAGTGAGATGATGTGAAAACACCATAGTAATGCATGCCTACGGAGTTCTTCAGAACTTGAGGAGGAAAAAGGGAAATTAATACGTCGAAGCTATAACTCTTCTGTAAGCTTTGATTTGTAATAAAGTGGGACTCAAAATAGATTTAAAGTTTATTATAGTTAATAACTATGTAATAACTATGTATATAGAATTTCCCTTACTACTTTAGCTGCTCAAAACTTTGACACCTTTCTTGCAAACTGGTTCCTCAACCCTGATCAAAATACTGATAATATTCCACCTGATAATAATTATAGCTAAGATTGGAACATATCTTTAATTCATTTGAACACATCAACTTTAACTCCAAGAATTTTAACAGGAAAGAAAAAAGTGACACCTGACAGTCGTGTTATTTTTCGTCAGGTTTTTAAAAAATATATTTAAATCATTTAAAAATTATGCTATTTAGTGATATTAGTGCATTAAAACTTGATTTTATCAATTTAATCTGGCGAATTGGGGAACACAAAGACATTTAGAAAATACAAGGAGGTACGAAACGTACCGTATGGTGTCGGACGTAAAAGAATAGTACCATCCCATCACTTCCCGTGGGTGTCGTAAGAGGCGACTAAGGGAGCTTGAGCCCTAGTGCATACTACTAAAGCACCTTGGGCCACCCGCGCGGTGGCGGGTAAACCACCAACAACAGCATTCCCAAGGAGGGTTGGCGTCAGGCAGGCGGCCGGCTATAAAACTTTTGCCAAAACCTTTTTGCATCATGGTCTGGAAAAATATGATGTGCGATAGGGCTAGGGCGTACCCCACAGGCGACGCGCAGGGGCAGCACCCGGCTCCTGTGGGAAATGGACAAGGGTTGTCGCACCAGGACGGGCGGGTGCGACGTAAGACGCAAGCTCGGAGAGTGAGAGAATTAAGATTGAGGTGTGCGAGCTGGAATTTAGGTACTATGACTGGAAAAGGAAGAGAGTTAGCAGATGTTTTAAAAAGGCGACGGATAAATATAGCGTGTTTGCAAGAAACGAAATGGAAGGGTGCAAAATCAAGAGAATTAGGAGAAGGATATAAGTTTTATTACTGTGGAAGTGATGGCAAACGGAATGGTGTGGGCATAGTTTTGGATAGTGAGTTAAAAGAATGTGTGGTGGATGTTAAAAGAGTAAGTGATAGAGTGATAGCTATTAAAGTGGTTGTGGAGAGTATGATAGTAAATGTTATTAGTGCGTATGCACCCCAATCAGGATGTGACGATAGTGTAAAAGAAAAGTTTTGGAAGGACTTCGATTGTGTGATGATGAATGTACAGGAGAGTGAAGAGGTGTTTGTGGGGGGTGATTTTAATGGGCATGTAGGAAGTCTGAAGTACGGTTATGAGAGAGTGCATGGTGGTTGGGGGTACGGAGACCGTAATACTGATGACGAGACATTGCTGCAAGCTGCTTCGGCTTTTGACCTGGCAATAACTAACACCTGGTTCAAAAAGAAAGACGAACACCTGATCACTTACAAAAGTGGCCAGCACGCGACCCAAATTGACTTTTTCTTGGTGAGACGAAACAGTCTCAAAACAGTCAAAAACTGTAAAGTGTTGCCAGGCGAATGCTTAGTCTCTCAACACAGGCTCATATTGATGGACGTAACAGTCAGTGTCTCGTCCAGTAGGAACAAAGAACGGCCCCCACCCAAAATCAGATGGCGTATGATAGAAAATGAGGAGTGTGCAAGTATGTTTAAGAGTCAAGTGGTAGATAAAATGATAGAAATGAAGGATATGGAAGGAAAATCTGTGGATGAATGTTGGAAAGAGATGGTGGATTATATAAGGCGAGTAGCAAAAGATGTGTTTGGAGAATCGCAAGGTAAAGGCATGATAGAAAAGGATACATGGTGGTAGAATGAAGATGTGCAAAAGATGCTAACAGAAAAGAAAATTTCGTTTAAAATAGGGCAGAATGTAGAAACCGGAAATGATAATTTGAAAGAAGAGAAAAAGAAAATTTATAAAGAATGGAAGAGGAAGGCAAAAAAGGCGGTTGCAGTTTCCAGGGCTAAGGCGCAGGAAAAGTTATACAAAGTTGATACGACAGAGGGGCTTTCCTTTAAACTGCCTATACTAGGTACTATTTTCAAGCTCTGTACCAAAAATCAATTAAATCGGAGCAGTAGTTTAGTCACAAACGATTTTTTAAGTTTTGGCCTCGTTTGAACACGATGTATCTTTCCTAACAGCTGATTATGTCTATACGCACAGGTCATGCACCTTAAAACGATAAATCGCCGTCGGCCGATCGCTTTGACGCGAGAGAACACACGTCGCCGCCCTCCGGCGCGTGTGCGATGTTGCCGCTTTGTTACCTAGGTATCTAAGGTCAGTTAATTTTATTTATAAATGGTGGTTGCGTTTTACTCTGAATTGTAAGCTATTTAGTTTGTTTGAAAAAAAAAAAACCTCATTTATTATTATTTTTATTTTTATACCGTATCGAATTAATACTAAACACGTATAGTATACGTAGTTTAATTTAATGCCCCTCTGTCACATCAACGTTGTATAATTTACTGGACAGCCCTAGAGGCCAGAAGGAGCTCTACCGGATTACAAAATTAAGAGAAAGGAGAACGAGGGATATAATGCATATAAAATGTATGAAAGATGAACTCGGTAAAGTCTTGTCGAAAGATGACGAAATAAAAGAGCGATGGAAGGTTTATTTTGAAAAGTTGATGAACGAAGAGAATGAATGGAGTGGTGTGCTCAAAGAGGTACAAGTAAATATGGGTTTGTTGAGAGAAATTAGCATGGATGAAGTAAGAAAGGCAGTTCAATGTATGAAAAATGGAAAGGCCATGGGCCCTGATGACATACCAGTGGAAGTATGGAAGTGTTTAAAAGAGGATGGATGTATGTGGCTGACTTTATTCTTCAATAAGTTGTTGTATGAAGAAGTGATCCCACAAGAATGGTGCAATAGTTCGCTAGTGCCCATCTTCAAGAATAAAGGGGATGTACATTACTGCAACAACTATCGAGGGATAAAGCTCATGACACATACTATGAAAGTATGGGAGAAAGTGATAGAGAAAAGATTGCGAGAGGAGAGTGAGATTACCCCGAACCAGTTTGGGTTTATGCCAGGTCGAGGGACAATGGACGCCACCTTCGCTCTCCGTCAATTGTGCGAGAAGTACAGACGTATGCACAAGAACTTGCACATGGTGTTCATTGATCTTGAGAAAGCGTATGATAGGGTACCTCGGGATGTGTTGTGGTGGGCCTTGAAAGAGAAAGGTTTGCCTGGGAAGTATGTTGAGTTGATTCGTGCTATGTACAGACAATCTAGTACCTACGCCCGGTCGGCTGCTGGCAACACCGATAAGTTCAGTGTGGCTGTAGGCTTGCATCAAGGGTCGGCTTTAAGTCCTTACCTCTTCCTGTTGATTATGGACGCTCTTACGTCGGAAATACAGGAAGAGGCACCCTGGTGCATGCTGTTTGCCGACGACATTGTTCTGGTCGGTGAAGATGGACCTGAGATCCAGAGCAGATTGGAGAAATGGCAACAGAAGCTGGAGAAAGTTGGCTTGAAAATCAGCAGAACCAAAACTGAATACATGTTCTGCGATTTCGGCGGTCTCTCCAGTTCTGAAGCTGTAGTGCTAGATGGCGCGCTTCTCCCAGTCTGCTCCGATTTTCGGTATCTCGGTTCACTCGTGCAAAGCGATGGCGAAATAGATCGGACTGTTAAGCACAGAATTAACACTGGATGGATGAAATGGCGGCAGGTCACCGGGACTATCTGTGATTCCCGCATTCCCCTAAAACTTAAGGGGAAGATTTATAAAACAATGGTCAGACCTGCTGTCTTGTATGGTTCAGAATGTTGGGCCACAAAAGGGATGAATGAAAAGCAATTGCATGTAGCTGAGATGAGAATGCTAAGAGCGATGTGTGGTGTTACGCGCATGGATAGAATTAGGAATGAGTATATAAGAGGAAGTCTGAAAGTGGCACCGCTGACTGAAAAGTTGTGTGGAAATCGGTTGTCGTGGTATGGGCATGTGATGCGGAGGAATGAAGAAAATGTCGTGAGGAAAGTCTTGTGTATGGATGTGGATGGCTATAAGAGTAGGGGAAGGCCAAAGAAACGATGGTTGGACTGTGTGAAATAGGATATGGGTAAAAAAGGGGTGACTACAGAGATGACGACTAATAGAGGAGTATGGAAGAAAAAGACATGTTGCGCCGACCCCAAATAAATTGGGATAAGGGCAGGAGAATGATGAAGGAGGTACGAAACATCATCGTCCAAAAATCCTACCCGAAACCCAGGAAGGGGGGGATACTCAGCAAGAAGCTACGACGAGTTTATGTACAGGTACTGTTACCAACCGTACAGAAGACAATATGAAGCGAGCTGCCTCTAATCAGCTGATAAAGAGGTATTTCTATCAGTTTCTTGATTGCTGAGGCAAACCCAACTGCAACAATTTGTGCTGTGCATCAAGCGGAGAGCCCACGCATTGCCAAGGTAACGCATAGAAGGAAGACTGCGCCCCCTGCGGCTGTCACTCGTTTATTGACTATATATTTGAACATTTATTACTTTTGTTTATTTTTTTGGAATATGTGTAAGTGCAGTGTTTTTATTATAGTTCTTTAATATTTGGGTAAGTTTAATCAACTTATTTTATGTTTAATGCCGGCTGTAGCGATGCCGGAACTTGTAGCAGTCAACCTGCCACATCGCTTGAAGTCCAACAGGTGAGATGTCCCAATTGCTCGCAGGCACGCTTTTTTAAAGGCGAACGGGGGCTGAGGATACACTATGGCAAGGTTCACAAACCACATAGTGTTCCTTTGTGCCCCCCAGCTACATCTACACCTCACGAACAGACCTTGTGGAAAACGCTCTCAAAATTTAAAAATTCAACACCAGTTTTAAAAAGAGTTCCTCGGGGTGCAAGATGATCCGTTGCTCTGAGTTTGGCACAATGCGTCCGTCTTGCGACCCAAGAGAACTCAGTAAGTGCCTGGGAGCAATTGCTCACCTTCCCCTACAGAATTCTGCACGTTCAAAAAGATTTGGCAACTAAAAAAACTTAACAAATCAAATTAAAGAAAATTGTAATATTTCGACCATAATTTTAGATCCAAAATTACCACCATTTAATAACCGTTCACAGAAAAGCCTATGTTCGCATGTGGAATCGAAAATAAGTGAAGGTGACATTAGGGGAGCGGCCAGGCTATTATTCAGCAGTGATGTGGTGGCGCCTTACTCTCCAGAAACAATCTCAGCCTTGGAGAGTAAACATCCAGCGCCTGCGAATGATCTCACTTTCCCCGACCCCCCTGAGCCCCCGTTCCGGATTCATGTGTTTTTAACATTTCAGCCCCCCAATTGCTTGCTGCCGTGGGCTCCTTTCGAAGCGGTTCTGCCGGCGGCCTCGACGGCCTGACTCCGCAACACTTAAAGGACCTATTGAGTTCAGGCGCCGGGGATGCTGGTGAGTCGCTTTTGAAGGAGCTTGCGGCACTAGTCAACCTAATGCTCTCCGGCGGCGTGAACGATGCCGTCGTCGATGTCTTGTACGGGGCCAACCTATGTGCCCTGCGCAAGAAGGACAGCGGCATTCGTCCCATTGCCGTCGGGTGCACCTACAGGCGTATGGCAGCCAAAATTTGTTGTAAACTGTACAGTGACAGACTCGCAAACAAATTCCAGCCCCTACAGCTTGGTTTTGGCTCCAGAGGGG
The DNA here is from genome assembly GCA_951329385.1 of Polia nebulosa. Classification (NCBI taxonomy): domain Eukaryota; kingdom Metazoa; phylum Arthropoda; class Insecta; order Lepidoptera; family Noctuidae; genus Polia; species Polia nebulosa. The sequence continues at coordinate 31,071,568 of OX589597.1, forward strand.
GCTGTGAGGCTGCCGTACATGCACTATCTTCCTTTTTAAATTCTGAAAAGGGTGAGGTCATTCTCAAGGTTGACATTAAGAACGCTTTCAACTCTGTCAACAGGGACACTTTGTTGGCCGAGGCAAAAAAAGAACTACCCGAAATTTTCGGTTTTATTTGGCAATGTTACAGGCACCCTTCTAAATTATTATATAAAGAACAGCTTTTAGAATCTGCAGTTGGATGCCAGCAAGGTGACCCTCTCGGGCCAGTCATTTTCAGTTTGGCTATTCATCCAGTCATTCAACAACTAAATTCAAAATTTAACTGGATGTGTTGGATTGTGTGAGAAGTGATATGAAAGAAAAGGGAGTTAGTGCTAGGAAACAATGGAAGAAAAAAACGTGTTGCGCTGACCCCAAGTAACATGGGATAAGGGCAGGAAGTTGATGATGATCTGCCCATCTATGAACAACTTTCTTCAAGAAAACCTGAGGAAATTGTCAAAAAAATATTTCGCCTGCCATACAATGAGATTTTTTTATTTATTCTTAGAGAAAGTTGTTCATTTCTATATGGGCAGAACCAGTTTTTAAAATATGACTACTTACACCTTTCCGTTACAACCTGTATTTAGTTCCTAAGCTAGGCTATCAAAAAATATTGGAAAGGTATTTTAGATTTACCAAATCAATACAAAATTACAAAAATTAAACGCATCAAAGTTCAGTGGGGTGTTGTTACGTCACTTCTAGACAAAGACTGGTACATTTTTAAAGTACCTAGTATGACGTTACGCAAAATTTCCATTTAAGGTTCCGTACCAAATGTATTTTTGACTATTTGTATGGCTTTGGGTCAACAATAATAATAATAATAATAATGTAAAGCGAGGGGAGATTATGGAATCCGTGGGAACTCAACTCTCGGATTCCATACACCTTAGATCCCTCTGCTCAACCGAAACCTACAAGTATTTGGGTATGTCGGAAGCGATAGGCATCAATACGTCCATTTTCTGTGTACCGTGCGTGTTTCGTGTACTGTTGCTGAATAAATTTTATTCTATTCTATTCTATTCTATTCTATTCTATTCTATTCTATTCTATACTGCTGACGTGAAACAGTCGTTGAGGGAGCGCTTCTTTGGCCGCCTGAATAAAGTACTAAATAGTCTTTTATCAGGCGGGAACAAGGTGCGTGCCTTCAACGGTTGGGTCATGCCGGTATTGATGTACTCTTCCGGCATACTCAAATGGACTCAGACGGAACTTGACGCCCTAGATAGGAGGGTCCGCACACTGCTGACCGCAAATCGGATGCATCACCCACGATCATCGGTGATGAGGCTGTATATCCCGCGGAAGTGTGGGGGTCGTGGCTTCTTAAACGCTAAGACCCTACACAACCGCGAGGTATGCAGCCTTAGGGAATACTTCCTCAAAGCCGACGTGGGTATGCATCGAGATGTGGTCGCTGTGGACAAGGGCCTCACCCCGCTCTCCTTGGCAAACGAGAACTGGCGCAAACCTATGGTACTGGATACTAATGACCGCAGGGAAGTATGGCAGAGCAAGGAGCTTCACGGACGCTTTTACCGGGTCCTAAATGGGCCTGATGTAGATCTCTTAGCGTCCATATCCTGGCTGCGTTTTGGTGACCTCTTCGGAGAAACCGAAGGTTTTGTCTGTGCGATTATGGACGAAGTTATGATGACGAATAACTACCGGAAATACATTGTGAAGGACGGTACGGTTGACATCTGTCGGGCATGCCACCGGCCCGGGGAATCAATCCGACACATTATTTCTGGTTGTTCTCGTCTAGCTAACGGAGACTATTTGCATAGACACAACCTTGTAGCCAGGATTATCCACCAGCAACTTGCTCTTAAATACCATCTTGTGGAATCCGAAGTACCGTACTATAGGTACGAGTATGAGCCCGACCCAGTTCTCGAAAATGGCAATATCACGTTATATTGGGATCGATCTATCATCACTGACAGGACTATTGTTGCCAATAAGCCTGACATAGTGGTGATAGATCGATTAGAGCGTCGCACAATTATTGTTGATATAGCTGTCCCTCATGACGAGAACCTCGTGAAAGCTGAAAAAGATAAACAAACAAAGTATCTTGATCTGGCTCGCGAGGTTGTCGACATGTGGGAGGTAGATACAGCAGTCATTGTGCCGATAGTCGTGACGGCCAATGGTTTAATAGCCAAGAGCCTCGACGAACACCTAAGGAGGCTCTCGTTAGGCGGCTGGATCAAGGGCTTGATACAGAAAGCGGTACTCCTGGACACGGTGCGTATTGTTAGGAGATTCCTTTCTCAGGAGCCCTGACCACCGGTAGCTTGGACCCTATCCCGATGCCGGTGGGCTACTATTTTTTATATTTTTAAATGTTTTTATATTTGAATATTTAAAAATGTAAATAGTATGTACATAAAGTTTAATAAATGGAATAATAATAAAAAAAATAATTTCAGACTATGTCCATAGGGTTAGTAACAAATTACTTAAAAAACTAGTGTTAGTAGGTACAGACATATTATAGCTAAAACATACAGCTACACATCAGCGTGGAGCTGCATCCACCTCTGCATCAACGGAGAATCCCACCGATCTGCGAACACACTGACAATAGTGTTGGTACTGCCGCGAACACGCGACATCAGAGAGGCACATCTTTTCCTAATAATGTCGGCGAAACCATCAATGTTTGTGTCCGCAAACATCCCTGATGCACTGCAACGTCACGGCAGCCCCAACAGTACTCTCAGACTCTCAGTGCATTATTATATTGGACGCGTAGGTCGCCGTATGTCCGCTGAGTGAAACTGACCCATAGGCTGCATGTGTAGGACTGACAGTAAGCTTTGAAAAGCGTTATTTTTACTGGCTTCATACATCGCGCAAACCTGCGGGCCAGCATGTTACAACGAACAGCCAGCGACCTACGTTCCCTCTCAATGTCACTATTGTCTTTTAAATCTTCGGTGACCCAGTGGCCTAGGTATTTACATTTATCTACCCTTCGCAGGGATTCTCCACACAGTGCAACATTTGGAATACTAGAATATGTCACACTGGCTGCCTTAAAAACCATTAGTTCGCTCTTTGTGACGTTATATTTGAGCCCATGACTCTCCGCGTAAGATTCGCATATAGCGATCAGTCGCCTCAGAGCACCGACCGATGGGCTCAGCAACACCATATCATCACAATATGCTTATACTGTGAAAGTTTGAAGACTGTAGCTCCGACCGATTGGCTGTAAAACCTATGTGATAGACGACAGACAGACAGATGGACAGACAGACTCGTGAGTGACAGCAATAGGGCTCCGTTTTGACTTTTAGTAATCTAGATACGGACCAATAGATTTTTTTTATCTATTGCCATCTACGACACTTTCTTGATCACAAACGTCCGATATCAACCATCCTTAATTAACTCCAAGACAATAAATTAGTCAATTCCAAGCAATTAATGTTGTCCTTTCAAAACAGTACAATTTGGGTCATCTATCTGCCGAATTTGGGGACTGCTGTAAATCAGAGCAACTATATAACACGGTTAGAGGCAGCTGTTTAATTGAACAGTGCTTGATTATATCGGGTTGCAGAGTTGATTTGCAAGCTTTATTGAGTTTGGATTTAGAATATGTATTATAAGGCCTGGAGCCGTGTAGTATAGCTCAGTGACGTGTGTCCTTCTTTTTTTTTGTGAGGTTGGTAAATCATCCAATGACTTCTCCCGCTCTGGGTGGAGCGGGAGGGCGTGTCAAACTTTTACTGACTACAACCCACCCCTGTTTCTTCAGTTGCCTGAGTGCCAAGGGCCGCGGGAACTCTATTACGAATTTACCCGCTACCACAGACAGGGTGTATGTACTTCCTAAAAGTTTTCTCACGTTAAGGAGTTTATTGTTACAAATTTTCAACCCTTTGTTTTGTGGGGCTGGGAAATCATCCAATGACCTCTCCCGCTCTGGGTGGAGCGGGAGGATGTATCAGACTTTTACTCACTAAAACCTACCGCCTACGTCTGGAGACGACGGCGACCGCACCTGCTGGTGGAGCCGTGCAGTCGGACCAACCTTTTAAGGGAGGCGCCGCTGACGCGTGCACTTCGTACGCTCAACTTGGTCCATAATGAGGTTGGCCTTTTTGTTGTACTCGGGGTGAATTCATTAGGAGTGCATTATTTATAATTAGTTATAGGTGTTAGTATACATAATTTAGGATAAGCGCATTTATCGCATTGGAGAAAAAAAAAACCTGTAAAGATAGATGTAAGGCGAAAATAAATAAATAAATAGTTTACGGCCCATGCGCTGGGCCGGTAGACGCAGGAGTAGTTAGACTAGACAAATAAACTAATGACTTAAAATCTAGTCCGTGTTCCGCGACGGTTGACAAGCAAGACCTGATGCTTCATAAAGTACGTTAAATTGACCTAAAATGTCACGATTTTATAAAATTTGCTAATTTGAACTTGAAATTTTGATGATAATTTGAATGATATTATAAATATATTTGTTACGTCAGCGAATATTTTTTGAAATAACATACAACTTGATACCGTGTGGTGGCCCAGTAGTAACGGCCGCGACTTACAAGTCGTGGGTTCGAACCCAGGCTGGCACTTTACTTTGTGTAAATTATTACAACACTGCTCACAAAACGCTGAAGGAAAACATGCATGTCCTAGAACCAAAAACTTCGAACCCGAAACAACCCCGCTCTCCCCTATAAAATACCAATACATAACATACACATATTATATTATTAGGTTCAATCATCATGATTAATTAAATCACAGTTCAAATATAATGTATCGTAATACCAAACAATTTATAAGCTCTGATTTGACTCAAACTTTTTAAAACGTAGCCTGTTGGCCTATTTATAAAATAAGAAGAAGAATTATTTATTTCAGTATAATCTTAAACACAACCCTCGTAAGGGTAACTCTTTCGAACTTCCAACAGCTCACGAAGGCTTTGATATTTTTTGATTAATGCATAAGAACCACCACATTCTCGAAGCAAGAAAAATCTTTCAACACAGTCTTGAAACAACCCTCCGTAATACGAACCTTGTAGAAGAGGGATAAGGTTTAGTTTTGCTTGTCAGTTTTTTATTCCCAGGGCCGCACTCAAAAGTTGTAGGTAATGAAAAATGTAAGTTGGTAAAGTTAGAGTGTAGTCGGTACTTACGGCGGGTATCGCGTGTCGAATGACAAATTGCCCGCTATGACCCCCACTGATCCTTCCTTACCCAACTTCGCCTAAGTACCCCGAAACTTTGCGAAGAATAAATATTATTTTGTTCACAAGTTATAATCTGAGGTATTCGTAAATATGAGTGCTTCAGATATTATGGAAGTTCTCAGCATGTTAATCTTTTGGGGATTGTTCGCGTAATTACACGCAACTCTTTGGTAGAGTTAGCTGGAGTCGTTAATTTTATATGAATACGGATTATGGGAGGTTAAATTTTTGCTATGGTATGGGGTTAATTAATCATGTTTTCAGGATCTCTGTTGATTGTTTACTTTAAGTACTTAAGTACCTACATGGACTATTTTCAGAGGGGAGCATCTTCAAATCTTCAGCACATCACCTCAAACAGAGAAACAACTAATTCAAAAGAAGGCCAGAGCGCCCATGGGTAAGTAGCTACATAGCGTCACCATTTTTTTTTTAATGGGAATTCATCAAATACTTAACTTCTGCCGCTCTGGGTGGAGCAGGAGGGTGTATCACTCTTGACTGAGCCACCGTGTTCCTTTGCCAGGATATTGCCTGTGCCAGGGGCCACGGTGAATCATCCAAAGTCCCACCACACCAGCGACCCTGGCAGCACCATCACCCGTACATAGTAGATCCGGACAGGACAGGACACCTATAGGTAGGTAAGGTCCCATACACATAGGATTACTTAGGTATGTTATTACGAAACTTACGCCGTATGTACCTACGTTTGCATGAAAGTTTTAATCCAGTATGTACCCTTGGGGGACGATACCCTTTCTCTGCATGTCGTTTAAGATGATAAAACTAACTTGAAAAGTTTTCGTTTCGTGTTAACTGTGTTCAAAGGCTAAATCTATACAGGTACCTATCAAATTAAAATTAGCTAGTGTAACTCCACAGTCAGATATGTGATAGGTATCTAAATCTATATCAATAGACGTATGTAATAGGGCTGTCGCAGCCATCTGGTTGAATCAGCCAGTCAATTGTACACCTAGGCCGTTCATTAAACGCCGTCATTCAATTAAATGGCTGAAGGACAACCAGCCAAGTCGTTGAATGCAACGTTAAACAGATGGCTGGATGTCGTCTAGTCATTTATTTAAATTGGGTATTGATGAATTTGTGATAGCACTAATCATGATTATGTGGGTAAAAAAGGCAATTTTAGGATGCAAGAGTGAACCCGGGCCTGCGGACGGCGAACAGTGGGTAGCTCGCCGTCCGATTAGCACCAGGCCCGTGAGTCGACGGCGTGTAGTGTTCCACGCGCGCCTCAAAGGGATTAGTGTCAGCCACCACTGACGGTGCCTGAATGCCCAGGGGTAGCGGATATATTCGTAACAGAGTTACCGCTCCCCTGGGCACTCAGGCAAGGAAGGAACACAAACCCACCCCGGTTTAAGTCAGTAAGAGTCTGACACCAGAGCGGGAGATGTCATTGGATGATTTCCCACTCCCAAAAAATAAAAAAGGATGCAAGAGCGAGCAAAGCGAGCTCGGGAGATGGGGCACTCCGACTCGGATAGGTTAGGTTCGAAGGCGATGGCGGGGTCTAGTGGTTGGGTGGGTCACGTCGGCCGCATGCATGGTGACCTCTGGCCAAAAGTCTTCACGCAATGGGTGCCAGAGGAAGGAGGGCGTCGCCGAGGCTGGCCCAGAAAGCGGAGACGAGACGACTTGGATGCGCAACACGAAGACTGGTTTTAGATGGCGCAAGTAAAGTGTCTGGCAGGATATGCGGGAGGTCTTAGCCCAGCAGTTCCTATAGGCTAAAATAATTAAAAGCACCCGGCAGATGTGAAACATCTATTTTTAACCGACTTCGAAAAAGGAGGAGGTTATCAATTCGGATGTTTGTATTTTTTTTTTTTTTTATGTATGTTCGGGCATAACTCCGTCATATATTGACGGATTTGCAAAATTCTTTTTTTGTTCGAAAGGGGTTTATTCCGAAATGGTCCCATTTAAATTTAAAAAAGATCTGATGATGGGTTTCGGAGACAGACAACGGAACTCTTCAAAAATTGACAGCAAATCAACCGCGATTGCTGCTATCGTATGTCTATGAATTGTTAAAACAGTTTAATGGGGAACACACAACTAAAAAGTGAAAAATAAAAAACTTTTTTGCAAAAAAATAGAACCGACTTCAAATCGTTCGTCGGTTCTATTTTTTAATATTAGAATTCAAAATTGTTGTAAGTTGTTGTTGGTGTTCTGTTATGTTACTTTTTTTCGCATAAGTAGATGTTTCTAGGGAGAAGGGAGTCGAGAGCTGCGGCGTAGTGGGGTGAATCTCCAGGCGTTAGGCTGATAATAATGACAGAATGTTGCCGACAATGACAAATCGTGGGAAATTCACTATTACTACTATTATTCATTGCCTAGTAGTACACACTAGTACTACTAGGCAATGAATAATACTGGTGTACTTTAAGACGTATTAAAGTTGAATTTCCCACGATTTGTCATTGTCGGCAACAGTCTGTCGTTATTATCAGCCTAACACCTGGAGATTCACCCAGTGTGGGCATCGTGTCACGACAGCGTCATGCCGTTTTCCGTCACGACATTTGAGTCGATTTTACTGTCAAACCGCGCCAATTCTTGCAAGCCAGCCCTAAAATGACTGCGCGATCGTCAAGTAGGTATTGCAAGACCCGGTCTATTAAGTATGGTGACTTGCTGTTATTTGGCAACTCATCGAGCTGAATGCGTCCATTAGCCCGGAACAAGGGCTGCTCTAATTAACGGCGCATCTTATTGGGAAAACGTCTTAGGGGGAAGGGGGACGTTGATTGATAGTCTATGTTAGTGATTTAACTTATAAGTTTTCGAAGTTTTGATGGCAAATCTTGTCGTGATATTCGAGGCTTTGAGCGCACAGGCGCGACGCAACAATGCGATTTTTATCTACGGATATATTACCGTCAAACGGGGTGAATTGAAACAAAACTTTGAAGGGGCTTTTCGCGTTATTTAGAAATTGTCTGTAGCGTTATTTTAAGTACTCCGCTTTATTTACGAATTGTTATAAAAAATAATCGATGCTTTACTAGAAACCAATATTAGGGTATCATAGTAAACATCCTAATCATAGTTTTCCCCGTTCGAAGGTACCACCTACACTTTATTACATATACAATAATTTCTATTATGCTCTATCTTATATGGAACACGCTGTATGCCCGATAGTATTTCCCATCGGTAAAATTGTAAACTTCCATAACAACTTTTTTTTTTTTGTGGGGTGGGAAATCATCCAGTGACAACTCGGAGGGCGCGTCAGACTCTGACTAAAACCCACCCCTGTTCCTTCCCTGGTCCCTGCCTGAGTGCCCAGGGGTGCGGTAACTCATTTTCAGATTTTATCCGCTACCCCTAGGCATGAAGGCACTGGCCACGATGGGCCCCGTCAGTGGTGGCCGACACTCATCTCATTGAGGCGCGCGTGGAACACTACGCGCCGTCGACTCTCGGGCCTGGTGCTAATTGGACGACGAGCTACCCACTGCTCGCCGTCCGCAGGCCCGGGTCTACGGTGGCCGGAGATCGTCTCGGGACGTCCTACGCCCAGTACGCCCAGTACCTCTCCTGCGGTGGTAGCGGCCGGGGCCGTGAAGGCCACTCCGTTGAGCTTCCCTCACGCGTCCCGCCTCCGCCTTCGCGAGCATTACTGCTTCGCAGAAGGCGGAGACTGCTTCCCATTCCCTCTCGCTCCGTACCATGGCCTGAACCAGGGTCAGGCACGAACTTTAATGCACTATTTAACTCTTTCAGGGAGGTGAATTTGGAAATTCCTTTTTGAGCTTACTTTTGTAATTTTTGCAAAAAATCATGTTTTTAAAACTAGCTTTTAAAAGGCTAGTTATACGTTGTCTGTCGGTGAATGAACGAATGAATTCAAGAACTTTTCTTAGTAGAAGAGTCGGGGCAGAAAAATATAAACTCATGTTTCGAAAAATATTAAACTTTATTCAAATTACACAACTGATATGTTAATTTTACATCTTAATACATAACAATACTGAAAACAAGTACTCATACAATGTAAATTCTAATAAATAGTTAAAATATTCAGTTAAATAAAAATGTTAGTCATTATTAACATGCCTACGTAACTTTGTATTTAAAAAAACCGTTAAAATTTCACTAGGTACTTGGCGTCTTGAAGAGATAAAAAATCACAAAGAATAAGTGCAAATATTTGGCTATACCTCAGCATTTTGTTTCGAACTAAGTGTGCCTGCGACTTAACCCGTTTCGATGTCGATAATCAACACAACGTTGTATATAACGTACACGTAACATAGACTATCATTTGGGAATATACCTACAAACGGGGTGAATTGGAACACAGGTGAATAGAAACAAAACTCAACGTCTCTGTGTGGAACGGGAGGGCGTGTCAGACTCTTACTGACTAAAACCCAACCATGTTCCTTCCAGTTGTTCCTGTACCAGAGCCGCGGACCTCTTCGTTCCTATTCACCGCGTTTTACGTATATGTTGTCTATTCCCAAATGATAGTTATTTGCATAGCAAAAAAACAATTGACGGCACTGAGAACGCTCGGCTCGGTTCGCCAAATACAATTCTTGAATATTCTTAGATTTCACTAGGGCCGATCCCGCTCGGAGAAGAAGGGGAGGCAACCAGCTCGACGCCTAAAACTTCGAAACCCCAACTGCACCATTCAAGGCAGGCGGGACTAGATAGTAGATAGGGACACTCAGTCCAGAGTCAGACATCAGAGTGGGGACTCTGTTCGCCCACCGAGTGACCTCAGGAAATACGGTGGGATAGTGATCACGTGCTGCCATGCACAGCGAAGCTCAGGAGAGACCCCTTTACAATCAGTTGCACAGACGGGTTTCCGGTCTTTTAAGGCACAATCATATGACTTTTAATGGTTTTTTATTGAACATCACGTCTAAACGACCAGTCGTATTTCTTTGAAAAAAAAATATGTTACTCTTGACAATTTTCGTCGTTATTTGATCTTAGAATATTTGAAATTATATTTTTATAACATAGTGTAATTAATTTGTAAAGTTATGTCTAACGCGGATAAAGAATTGAGAATCACGCAAGAACTATAAAGCGTATTTTTATTAAACCTTCACCATTTTAAAGATCATTTAATTATTTATAATTTAGTCTCAGAGTTTTACTTTAATACCTGTTGTTTTATGTGTAATAAATTAATAATGCGTCTAATTTCGGACAGCGCTCCTTCATGGGCGAGTCCTATTACTGGGTGGGCATACGACGCGTTACGTGAGCTCAGCGCAGAACACGCAAGCTAACCACTCAAGGTCATTGGCAGCTAATAGCGCCTTAAGAAGTCACGGGACCCATCCATTTACGTGTGATCACCGGGGTGGTTTTAGTAAGGTAAAAAGCCCACATTCATGGGTCCTTTTCATTTCCCCTCGCATCTATAGTAAGCATTCCAACGCACCCATCAAATATTATGCCCCTAGATGCCACATCAGACTAGCCTCCCCTAGACCCCTAGATGGCAAACAGATTTCTTTTAGAAAGTCTAGAAACATGGAGGAAATAGATCGTAGAATACCAATAACCTGGAAGAAATACTGGGCACACAAAGAAATATTCAAATCAAAACTCACACCGTCAATAAAGAAAATAGTTATGGATTCAGTGATTCTACCATGTCTTACCTACGGCTCTCAAACTTGGACTTTCGGCCTAAAAACCATGAACAAAATACAAACAACACAAAGAAGAATGGAAAGAAGCTTATTAGGTATAAAATTAAGAGACAAGATTGAAAATAAGCACATTCGCAACAAAACCAAACTAACCGATGCTTTAACATTCTCATTGAAAATGAAATGGAGATGGGCGGGACACGTAGCCCGCTACAACGACGACAGGTGGACCATTAGAATTGTGAAATGGCAAGGCCCTACGGGTAGTAGGGTTAGAGGCCGCCCATGCGCTAGATGGACAGATGAACTGGTAAAAGTAGCAGGAGAAAATTGGTTATCCATGGCTAGACACAAAGAAAGATGGAAGTCCTTGGAGGAGGCTTTTACCCGAAGGGGGTCCATATAAGCCACGTCAAATAAAAACAAACATAATTAATTAATCTAATCATGCATACTGCAATTGTAATTATTTATTAAGAATTTTATTTATTTATCCTTTTTATAAATCAGCATGTATGTAAGTAGGCTAATGGAATTCAATAAAGCTTTATTATTATTATTATTATTATAGATGCCACATCACAGGCGACAGAATTCTGTCAACGTAACAGTCCTTTGCGAAACATGATCGGGGGGTCTACTCCAGCAGTTTGTAAGGCTATATCTTCGGACTTTAATAATAGGCCGTACCAAAAACTGATGGGTGATTTTTTGCGTTTAAATTGGTACAGATAGTTGTTGAGCATGATATTTAAAGCAGCATAAAAGCGAACTAACCCCGCATTTACGCTTCAGCAAAATTATACTGAAAAAGCTAAATGATTTTGAGTCGACCCCCATTGCGTCAAATTCCTTATGAGAATTACTCTGATACCTATCTTCAATTAAATGAGGAGAAAGATAAGAGTTAGAGAAATTTAGAGATTCAACATGGTAGTTTTTGGCATCATCTTGATCAAAAACAATATTCATTTGATGTTGGCACACCAGATCAGATGTCCAAGTTCGGCCATCATCTTTGAGCCTGAACGTTCCTCAGCATCAAGACTGCATATCATTGAAGTGTCCTCTTAGAAGAATTTGGCTTGATATAATAGACTAAGAGTTAATCCACCCACAGGAAGGAAAAAATGAGTTTGCCTCGAACTTATGATGTTTGAGATATTTTTATTTTCATTAGAATTCTAATTCACTTACATATGAAACTTAACTCAACTTATTCGACCATATTTTGATTTTGAAATGACAGATCTGATCCCAAAATTTAGATAAAATAGTGATATTTGATTATGAGATGGTGTATAACTTACAATTAAATCTGTTAAAAAAGATAATAACAAGAGAGCAATTAACAAATCTTATTAATAAACAACTATGTAAGTAATTACAAACAATAACATTATTTTTAATAATAATGAACAGTCTAATAATTAATAATAAAAAACTATTTTAAATAATAAACTACTAAGTTATTCATAATAACAATAAATGCCACAAGTTAACAATTCGAGGTATGTGAACTAAGCGCTTTAAATTGTGATAAAATTAATTAAACTTATAGGATAAACTAAAATTAATACTTAATTGATTTGTGATGTGATCGTATATTTGGAGGAGTTTACATTATTGTGATATGTATAATATCTAAGTTTTAATTATTAGCGCATATTTTATTACATAATAGTGACATTTATATTCGGGTCTAAGTTATTTTAATGTGTTGTGAGATTCTTTACATAAAATGGAATGTGAAATTCTTTACAAAATATTCGAAATGGATTCAGAAGGTAAACCAAAAAAACATTGCATAATATCAAGACGCAAAGAAATAATTAAGTTTAAAATCGTCTTTTTACGCAGAAAATGTCTTTAACATGGGAATAAAATGGTAACAATATTGTATCAACATAGAAACATTTTTAGTTCACTAAGATGTAGTAGACAGTATGGCACATAGCTTGACAGCGTCTTTTCATTAGTTAATCAATGATCCGAGTAGATAGAGCTATTTTTTGTACTTGCGATACGTTGTCTTAATATGGACACTCCAGAAATCCCGGGATTTGAAATATATATTATCAAATAAGCTAGAAATTACTTTGTAAAAAACTATTCACGTCTTAAGGAATTATGAATGAACACATATCCCTCCATCTCTCCGACGGGTAAGTATAAGCCGGACACGTCTAATGAAATTAAAAACTGAAGTTAGTTTGACAACGTCATGCACTCACTGCCAATACATAAGACAAGCTATCTTTTATCCTTGTCAATAAAAAACAATGTATTTTTTGGAATCCCGGAGTTTCAGTTAGAATCCCTGGGAATGTCCATATTAACATCAACGTTTGCGGTCATTGAACCAAAATAGCTCTACCTACTCGATCACGGGTTATAATAATCGTTTGAAATTATCTTACAGGGTATAAACCAATTTTCACAATATGTATAATAATAGGCAGTGCTAAAAGTCTTCGCGTCTAAAACGTTGCACTAAACTTATATTTATTGTCCGACCAAAACTCGATTTTTAGCTGAAATCGATACCGTAACCGAATGTCAGTTTCAACCGAAACCAAAACTCTCGTGGTAACAATGATATTATAAATAAAAAAGAGTATTATAGCTATCGCGCGCAAATTGTTGCAGCCAAATTCAGACAATTGTTGCAATTTCATTTAGTTGACTAACAGCAGCGAGCGAAGAAAACCGTGTCCGTGGCGTGACAATGTTATATCTATGATGCCAAGTTGTGTGTTAAGAGTGTAAAAACTATGGTTCCAAGTTAAAATAAGAGTGAAGGAATTTCATACCATAGCTACTATATGTAAGGACATTTGTAATAACTACTCAACAATATCTGAACGCCATTTTGTATGAACGTAGCGTATCTTTCCTTTATTATGTTTGCGTGGTAACAGAAAAAATACAAAGATTTAAAATTTTGACTTGAAAAGTTATCAGACAGAAAATTCAGCCCTATCATGAAATACTAAATAAGTTAATAAAACGATGATTTACACACACAGACGAACCAGACAGTCACTTTTTCGGTCTCTAACCTTCAGCTCAAAGACGCTAGTTTTGGTCAAGCCGAATAAATAGTCACCCACCATCAAAAACCAGTTTTCTTGGCAAAAACGGGTTCTTCGGTCGGACACTAATTTTATTGCTTATTTTTTTTTTACTTGTAACACAAAAGCATCCTGAAATTCCATGCATGTCAGATTTGAACCCGTAAAAACGCTAGTACTAAATGCATGTTGTTAGTCAACCAGGTTAGTTAACAAATAAAGAACTTTCCGGTAACAATAAAAAGAAAATCTATATAGTTTTACAGGAAGGTAACAAAACTACACACTCTTTGTGATACAAAAAAACGTAGCTGAAATTACACACGTCTTTGGTCTAAAATTAAAATGCAAAAAGAAATCAGGAAATCTATTAAGTATAATCAATGTAATGAAAAAAAAATAGTTATTGTAAAACTTTTGTTAAACAGTTTTTTTTATAAACGCAAACGAGCAGCTGGTCCACCTGATGGTAAGCCGTTTTTTTTTGGGTGGGAAATCATGGTAAGCTGTCTTCGCCGCCTATCGAAATTTACAATAAGAAGTTTCCCTTAAGCAGTTAACATCACCTTAAAACCGTTAATTCAAAGCTCATCTCTTCTCCGAGTCTTCTTGATGGCCAGGTCGTCATGTTGGAACCAGGTGGCGTATACCCGCAGAGGTTCTGGCGAGGAGTGACGGTGGAAGGAGACGGGTCGGTCCCGGGCTAAGACTTCGCGGGCGTAATCTTGTGGACGAGCCTAGGAAGAGACGGAGGTTAATCTAGGTGCATTTGTATTGAGTCAAAAGTTCTTCAAACTGAACAGAAAGACGTGACGATTTGTTGCGTTACTTCTTCGCTCTAAAGTTCTAAGAAGCGGTAAACGGCATTCGTACATTAAAATTAATGTTTGTATGTAAGACGACGTCCACTGCTGGACATAGGCCTTCTCTAAGTGACCTGACCTGAAGTCTCCTGCTTGATTAGGAGGGAAGTGGAAATTACGTTTTTCTTACTCCTCCGCTGTTCTTTTCTGATTAATTTCGTTGCGGGACCCAAGACAGTTTAATCGTTTCTCTGGTACTCGTCGAGCTTCATTGCCTCAGCGTTGTTTCTGGTGCCACTGTTGATTCTGTCTTAGAGGAGTTACAGTGGTTTGGGAAGAGTGTGGTGGGCTACTTATAGGAGGTGGACGACGCGACGCCTCCACCTGCTAAACAGTGAGGTACCGACCTGGTGGAACAGGGGGGAGTGCGTCAGGGACAAGTTGAGGCGGTGGTGTGCGCAGGCGCCGAGCGTCATGTCGTCGGGCGCGGCGCGAGCGGAGGACGCGGCGCCGCACGAGCACGCGGACAGCGCGCGCGCCGCGCCCACGCTGAAGACTGTGCCGCCTCCGCCTGTTATGTAGTCGTAGCCTGTTGGAAACAGCATATCAGAGCCTTTAGACAAAATATTTTCTGTTAACGTTAACGCTTCGTGCAAAATGTATGGCAACGACATTACTGGGCGTGAGTCACGTGACAGTTCTCTCCGCAGGTAATGTCCTTGCCATACATTTTGCACGAATCGTCAGCGTTAGCGCTATTATAAAAGTTATCTGTCTAAGGGGGCTGGATACAATAAACAGATGCTGAAGGCCGGGTCTATACGGCTGTTAAAAACCGGCGCACGCACGCACACAGTCTCAAACTAAAACCAGTCGCGAGTGCACTTGCACTCACCGTACGTGAAGTGTGTCTATGTGTACGTAAGTTTTCGCTAGTTGTATGGAGTCGACTTTTATTATTTATCCATTTTCTGGCTTTCAATCTGTGTTGTATCAGTTAATTATGCTAAAAGTTGGAAGTGTCCGGATGATACGCGGATGGTGCCCGGGTAATACGGGGTGCTACCAGGATGATACGTGGATGAAGCCCGGATGATACGCGTTCGTGCCACTAAATAACTAGTCCGCCATCTTTGGGAGTCCGACATATTGGATTTAGAATGACGTCACTTAGTTAACCATGCATTGTCATCCAAATGTATGGAAAATTTCAGCTCAATCGGAAACCGGGAAGTGGGTCAAATTTAATTTCTAAGTTTTTTTTAAAGTTAAGTTACAGGTCAAGCCTACAAAAGCGTATTAAAACGCGTATCGATCTAGAAATAATATTTAAAAATATTTAACATGAAAGTCACTCACCTTTAGCAGCAGTTTCTCTCTTCCCATAACCGTAGCCGTACCTTTCTCCAAGTACAGTGCTATCATTAGTACTAGTTCCACCGCGATAGCAACTTAGAACTTCACATAGCCTTTGGACCCTACAACAATGTTTAGTTTTAAGCCTCCAAAATACTAACAAGTAACATAAAATGTATCTTCCTGATGAAATAGTCAGTAGTGATAAGAAATAAAATGAGATGTAAACTCTCACTCATTGCTTTGAATAACATTTTAAGCCTCGTCAACTTTAGGGAGAAAAAAAATATTATTGCATGAAATCAATAATTGAACTACAATAACTGCCACCAACCACATCAGGATGCTTGAAAAGTGACTTGTTTGAAACTTTTTAGTTGTTTTTGACAGTCGTTTTTTTTTTTTTAAAATATTCAATTTTTTTATTTTCTACATTTTAGCGAGTTATATTTTTGGAATCGCCTCCTCGAGCCCTTTATTTTGATACCCCACTTAAAATAGCCCCCCTTAATTTTTAATTTTTGTTGTTATAGCGGCAACAGAAATACATATTCTGTAAAATTTTCAACTGTCTACCTCTTACGGATCATGAGATACAGTCCGCTGACAGACAGACGGACGGACAGCGGAGGCTTAGTCCCGCCCAGGGTCCCGTTGGTTACCCTTCGCGTACGGAACCCTAAAAAGCCAGTTTATTCCTTAATATTAAATTTCAGTTACATTTTAACTCATAGCGACAAAATTGAGATTAATTCCTCTTTGGGTTAAGGCCTCCTCCAGTTTGTACCAAGTCACGGGGTCTCATCTCGAACAAAGAAAATTTAGTTCTAATAAATGTCAATAGATGGCGTAATATGCATCGATTTCTTACTAAAGTTTAAGTAATATTAATATTTGAAAATAAATATGGTAAAAACTGTATTTTCTTATTTATTATACTGCCCTAAGCATAAAATTGTGGAATAATTGGCTTGCAATTCAAATTTAGACGATTATTGGAACGAATCCTTAGACATCTATATTTCTTATACCAATAGATGGCGCTGTTTGAAGTTTTAGAGTTTATCCATTCGCCTCTTTAAAATTTGAATAGTAACACATTTTGATACAGTAAAACTGCTATGAAGTGCCAAAAATACTATAAAATAATTCCTCAATGTGTGAGAAAGTATTGGTATGACTTTAAGTAAATTCATTCAGCTTGCAAGCCGTCGCTGTTAACACCATCGAGCGAGGTGTAGAGGACGGGCCCGAATGAAGAACAAAAGTTACTTGTGCCAGACGAAAACCCGTAGCTTCGGCGGTACCGTTTCATTGTATGGGATGAGGTATCTGTAAGCTAGTATTATATTATCTGTGGCCAAAAATGGCTTACTTTTGCCAGTGTAAGCCATTTTTGGCCAGCCACTTTGCTTATTCCATCAGCCCATTATTCTTGTGGTCTTCCTTATCTACGTTTGCCTTCATCAAATCATACTACATTATAACACGAATACCTATTTAAAATATTTCTAAACTTACCCAAGTATAGTATCATCATCGGCCAGAAAGATCCATTTGATACGAGGCATATTGTTCACTCTCTTCAGAACCATTCTCAAGATGGTGATGGTTTTGGCGCAGTGGCCTGTCTTGCTGTTAGGTATCCCTGTGCTGACCGCTGGGAGGGTAGGGTCTACAGGAAAAACACGGCGAATGTTAAATGTCTGGTAATAAGCGATATCCTGTGTGCTTAGCTATGATTGACTGCCTCTTACACGAGACGTGCAGTTGAACAAACTATTCGATATGCAGTAGCTAACTTGAAACTACTACTAAATAATGTTTTTGTTTTGGTGTCCCACTGCGGGGCGAAAGCCTTCCCTTTCTCCCTCCAAACCTCTCTGTCTAGGGTGATTTCTTGCTAAGTTTGCCCCGCAAGCAGGATCAGATCGAAACACCATCTTCGCCGCGGTCGACCTCGACGGCGACGTCTATCGTGCATCCAATGAGTGACGATCTTTGCCCACCTGTCTGGGTGCATTCTTGCAACGTGGCTAGCCCACTCCTACTTCATTCTGGCTGTATTTTCCCTTACATCTGCTACTTGAGTTATGGAGCTGTAATGTTATGTTTACTTTTGTAAAGAAGAAAAGAAAGAAAGAAAAACTGTTTATTCACGTGAAAACGACGCACAACGATCGATTGGTGTTATTACACCAATCGATCGATTATCGTAGAATGGATTAGTTGACGTCGACCGGTCGATTGTTTCATCATCTATCAGCCTTTTAATGTCCCCACTGCTGAGGCACAGGCCTCCTCTCTGTGAGAGAGTGTGGGCCGTAATCCACCACGCAGGCCCGATGCGGGTTGGTGGATGTCACATATGTCTTCGAATTTTTGTTTCTAGGACATGCCGGTTTCCTCACGATGTTTTCCTTCACGATTTTTGAGAGCAGTGGTGATGAAATAATTTACACAAAGTAAAGCGCCTGCCTGGGTTCGAACTCACGACCTACAACTTGTAAGTCGCGGCCGTTACCACTGGGCTACCACTGCTCTTAATTGTTTATCGACCGGTCCGGTCGATTGTTTATCGACAGGTATCCGTCGATCAGCCAAAGCTATTTCACCAATCAATCGACGATCGATCGATGGGTGTAATAACACCCATAAATGTTTGCTATGCTAAAAAAGTGGCAGTGCAGTAAAAAGATGAATAGTTTTTCTCCGACACCAAGTAGCATGTTCGACTGTACAATTGTATATTTTAACACCGTCACTCGTGGAAACCATTTCAATGCTACTCGTTGATATAGGCGACTTTTCCTCGCTATGAAAGGGAACCACTCGGTGTTATTAGTTTGCATGAAATATTCACGGCTTTTCGTTCAGCAAATGTAGTCAACTGTAACTTTTATTTACATGAATGAAAACACACTGCTTTTCAGAATTTCAAAGTCAAAGTCAAAGCTTTACTGCTCAACAAAATACAATATAAAGGGTGATCCAATACAAGTTCCTATGTTTGAACCTCTGTTATTTAGACAGCGATCAATAATACATAAATATATGAATTAATATCTGTATTGTGTCTGTTACTAACATAGCTTTTAAGTAGAATGTATTACTAACATCATATGGATCAAGGTCTGAAATAAAATATTTTTATTTAATTTTATTTTTTTAATAATATAATGAGACGTGTTTCATACGTTAAATGTTAGCTTGAAACAATGCATTCACGATATGAATCGCTTGATCCTAAACTACCGTTCAAAGCGTTAATTGTTCAGTTGTTCTATACAGATACAACAATTCGTGTCGACTTTCCCAGGAAAATTAAGTTCAATTCAATCATTTTGCTGCACATCTTCATGCTCTATACCGTCTGCGTTTTTTGGTGTTGCGGGTTGTTCAGAGATACGTATATACCAACAAACTATTGCAACGTTGGAGCTTAGAAAACTCTAGTAATTGCCGAGATAATTCCCTAAATCGACGAAAAATTCGTCAATAACGATCTTGAGTGAATCAGCTGCTGCACAATGTAAGATCGTGATTGGTCTGACAATTCTGCCATCATCTTTACATAATAAATGACCGATACTAAATTATTACATTTATTAATAAAACATAACTTGAATAATATGACATTTTATATGTTTTTTTTTCAATGAAACTTAAGAAGCTAGAATTGGATCATAAATAAATTTCTGGGTGTTATTTAAATGCGCAGTTTATTGTGTTTTACCAATTCAAGGACGCAAAACTCAAACATGTCATGTGTACGTGTGTGTGTCATGTTTAAAAAAAATTTAATCAGTTATGTCATAGATTAAATCATTGTCAACAAAAAATAAATTAATAAAATCGGACCTAGAAAGTTTTAACCATAACATTATTTACACACAAAATCTGACAGGTACTCAGTTACTGTGTAGTAAGTCTTTCATGATTAACTTACCATCTTTATCGCTGTAGAACTGTAGATTGGTGACATGTCTTCCCCAGGTCTTCTTGACCACCCTGGCTCTAGAATTGTGGAAGCCGCTCCAGGTCTTCACGGCGAAGAATATCGAGTCCTCAGCTATGGCACTGCCCTGCCGATAACGTGGCCTTTGAGAAAAGCTAGTCGTTATAAAATCTGTAAAGGCGTTCTAGCTCTACTCCTCGCGCTAAAACATTAGGAAGTGGTGACTGTCGGACGTTTTTGGGGGACTGTCTTTATGTAGAAGTTTGCCGTTCAAAAAGTGATGGCTCTCAGATTAGTTTGAATAAATTACTTCTGATTTTGATCTTAACTCCGATCCGACAACCGAGAAACATCGATCCGATGTAATACTTGATCTTAAGTTCCGTAACTTTTGCTCTTTTCTACATTAATAGGTCCCGATAAATTAGTGACTGACGCATCAAATTGGTGAAGAATTCAATTGGACTTCGCACACCATAACTAAAATTGGATTCAAAAAGCATTAATAATAATAATAATAATAACTTAGACCCCGATTACCACGGTTACCCATGCACAAAAAAAATAGGGCGTTGGTGTGTGCTTTGGACTCGCTGCTTGAGAATATCTTTAATAGCAGCGAGAACCTCGTTGATACGCACTCAATCTTGTATTGCGGGGCTGTTGCGGCATGTCGTTTAGCTAACGTAAAGTTCCCAAATAGTGACGTAGCTATTCGACCAAAGCCTGCTGTACCAGCCTGGCAATGCAGAATCGAGAGGCGTATCGATGGGGCCAGGGTACTCATCGGCAAACTAATCTGCTTCAGGAAGGGCAATACACGCCCACGTGTGATGCGCTTTGTGAGGCGGGCGTTCTCGGGGACTGAAATCAGCCCTCGAGAATACATGTCCCATGTCACGGAGCGCATCGACTTCCTGAAGCAGAAAGTTTGTGCATGGGCAAACCGTATTCGGCGGTATAAGCGGCGAGTTGACCGGTACTCGCAGAATCGCATGTTCCAGTGCGATGAGAGGTGGGTATATAGAGCTTGGGAGCGACCTGAACAAAATGTGACGGACGGCTGCCGCCCGGATGATGTCGCCACGAGTACATTCTGGCGCAGCATTTGGTCGGTGCCCGTCTGTCACACTGAGGGTGGCTGGATGCGTGATGTTGAGCGCGTGTGCGAAGCTATACCAGAAATGGAGAAAGTTAATATCAGCCCAACAGACATAGCCAGAGCAGTCCGTCCGTTACCGAATTGGAAGTCTCCAGGACCGGACGGACTGCAAAACTTCTGGCTAAAGTGGTATAGCAGCTCACACGCGCTTCTAGCATCTCAATTTCAGTCATCCTTAGAGTCTGGGTTGCTGCCTGAGTTCCTAACAACTGGTGTTACCCACCTGCTCCATAAAACAGGTGGTACCGCGGAACCTAAGAATTATAGACCGATAACGTGTTTGTCGACGGTCTATAAACTTCTTACATCCATCCTGAGAGCGAAAATTAATCATCACATTGAGAGTAATTTAATTATGTCTGCCTCTCAGAATGGATGTAGGAACGGGTCCCGCGGTACTAAGGAGCTACTCCTCATAGACATGGCCATAAGCCAGCAGGTTCGTCGATCCCACAAGGATTTGTCGACATGCTGGATAGATTATAAGAAGGCCTACGACTCTGTTCCACATACATGGCTCATGAGGGTGTTGGAGTTGTACAAAATAGATGCAACTCTGCGCACCTTCCTTGGGTCATGTATGGGGCAATGGAAGACGGTCCTTCGCTATCCAGGATGTCGACCAATCCAGGGGAACGATGAGCCTATATGGATTAAACGGGGAATATTTCAGGGCGACAGTTTGAGTCCTCTTTGGTTCTGCTTAGCTCTGAATCCTCTAAGCACATTGCTGGAGGATTCGGGGCTGGGCTATCGGTTGAGAAGAGGTGGTCAGGCCATATCTCACCTTCTTTACATGGATGACCTGAAACTCTTTGCCCCCAACAATTTGCGACTGATGGAGTTACTGAAGGTAACTGAAACTTTCAGTAACGCGATCAGGATGGAATTTGGTGTGGACAAATGTGCAGTCATGCATGTAAAGCGAGGGGGGATTATGGAATCCGAAGGGATTCAACTCTCGGATTCCATACACCTTAGATCCCTCTCCTCGACCGAAACATACAAATATTTGGGTATGTCGGAAGCGTTAGGCATTAACGTTACTGACATGAAACAATCGCTGAAGGAGCGCTTCTTTGGCCGCCTGAAAAGAGTATTGAACAGCCTTTTGTCGGGCGGGAATAAGGTGCGCGCCTTCAACGGTTGGGTCATGCCGGTTTTGATGTACTCTTTCGGCATACTCAAATGGACTCAGACCGAACTCGACGCCCTGGATAGGAAGGTCCGTACGCTGCTGACCGCAAACCGGATGCATCACCCACGATCATCGGTGATGAGACTGTACATCCCGCGGAAATGTGGAGATCGAGGTTTTTTAAATGCGAAAACTCTCCACAACCGCGAGGTGTGCAGCCTCAGAGAATATTTTCTTGAAACCGACGTGGGTATGCACCGCGATGTGGTCGCAGTGGACAAGGGACTCACCCCGTTGTCCATGGCTAAAGAGAACTGGCGCAAACCTGTAATACTCACTACTGATGACCGCAAGGAGGTATGGAAAGGCAAGGAGCTTCACGGGCGCTTTTATCGGGCTCTTCATGGGCCTGATGTAGATTTCTTGGCGTCCGTGGCCTGGCTACGTTTCAGTGACCTCTTCGGGGAAACTGAAGGCTTTGTCTGTGCGATTATGGACGAAGTTATCTTGACGAATAACTACCGGAGGCATATCATGAAGGACGGGACGGTTGACGTGTGTCGGGCATGCCACCGTCCGGGTGAGTCCATCAGACATATTATCTCTGGTTGTTCTCGTCTTGCTAACAGCGAGTATTTGCACAGGCATAACCAAGTAGCCAGGATTATTCACCAGCAACTTGCTTTAAAATACAAACTTGTGGATTCTGAGGTACCGTATTACAAGTATGCGCCCGACCCAGTTCTCGAAAATGACCATGTCACGTTGTACTGGGATCGGTCTATCATCACTGACAGGACTATTGTTGCCAATAAGCCTGATATAGTGGTGATAGACCGATTAGCGCGCCGCACAATGATAATCGATGTCACCATTCCACATGACGAGAACCTCGTGAAAGCTGAGAAAGACAAACAAATCAAATATCTTGACTTAGCACACGAGGTTGTCGATATGTGGAATGTGGACTCGGCTGTCATTGTGCCGATAGTCGTTACCGCCAACGGCCTGATGGCCAAAAGCCTCGACGACCACCTGTCGAAGCTGTCGTTGCGCGGTTGGATCAAGGGCCTGATACAGAAGGCAGTACTCCTCGATACGGCTCGCATTGTGAGGAGGTTCCTGTCTCTGGAGCCCTAACCACCGGTAGCTTGGACCCTGCTCCCAATACCGGCGGACTACTATTTTTTATATTTTTAAATGTTTTTTTTTTTATGTTTTCTTTTAAAAATATTTAAAAATGTAAATTATATGTAAAAAAATAAATAAACGAAATAATAATAATAATATTCCACAACTATCACACAACGCCATCTAGTCCCAAGCTAAGCAGAGCTTGTGTTATGGGTACTAGACAACTGATAAACATACTTATATATTTCTAAATACATAAATATTATAGATAAATTACACCCAGACACAGAACAAATGATCGTGCTCATTACACAAACATTTGTCCTGGGTGGGAATCGAACCCACGATCTCCGGCATAGCAGTCAGGGTCACTAACCACTAGACCAACAGGCCAGTCATTGAAAGTTTAGTTTTTCTTACATCCACGGATTCTGCTCGAATTGCCTATTTGTTACTTCTAGGCAAGCGTGCTCCATCTTCGACCACATCGTTACTTACCATCAGGTGAGATAGTGGTCAAACGCGTGCCTATCATAAATAAAAAATAAATAAAAAACTGTCCATTAAATAACTTGAAACCTATATATGTGAAAACCATTAAAAAATCTTCCAAGAAAGTCAGTCCTATACTCACACATATATCAAACTGCCGCGGATACGTGGCACAGTTCTCTCCAGACACTATACAGAAGCTTAGGTCGGGTGTGAGTAGTGGCCCAGGATCGGTTTCTCCGCCGTAGACCAGCTGTGCCAGCTCAAACGCAGGGTCAATTGAGAAGTCGGCCTCCAGGCGGCGCTGACCGCTCTCTATTTGTTTTAGGAGTCTAAAAAAGGGATGGAGGGTGAATAGAGTAATGCTTCCAACTTTTTCCTCTTACTTTTTAAACGCACAAAACGTATTGGGAACTCATTCTGCGTACAGCTAAGGAGTGGAAATCTGCCGGAGTCCTTGTTTACTCATAGCTACTACCTGGAGGTCTTTAACGACATTAGTAAATATTTTGAACCTGCCATAGGTTCAAAATATTTTTTCGGAATACAGTGTGTGTCTAGTTTCTCCATTTTACTTTTTAATTACTAACATTGGTTATAAGCAAAATTCTTGTTACAACAACCTAGCCAAGCCTATTACTTTTTTGTCTGAAATAAATGATTTTTATTTTTTTTCGTTCCCTTACAACCCCTAATGGAGCAGTGTTTCTTATAACAAATTTCTGTCTAAAATTCTATGTGCCATAATAACAGCGTATATCTACTGTTATAAGTTGTAGAAAATAACAACTTACATTTCGATAAGTTCTATCCTCATGGCGAATCCGCTGGCGAAGTTGGGGTACATGAAGCCACCTTCCTCCTCCAAGTCTTCGTAGAAAGTGAAGTGGTGGATAATGGTGGGCTCTTCATCGCTTAGTGGGTAACCTATCCACATCACGTCCTGTTGGAAGAATGGTTTTTAGAGTTTCATCTTACATTATAAAAATGTGAAAGTTTGTGAAGATGGATGTATGGATGTTTTTTACTCAATCACGCCAAAACGGCTGAACATATTGAAAATATGGCACAGAGATAGATTATAGTCTGGAATAGCACACAGGCTATAATTTATAATCTTCTTCGTTCAATGACATCGAGATACAACTTAATTCGGCAAGGGTTATGGAAGGCAAATCTTATGGGTAAAGCTCTTCGGATGGATTCGAAGTTATTGAAGGAGCTCCACCATTCTCTTAACTACTGTCTATCAGCCGCCGCGAGCGCCTCAATCACCTTGTCATACTTGACGGCCGTGTGCGTCTCCACGTACAGCACCCATCTGACGTCAGTGCGTCTGTAGCGTGACATCAGAGGTAAGATCTCCTGAAGTCTCCCTTACCTTCTGTTTATCAGCCGCCGCGAGCGCCTCAATCAGCTTGTCACACCTGACGGCCGTGTGCGTCTCCACGAACAGCACCCATCTGACGTCAGTTCGTCTATAGCGTGACGTCAGAGGCAAAAGCAGAGGCAGGATCGTCCACGCACCAGGAACTGGGAAGTCTTTGTGCGTGATATGCGTCTTTGGTTGGCGCTGTATGAAATAAGGTTGGTTATAGAGAGTTGACAAACTTCTTTTGTATTAGGCACAAGCATGGCAGAGTTGTTTTGGCAATCAATGGTGGGTTTTCCTTAATATGGTGCCTTAGTAGCAGTAAATCAACTTTAGTCTCATATAATTATAAAACTTTATAGGTGGTTCGTGGCTCGTGACTAAAGTAATAAAAGCCGCACGGGTCGATCCATCAGGTTAAGCTACACTTGCCGGGGTTGGTCCATGGATGGGTGATCATCTTTACAAACCGATACTCCTCCGTGCCTCTCGGAAAGTACATTAAGCCGTTGGTCCCGTTTTTCAATCGTGGACAGTCGTTACGGGTCGTCAGAGGCCCGAAAGTCTGACAACCAGTCATACCAAGGGGTATCGTATTACCCAGTAACTGGGTTCTGGAGGTCAGATAGGCAGTCACTCCATGTAAAATACTGGTATTCAACTGCATCCGGTTAGACTGGAAGCCGACCCCAAGATAGTTGGGAAAAGGCTAGGCAGATTGATAGGTGACAAACACCATTTCAGCCAAAAGACAGCTCCATAGCTGGACACAGGCCTCCCCTTAGCATCCACTGCTTCTCGCAACCTGTTGTACTAGGTACCTTATTAGGTAAATTATTTATTATTGAAATTATACTTCTTTTGGCGCGTTAGGGAAAAATGATGAGAGTAAATTTTTACGATGCGCGCGCACACCGTCACAAAAACCCGTCACCCTGAAGTTAGCTGGAACCGACACCCTGAAGTTAGCTATAGTCTGTGGTTCATGAAGAATGATTGTTTTCCTTTTGTAAACTTTGTGACAGTTTGGTTTTTTATCTTGTTACGCCAAAGAAGTATAACTTCTTACGTGCGTACATTACACATACACATTTTTTTTTATTATAATAACCTTGGTCTTACATTTTCTAGCTGCCGGACTTGAAGGTTGATGTCCATTTTGAGTCGTTCAGCCACACTGGCGTGATATGGCTCAGGCTGGCTCACTATTGTAAATACTATATTTCTTGAATCTGCAACAAAGAAAATACCTTCCGTTTAATAAATACACTTGAACTTAAACTTAAAGCATTTATTTCACTTTTTAACCGACTTCGCAAAAAGGAGGAGATTCTATGTTCGACTGTATGTATGTTTTTTATGCAGGTATGTCCACCGATTTCTCTGTCAGTTGTGGACCGATTTTCAAAATGTTTTTTTTTTATCCGAAAGAGTATACTCCAGAGGTGGTCCTATATAAATTTTATAGAAATTGCTTTAGCGCTTTTTGAAAAAAACAACAAAAACAAAAAAACTTTTTACAAAAAAAAATACAACCGAATTCCAATACTAAAAAATGCAAAATAACTATAATTTCGGAAGTCGGTGTTTCTAGTTTGGTTTCTTCGTTATTTGACACCGACTTCCGAAATTAAAGTTATTTTGCATTTTTTAGTATTGGAAGTCGGTTGTATTTTTTTTTGTAAAAAGTTTTTATTTTTCACTTTTTAGTTGTTGTACCCCATTCTAAAACTAAATTACCTAATAGTAAAGTTATGCCCGAATTGATAGCCCCAATGATATCGGTTAAAAATAGGGAAGTTGAACATAGTTGGTGAAATTAGGGTGTATCAGCGTGAACTGTACGAATCTGTATACCCCTTTAGAGCATATCAGCGTGATGTAATGTTGTGAAGTGGCGAAAACAATATATAGACATGCGATTGCAGCAATTCTGGAAGGTTTGCTATTATTTATTGAAGAGTTCCATTGTGTATCTCCGAAGTTCTTCTTCAGATCATCACCAAATTAAAATGGGACCACATGTAAAGCACCATCTTTCAAATAAACACCTGGTAAAAAGTTATGAGGTAACACACATAAAAAAA
Organism: Polia nebulosa; assembly: GCA_951329385.1. Lineage (NCBI taxonomy): Eukaryota > Metazoa > Arthropoda > Insecta > Lepidoptera > Noctuidae > Polia > Polia nebulosa. Next base: position 31,099,076 of record OX589597.1, read on the forward strand.
AAAAAAAATACAGACTATTTGAGAACCTCCTCCTTTTTTTGAAGTCGGTTAAAAAGTGCATACGTAGATGACGTTTTGGTCTCCTTCAATTACGAGTATGTTCAAATTCCATGTTCCATGTTATTGGGGTTATCAATTCGGACGTAACTTTAATATTTACTTTTAGTTCTGGGGTATAACAACTAAAAAGTGAAAAATAAAAATCTTTTTTACAAAAAATACAACCTATTAAAGTTATTTTTTAATTAGTGTATTTTCTTTTTTGGAGTCGGTTGTATTTTTTGTAAAAAAAATTTTTTCGCGTGGGCCGATTTTGATAATTCGTATGTCAACTGATTTGTCTTGCGAGTGCTACTATAGACATGACAGTAATCAAAAAAGGGAAGTTGACGAATTATATTAAAGTGGGGTATCAAAATAAAGGGTTCAAGAAGGTGGTGATTCCAATAAAAAACTTTTTTACAAAAAAATAGAACCGACTTCCAAAAAAAGTGCAAAATAACTTTAATTTCGGAAGTCGGTGTCAAAAAACGAAGACACAAAACAGGAACACCGACTTCCGAAATTAACGTTTTGACGTTTTGGTCTCCTTCAATTACGAGTATGTTCAAATTCCATGTTCCATGTTATTGGGGTTATCAATTCGGACGTAACTTTAATATTTACTTTTAGTTCTGGGGTATAACAACTAAAAAGTGAAAAATAAAAATCTTTTTTACAAAAAATACAACCTATTAAAGTTATTTTTTAATTAGTGTATTTTCTTTTTTGGAGTCGGTTGTATTTTTTGTAAAAAAAATTTTTTCGCGTGGGCCGATTTTGATAATTCGTATGTCAACTGATTTGTCTTGCGAGTGCTACTATAGACATGACAGTAATCAAAAAAGGGAAGTTGACGAATTATATTAAAGTGGGGTATCAAAATAAAGGGTTCAAGAAGGTGGTGATTCCAATAAAAAACTTTTTTACAAAAAAATAGAACCGACTTCCAAAAAAAGTGCAAAATAACTTTAATTTCGGAAGTCGGTGTTCCTGTTTTGTGTCTTCGTTTTTTGACACCGACTTCCGAAATTAAAGTTATTTTGCACTTTTTTTGGAAGTCGGTTCTATTTTTTTGTAAAAAAGTTTTTTATTTTTCACTTTTTAGTTGTGGTTCCCCATTAAACTGTGTTAACAATTCATAGACATACGATAGCAGCAATCGCGGTTGATTTGCTGTCAATTTTTGAAGAGTTCCGTTGTCTGTCTCCGAAACCCATCATCAGATCTTTTCGAAATTTAAATGGGACCATTTCGGAACATACCCCTTTCGAATAAAAAAAATTAAAGAAAGAATTTTGCAAATCCGTCAATATATGACGGAGTTATGCCCGAACATACATAAAAAAAAAAAAAAAAAAAAATACAAACATCCGAATTGATAACCTCCTCCTTTTTCGAAGTCGGTTAAAAATAAGAAAATAATTTAAAAACTCTTTTCAAAAAGCCCAACTGTCAAAAACAACTAAGAAGTTCCAAACAAGTCACTTTTCAAGCAGTCTGATGCAGTTGGTGGCATGAAATCAATAATTGAACTAAAATAACTGCCACCTGAAAGCCTGAAAAGTGACTTGTTTGGAACTTTTTAGTAGTTTTTTTACAGACTTTTTTTTAAATTATGTGTAGGTCCTAATTCGACGACACGGTTGGCGCAGTCGTTGAGTGTTCGACAGCTGCGCTGCGTGTTGCGGGTTCGGTTCCCGCCACGGAACAAATATTTGTATCCTGCAGATAGTTGTTCCGGGTCTGGGTGTCTTGTGTATGTGAGTATACATGTTTGTGAACCCACCCACGATACAAGAGTAATTCCAAGGATGGGGCACCGATTTAAAAAAAAAAACATTACAACAGAAAAATTATAAGTTTTTTTGCGATCAAGCTCTATAACATGTGTAATAATAAATGATTTTATTTTGTAAATAGGTTATAAATAATAGTTTTACACGTAATTTTATTTTACCCGTCTTCGATGCTAGGGAGGGTAATTTTCAGTTTAAACTAGATGTGTCACGTGTTTTCGAGCTGATGAGAAGAAACACCGAAACAAGAGTTCAAAGTTTCTTTTAATGTCCATACAATATGTACTGGTCAAATCATATGAGAACCATGTACGTTAATGTCTGAGATGAGCTTTTTTGGAAAGCACCACGCAGGTTTGAGTGGACCTGTCCAGACAGTGCAAGCATTTGTCAGTTATCGTGTAGCTCAACTCAGAACTTTAAAGAGCTCAACGAACCGACGAACAATACCAAAGTAAGGACATTTGGATAGGACGCAAAAGTACTCAAACTGCCAGACAAACATGAAATCTACGAGAATGTAACGACCTACATAGTCCTCACATTCACAATATGCTTTATGAGGACCATGCCTATTAGTGTCTATAATGATCTTTTGAAGAAAGAACCACACATATTTAAGAGGAAAATACAGATGATAAAAAACATCTAGCCCAAAGTTAACTGTCCTACCATTAGGCCATCAGGGAGGTTTATTGCCATCAGGGAGATCCAGTCCCGGCATACCGGCGCCATCATCAGATCAGCTCAAAGGTTTCATAATATTGCATTGTCACCGGATTTACGAGTATGCTAAGGGGTTGAGGATAAATTCGAAACAGAGTTACCTCGTCCCTGGGCACTCAGGGCAGGGAAGGAACTGGGGTGGGCTTTAGTCAGTAAGAGTCTGACACGCCCTCCCGCTCCACCCAAAGCGGGAGATGTCATTGGATAATTTCCCACCCCACAAAAAAAAACCGACTTACGAGTACACAAGTATTCCAAATTTCAGTTGAATCGGCAACGATGAAAAATTTTTTTTTACAGAAAATAGAACCGACTTCCAAAAAAAAAAAAACCGAAAAAGTGCAAAATTACTTTCATTTCGGCAGTCGATGTTTCTGGTTTTGTTTCTTCGTTTTGTGACACTGACACCGGAATTAAAGTTAAGTATGTTGCACTTTATTTGTTTTCTTTTGGGATTCGGTTCTATCTTTTGTAAAACTGTTTTTTATTTTTCACTTTTTAGTTGTGGTTTCCCATTAAATTAATATAAATATAAAATAAAATATAAAAATTGTGTTAACAATATCTACATAGACGAAACGTTTAACTCCAAAGATCTTTATCAGATCCTAATCTATACTAATATTATAAAGAGGTAAAGTTTGTGAGGTTGTAAGGGGTTATCTCAGGATCAGCTAAACCGATTTAAAAAATTATTTTACCAATAGAAAGCCACGCTAGAGTGTCATAAAGCTATAAATTTTTGTAATCCACGCGGCCGAAGTCGCGGGCGATATGCTTGTATATTATATACTAAAACATTCCTTGAAAAATATGCATTTGAATAACGAAAACCCCATCCAAATCGGATCAGTAGTTTTCGAGAAAATCGCGAACAAACAAACATACGTACGAATATACGGGTCGAAAACAGAACTACCTTTTTTGAAGTCTGTTAAAAATGGTTACCAAATTTTGAAGCGAACAATTTACATACGAACCTTAGACTATGATAACCTTTCATAGTCTAAGATACGAACATTGCAAGTTAAATTAAAACTTGTAATAAGAAGTAGCCCTGTTCTTATTGCAGTTACATATCTATGTCAAATAAATTATCTACCATACATCATAATCACTTAACACAACCCCTACATATCTCCCCTCCACAAGCCATCAAATAACATCCCGCACCGAAACACCACATCACGGCTGATAGCATTACCGTCAAATGACGTCAATGCCGTCAAATTATGACAAATGGCGCCGAAGCATTGACTAACAAGCCGTCGACGCTCATCAATCATGGACAAGGCATTGGGTTTCATTTACAGGTAACTGATAGGGATATATGCCTGTGTGTACATGGATTAATATGTGTTAGGTGATATGGATAATGGTGACGTGAAAGATATATGGGTACCTCTTTACGGCTATTTACTATAGATAAGATTACTCAGTCTTAATCTATGTAACGGTCTACATATTTTAAAATGTAATGAATTAAAATGAACAACATCTTTAAGGATTCCGAAAAAGTTACCAATACCTGATCAAAATTGAAATTGCATGGGAGTTATTTTTCACCGACTTCAAAAAAAGGAGGAGGTTCTCAATTCGACTGTATTTTTAGGGTTCCGTACCTCAAAAGGAAAAAAACGGAACCCTTATAGGATCACTTTCTTGTCCATCCGTCCGTCTGTCTGACCTGACCTGACCTGAGTATATACTCAGGTTCTACAGACCTGAGTATATACTCAAGCTGGTAAACTTCTAAGTTAACGTAAAAAAAAAAGATACGGCCGTTTATGCCGCAAAAAACGTATATTTCGACACTGTCAAGGGAATGATGCCCGCTGTCCGACAATCATAAAATTTGGCAAGAAGCAAGGTCATACAGCACAAGTTATGGGAAAAGTCTGAAAACCGTAAATTTTTAATTACATCACAAAAATTAGGGTCCCCATACAAGGAATTCGCCTCCAAATTTTAAAGAGAGGCGGACGTATCATGTGGGGCATTGTATGAAAGGACCTCATTAGCATAATCTAAAACAGATTTTAAATTATTTTAACCACATCTAATTTTCGATTCCTACCGAAAAATAAAAAATAAAATGTTTTTCTGATTGACTTTCGGGCAAAAATTTTCGAAACTCAAGTCCTGCCTGAACTATTTCCTTACCGCAAGCTTGTACGGAACCCTCGGTGTGCGAGTCCGACTCGCACTTGGCGGGTTTTTTTTTTGTGTTACCTCATTACTTTTTTCTAGGTGAACCGATTTTGATGATTCTTTTTTTATTTGAAAGCTGGTGCTTCTTATGCGGTACTTCTGAGATAAACAATGGAACTCTTCAATAAATGACAGCAAACCTTCCGGAATTGCTGCAATCGCATGTCTGTTTATTGTTTACACCACTTCATAATACCATGCTGATACTCACTGAACATAGATTTGTACGCTTCACCCCGATACTGCCTAATTTCACCAATTATGTTTAAATTCCATATTCTTGGGGCTATCAATTTGGACATAAAAAGTATCGCAAACCGCTAAAAAAGTTAATGAGACTGCACTTCTGAAAACTGGGACACGAATAATTCAAGCCAGTGATAAGAACGGTAAGTCACGGCCATCGGAAACTTCTGGCGTCAGATTAATGTCTCTAGCTTCATTATATCATCTAATAAACTTCTGGTAAACTAGGTAACGGAGACAAGAACATTTTTCCGTCAACTTGGGTCTCATTGTACCCTATATAACCTTATTATTATTTTTGTACACATAAAACATATAAATACAAACACAAAGGGACAGCTAGTGACAAAGGCAAAGGCGAGCTTAAGCCAGCATTTTGTTTTTCTTATCCTAATTAAAAATGCCCTTGCAATTTCTAAGATATGAGGTATGTTTACAAAAATTTTGTTTATCTAACCCAAAATCAATTTGCTGAGCCTTTACTCAATTATTTTGGGGTCGACAGCCTATCTGATCTCCACAATTCAGTTCTTAACTGGTTAACACGATATTCCTTAGGAAGATTGGGAACATAGCTAGTGTTTGTAAAAACAACACATTCACACAACATTTTCCTATGCCTCATACTAGGTTGTTCCGACAATTGTTAGCCACAGACAAAATACAAGGTACTCAAGTGGCTCCCTATCCGTCTTCGCAGGAACTCTCGTATTTTATGTCTCCTCTTTAATATCCTTCACAACCCTAAAACGCCCGCCTACCTGCGGGAACGCTTTTCGTACTCCCGCCCTTTTGATGCGCCTTGCAGGTCTTAGGTTTACATTGTATGTGTCCTAGCACTGTTACACACCGTATCTACTTCTCTTTTTTTTCCATCTCTCCTTTCGCAGGTTTGCTGTAAGAGATTTCTATAGAAATAAGCATAACCTTTGTACATATTTCTCTGTTTCGTTCTTCTGGTCTGTTTTTTTTTTGTATGTGTGTACATTAATTGTTAAATAAATAAAATACAATCTCTTTTTTCTTGAAACTATTTTTAATTGACGGCTAATTTCAATACAAACCTCCTTGGTGAAAATCATTGCCCACCTATGTGCAGTTCTTTTTTTAAATATTTTTAAAGACGTGGGCGGTTCCAAAAATTGTTAGTGATACGAGTATGAAAAAAGGTTTAGGGGTTTTTGGCGGGCTTTTCTCGAGTGAAGTTCAGTGCACAGAGTACATTATAATATATAGAAAGTTCAGTGGCTGTTTTAATTATTCGTTATTGATTCCTAATGGATATTGTGATTTAAAATTGGTGTAGTTTTGTGTCTCAAGTGTCTACGCAACTGGACAATATGTGGAATCATTGAAAGAGGCGCGATTTCGGTAAAATGGAGCTGAGAATTTTATTGTAGTATTGACTACCTCAGCGAAGTTTGCTAAGAAGGCTGACTCGACACGTTTGTTGCCAAATACTGCAAACACATTAGAATGTGTTACATCTGTATTCTAATGGGAAAAAAAGCAAAAATACACTACGTAAGACTAGGCAATATGGTCAAAAGACTATAGCCTTCCCTGCGGGATAAATAAAAATAAATGAAAAAGTTTGCCACCTGCAAGATACATTTTTTTAAATGTTTCGAAAGCTGGTTCACCCGAATACCTAAGTGCATTAGGTTTGGAGGTGAGTATTTTGAAAAGCTTTAAATAAACTTTTTTCATATTCTAACTATTTTTAACCGACTTCGAAAATTTTTAACCGACTTTTTTTTATGTATGTTCGGGCATAACTCCGTCATATATTGACGGATTTGCAAAATTCTTTTTTGTTCGAAAGGGGTTTATTCCGAAATGGTCCCATTTAAATTTCAAAAAGATCTGATGATGGGTTTCGGAGACAGACAACGGAACTCTTCAAAAATTGACAGCAAATCAACCGCGATTGCTGCTATCGTATGTCTATGAATTGTTAACACAGTTTAATGGGGAGCTACAACTAAAAAGTGAAAAATAAAAAACATTTTACAAAAAAATAGAACCGACTTCCAAAAAAAAGTGCAAAATAACTTTAATTTCGTAAGTCGGTGTCAAAAAACAAAGACACAAAACAGGAACACCGACTTCCGAAATTAAAGTTATTTTGCACTTTTTTTGGAAGTCGGTTCTATTTTTTTGTAAAAAAAATTTTTTTATTCATTTCACTAACAATTTTTGGAACAGCCCACGTATAACTAAAGCAAGCTCAATACTCTCTAAAAAAACCCATCCCAAAATGCGACCAAACCACACAAACATAAAGTGCGATCTTCAATATTTAATTTCGTCTTAAAATTCGCATCAACTCCTACAGAAAGTCGGGTTCTTAGTCAAATCGGAGTCAAGATCGATCAATTTGGATGGAGGCATCATGAATAATGCAAATTCCGCGATCACCTGAGGTGCGACACATTAAAATCGCATTCTAGCTTTATGACGTCCCCAGGCGAGCGGAAGACGTATTACTGCTGATGCCGATAACGTAAGGGTTAGGTAAAAATGCGCTTAAAATGTGGGGTTTAACGGCTTGGAACAGGTAAGCGAGAAATTTAAATTTCTGTTTTTCCTGAGGTGTAAATGATGAGCTCGTGGAGTTAAAACTCCTACGACTAGAGCATCGGCGCCGAGTTGTTAGCTTATCAGTATTATATCGGTTACATTTCGGTGAGTGTGCATCGGAATTGCATGGTTTAATTCCGCCAAGTCCGTTCCATCATCGGACCACTAGACGTACGGCGATGCGTCATCGGTACATGATGGATATCCCAACCACACGACAAAACGTTTTGAGAACACATTCATTGTGCGTACAGCTAACAAACAAACATTTATGATTTGATTTGTCTTTTTGATTTAGATTTCCCTTCCGGTGTCTGTGTTTCCTGATAGCTACAACCTAAGGATTTTTAAATCAAGAGTGAATGAATAGGTTACCACTAGGCAAGCGTGCTCCATCGTCGACCACATCATCGCTTACCATCAGGTGAGATAGTGGTCAAACGCGTGCCTAACAAAGATATAAAAAAATGCATAAACATCTTTAAGTTTAAGGGCGCCTTCAAATCTGCTGTAAAGTGCTGCGCTGCTGTCGCTTGGTTCGAGCATCATAGTGCTGTATATTTAATTGCATGCTTCAGTCTTGTTTGTGAAATTCTCAATAATTGCATATTTCTTCCCAAGGCTTTTTTTTTTCAATTCTATTGCTGTACTTGCCGGTCTTCGAATCCCATATCGCTGGACGACTCTCAACCTCTTTGATAAATTCTTCAACCTGATATTCGTTCATGTTTAGACTTGAACAAAAACTACGTGCGCACCGTCACTAGTCGATCGATGAACCGATGCGCGGCCGCAGCGCGGGTGTAGCGCTGCAGTCGCGCGTTTTTTTATTTATATGGATTTACAAAGCAGCGCTGCAGCCGCGCGTCCTCCGAACGATTTTTTATCTCTCAGTGCACTCGAGAGGAACTTATCCGATTTGTGTTACTTTTAAGCCTTAGACAACATGTTCCCAGTGAGGATTGCAGCAAGCTGAGCCGTAGCTAGTAAAAAATAAAAATAATTTTAAATTGCCTACTAGATCCGGAAAGATTATATTAAGCTCCGAACCACATTAGAATTTGATGCTCAAGTCAAATAGACCGAACGAATATGCTGCATATACAGGCTGTAACAAATATGCATGGTCATATTTTAGACACCATTCTTCAAGGAAGCCACAACCAATAGGGATGTATCCTGGGTATAAAAACAATAATTCTATTTAGTCCGTAAATCAATTAAAAATGACAAAGACAAACGTATAAAAAAGGAGTGAGGCTTGGTACGTCACTAAACGTTACAAAGTGTATTGAACACGATACGAGATATGACGTCACGCGAAATTTCAAAGCACTATATCGTCCTCATTTTTGGTTTACGTGACAAAAATTGTCTGGCAGTTTGAGTATTTTTGCAGCCTACTCAAATGTCCTTACATTGGTATTGTTCGTCGGTTCGTTGAGCTCCTCAAAGTCCTGAGTTGAGCTTCGCGATTACTGACAAATGCTTGCACTGTCTGGACAGGTCCACTCGAATTTGTGTGTTGCTTTCTTCAAAAAGCTCATCCCAGACATAAACGTACATGGTTCTCATATGATTTAACCAGTACACATTGTATGGATTTCAACACTTTAAAAGAGACTTTGACCTCTGAGTTTGTTTCGGTGTTTCTTCTCAGGGTAGTCAGCTAGGAAACACCGGCCTCATCTAGCTTAAACTGACAAAAAACATTGACGTGTAAAAGTGTTCCTTGTAACCTATGTACGGAATAAACATCATTTATCAAAAGACAAAATACGTGTCCAATATTTTTTGGTAATCTAAGAGAAGGACTAATTAGATTATTTTTTAAAAGAATTGATGTTACCCTACAAAATTATCATCATCATCACCTTTTAATGTCCCCACTGCTGGGGCACAGGCCTCCTCTCTGTGAGAGGGTGTGGGCCGTAATCCACCACGCGGGCCCAATGCGGATTGGCGGATGTCACATGTCTTCGAACAGAATAACAAAATTATCATCAGCTGATCAAAATTAATATGGGAGGTCTAATTTTTTTTTCGAAATTGACTTTTACTTTCTTGAAGAAAGTTGTTCATTTTCATGGGCAGAAGTAGTATCTCAAAAAAGTTGAATATTTTCAAAAAACAACTAAAAAGTTCGAAACAAGTCACTTTTCAAGCAGTCTGATGCAGTTGGTGGCAGTTTTTTGAGTTCAATTATTAATTTCATGCTACCAACCATGCATCTAACTGCTTGAAAAGTGACTAGTTTGGAACTTTTTAGTTGTTTTTTACAGTCGAATTTTTTGAAAAAAATTCAATTTTTTTATTTTCTATATTTTAGTGAGTTATATTTTTGGAATCGCCTCCTCAAACCCTTTAATTTGATACCCCACTACACTAAATATAGTTCTTCTACTTTATTTTTTTTCATTTTCACAATATATATTTTATATATTTTCGTCTAGTTGTCGCCATATTTTATTTTTATTACTGTCATGTCTTTAGTAGGACTCGCAAGGTTAAGACGAATCGATTGACGTAAGAATTATCAAAATCGGCCCACGCGTTTGGTCTCTACAGTGCCACAAAGAAACTAACATACATAGGCTGACAAACACATTAAAAAAAAGAATTGGTCTTACCGAACAAAATTATCATATCAGCTGATCAAAAAAAGTTTGGGAGTTCTAATTATTTTTTTCGAAATCGACTTCTTTCTTAGTAATAGTAGTAAAGTAGTATCTGAATATGACCACACAATAGTTCGAACGATTTTAAAAGATTTTCCACCACGAATTCTTCTTTTATCCACTATATTTAAAGACTTTTAAAGGGAGCAGTTGCTTGTTTAAAGAAACCACTCGAGTCCGTATTTCGTGCAGATGTTGGAGCGTTGATGGCGCATGAATAATTTGTGCATCAGGAGTGGAGCGGCGACAAATATGCCTGCTGCACTACCTTTTTAGGGTTCCGTACCCAAAAGGTAACCAACGGAACCTTATTACTAAGACTCCGCTGTCCGTCTGTCTGTCAGCGGGCTGTATCTCATGATCCCTAATAGGTAGACAGTTAAAATTCTGACAGAATATGTATTGTATTTCTGTTGCCACTATAACAAAAAATAATAATAAATTAAAAGGGGCTCCCCTATTAGAAACGTGTTTTTTTTTTTGGCTTTTTTTTGCTCGATCTTAATAATGACGATAGGTAGACTGTTGAAATTTTCACAGAATGTGTATTTCTGTTGCTGCTTTAACAACAAACAATAAAAAATAATAAAAAAACACGCTTCTATTAGGGGAGCCCTACTAGAAACGTGTTTTTTTTTGCTCGATCTTAACAAGTAGACGCGTATACCTAATCTTGTACGATGGTACGGAACCCTTCATGCGCGAGTCCGACTCGCGCTTGGCTGGTTTTTATGTAACTCGGAACTGTAGTGGTGGAGAAAAAGGAGAAAATTAATTGCTCTCAAATATATGAATGTTGTTAAGTTTCATAGATATTCGTGTGGTTTCTTTGAACGATACTGTTCTTGAGACAGTTGAAGACAGTGTTAGGATAGCACTGCCAATTAATGGTCTACTACCGGCCAAGTGGCGCCCTCATTGAATAAAAAATCGTACATAGCATAGAAAATCAATATTAAAGAATCCAACGTCACGTTTGTTACAAAGAGGATAAAGTATGTTTACGTTGTTAAAACAAGCCTCAGAATGTTTCGTATCCAAAGTAGTAGGCAAGTGTCAGAAACGGCCGTTTTTGGTACTTTTGCCTACTACTTTGAAATATTTATTTTCTATGCTATGCTACTATTTTTTGTTCAATGAGGGCGCCACTTGGCCGGTAGTAGGCCTTAAATCGAGGATTGTTTATTTATATGGGGTTGACAACACTGAACGGAATAAACTATTCTGCGCTCGAAGCTTCTCTATCATTTACACATCGAATAACCTTTACATGGCGCAGTCGGTAGGATACCTACAGTTTACAATAACCAATTCAAAAGATTCCGGCAAAAGGGAAGTCTTCTGAATCAATGAATATGCAGTTTATATATTTTTAAAGAAATATACACAATCACATCACCTTCTGCTAAAACAAAGATTAATTATGATAATTGATGCATAGCGACCGTATTGGGCACTGTAGACGTGTAGACGAAATTTAGCAGGCGTAGTGAGCATGTTAGGATGACCAAATTTTTTTTTTCTGATGACATTTTAATGTGACTAATGTGTTTATTATTTATTGTAATTAATATGAGTCTATGTAACTTGAAATAAACTGATTATTATTATTATTATAAACCAATTTAAACTAGTCTTTTTTAGACCAAACTAGCACTTCGCGTGGATTTCAAAAATGTATAGCCGTGGCTTTCTATTGGTAGAGGAATTTTCAAAATCGGTTTTGTAGATCCAGAGATTACCTACCCTCCTACAAAGTCACAAACTTTACCTCTTTATAATATTAGTATAGATATAGAAGTATAGATTAGATTGCACAACAAGCAGTGGTCACGTCAAGCCCTCTAAATCGGTGTGGCTCGTAATGGCTCAGTTCCAGAGCTTTCCAACAAGCCCCTTTGAGTCTCTGAAGCCCCTGATCCCTTCAGTCACCCGTCGAATTCCCCACAGAAGTAAGTACATAACTAATACTCAATTAGTCTGTTTCTCTTTGAAATTGGACTCTCAACTGATTCTATTAATACACCTGTCCATCTGTTTGTTTACGAATATTTTATACAGGACTTAATAATTGGCGACATTTCAGGAGTTTTTATGGGATTCACTCTCTTTACATTAACAAAAATTACTGTTTATTTGTTACGATTACAAATTTGATCCCATAGTTGATGTGAAAGATAGCCAATAAGATAAAACTAACCCCATATAGGTTATATCCATGGAACCAAGACCATTGATGAAACATCGGAGGTCAAACAAAAAAATCGAGGCAAAAAATGTCATTTGTCTACGACAAAAACTGTCATCTGCGATCTCGCTCAGTTATTTAGCACATATCACATTATTCTAACTTTGTCTCCTTTTTAGGATTACGAAAGTCCGACTGAAAACACGGAAACCTTATAGGATCACTCGTGTATCTGTCTGTCCGTCCGTCTGTCACAGCCAATTTGCTCCGAATCTGCTGGACCGATAGAGTTGAAATTTGGTACACACATTGAATATCTGTGACCCAAACACGGACGTGTACCCTAAATAAATTAATTTGGAATATGGAGGTCACTTTTGGGCTGAAAATTGGAAAATTAAAAATCAAAGTTTTTCAAAGGGTCTTGAATATATTTTTTTTCATAATTTTAAAATAAGAGCTCGTGGTTAAAGTAACAACAGCCGCACGGGTCGATCCATCAGGTTAAGCTACGCTTGCCGGGGTTGGTCCATGGATGGGTGACCATCATTACATACCGAGACACCTCCGTGCCTCGGAAAGCACGTTAAGTCGTTGATCCCGGCTGTCAATCGTAGATCTTTGACAGTCGTTACGGGTCGTCAGAAGCCCGCAAGTCTGACAACCAGTCTTTTCAAGGGGTATCGTATTACCCAGTAACTGGGTTGTGGATGTCAGATAGGCAGTCGCTCCAAATAAAATACTAGTATTAAGCTGAATCCGGTTAGACTGGAAGCCGACCCCAAGATAGTTGGGAAAAGGCTAGGCAGATTTTATCCCGATACTCGTAAAGTTCGAAAAGGCTGGCTACAATGAGAGCAGCGCCCTAAACGACAAAAAGCACCCACTTCATCTGCTTATAATCTGTAATGACTGATTGCAAGATCTAATAAATAAAAGTATTCGTCGCAATATCTGCTTCCCCATTGGTCTATTCATTACTTTTTCGCGTCGGAAGTGCAAATAGAGCGACTCTATCAATAATGCGCGAACCGTCACGGCGAATGGACGGGTTTCCATCGAAATCCCAGCAGGATTACCACACCGGCTTGTTTATAGAACTCTGTATCTACAGCTCGATATAAATGTACATTTCCTATTAAGGCTAGTGATACAAGCCAACTTTTTTTTTTATCATTCATTTTATACGGACGTTAAGTATCAATCTAAGATATTTTTTACATATAAATATTTCTCATTTATTTATTTTCTTTTACAATTTTGTACTACATCTAGTATTTGAAGTGCCCGTTTAAGTAAGAAATGCTTTTGTGGGTTGGGACATCATCCCATGACATCTCCCGCTCTAGAGTGAAGCGGAAGGGCGTGTCAGACTCTTACTGACTAAAACCCACCCCTGTTCCTCCCTGCCCTGAATGCCCAGGGTCGAGGTAACTCTTTCGAATTTATCCTCAACCCCCGGGCAGGTATCGGCCATGACGTGTCCCGTCGTATTTGCTGACAACTCTTTGAGGCGCGCGTGAAACACTACGCGCCGTCGACTCTCGGGCCTGGTGCTGATCGGACGGCGAGTTACCCACTACTCGCCCTCCGCAGGCCCGGGTCACTTCACTCTCCCTCAACTTATAATTATTAGCTTAAGTAGATAGATTAGCTTAAGTACTTAATCACCTCCAATCATCAGAAAAAAAAAAAAAATTCAAAAAACCCGACTAACGCAACGGTTCCAAACAATTCACTTCTAAAAAAGTAAAAAAGTCTGATGCAGTTGCTGGAAATCAGTTCAATCACAGATATGATGCCACTAACTGTATCAGCCTACTTGAAAAGTGACTTTTTTTGACCTTTTTTTTGTCAGTCAAGTTTTTTGAAATTATTAATTTTGGACCCAACTGCCGAAGGAGGTAATTAATGTTTTTAATTTCCAACATTTTAATGAGTTCAGTTGAGGGAATCGTCTCCTCGAGCCCTTGAATTTGATACCCTACATGAACATATCACAAAAAAACAGCAGGCTCAAAACTGCCACAATCACCTAATGTCGGTTTTTCGAAATTCATATAGCCTATATCACTTCGGCATTCAAAACCAATCTATTGACACCTCATTTGTTAAAATCCATCCAGCCGTAGCAGCAGCTACAAGGCGTGCCAAAGAAATAGACACACATACAGGATGTAACGAAAAAAAACCCATAGAAATGAACAACTTTTTCAAAGAAAAAATAGAAAATTCCCATAAAAAAAAAATAACTTTCCACACAAAGTTATCATCAGCTGATCAATATTTGTATGGAGGTTAAAAAAAAAATTGAGGGTTTATTCAGTTTTCTTGAAGAAAGTTGTTCATATCGATGGGCAGATGCAGTTCACACTTTACCGTTACACTCTGTATATGTATACATAGTCTTGAAGAAAATAACTGTCCTTCTGGAGCTGTCCGATCACAAGAATTCTGTACACTTTTGCTTGCATAACTCGAAAAGTCATAAGTCATTTATTTCTTAACAATATACATTGTGTAGAAAATAAGTAAAATAGAAGCAAAACAATAAAAAAGACCGATTTAAAAGAGCCAAAAAAAAACAGTAAATAACAATAGGTATCATAATAATTTACAATAGTTTTGAATAATTTTATAATAAAAATAGAATGTCAAGTATAAAATTTCACATATTTATTTATTATATACTTTATTGTACACCAAAAAAAATACGCACATTAAGGAAACCTTATACTAAAAAATAATAATAATAATCCAAATTCCATTTTAAAATCATTACAGTCAAATAAAAAATTAACGCGTCAGGCCCCTGCGTCGCCACCAACAATAGGTTTTTAATTGTGTCTGCTAATGAGGGACTTGACGCGATGTGAAAAATAAAATTCAATAATAATTAATATAAAAACTTTTTTACAAAAAAAACAACCGACTTCAAAAAAATAACTTTAATTTCGGAAATCGGTGTTTGTATTTTATTGTTTCGTTATTTGACACCAACTTCCGAAATGAAATCTTCCAATTTTCACAGTATAAACATCTTGTTGGCCCAAAGCCATACAAATAGACAAAAATAGATTTGGTACGGAACTCTAAAAGTGCGAATCCGACACGCACTTGGCCAGTTTTTTTAACGAGTACCTACTTAATGGGCAGAAAATTTAAACACGAAGTAAATAATCCCTAACTGATTACTGATCTCATTATTTTGTACAGAAGGATCTTTTCAAAGTTAATTGGAACAACGTTTTGAATATTTCAATCTATCTAAGGTTACTCGTTGTTAAATTATTACCAGTTTTTAGGTATTTTCCACGACTTTCGCTTTTATAAATCCAAAATCCGTTTTGTTTTGATTTAATTCTGGAGAAAACTAAAGTTACCACAGACTATTATTTTTTTAAGAGCAGTGGTGGCCCAGTGGTATTGGCCGCGACTTACAAGTTGTAGGTCGTGAGTTCAAACCCAGACAGGCGCTTTACTTTGTGTAAATTATTTCAGCACCACTGCT
Source organism: Polia nebulosa (assembly GCA_951329385.1). Taxonomy (NCBI): domain Eukaryota; kingdom Metazoa; phylum Arthropoda; class Insecta; order Lepidoptera; family Noctuidae; genus Polia; species Polia nebulosa. Next base: position 31,115,057 of record OX589597.1, read on the forward strand.
CTCAAAATGGTGAAGGAAAACATCGTGAGGAAACCGGCATGTCCTAGAATCAAAAATTCGAAGATATGTAACATCCACCTACCCGCACTGAGTCCGCGTGGTGCATAACGGCCCACACCCTCTCACAGAGAAGAGCCCTGTGCCCCAGCAGTGGGGACAATGAAAGGCTGATGATGATGATGATGATTATTTTATCATTTCTGCTTTAAAGATTAAGCGATAACGTTTATTAAACTACTAGCTTTTCCCAGTGGCTTCACCCGCGTGGAATTAGTAGGTACTTCCCCAATAATAACTATGTACTAATCCACACTATAATCTATCTCTGTGCCAAATTTCATCTAGATCCGTTCAGCCGTTCTAGCGTAAATGAGTAAAAAACATCCATCCATCCGAACTGTCGCATTAATAAAATGTACGAGCAACATTTTGATCCGTCTTTACAGACATCATAGTTTCATCCTCACCGTTCACGCAAACCGACACATGATATTACCATCTTAATTAACCCTAACAGTACTTAATCACCTCCAATAAGCCTATGCAATCCGATCCCAATAATATGAAACACACAAAAACCCTCCACAGGTACTCGTCATATACAGAATGGTGTCGGCGCATCAATAATTCCGCATCACATCGCACGGATTCCACCAACCAGGGGATTGAGGCCTCGAATTTCTAAGGCCTCCAGTTCCCGAGGCCTCGGAGTTTCAATTTTACCGCTCAATTTATTATAGACTACGTATGGCCAGGTTAATCTCCTAGTGACGTAGCGACGCCATTTATCTTTCGTATTTGCCGTAGGAGTCGTGTTGTTTATGTCTTTCTACGGCTATAGATGATAATCCTCCACAATAGCTTAGATAGTAGATAAAGAGATAGGTACTTAATCTTTACGTAAATTTTTGCATTAATATTGTTATTTATTCATTTTTATTTTCACACTTATTTTAATTTGTTTAAAAATCTGTATTTTTTTTTTTTTAATCTTTATTATTAAGGGGTTTTTATCCACACAAAATCAAAATTGAGTAAGTATTTTAATATTAATCACGATTTACTTGGGTATTTACTTAATATTTGCAAATTTCACTTTAGAGTTTTGAATCAATAATATTATTCATTGGTTCTTATTGCAGTTCCATACCCAAAGGCTACAACGGGACCCTATTACTAAGACTCTGCTGTCCGTCCGTCTGTCCGTCTGTCACCAGGCTGTATCTCATGAACCGTGATAGTTAGACAGTTGAAATTTTCACAGCTGATATATGAATATTTCTGTTGCCGCTATAACAACAAATAGGTACTAAAAAAAAGAATAAAAAAAATTTTAAGTGGGGCTCCGGCGATACAACAGACATGATTTTTTTGCCGTTTTTATAGATAATGGTACGGAACCCTTCGTGCGCGAATCCGACTCGCACTTGGCCGGTTTTTTTCATACATAATCAGATTTTCAGAAAGCGAGCAAAAAGAAGATAGATTCTTTAGATATGTAGTGCCGGAGAAGAAGCTTGGCATAACCTGGACACAGTTCCGAATCAACGTCTCAATCCTCCAAGAACTCGGTATCAAACGTCTTTCTCCCATCGTCCAATGTCGTATGCTGTCTTTCTTTGGCCATATCACACGTCGAGAATACGCATCTGTGGAGCGACTTGTGGTGCAGGGTAAAGTTGAAGGCACAAGAGTGCACGGCAGGTCACCAATGCGTTGGACCGACCTAGTCAAAACTGCCCTCAACAGTCCACTCCACGAATGTACGAGAAGAGCTGCAGTACGGGAGGAATAGCGACGGGTTGTGTAGCTTGCAACCACCCCTGATGTGACGACCATGAAGAAGAAGAATCAAATTTTAACTGTTCAAAAATCAAGGAATAGAAGAGAATAGGACTTGTGTAAGAATTTTATACAATAACTACATACAAAGTCTCGTCGCGTTAGTCTCTTTGCCTTTTCGCGATAAACTCAAAAGTTACTGACCGGATTTTCAAGGAGTTTTCACTAATATAAAGAGCGATAAACGAAAGTTCGTGTCTATTTTGTACCCGTACAGAGCCGGGGCGGGTCGCTAGTATACATATTCTCAAAAGTTGTTCACTATACCGAAGAATAACGTTCTAATACATTTTCATAAAACTTTTTTACAAAAAAAATAACCTTCCAAAAAAAAATACAATAAAAATTAAAAAATAACTTTAAATTCGGAAGTCGGTGTTTATATTTTATTTCTTCGTTATTTGACACCGACTTCCGAATTTAAAGTTTTTTTTTTTTAATTTTTACTGTATTTTTTTTGCAAGTTGGTTGTTTTTTTTTTTAGTTATAAAGTTTTTTTTATTTTTCACATTTTAGTTGTTATACCTCAGAACTAAACACCCCAATAACGTGGAATTTAAACAAAGTCGTAATTGGAGAACACCAAAACGTCATCTATATAATACGTATGCCTACGTATTTTTCGTTTTTGTTCAGTTTTTCAAAAAGCGCTGAAGCAATTTCGATAAAATTTAGATGGGACCATCTCGGGAATAAAATCTATCGCACAAAAAAAAATATTTTGAAAATAGGTCCTCAATTGACAGAGAAATGGGCGGACATACTTTTCGAAGTCGGTTAAAAATACTAGCTGACCCGACAGACGTTGTACTGACGCGCGAACTGTCAAACACGGGAAGATGAAATAGTCGTTAAGTTTTCTGAAATTTTCCAATTTTCTGCGCAACTTTCTTATTTTTTTCTTTCATAAAAACCTTCTCCTGACAATGACAAACACAACAAAACAAGAATTAGCGAAATCGGTCCAACCGTTCACGTGTGATGGCGTGACCAAAGGAAATAGGGATTCATTTTTCAAGCTTTTTTTTATATTATATATATGTTTTAGTATAATTCGTCTTAAAAGACAGAGGTTTACGATTCTTCTCGTGTCGCATTGCGTTTATTACACAGTAATATTTTCCTAGCATATTATTAAAAATATACGAGAAGATATGTACACGTATGTACACTTATGTCACTAAACATATTCCTTATATTTTAATACAAGAACTTCATTCAGTCCCCAAACTTAATTCTGTCGTAACATAAATATGGCGCTTGACACATAAAACACAGTTCTTTATAAAAACAAGTTTTTACAATATGACAGTAAATTGTGAGTCACAGAACACCCTTTAAAGTTTTGTTACTAGCATCATCCTCCGACCTGGTTCCTTTGGCCTATCTCAAAGGAACCGTATATTTCTCCCGAGTAAAAGTAATCAATGACAATCAGCGGTATTCGGTAGTGTGTGGCTTTCAATTAGTGAAGTTTCTTAATTGAATGAGTAGGTAGTTTCACAGATAAACTATTTTATAGGGACCATTATATGTACCTATATACCGGCAATACGTGGTCATCCTACTAATATTATAAATGTGAAAATTTGTGAGAATGTATGGACTTTGTTACTGTTTCATGCAAAAACTACTGAATTTGGATGAAACTTTACAATAATACAGCATATAGATCAGAATAACAAATAGGCTTTTTTTATAATTAATAATGGGGGGAAGTATTAATTCCACACAGGCGAAGCCGCTGACTGAAGCTAGTATTTACCTAATACAATGCGCCTATAGAAATGAATAACTTTCTAAAAGAAATTTAGTCAATTTTCGGAACTCCCACAGTCATTTTGAATAGTTGATGATAATTTTCTACGGCAAATCAAATTTTTATTTGGAAAATTGTTTATGGCTTCCTCGAAGAAAATTGTTCAATTCCATGGGCAGAAGAGATATCTAAAATATGACCACACTTTTACGTCACATTCTGTATAATATTAGTTTAGATTTGAAATAAGAGGAATTCGAAAAGCAAAAACTCAAATTCATGCCTAATAATTTTCTGTAGTTTAAAAAAAAGTAAAAACACGCTTTATTTTTAATTTTTCGTATATACCTACTCATATCATGGAAATGCATAAAAAATAACTATTCCGCCATCTTTGGGAGTCCGCCACATTTGATTTAGAATGACGTCACTTAGCTAACCATGCATTGTCATCGGTCCTTGATAAGTGTGCGAAGTTTCAATACAATCCGACGTTTTGAAGTGGGTGAAAATCATGTTCAAAAATTCCATTGCATAGTTAAATACCAAGTTAATAAAAGCGTGTTAAAGGAATCGGGTCGGATCAACGTTGTCGAAGCAAAGCTGAGATATCGCGAGAATGCAAAATCCTTTGATAAACAAAGTAGTTTAGACGCGGAATCTTTGAAAAACTCTCTCAAAGTTCAATAGGACCTTTTATCAGATTTAGGTACGTTTCGGTCCGCGTGAGATTCGATCTTGGAAAGCAGATGTTGTCTGAGATTTGCAAACTAATGTATGACGGGGCAGTGCCCTTTGGATGGGCAATAGAAGTTTAATTTATGTTCGTTGGTCACATAAAAAATTGAGTATTTTCAAAAAGCCCGACTGTAAAAAACTACTAAAAAGTTCCTAACAAGTCACTTTTCAAGCAGTCTGATGCAAGTGGTGGCAGTTATTCAGTTCAGTTATTCATTTCATGCCACAAACTGCATAAGACTTAGTCGGGTTTTTTGAAAGTATTTTTTTTTCTACATTTTAGTGAGTTATATTTTTGGAATCGCCTCCTCGAACCCTTTTTATTTTGATACCCCACTTAATATAGGTAGTTCGTCAACTCTCATTTTTTTCATTTTCACAGTAATTATGGCGTCTGGTTGTCGCAATATTGTATTTTGACTACTGTCATGTCTTTAGTAGCACTCGCAAGATTAAGACAAATCAATTGACGTAAGAATGATCAAATTCGGCCCACGCGTTTGGTCTCTAAAGCGCCACAAAGGAACAAACATACATACTAGGCTAACCTACCCTCTAATAACTAGTCAACCATCTTGGAGAGTCCATCATATTGGATTTAGAATGACGTCACTTAGCTAACCATGCATTGTCTAAACATGTATGCAAAATTTTAGCTCAATCGGAAACCGAGAAGTGGGTCAAAGTAAAGTTAATCAAAGCATTGTTAAAGAGATTCACACCCCATACGTAAGAGTCCACTAATTTATTTTTGATCAAAATCACTATTAAAATATAATAATAATAATAATTCTTTATTATCAGGCAACTAAGGCCGATAAATATAAACTAATACATAAAAACTGCTACACACGAAGTGACGGCGGCGTCGTGTTACGCGAACGAAGGAAGGTGAGGAAGGTCATCAAATGGTGAGTCGGAACGCGCAACACGAACGCCTTCAAATTGGTGTTATGGCGCGCCTCCAACTTCTCCACCCTCAAGGTCCAGTTGGTCTTCACCCGCATGTACCTACTCTACAATGTCTAGTAGTACTGCATAACTTCATTCAGCGTTAGACACATAACGAACCTACTAACAAGTAACAAAACCCCCGAATTTCAAACCAAATTTAATTGAAACCAGGATTAGAACAATAAACCCATTACTGTAATCAAATCGTACATGTTCCGCTTACAATTAATATCAAGCTCATTGGTTGCCATCCAATTAGCGCAGTGTGTGATTGGGCAAAATCAAATGGTTCTGAATGGCGGCCCGTCCGGCAAATGTGCCCATAAGTTTGACTGACCACTGGAGCGGAGAAGAGATGAGCGGAGCGGAGCGAAGCTGTGCCGACATTAAGGCGCAGTTATAAGACTTCTAATGATTTTTAATTGAACATCACGTCTAAACGACTAGTATTATTTCATTGAAAAAAATATAGTAATGTTACTACACAATTTCCTTCGTAATTTGATATGTGAATATTTGTAATTATATTTTTATATCATAGTGCAATTAATTTGTGTAATGTAGCTGAGATGAGAATGCTAAGAGCGATGTGTGGTGTTACGCGCATGGATAGAATTAGGAATGAGTATATAAGAGGAAGTCTGAAAGTGGCACCGCTGACTGAAAAATTGTGTGGAAATCGGTTGTCGTGGTATGGGCATGTGATGCGGAGGAATGAAGAAAATGTCGTGAGGAAAGTCTTGTGTATGGATGTGGATGGCTATAAGAGTAGGGGAAGGCCAAAGAAACGATGGTTGGACTGTGTGAAAGAGGATATGGGTAAAAAGGGGGTGACTACAGAGATGACGACTAATAGAGGAGTATGGAAGAAAAAGACATGTTGCGCCGACCCCAAATAAATTGGGATAAGGGCAGGAGAATGATGAGTGTAATTAATTTGTAAAGTCAAACGCGGATAAAAAATTGAGAATCACGCAAAAACTATAAAGCGTCAATAAATCTGCCTAGCCTTTTCCCAACTATCTTGGGTTCGGCTTCCAGTCTAACCGGATGCAGCTGAATACCAGTATTTTACATGGGGCGAATGTCTATCTGACATCCACAACCCAGCTACTGGGTAATACGACATGTCAGACTTTTGGGCTTCTGACGACCTGTAACGACTGCCAAAGATCTACGATTGACAGCCGGGACCAACGGCTTAACGTGCTTTCCGAGGCACGGAGGAGACTCGGTATGTAAAGATGGTCACCCATCCATGGATCAATCCCGGCAAGCGTAGCTTAACCTAATGGATCGAACCGTGCGGCTACGAGCTCCTCTATAAAAACTATAAAGCGTATTTTTATGAAACCTTCACCATTTTAAAGATCATTTATTTATTTATATTTTAGTATACTACCTGTTGTTTTACGTATAATAAATTAATAATGCAATAATAAACTAATTTCGGACAGCGCTTTTTGATCCTAGAGTCCTATTTCTGGGTGGACGTACGACGCGTAACGTGAGTTCAGCACAGAACACGCAAGCTAACCACTCAAGGTCGTTGGCAGTTAACAGCGCCTTAAGGGTCCGTTTCCACAGAAGCAGAGCTGGGCGGTTCGGATCGTAGACGTGCAGGAATCCAACGGAATTGCATAAAATCTTCGCTCTGCTTCAGTGGACAGGGATTTGCGAACTAATTTAAAAATTCATACAATACTGAGATGCGAAGCGGGGAAGCGGAGAAAACGGCCGCGGTGTATTGCAGCCCGCTCAAATCACTGGTCACATAAACTCGGCCACAGATGATATAATACTAGCGTACAGATGCCTCATCCCATACAAAGAAACGGTACCGCCGTAACTACGGGTTTTCGACTTGCACAAGCAACTTTTGTTCTTCGTTCGGGCCCGTCCTCTACACCTCGCTAAATGGTGTTAGCAGCGGACAGCTTGCAAGTTGAATGAATTTACATAGTCTTGCCAATATTTTCTCACACATTGAGGAATTTTTGGCACTTCATAAGAGTTTTACTGTTTAAATTTTTTTTTCAAAATATTAATGTTACTTAAACTTCACTATGAAATCGATGCTTAATACGTCATCTATAGACATTTATTTAAACTAAAGTTTGTTTGTTCGAGATTAGACCCCGTGACTCGGCCTTGCTCCGCACAATCCCCAACTCCGCCCCGCACTTCCTCGCTCACCATCAATGGACAGACACAGTTCGCAACTCCGCTCCTCACTCCCCCACTCCACTCCGCTGCCTCGCTCCGCGTCAATGGAAAGGCAGCCTAATTGATTGAATTGTCAGCAAACTGACAAATTGTCAATTCATCGTGGATAGAAATTATAAATGCTAGCTCGTTGAGGATAAATTGCATGTAAATGTGTTGAGCGCACTAATTTGTGGACTATTGTTCAATGTGTATTTGGAAATAATTTTAGTAGCTTATGTCTAATTGCAAAACATTTTCAGAAAAAAAATCGGTGTTTGGTTTTGTTTCTTCGTTTTTGACACCGACTTCCGAAATTAAAGTTATTTTCCACTTTTTTTTTTTTGGAAGTCGGTTCTATTCTTTGTAAAAAAAAAATTGTTTTTCACTTCTTAGTTGTTAGTTAGTTTATTACACATAAAACAACAAGTATTAAACTAAAACACTGAAACTAAATTATAAATAATTAAATGATCTTAAATGGTGAAGGTTTCGTAAAAATACGCTTTATAGTTTTTGCGTGATTCTCAATTTTGAAATTGAGTAGTAGTAGTAATAAATTAATAATGCGTCTAATTTCGGACAGCGCTCCTTGATGGGCGAGTCCTATTACTGGGTGGACACACGACGCGTGACGTGAGCTCAGTACAGAACACGCAAGCTAACCACTCAAGGTCATTGGCAGCTAATAGCGCGTTAACGTTTAAAAGCCGAGGTGATATCATCGTGACACTAGAAATTAAAATATATTTTTTTGGATATGAAAAGAAATTGTAAGTGGATTCATACATATTTGTTTCAAAGACAACAACTTAGATTGGATTATACACAAAAGCCAGCCAAGTGCGTGTCGGGCCACCCGCAGTTTTGTGGTTCCGTGGTCGCCCGTTTTAACATGCGGACTTAGAAGGGAGGGTTTATGTTCACTACTATAAAGTTATAAACATAATTATTAATTGAGCTAAAAAGAGGCCCACATTGGACGAAGATAACTGAAGAAAGAGTAATGAAATCCAACTTAAATGCACTGAAGCTTTCAATGTTGGGAACACCCAAGCACTTATTTGTAGGGCGTCTCTGACCACCCCATGAGCGATAAAGGTCGTGACGTTATGTATGTATGTTATGATTTAATTTTTTCAAATATTAAAATAAATAAAAAAATTCATAACAAGTAACAAATTCATTAGTTTTTTTTTCTAAGGTAAGGTATTTTCAAGAAAATTTTCCACCATATCAGAAATTGTGTACCAAATAAAAGTATCGGTAACTAAAGGTTAAATGAAAATAACTGGGTACTTACCTACTAGATGATTCTAAACAATATTTATCCCTAAGTACCAAAATAATACAATAACTACGGCTAACAACCTAAAGAGGTTAAAACTATTAGTATGTAGTCAGCACAAACAATTTATGGTCGTTATGGAAAACACCCTGTAATTTTCAACCCTTCCTTCGAGGCTTTCCTTCAGCTATTATTACAATAACTTAACAATACGCTATAAACTACGTATTATGGTCGACTAGGTTTTACCAGCGGATTCACCCGTGTGGAATTTGTACTTCTCTCATTATAAATTTTATATCCTATGTGCAATTCCAGACTATAATTTATCTCTATCTCGTGCCTAATTTCAACCAGATCCATTCAGCCGTTCTGGCGGGATTGAGTAACAAACATCCGTCCATACATCCATCCACCCAAACTATTATGTAGGTAGTAGAATTTCCGGTAGTAAGTTAGTATAGGTCTATATCACGGTGGCGAGTTGGTCTTGGATGCACGTACACTTTGTTTCTATGTGCGTAAACTATTTTCTATGACTCCTAGCGCTGCGCTCTCAGAAATGAAAAGTAACCGTGAACACGTACCCGGGCCTGCGGACGGCGAGTAGTGGGTAACTCGCCGTCCGATCAGCACCAGGCCCGAGAGTCGACGGCGCGTAGTGTTCCACGCGCGCCTCAAAGAGTTGTCAGCCAAGTGAAGGGGCCTGCCACGGCCGATGCCTGCCCGGGGGTGGAGGATAAATTCGAAAGAGTTACCTCGCCCCCGGGCACTCGAGGCAGGGAGGAACAGGGGTGGGTTTTAGTCAGTAAGAGTCTGACACACCCTTCCGCTCCACCCTAGAGCGGAAGAAGTCATAGGATGATTTCCCACCCCCCAAAAAAAAAAAAAAAAAAACCGTGAACACGTCATGTGGCGCGAGGAGGCGAAACGCCGGAGCGAAACTCCGCTGCCGTGACACCTCACGGCTCGGCGGACAGAGCTCCGGCAGAATCTCATGGCGACATGGAGAGAGCGACTGTCGCAACCCAGCGCTGGGCACGCCACCATTGCGGCGGTAGTGCCCCTCTTTGAGAAGTGGCTGGAGAGGCGCCACGTTTTCCTCACCGGATACGGTTGTTTCGGGAGGTTCCTGTTTCGCATAAGGCGGAAGGAAACGCCCGGGTGTTTCCACTGCGCGGATCGCCCAGAGGACACAGTGGAGCATACGGTGGAGGTCTGCCCTACTTGGGCGGAGCGCCACCGTGTCCTCGTGGAAGCGATAGGCGGCTGCGACCTATCGCGCCCGAACCTGGTTCAGGCCATGGTACGGAGTGAGAGAGAATGGGAATCAGTCTCCTCCTTCTGCGAAGCAGTGCTCGCGAAGAGGAAGGCAGCATGGGTGAGGGAGACTCAACAACAGAGTCGCCCTCACGCCCTCAGCAGCAGCCGCCGCAGGAGATGCCTGGGGCTTCGGGGAAATATGGGTGTTGCTTCTACAACACCCATATTTCTCCAGTTATGTTTAAATCTAAACAAAACAACATAACCCTCTTTTTTTCGTTGATAGGCAAACGCTTAACTACTATCTCACCTGATGGTAAGCGATGATGTTGCCGACGATAGAGCACACTTGCCTAAAAGACCTATTCACTTATTTTGACTTAAAAACCCCCAGGTTATAGCTATCAGGAAACACAAGACTCCGACAGGGAATTTCACTCTAGCTTTACGCATAGCTGTGCCCCTCCTCTCTACCTCTTGAGTTTACCGAAGTTGGGTAAAAATAACCAACATAACACAATAATCTTCCATAACACTAAGCTACAAACTACAAAAGCGTCTCAACAACGATTAAAACCTCCTTGCAGATTTAATAACATGGACAATGACGTCACAAACACAATACCGACGCTGTACTAAGTCTTTACTTGAGATCTTTACTTCAATCTCGGTACGAAAGCCGGTATCTTAAGTGGTCCTGTGGAAGTCCGACTTTAAACACAAGAAATAAGTTGCCGGTGTAGATAAAATTCATGAATTTTCGGCTGTTGTAAGTTTTATGACGTATTTTACAGTGTTCGGATAAATGTGCTGTGTCCACACGATGAGTGATGATGAATGCCTAAAGCATTCAGTCCGACTTTGTATCTTTGTCCTGATAAAAAAAACCGGCCAAGTGTGTGTCGGCCTTCGCACATTTAGGGTTCCGTATTAAATGAGGGAATTATCAAAGAAAAAGTCAGATAAATCAATATATTGGTATTTGTTAGTAAATTATACGTAGTAATAAACATTATCACCACGTTAAAAAAAAAATCGGAACAAAATTTTGTGACAGACGACGACGGACAGACCAGACACGTGAGGGACAGCAATATGCCTACATTTGGAAACCTTCGGGTACGGAACCCTTAAAACTAATTATCGCTAAATGTCATAAGGCTGTTTTTTATTCCAAAAAAAAAGCACAGAACATGTTTTTTTATTATTGTTGATAGGCACGCGTTTGACCACCATGTCACCTGATGGTAAGCGATGATGTGGTCGAAGATGGAGCACGGTTGCCTAGATTCACTCTTGACTTAAAGACTCCCGGGTTGTAGCTATCAGGCAACACAGACTCCGGCAGGGAATTCCCCTCCCTAGCTGTAGGTACGCACAATGATGAATGAATGTGTTCTCAAAACGTTTTGTGCGTGTCATATCACGTGAGATAACCACAGGAAAAATCTAGTTGTGTATTCAACAACTTATTTATCTGCCGGATTAGTTAACCACAAATTATCTGAAGATAATTTGGACATATCGGAAGAAGTACTCAAACCAAAACCTTTCACGAAACCAAATAACACCCAACCCAAAGCTAAGCAAGCGATTTCTTGCATTTTCATTCCAAAATATAACGGTAAAAAGAAAAAAAACAACAGATCGATTTCCATTTTCTGCTCTTAGGTATGTACATCATCAAAGGAGGAGGCGGCACGGGTAACGGAGACTCAACGGAGTCGCCCTCACGACCCCAGCTGCAGCCGCCGCAGGAGACTCCCAGGGTGTCGGGGGTCGCGAGACGATCTTCGCCACCGTAGACGCGGGCTTGCGGACGGCGAGTAATGGGTAGCTCGCCGTCCGATCAGCACCAGGCCCGAGAGTCGACGGCGCGTAGTGTTCCACGCGCGCCTCTTAAAGACGTCAGCAAGCAATCAGAGTTACCGCGCCCCTGGGAAGGCAAGGAAGGAACAGGAGTGGGTTCTAGTCAGTTAAAGTACGCCCTCCCGCTCCACCCAGAGCGGGAGAAGTCATAGGATGATTTCCCGCCCCAAAAAAAAAAAGATAAGTACATCATTCCCCACGAAGTCCTTCAAAGTAACGGCATTCTGACGCACAAACCCCCGCGATAAAGAGTTACCGTTGTCCCCGTACTAACATAAGTTACCATAAGTTACAACTTACTTCTAAAGTACACAGCCGCTAAATTATTCAAGATACCCTCACTTCAGCTTAAAACTTCCTCACTGCCACAGAGTAACAAGCCGGACACTGCCAGAGGCGGCATCGTCGAGACTGTCCATACAAACAAAATATAACAAAGTATTTTGTCCGTCAGTTAGATTACCAAAAACTATTGGACACGTACCTATTTTTTTCTTTTGTCACGTAAAGAAAAAGCCGGCCAAGTGCGAGTCGGACTCGCACACGAAGGGTTCTCCGTACATAAATAATACTAAAAAAAAAAAACACGTTTCTAGAAATGTGTTTTTTTCCTTTAAATGTTGTTTTAGCGGCAACGGAGATACATATTGTATTATTATCATTTATCTATAATATTTATGTATTTAGAAATATATAAGTATGTTTATCAGTTGTCTAGTACCCATAACACAAGCTCTGCTTAGCTTGGGACTAGATGGCGTTGTGTGATAGTTGTGGAATATTATTATTATATTCTGTGAACATTTCAACTGTTTACCTATTAGGGATCAAGATATTCAGCCCGCTGACAGACAGACGGACAGCGGAGTCTTAGTAATAGGGTCCCGTGGGTTACCCTTTGGGTACGGAACCCTAAAAATGAGGACGAAACAATGCGTTGAAATTTCGTGTGACTTTTCACCTAGAAGTGACGTTACAAGCCTTCGCTCCTGAACTTTGATGTGTTTTATCTTAGTAAATTTTTAAAAAATACGTGTCCAATATTTTTTGATGATCTAACTTACGGACTAAATAGTATTATTATTTTTGTTCCCAGGAATCATCCCTATTCTGGGTGTGAAAGCCGAAACTTGTGCTCAGCACACATGGCGCCGTCATTAATGTTTAAAGTTTTTTTTTTAGCCATAGTGACACTATGACATAAAAAACATCTGCCTGTTTGTCACACTGATAGTTGGACAAACAGGCGGGAGGCGGCCATCCGATGGCAGGTGGTCACCGCCTTCCATCCGCCTTATTCTTGAAGAGGACTCTCTTCAAATTTTGTTTTTAATTTACTAATGGCGTCTCTAGTCGGTTCCGTGGTCTATAGTCACTGTCCTCGCGTCGTGGGAACGGAGACTTATAAGTAGTCGCAAGTCTTGGACATCAACATTTATGATAAAGTACTCGTTTACATAGTAGGAGATTTTTTCTCATCCTTTTTCTTGCAAAGTTTAGAAATGTGTGCAGGATAGCATGTTTAGCAGCTTTGTAAAATTCGTAGCTACCTTGGTACTTGTTACTTTGCTTATCATGTCTAAAATTTGTTTTAAACCTACCTGATTTTTAGGATTTCGTATCCGAAGGGCCCAAACGGAACCCTGTTGCTGTCACTCACGTGTCCGTCTGTTTGTCTGTCAGTCTGTCCGTCGTCTGTCACAGAATGTTATTCCGACGATTTTTTTATTATAACTTATATTTTACTAACAAATACCAAAATATTGATTTCCTTCATATGGTACGGAACCCTAAATGTGCGCACTTGGCCGGTTTTTTAAGTGAAAACTTCTTTATGCACGTTGGGTAGTTTTGAGGTAGGGAAATACAATTGAACTGCCGCGCCACCGCCACCGACACTGCTACGCGATACGCTTTGGGCATTTTTGTTCAAGTTTTCACTTCTGTCGGCACTCCTGAAGTGCCACAGTTTTCATTTGTTTGTTTCAGTCCCGTACAAACCCAACAAGTGTCAACTGTATTAAGGATGATTCACGTTACACCGTGCCGCCACCGAGCCGCGCCCCGGCCGTGCCCCGGCCGGGGCACGGTCAAAGATTGTTGCATACATTTTGTATGAAGTGATTCATGCTAGGCACGGCCGAAGCACGGACGGGGCACGGCCAGGGCTCGGCCCGGTGGCGACACGGTGTAACATGAACGTGTGCACTGGGCTCGGACGTGCCCCGGCCGTGCTCCGGCCGGGAAACAATTGCTGGTCAAACAATTGCATGGTCAAATATCTATAGTATACTTTTTGTATGAACTGATCCATGCTTGGCCGTGCCCCGGACGTGCCCCGGCCGTGCCCCGGCCGTGCCTCGGCCGGGGCCCGGTGGCGGCACGGTGACAGCCCGGTGTAGCATGAATGACTAGCCCAGTGGACGTGCCCCGGCCGTGCCCCGGCTGGGGCACGGCCGAGGCTCGGTGGCGACACGGTGTAACGTGAATCATCCTTTAATCGAAACATTTGGTTTAGGTCTACAGATACTTGCTCTTCCATTTAACTTTAGACATTGGCAGAATAGTCGACATCGGCTTTGCTTGCCATTTTTGACTGGCCTGTTGGTCTAGTGGTTAGTGACCCTGACTGCTATGCCGGAGGTCGTGGGTTCGATTCCCACCCAGGACAAATGTTTGTGTAATGAGCATGATCATTTGTTCTGTGTCTGGGTGTAATTTATCTATAATATGTATGTATTTAGAAATATATAAGTATGTTTATCAGTTGTCTAGTACCCATAACACAAGCTCTGCTTAGCTTGGGACTAGATGGCGTTGTGTGATAGTTGTGGAATATTATTATTATATTATTATTATATTATTTAAAAATCTATACTTTATATATAAAACAAAGTCGGGTTAGTTACACCATTTATAAGTCAAGAACGGCTGGATCGATTTTAATGATCTTTGATTTGTTGGGTTTGTCTCCGCTCCGAATAGCAGAATAACTATTAAAAACTCGGAAAAATTCAATAAAAAAAAAATTATGAAGTAAATGAATTTTCATACATTTTGTATGGAACTATCCTGGGGTCGGCTTCCAGTCTAACCGGATGCAGCTGCATACCAGTATTTTAAAAGAAGCGACTGCCTATCTGACCTCCACAACCCAGTTACTGAGTAATACGATATCACTTGGTAAGACTGATTGTCAGACTTTCGGGCTTCTGACGACCCATAACGACTGTCAAAGATCCACGATTGACAGCCGGGACCAACGGCTCAACGTACTTTCCGAGGCACGAAGGAGTCTCGGTATGTAAAGATGGTCACCCACCCATGGACCAACCCCGGCGACCGTAGCTTAACCAGATTAACACAGAGACCCGTGCGGCAGTTATTACTTTAGCCATCAAATGCATTTGCAAATATGTCACGAAAGGTGGCTAGATATTTATGGCGGTTTTGGCGTTCAGATTTCTAATACTTACGATGAAATCACGCACTATCAAGTTGGTCGATATGTGAGCTGCAATGAGGCGATTTGGCGTATATTCTCCGACTGGCCTGTTGGTCTAGTGGTTAGTGACCCTGACTGCTATGCCGGAGGTCGTGGGTTCGATTCCCACCCAGGACAAATGTTTGTGTATTAGAGCACGATCATTTGTTCTGTGTCTGGGTGTAATTTATCTATAATATTTATGTATTTAGAAATATATAAGTATGTTTATCAGTTGTCTAGTACCCATAACACAAGCTCTGCTTAGCTTGGGACTAGATGGCGTTGTGTGATAGTTGTGGAATATTATTATTATTCCATTTATTTAATCTTATATACATACACTTTACATTTTCAAATATTTAGGTACTTACATATAAAAACATAAATAAATACAAAAACATTTAAAAATATAAAAAGTAGTAGCCCACCGGTATCGGGAATAGGGTCCAAGCTACCGGTGGTCAGGGCTCCTGAGAAAGGAATCTCCTAACAATACGAGCCGTGTCCAGGAGTACTGCTTTCTGGATCAAGCCCTTGATCCAACTGCCTAACGAGAGCCTCCTGAGATGTTGGTCGAGGCTCTTGGCAATTAAGCCATTGGCCGTTACGACTATCGGCACAATGACTGCTGTATCCACCTCCCACATGTCGACAACCTCGCGAGCCAGATCAAGATACTTTGTTTTTTTATCTCTCTCAGCCTTCACGAGGTTCTCGTCATGAGGGACAGCTATATCAACAATCATTGTGCGACGCTCTTGTCGATCTATCACCACTATGTCAGGCTTATTGGCAACAATAGTCCTGTCAGTGATGATAGATCGATCCCAATATAACGTGATATTGCCATTTTCGAGAACTGGGTCGGGCTCATACCTATAGTACGGTACTTCAGATTCCACAAGATTGTATTTAAGAGCAAGTTGCTGGTGGATAATCCTGGCTACAAGGTTGTGTCTATGCAAATAGTCTCCGTTAGCTAGACGAGAACAACCAGAAATAATGTGTCGTATTGATTCTCCGGGCCGGTGGCATGCCCGACAGATGTCAACCGTACCGTCCTTCACAATATATTTCCGGTAGTTATTGGTCATAATAACTTCGTCCATAATCGCACAGACAAAACCTTCGGTTTCCCCGAAGAGGTCACCAAAGCGCAGCCAGGATACGGACGCTAAGAGATCTACATCGGGCCCATGTAGGACCCGGTAAAAGCGCCCGTGAAGCTCCTTGCTCTGCCATACTTCCCTGCGGTCATTAGTATCCAGTACTGTAGGTTTGCGCCAGTTCTCTTTTGCCAAGGAGAGCGGGGCGAGGCCCTTGTCCACAGCGACCACATCTCGATGCATACCCACGTCAGCTTTGAGGAAGTACTCCCTAAGGCTGCATACCTCGCGGTTGTGTAGGGTCTTAGCATTTAAGAACCCACGACCCCCACACTTCCGCGGGATATACAGCCTCATCACCGATGATCGTGGGTGATGCATCCGATTTGCGGTCAGCAGTGTGCGGACCCTCCTATCCAGGGCGTCAAGTTCCGTCTGAGTCCATTTGAGTATGCCGAAAGAGTACATCAATACCGGCATGACCCAACCGTTGAAGGCGCGCACCTTGTTCCCGCCTGATAAAAGACTATTCAGTACTTTATTCAGGCGGCCAAAGAAGCGCTCCCTCAACGACTGTTTCACTTCAGCAGTACTGATGCCTAACGCTTCCGACATACCCAAATACTTGTAGGTTTCGGTTGAGCAGAGGGATCTAAGGTGTACGGAATCCGAGAGTTGAGTTCCCACGGATTCCATAATCTCCCCTCGCTTTACATGCATGACTGCACATTTGTCCACACCAAATTCCATCCTGATGGCGCTACTGAAGGTTTCTGTTACCTTCAGTAGCTTCATCAGTTGCAAGTTGTTGGGGGCAAAGAGTTTCAGATCATCCATGTAAAGGAGGTGTGATATGACCTGACCACCTCTTCTCAACCGGTAGCCTTGGCCCGAACTCCATAGAGAGAGCGCCTCCAGTAGAGTACTGAGAGGGTTTAGGGCCAGACAAAACCACAGTGGACTCAGACTGTCGCCCTGAAATATGCCACGCTCGATCCTTATCGGTTCGCTGTTCTCCCGGATTTGTCGACATCCTGGATAGTGAAGAACCGTCCTCCACTGCCCCATACACGACATCAGGAAGGTGCGCAAAGTTGCATCCACTTTGTACAGCTCCAGCACCCTCATGAGCCATGTATGTGGCACCGAGTCATAGGCCTTCTTATAATCTATCCAACATGTCGACAGATCTTTTCGAGAACGACGAACCTGTTGGCTAATGGCAACATCAATGAGGAGCAGCTCCTTAGTACCACGGGACTATTATTATTATTATTATTATTCTCATTCCCCATTTATGAACGTCCTCCCACTGTTGTACATTTTGCGGTGCATCTGGAGAATGGTCAAAGCATCTGCAGCGACCACACTGACCATTTTTTTTTCGATTTGTCAAAGCCATCCGTTTGCACGAACGTTGCTCTACTCTGAGATACCACATAACGAAAAAAAAACTTGAGAGGTGTCAAGGGACACCCGGATGGAACGAAGTTCCTTTCAATTAATGAGTGAAGGAATTGTAATATAATTTAGTTTTTTTTAAGTTATATTATTTTTTTATTATTAACAAATATATTGTAATATTAACCGCACTGCCGACTCATAGTCTTATGTAAAAATGCTATTACGCACAGACTCTTAAAAAAAAGTGTGTGTGTACTTATGTACGCACGTAAGAAGTTACACTTCATCATCTCATCTCATCTCATATCATCTCAACCTCATCATCTCGCGAACGCGCGATAAGGAACTTCGTTCCAAAAATCGTATATCACAACGTCCTTCAATGAAAGGAATCGACCCGAGTGCATCCCATCTAGCAAATATCATCATTCTCCTGCCCTTATCCCAATTTATTTGGGGTCGGCGCAACATGTCTTTTTCTTCCATACTCCTCTATTAGTCGTCATCTCTGTAGTCACCCCCTTTTTACCCATATCCTCTTTCACACAGTCCAACCATCTTTTCTTTGGCCTTCCCCTACTCTTATAGCCATCCACATCCATACACAAGACTTTCCTCACGACATTTTCTTCATTCCTCCGCATCACATGCCCATACCACGACAACCGATTTCCACACAATTTTTCAGTCAGCGGTGCCACTTTCAGACTTCCTCTTATATACTCATTCCTAATTCTATCCATGCGCGTAACACCACACATCGCTCTTAGCATTCTCATCTCAGCTACATGCAATTGCTTTTCATTCATCCCTTTTGTGGCCCAACATTCTGAACCATACAAGACAGCCGGTCTGACCATTGTTTTATAAATCTTCCCCTTAAGTTTTAGGGGAATGCGGGAGTCACAGATAGTCCCGGTGACCTGCCGCCATTTCATCCATCCAATGTTAATTCTGTGCTTAACAGTCCGATCTATTTCGCCATCGCTTTGCACGAGTGAACCGAGATACCGAAAATCGGAGCAGCCTGGGAGAAGCGCGCCATCTAGCACTACAGCTTCAGAACTGGAGAGACCGCCGAAATCGCAGAACATGTATTCAGTTTTGGTTCTGCTGATTTTCAAGCCAACTTTCTCCAGCTTCTGTTGCCACTTCTCCAATCTGCTCTGGATCTCAGGTCCATCTTCACTGACCAGAACAATGTCGTCGGCAAACAGCATGCACCAGGGTGCCTCCTCCTGTATTTCCGACGTAAGAGCGTCCATAATCAACAGGAAGAGGTAAGGACTTAAAGCCGACCCTTGATGCAAGCCTACAGCCACACTGAACTCATCGGTGTTGCCAGCAGCCGACCGGACGTAGGTACTAGATTGTCTGTACATAGCACGAATCAACTCAACATACTTCCCAGGCAAACCTTTCTCTTTCAAGGCCCACCACAACACATCCCCTATCATACGCCCATCTAGCAAATAATTTAACAAAAAGTAGTGCTACAATACTACGCGAATGATTTCGATTCTACCACTTGAATTACATTCATTTCAATATACTTTACTCAACTAATAAAAATGTAACACTATATTTACTGATTTTCAGGCGGTACGAAGTTCGCCGGGTCAGCTAGTATAGAATAGAATATTACGGCTAACTCATTTAATTTAATAATTATGCATTTACCATAAGCTCGAAAAAAAGAAGAAGCTGTTTCAGGAAATGGGTCAGGAAATCTCCTGTTCATTCTTTTGATTAATTGTTGGTTGTTTAGCGAACCAATCAAGACAAAAGCCGCCTTGGGATTTGATTTGATCAGAGATATTTTAGAACGGGCTAGCGAAGGAATGATTTCGGAATTATACATATTTACTTAGATAAAGATTACCATGATTCGTGAATCTGATGAAAGTCATAATATAGCAGAACATCTGTCGCCGACTCAGCGGTCGCTTTTTGAAATCATTTACAAACTTTATACTTTTACGGGGTGACTAGCAATCGACTACCAAAGCTTTTACAAATCTAAAACTCATAAATATGACCAACTTTGCACCCTGGACTGGAGACAAATACTGAAAAATAAGTAAGTATTATAAAATCTGGTGTTTCTAACAAAAACGCGAAATTAACACGACAAAGTGTAAGGAACACCATTTTTTTTTGTATTTCACGGTAATTAAGGTTTTTCATCACTACATATTATAAAACAAAGTCCCCCGCCGCGTTTGTTTGTATGTCTGTTCGCGATAAACTCAAATACTACTGCACTCAGTGATGAGGATGGGTTTTTTTTAATTGTAAATAGACACGCGTTTGACCACTATCTCACCTGATGGTAAGCGATGATGTGGTCGAAGATGGAGCACGCTTGCCTAGAAGTAACCTATTCACTCTTGACTTAAAGACTTCCAGGTTGTAGTTATCAGGAAACACAGACTCCAATAGGGAATTCCACTGTACGCACAATGTATGTTTTCTCAAAACGCTTTGTGCGTATGGATGGGATGTCCACCATGAACCGGTGGCACTTCCCCGTACGTCTTGTGGTCCGTTGATGAAACGGGCTTGGCGGAATCAAATTATGCAATTCTGTCGCACAGTCCCCAAAATGTAACCGATAGAAAACCGACAGGCTAGCAACTCGGCGTCTATGTTCAAGACTTTGGAGTTTCGACTCGACGAGCCTATCATTACCAATGATCCTCTTGGCTCGTTTCTCAATTGACTCAAGGGCATCAAGCTGGTATCTGGCAGATCCGTCCCAAAGATGGGAGGGGTTAGGGTTAGGTGTATAATTTGTATCCGTACGAAGCTGGGGCGGGTCATAAGTACGAAGCTGGGGCGGGTCGTAAATACGAAGCTGGGGCGGGTCGTAAGTATCTGTATAAATTGGTACCTACAGTTGACAGCCAGATTTCTGTATAACCAAAGCTTTAGTTGAAGAAAAAATCTCATAGAAAAACCGGAGTAGCTTTACAGAACCTATTTACCGAGTTGATACCCCATTAACAAACTTACAAACAACAATTACAAAGCCTTGAATCTATCGAACAGACACAGAACTTTAATAAACAATTACACACTAATAACATAGTCGCCTTCGGTCCAAAACTTGTTAAAATTCAACCCGCGTGTTTCGACATGTCGCTACTGACGAGGATTCTAACTCCAGTTAAATAATTGAAGGATGTGATTAATTGATTATGTATTCAGTGGAGGATTATTTTGATTTAATATGTACACTACTCTAAAGGCTTAGTACTAGTGGTTCCCTTAGGAAACTTTCGGATTATCACGCTGGCAAAGTGCTCGCAGAAGCAATACCCCTTTTTTAGGGTTCCGTACCCGAAAGATCCAAATGTCTTTTTGTCTGTCAGTCTGTACGTCGTCCGTTGTCTGTCACAAAATTTTGTTCCGAAGATTTTTTTAAACGACTTCGAAGGAGGTTATTAATTCGGATGTTTGTATTTTTTTTTTATGTATGTTCGGGCATAACTCCGTCATATATTGATGGATTTGCAAAATTCTTTTTTTTTTTTGTTTGAAAGGGTCCCATTTAAATTTCATATAGATCTGATGACGGGTTTCGGAGACAGACAACGGAACTCTTCAAAAATTGACAGCAAATCAACCGCGATTGCCGCTGTCGTATGTCTATGAATTGTTAAAACAGTTTAATGGGGAACCACAACTAAAAAGTTAAAAATAAAAAACTTTTTTACAAATAAATAGAACCGACTTCCAAAAAAAGTGCAAAATAAAAAAGTTGTTTTATTTACTTCCCATTGACCTATGAACTTGGATGATAATGTTTATTATTAGGTACGTATATTTTACTAAAAAATACCAAAATATTGATTTCCCTCATATGGTACGGAACCCTAAATGTGTGAAGTACGACACGCACAGGGTCGGTTTTTTTTAATAATCCGGCGAAACCTTCAAGGCGCCTGAACTTTTCAAAATCAAGTAATTTATTCAAATTAGGCTGAGAGCCAGCACTTTTTGAACGTCAAAGTTCTACATAAAGACAGAAGAGATTGTTGGGGAAAAAAAGAGTCTCCTGTAAGGGCATATCCCGGTGGAGACTGTAAAGGGGCCTCGCTGTGCACAGCGGCACGTCATCACTGTGTTACCGTCTTTATTGAGGTCACTCGGAAGGAAAGGAAAACAGAATCCCCACTCTGAGCACCCACGACCCCCGAGTCCCACCTGCCTTAAATGGTGCAGGAAAAGTTTCGGTATTTTAGGTTGCCTCCCCAACGCCTTTTACTCCGAGCGGGATCGGTTCTCTCACGATCCTGCTCGGCGGCCTCCTGGGCCCTCACGGTCATTTCCCACACACACACACAAAACAGAGACAGAAGGAGCCCATTTCCCTCCAATTTTCTCGCTAGGCCTAACGTATTTTGATAGGTGTAACTTCTCGCCGAATTTAATAACAATGTGGTAAGGACTCCAAGAAGTACCGCTTTTTCCTGATCACATAGCATTTCCATTCTAACCACTGCTTAAAAACGACATCCATAAACAGAATTGACCAAAAAGTTTCAAAGTTAAAGAAATAAAGCAAATCAGAAAATACTCAAATACAACTCCAATCACAAATTAAAACTCTCGGCCAATTACTTCCACTTAACTCCAAAACCGTTTAAAAGAAATCAATCTTTGATCGCTCAAGAACGAAGTCCGTCAAAGGTGGAAAATGTTCAATGAAACGTAAAAATCTCGAATCTCGTAATAAATTCGGTATCAAAGTGAGATTTATTCGCGTTTTGCTTCAGAATCAATCGGAGTGCGACTAATCGTTTGGAAATAAAGTCAGGACGGTTGGTTGGCTTTGCCGACGGATGTAAAGAGGACCGCCATATCTTTTGACCTGAGCCAACGTCTGAAATTTAATGGCCGATTTCATCAATGAAACTAATCGTGATTAGTTAAACTAAACTCAGTTTATGCGTTTAATCGAGATTAGAGCTTCATTTTGCGATAGCAGCAATCGCGGTTGATTTGCTGTCATTTTTTGAAAAGTTCCGTTGTCTGTCTCCGGAACTCATAATCAGATCTTCATGAAATTTAAATGGGACCATTTCGGAATAAACCCCTTTCGAACAAAAAATAATTTTGCAAATCCGTCTATACAATATAATCCGTATATATAATATGTAACGGAAAGGTGTAGTCATATTTTAAGGACTGCATCTGCCCATCGATATGAACAACTTTCTTCAAGATAATCTGTGAAAATTCTCAAAAAAAATTTTTACCTCCCATACAAATATTGATCAGCTGATGATAACTTTCTATGGAAAGGTCCATTTTTTTTTTTTCTGAATTTTCTATTTTTTTTTTAGAGAAAGTTGTTCATTTCCATGGGCAGAACCGGTTCTTAAAATATGACCACACCTTTCCGTTACACCCTGTATATGACGGAGTTATGCCCGAACATAGATAAAAAAAAAATACGAACATTCGAATTGATAACCTTTCTTTTTGAAGTCGGTTAAAAAGGTGTAAATAGTATAAAACAAACCCTACTTCTAAAACACTACTAAACTAACTTAGCTAAGTAATTAAAATTAATAGCAAACTACAATCTTTATCTCAATACAGCTAACAAATTCTCTGTATCTTCATAAGACTAACTTTGAAGAGCTACCTTGAGAGTTTTCTTACAATTTCTGTAATTTAGGGAATAGATCTTTGCTTTTGCATTTAGTCTGTTATAGAGTAGTGAGTGGTCCAAGGAAAACATAAAATTCGGCTGTGAAAGCATGTTTTGTACTTTTTGTGGGGCAAACTATGTCTTTTCGTCTCTTGTTAGTAAATTCAGTGCTGTAGCGTAGAGCTGCGTGTTGTTTTTAACCGACTTCAAAAAAAGGAGGAGGTTCTCAATTCGACTGTATTTTTTACCTCATAACTTCTTACTACGTGAACCGATTTTGAAGATTTTTTTTTTATTTGAAAGCTGTTGCTTCACATTTGGTCCCATTTTATTTTTCACTTTTTAGTTGTTGTACCCCATTCTAAAACTAAATTAATAATAAAGTTATGCCCGAATTGATAGCCTCAAAAATAGGGAATTTGAACATAGTTGGTGAAATTAGGGTGTATCAGGGTAAACTGTACAAATCTGTATAAGGGGTATACAGAGCGTATCAGCGTGATGTAATGTTGTAAAGTGGTGAAAACAATATACAGACATGCGATTGCAGCAATTCTGGAAGGTTTGCTATCATTTATTGAAGAGTTCCATTGTGTATCTCCGAAGTTCTTCATCAGATCTTCACCAAATTAAAATGGGACCACATGTAAAGCAACAGCTTTCAAATAAAAAAAAAAATCTTTAAAATCGATTCACGTAGTGAAAAGTTATGAGGTAACACACATAAAAATAAAAAAATAAAATACTGTCGAATTGAGAACCTCCTCCTTTTTTTGAAGTCGGTTAAAAAACGGAGAAGAGCTAGTCTAACCAGTCGCGCGCAAAGGGTTCCGAACAAGTAATTTATAATTTTTTTTCAGATTTTTTCAAACTTCCTCCTCCATATAGTTTTTTCTGAAATCTTTATTTAAAGAACTACTTTCTGTATTTTTTTTTCGAAATTTTAGTCCCAGTGGTTTCGGATATATCGACGGGGGTGAGAATGGTCATGTTTCATATATTTTCTTAAATAACTTTAAAACCATATATTTTAAAATTATGAAAAAGATACATTCGAGATCGAGATCCTCACAGTGTGTCCTTTCATTTGATATGTCACACGGCACAGTTTGAAAAACTTTGTTTTTTAATTTTCAGATTTTCACCCGAAAAGTGACCCCCATTATATCAGAGGGCCTTATTTATAAAAAGTTAACCATGTGATTAGTTTAAAACACTGATTAGCGGGTTCTTAATTCAACATTATCTAACAAAAAGAACGATAGATGTGAGTGGATGCATAAATATAATAAATAATTTTATTTCACCAAAAGTCAGTTTAACAAAAAATCTTAGAACATGGAAGGCAGATAATCCTTGGTTGTTTTAAATAAATTGACCACCGATTCATATAATAGCAGGCCAAATTAAGTTTTTAATTAATTAATGGTTCCGCGGGTAGGTACATTTTAAACATATTATTATTTAAAAAAGTTTGAAGTTTTGAACACGACAATAGACCTAATTAATTAATATTGTGAATACACTTTACGTTAGTAAATAACATCCCAGATTTAGATGGCAGCAATAATAGCATAACTATTGAGTGATAAGCATATACATGGATACTGATAAGAAATGGGGCTATAAAATATTTTCAGCATTGTTTCACATAGCGCTTTGCTGATAACTCCTCTTATCCTTTTTAAATGTATTTGATTACTACACCTATAATTGTAGAAATATTAAAAATTTAAAAAAAACTTACCAAAACTTTGAATACATTCTATGTAGGCGAGAATTAGCACCAACGTTACAACTGAAACAACAACATTAAAAAAAAATTAACTAAAAAAACTTAAACCACCATTAACCCCCTTAATTCCCTTATCGTCCTCGATCAAACTATATTTTCCACGGATATATTGA
This sequence comes from Polia nebulosa, assembly GCA_951329385.1. Classification (NCBI taxonomy): domain Eukaryota; kingdom Metazoa; phylum Arthropoda; class Insecta; order Lepidoptera; family Noctuidae; genus Polia; species Polia nebulosa. The sequence continues at coordinate 31,140,542 of OX589597.1, forward strand.
TTTAGTAAATTAATTTTAAACTGTCACTTCTCAAAATAAATAATTTTCCCTACAGAATAGGAACGTACCTCTCGCGAACATTTTGGCGGGAAACTTGGGAGCGAAGGGCGTGCACCACCCCTGCTGCTCAAATAGGTACTGGCGACCGTAGCCGACCGAAACGGCGGAAGGCGGGAACTTATTTTTTTATGGGGATAATAAATAACATAGTCAACACTTCGTCAAGTCTACAAGGAAACTCTTTACATGAATAGAATATTAAAAAGGAATTATTGTCAATTTAAAGTGTCGATTAACACTTCAGTTTTTTTTTAATCACAAATCTCGATAAAGTACGTGAAAACTGTCATGCATTATACAAAATTCTATCTATTAAATGAAATGCTGAAAAGCAATTCAACGATAATTTGTTTAAATCTAGAATATAGATGACTACACCTCGCCCGCGACTTCGTCCGCGTGGATTTCAAAAATGTATAGCCTATGACACTCACAAATAACGTGGCTTTCTATTGTTAAGGGGCCTTTTACAGTCCGCTAGCGCCGCCAATCGAAAAAATGTCATAACTCGTAAATAGAATCAAAAATACAAAATATGTTCTATTATTAGTGTGGAAAAGGCAATAACGTAATTGTATAACACCTTATCAACACTTGAAATATAGCTGTTTAGCTAAATCGTGCATTCAAAACATAAACGGCCGTTTTTGTTACAAATGCACGATTTAGCTAAACAGCTATATTTCAAGTGTTGACAATGTGTTATAAAATTACGTTATTGCCTTTTCTACACTAATAATAGACCACATTTTGTATTTTTGATTCTATTTACGAGTTATGACATTTTTTCGATTGGCGGCGCTAGTGGACTGTAAGAGGCCTCTTAAAGGAATTTTCAAAATCGGTTCAGTAGATCCAGAGATTACCCTCTCCAACCTTTAACTTTACTTCTTTATAATATTATTATAGTATATTTAATATAGAAGTATACATAATTTTTAACTGACTTCAAAAAGGAGGAGGTTCTCAATTCGTCGGAACCTTTTATTTTATTTTTTTATGTATGTTCCCCGATTACTCGAAGATGGCTGGACAGATTTGGATTATTTTTTTTGTTTGAAAGGGTATTTTATTTATTATTATTCCCAGGTGGTCCCATAAAAAAATTATCGAAATTGCTTCAGCGCTTTTTGAAAATCTGAACAAAAACGAAAAATATGTATACATAGATGACGTTTTGTTTTCCTCCAATTACGAGTATGTTTTAATTCCACGTTCCATGTTATTGGGGTTTTTAGTTCTGGGGTATTAACAACTAAAAAGTGAAAATTTAATTTTTTTTTAAAAACAACCGACTTCCTAAAAAGAAAATACATGAAACATTTAGAAATAACTTTAATTTCGGAAGTCGGTGTCAAATAACGAAGTAAAAAAAATTTCTTTTTTGGAAGTCGGTTGTTTTTTATGTGTTAATGAAATGATACGTTTTTAGACATTTTTCAATTTTGGTATAGGTGTTTTTTCTTGAAATTTGTGTACAATAATTCCCTGATCTACATACTGTCACAAAAATACGAGGTCAAATTATAAATACTCCTGCACATAGATATTAATAACATTCTTGTAATGAGCACGATCATTTGTTCTGTGTCTGGGTGTAATTTATCTATAATATTGTTACGAGCTGGGTATGGGATAAATTATTTTACACCAATTAATTAACCAAATATTCTTTATTAACTCAACAACTTATTTACACAAACACTAAATCGCTAATAATCACTATTCTCTTCGTAATCGCTTGTATTCGCTTCCTTTCGCATCCGTAGTCGAAAACAGACTGACTCATTCGCCCGCCGTCCGGCCTATTTATACAGTCATGGAAGTTTCCAGAACATTGTCGAACTATCCTATAGTGGAATATTCTAGAAACATCTATGAACTTCTATACAGTACCACAATGGAATGTTCTCGAACCTAGTGGAAACTTCTGGAAACTTCGACCACATTCTCGAACGTTCCAGAGTAATACGGTCGACGTAACACTGCCCCCTCCTTAGACATGCTCGTCCCGAGCATCATTAGTCCCGTAGTATCGCGCCAAACGGTCTACATGGACAATCTTAGGCGCACCTCGTGGACCCTTCTGTATTCGGTAGGTGACATCGTTGATCCTGGTCACGATTCGGTATGGTCCATCCCATTTTGCTTGCAATTTGGGAGACTTCCCTTTGCTGCGCACTGGGTTATGCAACCACACCAGTGAACCCTCGTCAAAACCTCTATGGTTTGCCTTCCGGTCGTATCGGGTCTTCATCTTATCAGACATTTGTTGCCCGGATTGTCTGATATGCTCATATACATCATTCAACTTGTTACGCAAGTCATTCGCATAATCGGTTACACTGCGTGGGGCATCAGGGGGGGTTCCGGTGATTAAATCTGCAGGCAACCGTAATTCCCTTCCAAAGTTCGCGAAGGCTGGTGTCACAGTCGTACTTTCGTGAACTGCACTACGGTAGGACAGAAGAAATGGCTGTATGTGCTTGTCCCAATCCCTTTGCCTGCTTTCCACAACTTTTGCCAGATATCTCTCCAACGTTTGGTTGAAACGTTCTACCATTCCATCAGATTGCGGATGGTAAGAAGTGGTTCTGGTCTTGTGAGTACCCATCAGTCGACAAGTCTCCTGAAAAACTTGTGATTCAAAATTCCTCCCTTGGTCGCTGTGAATTTCCAAGGGTACTCCAAAACGACAGAAGACTTCCTGAACCAATTTATCTGCGACTGTTGTTGCTTCTTGGTTGGGAATGGCGAAGACTTCTGGCCACTTTGTGAAGTAATCCATGACAACCATGAAGTACTTGTTTCCGTTTTCACTTTCCGGAAATGGTCCTGCAACGTCTAGTGCTATCCGTTCCCAGGGGGCTCCCACGTTGTATAATTGTAAAGCACCTCTGCTGCGTGTCTGGGGTCCTTTCACAGCCGCACAACTGGTACATTTGCGGCACCAGTCCTCAACATCCTCTCGACAGTGAATCCAGTAAAACCGCTCTCGTATCTTCAGTAGAGTTCTTTTTACCCCCATATGTCCTCCTGAACATCCATCATGGTAGAGCCGTAAAACATCAGGTACTTTGGCTTTGGGGACAACAATTTGTAGATGACAGTTGTCTCCTCGAGCGTTTTCCCATTTACGGCACAAGACTTCATCCTGGATAACCAAGCTGTTCCATTGTGCCCAATAACTTTTCGTGATTGAACTCAACGCCGCAACATCACTCCACTTGGGTTTAGGAGCACCAGCTTTAATCCAGTCGAAGATCGGTTTGAGGTCCGTGTCATTTTGCTGAGCAAGCTGTAGGATTTCCTTCCATTCATTGTTGACATCCATTCTTAGCATCCTCACTCCGCTCATTCCCGGGTCGGACCTATCGTCCGCATCGCGCGCGCACACTATCACACAGTTGTCCTTCTTGGAGGCCACGGCGCTGGCAACACCATTCGCACCTGCACTCACTTTACTCTTCACTTGCTTCTGTTTTATGCACTTGTCGGGTGCAGCACCGACCTTGACGACATCACTTGAACTAATACTTTCAGGGGCCTCCGCCACGGTCGTGCGCCATGTCGCGCCACTCGCGCTCCTCCACCGAACTGGCCGAGCCGCCCTTCCTTGCTGGGATTGATCTTCTCTCAGTATGCCTCGCTTTGGACAGCTTAACCGAAGATGACCCCTTTCTCCACAAGTGTAACATCTAGGGCTATATCCTTGCGGACGATCGCGTACAGGTGATGCCACAACCTCCCTGATACGGTGTGTTCGATGGTCTTGCCTCACTGCCTCTACTTCCAAGGCATGGGCCAAGGCATCCTTCAGTGTCTCATGATGCCCAAGTCTTACAGCGGCTCTAACTTCCAAGTCACGTATTCCGTCGATGAACGCTTGTACCAGATTGCCATTGATGAGTGCAGGGGCGGACTGGTATGCTTTCCGAACCAACTTTTCAACTTCCAAGGCCCACTGCTGTAGGTTCTCGGCACTACGTTGAACGCGATCCCTTAACTTAGCGCGAAATACGTGCTCCAAGTGAGCGTCGCCGTATCTGGACTCTAACGCTTCCAGCAGTTGTTCGTAGGTCACATCCTTGCCAAGAGCCTCAAGTATGGTTAGGGCCTGGTCTCGGAGTCCTAAGGTGAGCGCGGTCATAGCTTGGTCTTTGGTCCACCCATTCGCTTTCATAACGGCCTCAAATTGAATTTTGTAGGCCGACCATGAAGATGTTCCGTCGAATGGCGGCACCTTAAATCCACGTGCCGAAGGTGCAGCAACCACTGAAGGCACAACCCCGTCTCCAGCCCTAAGTTCACCTAAAGCCTTTTTCACCCCGGCAATCTGAACTTCAGCTTCTGAGATGCGATTCTCATGCTGATAAACCTGCTCCTTCATCACCTTGAACTCTTTGCCAAGTGTTGAGTGAAGGTCTTTAATGAGGAGCATCTGCTCTTCTTGGCGGCGGGCCTGTAACTCTTCTTGGCGGCGGGCCTGCTCTTCTTGGCGGCGGGCCTGTTCTTCTTGGCGGCGGGCCTGCTCCTCTTTATCTTGTTGAAGCTTCTCTTCCATTCGACGGGCCTGTTCTTCTTGGCGGCGGGCCTGCTCTTCTTGGCGGCGGGCCTGCTCTTCTTGACGGTGAGTCTGTTCCTGCAACAGCGCCATTAGCGCAGACAAGTCTGGCACCGCTGGTGCTGAAGAAACTCCACATGGGCCATCGACTGGCTCTGTCGTAGGCTGAACACCACCCGACGTCTGTATCGGAGAATCTCCAAACCGCCTCTGATCCATGTCTTGCTGCCGTTGACTCCTTGTACGAATACCGTCCGTGTCGTCCTTTGGTAAAATTGGCATAATTTATCCCTCACTTCTGACACCAATTTGTTACGAGCTGGGTATGGGATAAATTATTTTACACCAATTAACCAAATATTCTTTATTAACTCAACAACTTATTTACACAAACACTAAATCGCTAATAATCACTATTCTCTTCGTAATCGCTTGTATTCGCTTCCTTTCGCATCCGTAGTCGAAAACAGACTGACTCATTCGCCCGCCGTCCGGCCTATTTATACAGTCATGGAAGTTTCCAGAACATTGTCGAACTATCCTATAGTGGAATATTCTAGAAACATCTATGAACTTCTATACAGTACCACAATGGAATGTTCTCGAACCTAGTGGAAACTTCTGGAAACTTCGACCACATTCTCGAACGTTCCAGAGTAATACGGTCGACGTAACAATATGTATGTATTTAGAAATATATAAGTATGTTTATCAGTTGTCTAGTACCCATAACACAAGCTCTGCTTAGCTTGGGACTAGATGGCGTTGTGTGATAGTTGTGGAATATTATATTATTATTATTATTCTTCAGGAAAGTAATAGTGTATTCGGCAACTAAAATGGCACTCCCAAGAATTTGGGCCAGCTGATGATAACTTTGTAAAGTCCTTTTTTTTGGGTATTCACTTCGGCTTACTTGAAGAACGTTGTTAATTTTCATGACAAGCAATATCTAAAATATGACCACCAATTTCTGTTACAGCCTGTAAAAGTAAATACAATGACGACTTAATTAAAATGTAACCACCTCATTGACCACCAATTTCTGTTACATCCTGTTGAAGTAAATAGGTACAATGACGACTTAATTAAAATGAAACCACCTCATTGCTTTGTTGCCACGATACATACCTACTTGTGGCTTCAGATACAATTTGCTATCCGGAAAATCTTATTTAGTTTTTCTCTCTAGAAAATAGCAACAGCCTTGTGTTGGGGGCTGGGTGTTAACCGCATATCTGTGGTAACAGTTTGATTTTGACAGCGCCTTTATTTCCGTTAGCTCTTTTAGAATTAAGAATTCTTAATTCTTAGAATGTAAAGAAGTATTCTTAGAATGTGAAGAAGTTAAGTCTTAAGAATGTAAAGTTAAGAGGAACAGGGGTGGGTTTTAGTCAGTAAGAGTCTGACCCAATCCACTCCTGGTGGAGCGGGAGGGCTCCCGCTCCACCCAGAACGGGAGATGTCATTGAATTAATTCACAACCCCAAAAAAGAAAAAAAAGAGTTAAAAACTTGTCAAACTCTAATAATTACTTTTTTTATCGTGTGGAAATCCTCAAGGATGTCCTGCACCCTGGGTTGGCCGGAGGAGTGTATTACTGACTAAAACCACAAGGCGTTTGGCATTTCAGGAACCTGGGGTCCACTTTTTGGTGCTGAGGAAAATTCCCAAATACTTATAGTAGATCTACTATACTTAAGTATTTGGGAATTTACCAAATACTTATAGGAGATCTACTATAAGTACCAAATACTATAAGTACTATAAGTACCAAATACTTATAGTAGATCTACTATAAGTAGTTGGGAATTTTCCATTTAACTAAGGTATGTATACCATAGTTAGATGGACTTGTTAGAAAACCCGATTTATTTTAGAAAAATACTCTCCTATAAAACCAGCATCACGTAAACCAAAAAATAAACAACACTGTTGCAAAAACACTTCCAATTTATTCAACGTGAAGTACAAAATCAATCGCGGTGATTGGCCCATTCACAATTTCTCTCTTGTTCCCATTGAAACTGCGGTTTTTCATCCCGAACGCCATTGAACGGGAGACAGACAATTGCAGAGTGCGCCGAGGTACCTCTCTGGTGGTATAGTAATTAGTAGAATGGTAGTCAAGTGGATAGAGTCGTTGTATTGGAAAATTCAAATAAAGCCTAGGTGGATATTGTGTAGGTATTTCGCATGCAGCTGGAACTACAAATTAGCACAATTTGTTTCTCAATTCCAACAAGGGTTTTCTGAAATGACTTACACCAGATGGCAGCACAGAGGCGTTAGGTCCGGACAGATTAAATTAACGTCAACGTCATTTTTACGTCATTATGTTTCGTTTTCAATGTAAAACCGCTGTCGCCTATGAGGCGCCTACTAGTGCGTAAATTTTTCTTGAAACCCTCTTTGAACTTAAATATGGAATACTAATTTTGGTATTTATGAGTGCAGTGTACTATCTCATTTTAATAAGACAGTGGGAATGAAAACTGCCACTTGCTGACTACAGATGTCGCTACTATCGTTAGTCTTATTTGATAGCTACCTGTCACCACCTTGTTTTTCTTATTGTGATATAAAACTAGTTCGGAATAGAAATTATACAGGATGTAACAGAAAGACGTGGTCATATTTTAGGAACCGGTTCTGCTCATATGAACAACTTTCTCTTAGAAAAAATAGAAAATTCCCAAAAAAAAAATTGACCTTCCATACAAAGATATATAGCTATATATATATAGCTGATCAATATTTGTATGGAAGGTAAAAAAAAAACTTTGAGAATTTCTTAAGGTTTTCTTGAAGAAAGTTGTTCATATCGACGGGCAGATGTTGTTCTAAAAATATGACCACACCTTTCCGTTACACCCTGTATATAAGTTGAAACAAATACCAACACATAACAACAACCAATACCAGTGGTATTACTTGTTGGTATTAAAACGGAGTATAACGATATTTTTTCATTGATAGGTGGATTAGGTACATGAGATACAATTTTAATTACCTATTCGAATGTTGTTGCACTATAAAAGCTCTAGACAGCGGAGATTATTCCAATAAAATATCAAAGTTATATGACGTCTGTGCAGTGTTGTGCGGTACGGTGCCATATTTGTATCTATAAACCTATGCAGTTTTCTTTATATTTTTCGAGAGGATGATCTGGAGAGATTGACGACCTTTGGACACTATAAGCGTCTATTTTCTGCAGGTATATTCGCTAACTCAGTTGACATCAATTTGATAGGCACTTTGCAGGACATTGCTGCTTTGCTCGGTGGACATCGATTATAATAGGCACTACGTAGTACATTTTTTATTTTCCTATACGTCATCAGCAATGTACTGCATAGTGCCTATCAAATTGATGTCAACTGAGTTAGTGAATACACCTGCAAAAAATAGATGCTTATAGTGTTGCTGGTGAATTGTAGAGTCACGTATTTATATTTAGTCTTACATTATTGTACACTCGATAACCAACTGCTTGGTTTAAATGCTGGTTAGCGGATTCTAAATTCAAATTCTCCATAAAAAAATTGAATCAAGACCTTGCTAATCAGTGTTTAAACCTATCATATACTTATTTTTTCTATAAACTATATTCGGCAACTGTCGATCACCTCGTCGGGACGGTTGGCGTAGTGGTTGAGCATTCGGTTGCTACGCTGCGTGTCGCAGATTCGATCCCCGCACGGAACAAATATTTGTATGGCCTACAGATAGTTGTTCTAGGTCTAGGTCTAGGTGTCTTGTGTATGTGAGTTTACATGTTTGTGAACGCACCCACGATACAGGAATAATTCCTAGTGTGGGGCAAAGATTTTTAAAAGAAAAAAAACACCACACATTCACTGTACAGCTAAGGAGTGGAATTCCCTGCCGGAGTCTGTGTTTCCTGATAGCTACAACTAGGGTTGCCAAACGTACTCTAAAACAAGAGTATTAATTGTACTCTATTTCATGTAGGTGTACTAGATAATCTGTAATAGCAATAGAGTAGGTACGCTAAATTTTTTTTTTTTTCACAATGTATATAATAATACCAGTCATGCATTGTACGACACACGACGACGATTGTGTTGTTGTTGTGTGTCATGTGTTGTTGTGTTGTTGTTGTTGTGTTGTCATGTATTGTAAGTACACGCAGCGTACATACAGTGCTCTGCGAGTACAATATAATAACGCGTTCAGGGTGCTGTTCGGGCTGCCGCGCCATTGCAGCGCTTCAGCAGTGTTTGTGATGAAAAGCGTGGATGGTTTTCATGCTATCATGCGGAAGCGCTGTGCGTCCCTTATGAGGCGCATGCGGGCCAGCTCGAACAGCCTTCTGAGTGTGTTCGTGGACCGCTGGGACTCGCCGATGTGGCGGCATTGGATGAGACTTCACACTGAGGGTGGTCGCGTCCAGGGCTTGGCATAAACTGGCATTCCTGTGCGGTGCCACTTTGTGATTTCTGTCTTTTTATTGTATGTAGGTACTAACAATAGCTTATAAGGTTTTTTGTGTTACTAACAGTATATGGACTACGGTCGAAATAAATGTCTTATTATTATTATTGTCATAACCCAAAAATGTAACGATGTTAGTAGAATTTAATAAATAAGCGAAAAAAATAGATTAAGAATGTTTGGAGTCAGACAATTCTTTTAAAAATGATGAAAAATTGTTATTTATGTGCCGCAAAATGCATAAAACATATCTTTTAAAAAATAAAAAAATGTACTCTTTTTTTTAAGGTGGTAGGTTATAAGGACTCTTTATTTACGCTGTCTGAAATCAGTTAAACTCTATTTCTTGAAAAAAAAGTTGGCAACCCTAGCTACAACCTGGAAGTCTTTGCGTCAAGAGTGAATAGGTTAATTCTAGGCAAGCATGCTCCATCTTCGACCACATCATCGCTTACCTGATGAGGTGGGATAGTGGTCAAACGCCAGCATATCAATGATAAAAAAGTTTATCAAGAAAATATAGAAGCAAATAAAAGATGGGGGCAGTAAAGAATAGTGCAGCACGAAAACATTTAACAATAAAATAATAAGAACGAAACCAAAATAGTCTGCGGTGCTTGAGAAAATCTCAGTAGACACGGTTCAAGATACACGTCTGCACGGTAAAATAAAATAAAGTTAGTTTAGAAAACGTTATATTTTATTTTATGAGATGGCTCATAACTGGTCCGAGGTTTTAAGTTTTGAGTCCGCTCTTGCGTGTTCTTGGATGTTGTAAATCAGGATAAGAAACAAATGATTATTTATTTTATTGCCTCGTCTTATCCTGAGCTTTCGGCTTTGTGAAAGTTATAAGTCTTTCTTATACTTCAACTAGCGACTCGCCCCAGCTTCGCTCGGGTACAATTTATACACCTAAACCTTCCTCATTATTTCATTAATCAATCAAAAATAAAATAAAAATTCATGGAGCAGTTTATGAGTTTATCGAGAACAGACAGACAGACAGACGCAGCCGGACTTTGTTTTAATATATCGGGTGTAAAAAGACAGTTTCCGAAGCCGAAAGCCACATATTCTACCCATTATTTGGATCATTTTTTTCCACTAGACCATACCTGGGAAACCACTGGTTCTGAAGATATTGAAGGTCAAACTCGCTATTTTTTTTTACTTTTTACGAAAATGAATTCTAAGTTTTATTTCTAAACTTTTTTCCAAACAAACATCAACTGAATTTTCAATTTTTTTTCGAAATTACGAATTTGCAGTTACGAAATGGCAATGAATATCAAACGTATCCGACAAGTACCTACGTGGCTTAGAGCTAAGGGGCGGGGTTTAACTCCACTTGCCTGTGTTTGCGTTACATTGCGCGGAATAAAAAATAGTTTTATTTTTAATATCTAAAAATAAAAATCGTTTCCCAGCAATAACTCTTGCGCAAAACTACTTTGTTAGACGTACAGTACCTACGCATAGTTAACGTCTCTGTGATGTGTCTTTTTACACACCGTATGTAGTGACTTTACTAAACTTCGTAATAGTCAGTAATTATTGCGTTTAATGAAATGGAACTCACTTTGTCTTAGGAATTTGCGAACAATTAGATAGGCATCATATTTCTCTATTGAAAGAAATTACAATCACATATCTCAACTCTGAGCTGAGAACAATTCATAATGCTATAACAATCTACTAGGAATGAACAATGAAGTAGGTACATACGAGGGTCATTCAATAAATACTTAGCCTACAAAAAGTAAACGAAAATTTTGGAAAAGTGGCAATTTATTTTTCAACATAGTCTCCTTTTAGTTCGATACACTTAGCCCAGCGATGCTCCAACTTTTTTAACCCGTCCGAAAAATAGTTTTTGTCAAACTCTGCAAAATAGGCCTCCGTGGCGGCGATAACCTCCTCATTCCATCCATATCTATTCCCGGCGAGTGATTTTTTCAGATTAGGAAACAGAAAGAAGTCACAAGGGGCCAAATCTGGAGAATACGGTGGATGGGGCAGCAATTCGTAGCGTAATTCGACCAATTTGGCCATGGCAACGGCAGACGTGTGAACCGGTGCGTTGTCGTGGTGAAACAGCACTTTTTTCTTCGCCAGATGGGGTCGTTTTTTCTTTAATTCGGCGTCGAATCGGCCCAATAAATCGGCATAGTAAAGCCCTGTAATTGTTTTACCCTTCTCGAGGTAATCGATGTAGATCACACCTTGTGAATCCCAGAAAACGGTGGCCATAACTTTTCCGGCCGATTTTACAGTTTTCGCCTTCTTTGGAGCACGTTCCCCGGTCTGGATCCATTGTTTTGATTGCTCCTTGGTCTCTGGTGTGTACCAGTGGATCCAGGTTTCATCGACGGTCACAAAACGACGCAAAAACTCCGCTGGATTCCGCTTAATCAGCGCCAAACACGTCTCCGATGTGGTCTCACGGTTGCGCTTGTTTTCTGGTGTGAGTAAACGCGGCACCCATCGCGCCGACAGCTTTCTCATGCCGAGTTCCTCGTGAAGAATATGATGCACTGTTCCTTCTGAAATGCCTACAGTCTCAGCTAGCTCCCGAACCTTCAATCGGCGATCTGCCAATACGAGATCATGGATTTTTTTAATGTTTTCCTCCGTAGCAGCTGTTTTCGGTGCACCTGGACGTGGTTCATCAAAAACCGACGTACGGCCACGTGCAAACTCGTTGAACCAATTCTTGACGGTGGCCATCGATGGAGAAGAGTCACCGTACACAGCATCCAAGCGCTCTTTGATTTCGATGCGCGTTTTCCCTTCCAAAAATAGGAATCGAATCACCGAACGATATTGCTCTTTTTCCATTTTTGTAAAACCGATCGACACGTTCGCTTCCATAAGTTGTCAAATTAAAACAAATGAAGGGATTGGAATGAAAATTTGAAAAAAGAATTAAAAAAGAATGTGCTACACTGTGGTAAAACTCTTTTGAAACTACAGCGCCCTCTGGCGATGAGGCTAGGTACTTATTGAATGCACCTCGTATAACCGGATACGTGGAGTTCTACCTGTTTCGTCCAGACGGGCAATGCCCATATTTTTATGGAACATTTACATTGAAATCTCATTCTCAATCTGCCTAGCCTTTTCCCAACTATCTTGAGGTCAGCTTCCAGTCTAACCGGATGCAGCTGAATACCAGTATTTTACATGAAGCGACTGCCTATCTGACGTCCACAACCCAGTTACTGGGTAATACGATACCCCTTGGTAAGACTGTTTGTTAGACTTTCGGGCTTCTGACCACCCGTAAAGATTGTCAAAGATCCACGATTGACAGCCGGGACCAACGGCTTTAGGCTCTACTACCGGCCAAGTAGCGCCCTCTTTGAATAAAAGATAGTAGCATAGCATAGAAGTAAGAAAAATACCAAAAACGGCCGTTTTTGACACTTTTGCTTACTACTGGATGACAAAGATTTTGAGTCCTGTTCTAACAACGTAAACTAACTTCTAACACTTGGCCGGTAGTAAACCCTTAAAGTGCTTTCCGAGGCACGGAGGAGTCTCGGTATGTAAAGATGGTCACCCATCCATGGACTAACCCCGGCAGGCGTAGCCGTAGACTCTCGGGCCTGGTGCTGATTGGACGGCGAGCTATCCACTACTCGCCGTCCGCATGCCCGGGTATGGATCGACCCCTTTTTTTTGTGGGGGTCGGAAATCATCCTATGACTTCTCCCGCTCTGGGTGGAGCGGGAGGGCGTGTCAGACTCTTACTGACTAAAACCCACCCCTGTTCCTTCCCTGTCTGAGTGCCCAGGGGTGCGGTAACTCATTTTCAGAATTTATCCGCTACCCCTAGGCATATGGATCGACCCCTGCGGCTGTTATTACTTTAGCCACGAGCTCCTTCATAGTCTGGAATAGCACATAGACTATAATCGGAGAGGAACTGTTTCGACGCTAGAAACACAAACCACGCGAGAATATGCTTTGAGAATTTAAGTTAGTTTCTTCCCTATCCTGTCTTCACATAATCTAAGAGGCCTACGTCCAAGGGTCATAACCGTTGACAGGTCCATCAGCACGATTGCAGGGACCTCTAGAGGGAGCAAAGTTACTTCTCACGTCCGAGTGAAATGCTATATTTTAAGACCCCTCTTTGAGACGGCAGTCAAGTAAAAGTGGTAGGTTTAGAACTTTCCTGTCGTTGTCCCTTACAAAGATCTTTACAAACTAAGCTAATATATAACCGGTAAGTATGTAAGTGAGAATCGTTTGTTTGTTTATAGGATTACTAGCACTTTACCCGAGGCTTCGCTCCCGTGACCTATCCCGTGGGAACTTTTATTTTTCCCGGGATAAAACGTAGCCTATACTTACTTACTCGCTGATAATTTAGCTTTCTATTGGTGAAAAAATGGTTAAAATCGGTCCAGTAGTTTCGGAGCTTATTCGGTACAAACAAACAAACAAAATAATCTTTCCTCTATATAATATAGAGGAATATAATTTTAATCAGCTTTCAGCAAAAAATATCATGCATATTCCCTATTTCCTCATTCGGTACGGAACCCTAAATATGCCAAGCCGCGGCAAACAGCAAGTCTGAAGAAAACCGAGATAAAATTGATTGTTTTTAAAAAGTAATAATTCGATTACAAAAAACTTCTGTCTCTCATCGACAGTTCCACCATCACTGAATAGTACCACTTTGATTACTTTTTATCCCGAAAAAAGGCACGTTTCCTATAGGAACACTGCCACGGGTAAAGCTAGTTTTTAATTTGGAAACTGGCGAAAAAATAAAAACCAAAAATACACAAAATACAAAACAAAACTATGCAACAAAATACAAAAACAAACAAACAAAATTATGCTAAAGAAAAGAAGCTACATCTGCCAACAAACAGAGATAAAGCAGAGGGCAGAGGTAAAAATTCGAGGGTTGCATGTATTATTGTGAATAAACACTTTTTCATTTTATTTTACCCGCCATTGTATTCGAACAGACCGCCTGTCATCAAATTATTGGCATAACTGTGATTGGCCGATTGTTGTGAAAACCAATGCGACGCGTTTCGATTCAAAGTAAGTATACAAACCAATGAATAACTCATGAAACATTTGCGAAACCACTTTTGATAATTATCGCCGCAATTGCAATTATGTAACCAGCACAGCGTATTCTACAAAATACAAAGCATAACATCACGCACCCCTGAATTCCGTACCGAAAGAAGTACATACTCTGCTGGATGTTACATAGGTTTGTTTAAGTCTAATATAAAACGGGGGAAAAAAAACAAAAAATGGTACTGATACTGGTCCATGAAGGAGCTATTTCACTAAAGCGTAAGTTGATGGACATATGTATCTCCTCATCTTGACCTATGGTGCACAGACTTTGTCTTTGACTAACATCCAAAAGGCCAAACTCAAGGTTTGCCAACGTGCTGTATGTTGTGCTAGTCGATTGATGACGTCAGTGATGACGAAATGGGAAAATCTTCCCGCTGAAGCCATCGTGGTGAAAGGATTCGCCAATCGACCGGAGTCGATTGCCCAGGGCTGTGCCCAGGGTGCGCAGGACGTAACAGGAGATTGACAAACCGTTTATGTAGCTCAAAAGGCTGCCCAACTTAAATAGGACTGGGCAGGACATGTCTGCCGCAAGCCTGCTGAGCTGTGGGCCCGTAAACACACAGGATTGGTACCCTGACACAGCGGCACGGGGCCGCGACAGATCACAAAGGAGATGGCGGACGACCTAGATGTTTTCCTTATTAATTGGAAAGAGGAAGCAAATCGTGACCGTTGCAAAGAATGGAGTACGGGCTAGTAGTAATAATAAAAACCAGTTAAATGCGTGTCGGACTTCGCATATTTAGGGTTCCGTAACCATTTTTGTTGTAAAACCTGTGTGACAGACGACGGACACACGGACAGGTGGACACGTTCGGGTACGGAACTCTTTCTTTTTTTGTAGGGTGGGAAGTTATCCAATGACTTCTCCCGCTCTGGGTGGAGTGGGAGGGCGTGTCAGAATTATACTGACTAAAACCCATCCCTGTTCCTTCAGTTCCTTCCGTACCAAGGGCTGCGGTAACTCTATTTCGATAACTTATTTTCGGTGACCCCAGGCAGGGGTACGGAGCCTTGATAAACGAATAAAATAAACGGGTCTAAACCTATTGTTAACAGGCTTTAAAATGCCAGATTCCAGCCATTGATTCAGAACTTTTTGCATAATGATAGAGAGGATTTAAAAGAGGAAGAATTTATTGCAAACTGGTCGGAGGTTCGCGCAGCCTCGTATCAGTGTGCCCGAGTTAATAGCTTACGTGCATATTGCATCGGGTCCATTTCGTGATTGGCTTTTTAAGTGTCCCCCAGTCCTCTGAACTGTAAGTACAGTGGAACAAGCGATTTGGTTTACAAGTAGCTTGCAATTACTTTTAAACAATGTTGTGTGTCGAGTAGTCAATTGGTTTACGTCACTCTCTTAATATTTTTGAAGTTATACTTCTATTGGCGCGTTAGGGATTTTTTTTTTTTTAGGGAAATGATGAGAGTAAATTTTTACGATACGCCCACACCGTCACAAAAAACCTACAGCCTGAAGTTAGCTAGAACCGACACCCTGAAGTTAGCTATGGTCTGTGGTTAATGAAGAATGATTGTTTTCCTTTTGTAAACTTGTGACAGTTTGGTTTTTTATCTTGTTACGCCAAAGAAGTATACTTCTTACGTGCGAACATAAGTACACACACACTTTTTTGTTTTATTTTATTATTATTGGTAGGCTTTCGTTTGACCACTAGCTCACCTGATAGTCAGTGATAATATCTCCGATGAAGCACGCTAGCCAAGACTTTTAAGCAAGCGTGAATAGGAGACTTATCCTATTCACTCTTAACTTAAAAGGTTATACCAATCTGGTATTATAATTTTAGGAAATAAGTAGAAATATACATTTACACTAGGTATTTAGGTTTTTTTTTCATTGGTTGTAAGAAATAATTTTACCCGACTGCCTCGGAAGGAGGGTTATGTTTTTCGAGAGTATGAATGTATATATGTGTATGTCTATTTCTTTCTGGCAACACAGATTTTGAATTCCACTACTTACGAGTAGCTGTACGCACAATGAAAGTATTCCTGGAAAGTGCTCGTATGGGACGTCTACGTGACGCATCGCGGGTACGTTTTATTGTCTGGTTATGCAATGGGCTAGACGGAATTAAATTTTGTAAGTATGCTAGACGCTACAAAAGTACGTAGTACACACACAAGATGAAAATAACTATTGGCAGTGTTGGTTAGTGCAAATGTGATTTTTTGCCTGTACGAGTATACACTGAACCGTTCGTTCAAGTGTACCTAGTAAAAAAGTACCTAAGTACCTACGCTTTTTTTTTAAACTATCATGTTAATGGAAAGAGGTATTTAGATTAGAATGGTATTCATTTAGCACAGAGCATGTAGTAGCGTTTATTCTAAGAATAATCCATTCTTTATTAGGCATTATCTCAGTAAATAAGCACTCACTTCTAAGATTGAATAGACAATGGGCAATTTTATCGTCAATATCGTAATGGCATCGTGGTTGATCTTGAATGGAATCAAACCAACGAACCTTGTGGTACAGTCAACCTCAACTGCATGTCAGGATTACTGGTTAATCTTCCTCCTACTATAAGTTCAAAAGCCGCCTTTATTTCTACGAAATAAAGATGCTTTTAAAGTCAAACTGTTACCATGTAAATGTGACTTAAGGTACGCATTTAATATTCATGATTAGTTTTTATGATATGTAGAAAGTGTTGCGTATCAGACGTCCCTTGATTCCTTAAAACCAGCGAACTGCCACAGCATACAAGTAAAAACTGTAAAGGAGGAAATTGAGTTCAAAACAAGAAGATACAAAGATCACACACATCAACAGCCTAGCCATTGCTCTTATTGTTGGGATGTTGTTAAATTAAACAAATAATAAAGAGGTGATTTCTTCGCTGCGAGGATGAACCTTTCCCAAGATACACGCCCACCACAATCCATCTGCTGATGGCGAGAAAGTCAATTGCAATATAAAAATATATCGAAAATTAAATACAATATCAGGTCACGTCATAAATTGAGCAGTGGTAGCCCAGTGGTAACGGGTCATGGTTTCACACCCAGGCAGGCGCTTTACCCGGGCCTGCGGACGGCGAGTAATGGGTAGCTCGCCGTCCGATCAGCACCAGGCCCGAGAGTCGACGGCGCGTAGTGTTCCTCAGAGTTGTCAGTAATAGGGACGGGGCCCTTCATGGCCAATGCCTGCCCGGGGGTTGAGGATAAATTCGAAAGAGTTACCTCGCCCCTGGGCATTCAGGGCAGGAACAGGGGTGGGTTTTAGTCACTAAGAGTCTGACACGCCCTCCCACTCCACCCAGAGCGGGCGAAGTCATTGGATGATTTCCCACACCACGAAAAAAAAAAAAAAAGGCAGGCGCTTTACTTTGTGTATTGGAGGAGGCCTTCACCCGAGGAAGGAGTTCTTGCAAACAACTTAATAATTATTCAATAGTAACATAGGAGGAGGAGCTCGTGGCTTAAGTAATAAAAGCCGCACGGGTCGAACCATCAGGTTAAGCTACGCTTGCCAGGGTGGGTCCATGGATGTGTAACCACCTTTACATACCGAGACTCCTCCGTGCCTCGGAAAGCACGTTAGGCCGTTAGTACCGGCTGTCAATCGTGGATCTTTGACAGTCGTTATGGGTCGTCAGAAGCCCGAAAGTATGACAACCAGTCTTACCAAGGGGTATCGTATTACCCAGAAACTGGGTTGTGGAGGTCAGATAGGCAGTCGCTCCATGTAAAATACTGGTATTCAGCTGCATCCGGTTAGACTGAAAGCTGACCCCAAGTTAGTTGGGAAAAGGCTAAGGCAGATGATAGTAACATAATTTTAGGAAATAAGTAGAAATATACATTTACACTAGGTACTCGTATTTAGGTTTTTTTTTCATTGGTTGTAAGAAATAATTTTACCCGACTGCCTCGGAAGGAGGGTTATGTTTTTCGAGAGTATGAATGTATATATGTGTATTATTTCTTTGGCACACCCTGCAGCCTAAACGGCTGGATAGATTTCAACAAATGAGATACTCGTATCATATAATATCATCGAACTGACATAGGCTAAATGAATTTTGAAAAAATAAATAAAATGGCGGCCTCCATTACGTAAATGTCGTCGTTTTTATTTTCGTGATATGGTCATGTATCTAAGTAAAGGGCTAGTGAAGGCGATTTCAAAAATATAAGTCACTAAATTGTAAGGAAAAAAAAAAAATAATGATAATTCAATATGGTTTTGAAAACCAGCATCCTACTCGCTTAACACACTTAGTCACAGTTTTAAATAACACCTCCTGATCCATTGATTCATAATTTGTCTTGTTTCAAAATTTGTCTGCTCGAAAACATAAAACATGCATTATATAATATGTCGCAGCCATCTGGTTGAATTCGCCATTCAATTGGACGCCTAGGCCGTTCATTAAACGCCAGCATTCAATTAAATGGCTAGGCCGATAGTTAATTCAACTAGAATCACTCAACGTTTAACAACTTGGCGTGTTGAAAGTTAGCCCTTTGAACACTGACCAAGACTCAGCCAAGTGATTCAAAACTTCAAGTTAAATGATAAATGTTTTTTTTTTTTGGGCTTGGGAAATCATCTAATGACTTCTCCCGCTCTGGGTGGAGCGGGAGAGCGTGTCAGACTCTTACTGACTAAAACCCACCCAGTTCCTTCCCTGCCTGAGTGCCCAGGGGTGCGGTAACTCATTTACAGAATTTATCCGCTACCCCTAGGCATGCAGTCACCGGCCACGATGGGCCCCGCCAGTGGTGGCTGACACTAATCTCTTTGAGGCGCGCGTGGAACACTACGCGCCGTCGACTCACGGGCCTGGTGCTGATCGGACGGCGAGCTACCCACTGCTCGCCATCCACAGGCCCGGGTAAATGATAAATGATGAAAGATGGGGGTTATTAGGGGCGCAATTTTTTCATTATTTTTGCGATAGGACACACGCGTGTCTTTTTGTTGTAGTTGTTGTAGGTTGTGGCGGTAGTTGTCGTTGGTTGTAGTGTTTGTTGTTGGTTGTTGTTGTTGTTGTTGGTTGTTGTTGTTGTTGTTGTTTGTTGTTGATGGTGGTTGTTGATGGTGGTTGTTGTTGTTGGTTGTTGTTGTGTTACTTCTTTTCGCATAGATGTTTCTAGGGAGAAGGGAGTCGAGAGCGGCGGCGTAGTGGGGACATCGTGACATCCTGGCGTCATGCCGTTTCTTATCACGACATTCGAGTCGATTTTACTGCCAAGCCGCGCCATTAGATGTTTCACATCAATATTATTTATTAGTGATTCAATTTATTTAAAAGGCGTAGTCAGTGGTTTAAAAGAAAATAACCGAGTCAGGGTGCCCCATGTCCCGAGCTCGCTACGCTCGCTCTTGTATCCTAACATTGCATTTTTTGACTGGCCTGTTGGTCTAGTGGTTAGTGACCCTGACTGCTATGCCGGAGGTCGTGGGTTCGATTCCCACCCAGGACAAAATATGTTTGTGTAATGAGCACGATCATTTGTTCTGTGTCTGGGTGTAATTTATCTATAATATGTATGTATTTAGAAATATATAAGTATGTTTATCAGTTGTCTAGTACCCATAACACAAGCTCTGCTTATCTTGGGACTAGATGGCGTTGTGTGATAGTTGTGGAATATTATTATTATTATTGCCCTTTTTACACACATAATCATGATCAGTGGTATCACAAAGACACAAACTCATCAATATCCAATTTAACTATATGACTAGACGACATCCAGATATCTGGTTAAAACATGCGGTCAACGACTTAGCTGGTTGTCCTTTAGTCATTTAATTGAATGGCGGCGTTTATTGACCGGCCTAGGCGTCCAATTGAATGGCGAATTCAAACAGATGGCTGCGACATATAATACTGTTGCGTGAAATGAAAGCAACTGCAATTGATTGTGGAATTCGTGTGTTACATAATTACCGGTAGATACCGTATATATCAAGAATGAAAACAAATTGCTTCAGTTATGTGTTGCCGTTGCTGGTACAGGTTGCAAATAATAAAGTAAGTATAGATGTCACCAGATAATTGTAAACATAGTAATATTATAATAATCTGGGCAGAGCGTGAACTATCGATAAATAAAATGATGAATAGATCATTTCAAATACACTAAATCTCATACAAATGTAATAATTTTTTAAAAATTTTCTCCATTCATTGACGGAAAAATTAATCATTTTAATGATATTTCGGACAGACTCACAAAAATAAATTTACAATCGGCATTCATTCACCCTAATTAGATATTGCTGTTTTGGACCAAATTTTATATATTTTCTCTGCTCTTCCCCTGCATTCACATCTCCTCGACAAAATTGATGAAATTATTCGATGCACTCTTACAACCATTTTAAATGTGGCCTTGGATGACCGAACGTGGCTTCAAACCACACTACCTATTCGTTTTGGTGGGCTCGGCATCCGCAAAATTTCTAGTATAAGCCTACCGGCGTTAATGTCCTCGGTCCACGGCACTGAAAAGTTAACCAAAAGAATGTTGACTCTATCACTGGTTAACTGTGAAGTGCCGTGCTTGAACGACGCAATGAACGCTTGGAAAATGGCTTGCCTGGACACGGCGTTGCCCGAGAACCCGTTCTCCCAGAGGCAGTGGGACGAGCCGCTCTGTAGTTTGGTACGGAATAATCTCTTAAATACGTCAACCAATACTGCTGAGCGTGCCCGCCTGCTGGCTGTGGGTGAATGGGAGTCGGGCCTCTGGCTATAGTGCCTGTAAAAATTATTACATTTGTATGAGATTTAGTGTATTTGAAATGATCTATTCATCATTTTATTTATCGATAGTTCACGCTCTGCCCAGATTATTATAATATTACTATGTTTACAATTATCTGGTGACATCTATACTTACTTTATTATTTGCAACCTGTACCAGCAACGGCAACACATAACTGAAGCAATTTGTTTTCATTCTTGATATATACGGTATCTACCGGTAATTATGTAACACACGAATTCCACAATCAATTGCAGTTGCTTTCATTTCACGCAACAGTATTATATGTCGCAGCCATCTGTTTGAATTCGCCATTCAATTGGACGCCTAGGCCGGTCAATAAACGCCGCCATTCAATTAAATGACTAAAGGACAACCAGCTAAGTCGTTGACCGCATGTTTTAACCAGATATCTGGATGTCGTCTAGTCATATAGTTAAATTGGATATTGATGAGTTTGTGTCTTTGTGATACCACTGATCATGATTATGTGTGTAAAAAGGGCAATAATAATAATAATATTCCACAACTATCACACAACGCCATCTAGTCCCAAGATAAGCAGAGCTTGTGTTATGGGTACTAGACAACTGATAAACATACTTATATATTTCTAAATACATACATATTATAGATAAATTACACCCAGACACAGAACAAATGATCGTGCTCATTACACAAACATATTTTGTCCTGGGTGGGAATCGAACCCACGACCTCCGGCATAGCAGTCAGGGTCACTAACCACTAGACCAACAGGCCAGTCAAAAAATGCAATGTTAGGATACAAGAGCGAGCGTAGCGAGCTCGGGACATGGGGCACCCTGACTCGGTTATTTTCTTTTAAACCACTGACTACGCCTTTTAAATAAATTGAATCACTAATAAATAATATTGATGTGAAACATCTAATGGCGCGGCTTGGCAGTAAAATCGACTCGAATGTCGTGATAAGAAACGGCATGACGCCAGGATGTCACGATGTCCCCACTACGCCGCCGCTCTCGACTCCCTTCTCCCTAGAAACATCTATGCGAAAAGAAGTAACACAACAACAACCAACAACAACAACCACCATCAACAACCACCATCAACAACCACCATCAACAACCACCATCAACAACAAACAACAACAACAACAACCAACAACAACAACAACAACCAACAACAAACACTACAACCAACGACAACTACCGCCACAACCTACAACAACTACAACAAAAAGACACGCGTGTGTCCTATCGCAAAAATAATGAAAAAATTGCGCCCCTAATAACCCCCATCTTTCATCATTTATCATTTACCCGGGCCTGTGGATGGCGAGCAGTGGGTAGCTCGCCGTCCGATCAGCACCAGGCCCGTGAGTCGACGGCGCGTAGTGTTCCACGCGCGCCTCAAAGAGATTAGTGTCAGCCACCACTGGCGGGGCCCATCGTGGCCGGTGCCTGCATGCTCCTCGACAAAATTGATGAAATTATTCGATGCACTCTTACAACCATTTTAAATGTGGCCTTGGATGACCGAACGTGGCTTCAAACCACACTACCTATTCGTTTTGGTGGGCTCGGCATCCGCAAAATTTCTAGTATAAGCCTACCGGCGTTAATGTCCTCGGTCCACGGCACTGAAAAGTTAACCAAAAGAATGTTGACTCTATCACTGGTTAACTGTGAAGTGCCGTGCTTGAACGACGCAATGAACGCTTGGAAAATGGCTTGCCTGGACACGGCGTTGCCCGAGAACCCGTTCTCCCAGAGGCAGTGGGACGAGCCGCTCTGTAGTTTGGTACGGAATAATCTCTTAAATACGTCAACCAATACTGCTGAGCGTGCCCGCCTGCTGGCTGTGGGTGAATGGGAGTCGGGCCTCTGGCTATAGTGCCTGTAGCCAGAGGCCCGACTCCCATTCACCCACAGCCAGCAGGCGGGCACGCCGTCACCCAATATAGGTACTATGCTGAGTGACACCACCTTCCGGATGGCTACATGTCTGCGTCTGGGTGCTCTTTGCGGAGCTCCACATCGCTGCTAATGTGGTGAAACAGTCAACCATCTCGGACACCATGGCCTATCCTGCAGTAGGAGCGCGGGTCGTATAGCACGACACGCCAGCATTAACGACATCATCCGTCGGGGTCTAGTCACCGCCGGTGTGTCAGCCGTTTTAGAACCTCATGGCCTGGCACGTGGCGATGGAAAGAGGCCCGAAGGGATGACCATAATGCCTTGGAAGATGGGCCTACTAGCCTGCCTTCGAAGTAGGCCTTTGGTGTGGGATGCAACATGTGTCGACACCCTTGCGCCATCTCATCTTCTTAGCACGGCGGGCTGTGCTGGGGCGGCTGCTACAGGTGCAGAAAACCTTAAACGGTGCAAATATAACAACCTTATTGGGAGTTATATGGGGTCCGAGTGCTCATCGAGTTTTCCGTGTCATCAGCAAACTTTTAGTCAACTCTTCACGTGACCAGAGGGCTGGCCATTTTTTCGGCCAACGAATCAGCATTGCCATTCAACGTGGCAATGCTGCCAGCGTTCTGGCCACTTTTCCCATTGACAGCGATGTGGACGAATTTTTTGATGCCCAATGAGCTGTACTCCTACCGGATCTTTTATGCCGCTTGTACATATTTTATTTATTAATACATTGACCGCCATGGGGGACACATGGTGACCCCCAAACAATAGATTTTTAATTGTGTCTGTTTTTCTGGCAGTCAACGTGTTAAGTTATTTATTAGTTTAGTATAATATGTATTGTAGTTATAGTCTGTTGAAAATAAATAGTAATTTAATAATTTACAATGAATCGGAGTCTTACTGTTATTAAAAATAAAGAGTTTACACTTTAAGCGATTTTTTATTTAAAAAAAACAAGGTTTATTTGGCAAAGGCACTACTACCCCTACCCCAGCTACCTGACTGATAAAGTAGATACTTAACTTATTTAAATACTTCATCATCAGCCTTTTAATGTCCCCACTGCTGGGGCACAGGCCTCCTCTCTGTGAGAGGGTGTGGGCTGTAATCCACCACGCGGGCCCAGTGCGGGTTGGTGGATGTCACATAACTTCGAATTTGTGTTTCTCGGACATGCCGGTTTCCTCATGATGTTTTCCTTCACCATTTTGAGAGTGGAGAGAGACCACTGGGCCACCACTGCTCGCACTTCAATAATACTTAATGGAGTTTTATTATTAGATAAGTTCTTACTTCAAATTATTAACATTACGAAGACTAGCAAGGCATCTAAAAAAAAAGCGCACTATGTAAGTCCAAAAAAAAAAAACAAATTCACAAAAGCCGGTACTACAATATTAATTCTTAACAGAGGAGGAGGCCAGACCCAGTTGAGGTTATAAAAAGTTTTGGATAACTTTTGCTACTAAAATTTTCCTCACCAAGATTATACAGTAACCGGTAAGAAGTAAACAACTATTTTATTTAATCTCTGGATTTATTTGACCGATGAATAACTGCACAAACATCGCCAAAAATCATTGCTAAGTATGTTTGAGTTCTACTGTTTATTTACATGTACCAAAACTTGGTGAGACACCAAAATTATATTATTAATAAAAGAAAAGAGAATACATACCCAGGTCCATTGTGGTAGAGTATCCGATGACTTAATAGTTTAATACGAATTCGCACTTTGTTTTTGAAATTTTGTTATTATTCCAACTTTCCGGTCTATTCATTCATGACATTCCCCTGACGGGAACATTCCATTCTTATTCAAAACTCCAGTTATTCCTCCAGACAGAAACAGCAAGAGCCGTTTTGTCTACCGTTAAAAAGGGAAAGCAGAAACCAAATGCATTATAATGTAGTACTAGAAGGGTGTAATGGAAATGGAAAGCGGTAGAAAATGTCAATGTCAAGCTAAAATTTTGACATTGAAAATTTGAGATGTTTTGTCGCCTATTTTCCGTAGTGACGAGTGGTATGTGGTATTCAGAATATTTAATCGACTATTAAGTTGGTTTTTCAGTTGACTGGGAGAGTGGATCAGGTGTGACATGTGTGCAATAAATAATTTTTATTCCCCCGCTCCAGAGAGAGAGCGGAGATTTTATACAATTCCTTTGATCAATATTGGCATAGCCCTCCTCTCTACTCCAGTGGACAGTCAGCATAGATGCAAACTAAACCTATTATAACTGCCTGCCTAGCGGTTTCCCAACTATCTTGGGGTCGGCTTCCAGTCTAACCGGATGCAGCTGAATACCAGTACTTTACATGGAGCGACTGCCTATCTGTCCTCCACAACCCAGTTAGGTAATACGATGCCCCTTGGTAAGACTGGTTGTCAGACTTTCGGGCTTCTGACGACCCGTAACGTCTGTCAAAGATCCACGATTGACAGCCGGGACCAACTGCTTAACGTGCTGTCCGAGGCACGGAGGAGTCCCGGTATGTAAAGATGGTTATCCACCCATCACCTACCTATTATTACTAAAACCTACAAAAATACATTTTAGCTCAAACTTTCATCAATAATTAATGTTTTATCAATAAAGCGCAATCATATTGATGTCGAATTGACGATGACGTAAATCTATGACGCTAGTCATTCACTGACAAAGATAGATCAGCCAGTCGATTCTGTTAACAGCTCACCGTGAAAACTTACGTGGAGTGAACTGTCATTCCACCTTGATTGTATGGATTGACAGCCCACTTCACGTTCACTTCACCTAAGTTTTCACGGCGAGATGTTACAGAATAGCACTACAGAAACCAACCAGTAACCACTCCTACCACTACCTATATATAATTTAGGCTAGACAGCGTTGAAAATGTAAAAAAATAATCAAAATGGTTTTTTTTTTCACATGTGGAATTATGGATGACTAGGTCTCACTAGTGTTATTAATTTACGGTGTCGTTTGCCATATTCACGGAAACGAATTTTTCCAACAAGCAAAGTAAACGATTATAATGATCTTCACAATTCAAAAAATGATATTATCTTGCGTGTTGGGTCGCAGTCGTCGCAGACTCGTGCAGAAGACCGAAAAATTCACGTCTAGGTATAAAAATAAAATGAGCAAAGAACAGCTAAAAATAGGTTATAATAATATTTGGGTTAAAATAGTTTTTTAAAATTAACAGTAAGTAGTTATTTTAACCAGATTTTCGTTCCACGCGAATTGAAAGACAGTTCTTAAGTCGACTAAATCTGGTACCTAGTTGATACTGCACTACCATGAGCGAGTCCATGACAAACAAACGTCAGCTGAGTTCATTGACGTTTGGTAAATTGGTACGATAGGTACCTACTAGATAAATTAATTGAGTTGGCTTTGTTGTTTACTACGTTTACTGCTGGCTGGGGTCTTGAACTTACGAAGTTAGCAACTGAATATTGATAAGAAAGCAGCTGATAATTTTATTTTTTACATTGGTTATCAAGAATCATAAATAAACTGCTAATGTGTGTATCATTTTTATCTGGAATATGTAAATCCCATAAATAATAGATAAAACTAATATTACTAATCTAAGATTTTATGAGACCACTTGCAAACACAGTTAGTTGACTTTGTACCCAAATTAAATTAGCGCAGTGCAAAGGTTCGTGTTAATAAGTGTAGTGCTCGAAGAAGTTTAAAAAAAAGCTAAATAAAGAAAAATGGAGACTCAACAAGTAACGGACGAACAATTGAAGCAGTATTTGCCGGACTTGCCAAAAGGTTCATTAGATAATTACAGAAAGAAAGCCTCGTTCGACTGGCGGCGAATGAAACTGGTTTACGACTCACTGAACACAATAAAATTGAAAGTAAGTTTACTAAGCTACAGCAATTTGCGGAGGGATAATTTCATAACTTCTACTTTGTTATTTGTGTCAGAAAATCCGTTTTTCTATTTATAGTTGTAGTGAGCATATTGCTGATTTCAATCAATTAAAAGCAGACGAAAAGGAGGCCCTGAAGGGAACTCTGTGAGACACATCACTCATCAGGCTCGTATAAAGCTACTAATATTACAAATGTGTGGATTTTGGTGAATCAATCACAGGTGAATAGATTAAATACAACTTGGCACATGCATACAGTGTAAGCAAGATGTACGATTATTATCCCAGTAGTAGGATCCCACGGCATGATAATCAAAATCTTAAAGGGGAACAGACTGGCATAGTGTTTTATAAATATTATGGAAGATGTAAACAAAAATCATTTGGCTTACTTTTTTATTTATTTATTTATTTATGCACACACAAAAACAATTACAAGAGTAAAATGAACAAATACAGATAAAAGAGCACAAAGGTGCTGCTTATTTCAAAAGAAATTTCTTCCAGCAGACCTGCGACTGGAAAGTTGGTTGAGAAATGTAGACACAGTGTGTATAAATAGATATAGAAATATAAAATACACTAGAATACATAAATATTTCATACATAAAATATACCTAACTTTACAATAAACCAAAGTACTTAATTAAATATAAAATAAATATCAATAATAAATATAATCACGGAATGGTGGAGAGGTAATGCTCTTTGACTAGTTTCTTGAATTGGTATACAGTTTTAGAATCACGGATATTAGGATTTTTCTGCTTTCATAATATTAAAATAAGCAGAATTTTTGTAAATTTTAACTCTCCCCCTCAAGTAAGCATAGCTCTTGCCCCTCCCTTTTGAAAAATACTTTACAACCTATTTTCATACCCACCAAATATACAAAAAAAAAAAAAATTAAAATGGGTCGAGCCATTTCAGAGGAGTGCAACCACAAACACCCTGACACAAGATTTTTATTTATTAGATAAAAGAATTTAATGCACCTTTTGCAGAAAAATCAGAAACAAATTATAAAAAAATAATGCTGACATAATTAACATCCAGAAATCCGTCCCCCATG
This sequence comes from Polia nebulosa, assembly GCA_951329385.1. NCBI lineage: Eukaryota > Metazoa > Arthropoda > Insecta > Lepidoptera > Noctuidae > Polia > Polia nebulosa. Next base: position 31,168,381 of record OX589597.1, read on the forward strand.
TCATCAAAAATAAGCAAAGGAAAAACCCCTCACCAGGTGCTTACCTAATACTAGCATGACCCCATTAAGGTTTAATAAAGAGGCTTGCTTATCCCCAATATATATATAATTTTTCCTTAGCTTATAGTGTCCCACTGCTAGGCAAGGGCTTGCCCCAAATCCTTCCAGGTATTCTTGTCACAAGCCACGTCGAACCAGCTCTTGTGATATGCATCTAGGGCGTCTCGCCACCTCTTCTTAGGCCGGCCTCGGCAGCACCATCCAACCCCAATAATAGTTAATTTCATTATTTTTCTTTTTAAGCATGACATATGGACTTTTATGGAGAGTCATCCTCTGTTCAAACACACCGAAGCCACCCGAGTCCTGGACGATGAGAGGCAGATCACCACAAAGAGGATGTACACCATCTATAATGAACAGTTCTTGCGTTTTGAAAAGGTAATTTTTTTTTTCTGCTGCCTCCCGTTTAGCCATATCCAATAGTTTTACTACACTTAATCCCCAAATCATTTAATCCTACTTATCATCTATATAATATATAAAAGGAGAAAGTGACTGACTGACTGAAATATCAACGCACAGCCGAAACTACTGGAACTAGGAACTTGAAATTTTGCACACAACTTCCTTTTATAGTGTAGGGGAGCACTAAGAAAGGGTTTTTGGAAATTCATCCCCTAAAAAAAAGGGTTTAAAGTGAGGGTTGAAAGTTTGTATGTAGTAGTAAATGCGAAAGTTTGGATTGAAACGAGGGCGGGTCAATAAGTCCGTGACTTTTGGAATAAAACACAGATTTTTTGATAAATAAATCATTTTATTTTTCAACGTAGTCTCCCTTGAGCTCTATACACTTTGTCCAACGCTTCTCCAATTTTTTTATCCCTTCCAAAAAATATGATTTGTCGAGGTCCTCAAAATAGGCCTTTGTTTGCGAGATGACTTCATCATTGGAGTCAAATCTTTTTCCACCAAGCCATTTCTTCAGGTTTGGGAACAAGAAGTAGTCACTCGGAGCCAAATCTGGAGAATAGGGCGGATGAGGGAGCAATTCATAGCCCAATTCATGGATTTTTGCCATGGCAACTGCACATGTGTGCACCCTTGCATTGTCTTGGTGGAAAAGAACTTTTTTCTTGGCCAAATGAGGTCGGTTTTTTTCAAATCGTCATTGAATCGGTCCAATAAGTTGGCATAATATTCCCCATTGATTGTTCTTCCCTTTTGAAGGTAGTCAATGTGGATTATCCCGCGTGCATCCCAAAAAACAGTCGCCATAACTTTATTGGCTGACAAACCCACCTTGGCCTTCTTTGGCGCCGATTCACCCTTAGAAACCCACTGTTTTGACTGTTGTTTGGTCTCTGGTGTGTTGTGATGGATCCATGTTTCGTCCACGGTTACAAAACGGCGCAAAAACTCCTCCATATTGCGATTAAACAACGCCAAACCTTCCTGTGAAGTTGTTACACGATTGCGTTTGTGGTCGACTGTGAGCAAACGCGGCACCCATCTTGCGGAAAACTTTCTCATGCCCAAGTGATCATTCAAAATTGAAACTACTGAGCCATGCGAGATCCCTACGGCTTCCACAATCTCTTGCACTTTCAATCTTCGGTCGGCCAACACCATATCGTGAATTTTTTCGATTATTTCGGGTGAAGAGACCTCAACTGGGCGTCCAGGACGTTCGGCATCTTCAGTGCTTGTACGGCCACAACGAAATTCAGTAAACCACTTTTTTACCATTGAAATCGATGGTGCAGAGTCCCCATAGTATTTATCAAGCTTAGCCTTGGTCTCGGTAATGGTTTTTTTTCGCAAAAAATAATGCTTAATAAGCACACGAAGTTCACTTTTTTCTATTTTTTCCTCAAATTACTGGGTAGTCTGATAAAGATAGCTGTCAAACACAAACTAACTGACGCAGCAAGTTCAAATTTTGACAGGAGTCAACTGACAGATGCCTGTTGACAAGAGTAGTGTTGCTTTTTCAGTAAAGAGGTCAGAAATTCAAAAAGTCACGGACTTATTGACCCGCCCTCGTATTTGTTATTCAATCACGCCAGAATGGCTGAATGGATCTGAATAAAATTGGCACAGAGAAAGATTATTGTCTGAAATAACACAGGCTATATAATGGGGGAAGTATTAATTCCACACGGTCGAAGCCGCTGGCAAGGGCGTAGCGAGGTACGGGCAGAAGGGGGCAGCGGGCCCCCTTTTTCTTTTGGGTTGGGAAATCATCTAATGACATCTCCCGCTCGGGGTGGAGCGGGAGGGCGTGTCAGACTCTTACTGACTAAAACCCACCCCTGTTCCTTCCCTGTCCTGAGTGCGCGGTAATTCTGTTTCGAATTTATTCACAACCACTGGGCAGAGCTGACCCCCCCCCCCCCTCCCGCTCCTAGAAGATGCAGGAATGCTCACAAACCGTAAAGTAATATTACGTAGGTAGCCTATTAATAAACGAAACAAAGTTGATTCTAATGACAGGCGAATTTTATAAGATTGTACTATGAAAGGTTTAGTCGTCAAGAGCGAAATTATACAGGCAGCAAAGAAAGCTTATGCTTATAGAGGTCCTTTTTTACACTGTGTCATGTTAAAACATGACTGAGATCAACGTTGACTGAAAACCGTTTGAACAGCCTATGTATGCTCAGTGTACACCGAACCATGGTACAAAAAACTAAGGATACAATTGAATCTGAGGTGTTAAAACGGTTTTGTGACGAACCTCGTTTATTACTTTGTTTTCTAATTTTTAACGTAACCTGTCCCATTGCTCATGCAGCATTTACCTTAGATTTATATTCTTAGTTTGTTCACGCCTGCCTGTCAGAATTTATCCGCTGCCTCCAGGCATGCAGGCACCGGCCACGATGGGCCCCATCAGTGGTGGCTGACACTCATCTCTTTCAGGCGCGCGTGGAACACTACGCGCCGTCGACTCACGAACCTGGGGGCTTAGACAAAGTAACAATTTAAAAACGATAACGAAGTTAGAAAAGACTAAAATGTATGAGATTGGCATAAACCGCGCTAAGTCACGTGGTCAGTCGACTGTCGACATCGTTATCGCAAGTTGGTAGACAATGTTATAATTCGTAACGAAACCATAAAGAAACGAATTGCTATCGTGTTTATCCCATAGGCGAACTCTGAAAGCGCTGCTTGTCTACGCATTTGGCGTAGACAAGCAGCGCTTTCAGAGTTCGCCTTCGCCTCGATCGTGATCGCCAAAAAAGATAACGAAGGAACGCTAACGCTAGGAAATGTTTATCGATATCTCAGAGACGATGACGAATTTAGATATCGTTTCGCTACGAAGCGATGTTACTTTGTCTACAGGGCCAGGTGCTGATTGGACGGCAAGCTACTCGCTGCTCGCCGTCCGCTTTCGCGAGCATTACTGCTTCGCAGAAGCCGGAGACTGTTTCCCATTCCCTCTCGCTCCGTACCATGGCCTGAACCAGGGCCGTGCGCGAGAGGTCGCCGCCGCCTATCGCATCCACGAGGACCCGGCGGTGCTCCGCCTAAGTGGGGCAGATCTCCACCGTGTCCTCTGGGCGATCCGCGTAGTGGTAATAAACACCCGGGCGTTTCCTCCCGCCTGATCTGATGCAGGAACCTCCCGAAACAACCGTGTCCGGTTAGGACCTACGTCAGGCGGAAGGTGAGGACGCCGTGACGCCTCTCCAGCCACTCCTCAAAGAGGGGCACTACCGCCGCAATTGTGCGTACAGCTAAGGAGTGGTATCCCCTGCCAGAGTCTGTTTCCTGATAGCTACAACCTGAGAGTTTTAAAGTCAAGAGTGAATTGGTTACTTCTAGGCAAGCGTGCTCCATCTTCGACCACATCATCGCTTACCATCAGGTGAGATAGTGGTCAAACGTGTGCCTATAAACGATAAAAAAAAAACTTCACGTGACAAATAAAAATATGATTGAAGTTCACTACCAAAATTAACATACTACTTATACCATATGCATCACAATAAGACAGCATTGGCTTAAATTATGTCCATTGAAAGTTGAATTAACTGTATGTAAGTGTAATTTACATAAGAATAATGGTCTTGACCTGGGTCTTTATTTACGGAAGACATCACTGCATATTAAATAGGTAAAACAAAATCCCCCGCCGCGATAAACTCAAAAGCTTCTGAAAGGATTTTCATGTAGTTTTCACCAAACAGACAGAGTGATTCATGAGGAAGGTTTAGGTGCATGATTTCTATCCGTACGAAGCTGGGGCGTGTCGCTAGTACAGACTGTTGTCAGCATTATCTAACCCACCCTAAAATCAAACGACTTTGCACCCAACAATTAAGGTTAACAGGTAACATTAAGGTTTATTTAATTTATATGAGCTTATCAGACAAGTGCACGAGGACTCGATGAACAAATACAATAATAATACAGACACGCAAAGATCTTTAAAACGTTAGCATTAGGTTATATTTTATAACTATTTGTTATAATATGATAAGAGTAATAGCTTATTTTAATGATTGAGTTCAAGTAATTCTGGTCTCGTGGTCAATCCAGCATCAAACCGCTAAGCCACAAGAACTTGTTGGGAATACGCGAAATTAAAGATTGGGTTGTAATTATGTAGTGTGACTTAAAAGCTTTTCAACTTTAATGTTAACGAGATAATGATTAAAATAGCTTAACAAAAAAAACTTTTTTACAAAAAAAAACAACCGACTTCCAAAAAAAAATACACTAAAAATTTATAAATAACTTTAATTTCGGAAGTCGGTGTTTGTATTTTTACTTCTTCGTTATTTGACACAGACTTCCGAAATTAAAGTTATTTATAAATTTTTAGTGTAGTTTTTTTTGAAAGTAGGTTTTTTATTTTTCACTTTTTAACAACTAAAAAGTGAAAAATAAAAAAGTTTTTTTTTTAATAAAAAAGTTTATTATTTTTCACTTTTTAGTTGTTATACCCCAGAACTAAAAACCCCAATATAATGGATCAATTTGCGTGTCTGTCTTATTATTGTATTTTTGTTCATCGAGTCCTCGTGCATTTGTCTGATAAGCTCATATAAATTAAATAAACCTTAATGCTACAGGCAGAGGGTCCAAAGTCGTTTGATTTTAGGGTGGGTTAGATAATGTTGACAACAGTCTGTACTAACATAAAAACTGCAGTAAATTAGAGTTAGATTATCAAAAAATATTGGACATGTATTTTTTCTTTTGTCACGTAAACAAAAATTGAGGACGAAATAGTGCCTTGAAATTTCGCGTGACGTCACGCCGTGCAATACTTTTTTATCACAAAGTGACGTAACAAGCCCTCACTCCTGAACTTTGATGCGTTTTATCTTTGTAGTTTTTTATTGGTTTAGTAAAGCAAAAATATACTTATGTCCAATATTTTTTGATAATATAGTTTATGGACTAAATGGAATCATTATTTTCATACCCACGAAACGTCCCTATTCCCAATAAGTAATGGATTATATTATTTTCTCAGACACAATTTTACTGAATATAAAATCGTCATCGTCATTTCCAGCACCGAATCACCCATTGCTAGGTGTTAACCTCCTCTTTCTTCTGCCATACTTCCTGGTGCTTTGCGTCCCTAAAGGCTAGAATACACATGCTACGTTACTACGTAGCATGTGTATTTTAGCCTTTAAACTTTAAGTGCTACTGCACTTAAACATGCTAGTTGCCAGCAAATGCTACGTAGTAGCATACTATTAGCACGTTAATACGAAAAGAGCATGCCTGTGAATGACCAGGTCTATTTTTTCGTGCTTACTAGCACACGGTGTGAGGCGCGGGTGAGACGGGGCTGCTGCTGCGGCTGAGGGGGAGGGGGGGGGGGGGCTCCAAAGCAAGTCTGAATGCGTTCTATGCGAGCATGCTATATTCATTAAATGTGTTGAAAGTAATAATATTACTGAATTTAATCCATTCCGTAAAGAAACGTCCATTTTGAATGCTAAATAGTGAGCATATGTTTCTTAGACGTGCTACAAAGGAGTATGCTACTGAGGTCTCTGCGTTCATGAGCAAATGTACACACTCGAAGAGCATGCCGCAAATGAGCACACTACCTTTTTTTTTTTTTTTTTTTTTGGGGTGTGGGAAATCATCCTATGACTTCTTCCGCTCTAGGGTGGAGCGGAAGGGTGTGTCAGACTCTTACTGACTAAAACCCACCCCTGTTCCTCCCTGCCTCGAGTGCCCGGGGGCGAGGTAACTCTTTCGAATTTATCCTCCACAACCGGGCAGATTTATCCTCCACCCCCGCTAGTAGCAAACAAGCGTGCTTTTTTAGTAGCATATGTATTCCAGGCTTAATACAGGTATTGCCCGCGACTTTTACGATATCGTCAACTCAACGCGCTGTTATTCCTCCTCGTGTCGTTTTTCTCATTACTGAGGGTTGTGATTCCCCCGACGTGAAGTCACTTTCAACGTGCTCCTAGTCGGCGCAAAGAAAAAAAAATTGCTATAAAATAAAAAATGCTCAATAGAATAAAACTATTTCAGATAGCCGAAGACCCGAAGTTATTCCAATCTGAAAGCGAAGCAATGTTCATGTTCGACAGCTCCCTAGCCGTAAAGGTGTCCCTAACCTTCCGGATGTTCAGCAACGCAATCCAAGGGAACGGGAAAGATCACCACTTCCACCTCATCGAGGATGTGGAGAAGGCCAAGATTGGGGGGTGTTTCGCCTTGACTGAAGTGTCCCATGGGTCCAATGCCAAGGGTATGAGAACCACGGCTACGTATGTGCCGGAGAAAAGGCAGTTCATTATGCATAGTGCTGATTTTGAGGCGGCGAAATGCTGGGTCGGGTCTTTGGGTAAGTTTGAAGAACTTTATTTTTTTAACAGTAATAGTCAAGCTAACAAATATGTACGTGCATGCACTCGTTGAGTCGACGTTCCAAAGTCTTGAGCATCGACGCCGAGTTGCTGGCCTGTCGGTTTTCTATAGGGAACGTGCACGAACTATAGGTGGCAGCACAAATCGACACGAGTGCCACAGTGTGGTAAAAAAATTAACTATTCAGAGCTGATAACGTGTTGCCGTCTATTTGTTTAAAAAAAAAAATATAGGTACCTACGGGCCGATTAATAATTATCGTCCGCGTGGTCAATATATATGTCAAAAGGCCAAAAAGTGTTCGAATCCGGGCATGTCATAGAAGTAGAAGGTTATGTTTACTTATAGATTTATTTGTATTGAATGGAACACATTCATTATGCGTACAGCTAAGGAGTGGAATTCCCTGCCGGAGTCTCTGTTTCCTGGTAGCTACAACCTGGAGGTCTCCAGGTCAAGAGTAATAACATATCCGAATCATTAACTTCATTGCCTGCTTAGCGTGTTTACGCACCCGCCCAGGGGTCGTGGATAAATTCGAAACAGAGTTACCGCGCCCCTGGGCACTCAGGGCAGGGAAGGAAAAGGGGTGGGTTTTAGTCAGTAAGAGTCTGAGAGAAGTCATAGGATCCCAACCCAAAAAAAAAGGGTTTTTACACACGTTTATAAATATCCTATCCCAGGAAAGATCATACTCTTGAGTCTTGATATACGAGTATGTATGATTGATTGACAAAATTTAATTTCTCCGATTTTATCGAATTAACAAGCCGTCTGTCATTTGCTGTAGCTTTAGCAGTCTGTGAATAGAGTTGTAGGCTTCAATATTGTACACAGGCCTGCGGACGGCGAGTAATGGGTAGCTCGCCGTCCGATCAGCACCAGGCCCGAGAGTCGACGGCGCGTAGTGTTCCACGCGCGCCTCAAAGAGATGTCAGTAACACGTGACGGGGCCCGTCATGGCCGATGCATGCATGCCCAGGAGTCGCAGATAAATTCGAAACAGAGTTACCGCGCCCCTGGGCACTCAGGCAAGGAAGGAACAGGCAACTTTAGTCAGTAAGAGTCTGACACGCCCTCCCGCTCCACCCAGAGCGGTAGAAGTCATTCAATGATTTCCCACAAAAAAAAAGGCTTCTATATTGTTATATTTGTTTAATGTATCTATCGTATGTTTTATATTGTAGCTGTTTGTTATAAAACGTCTCAAAATCTATTCAGTGTCTAGATCTGATGACTGCATGCTTTATACAGCTAATCGAATTTAATTATATTTAAAAATATAATTTGTTAACTGAACTATTGCAAAGATCCAAGACTGGTCCCATAATCATTTTCGTGTCTTTCAGGCAAATGCGCGACCCACGCAATAGTTTACGCGATGCTGATATCGAAAGGCAAGAACCACGGTCTCCACACGTTCGTGGTGCCCATCAGGGACCCCACGACCTTGAAACCGTACCCTGGAGTCATTGTGGGAGACCTGGGAGAGAAGATAGGCCTCAATGGTGTTGATAACGGGTAAGTTTAAACATTTGATGGATGGTACAGAAGTAGGTATGAGAGCAGTGGTGGCTCAATCTCAGGCAAGATCTTTAAATAGTTCGATTTTCGCACGAATGTGAACCTTATAAGCATACCTTTAATCATCATATTCCTGTAAAGTGTGAAAAAGTATTTATTAACTCATACATGACGTTATTAACCATAGAAAATAAAACAATGGCATTAAACATACAGCCTTTTTGTATAAACTCGCTAACCATATTATGCTTAGTTTAAAAAACTGATTAGCGGATTCTAAATTCAAATTTTCCATAGAAAATTTTGAATTAAGAACCTGCTAAAAAATAAGCATGTGATTATTTAAAATGCTGATGCTTATTTTTTTAATAAATATTAAAATGTTTTTTATTTTGCAACATCCCTTAACGTTCTATGCAGGGCCAAAAAGCCGTAAGCTATTTGTGATCAAGCTTTCATATGACTTTGGTACTTATAAGGTTCATATTCGTATGAAACGCTTACTGTACTTAGGTTAAGTAAAGTATATACGCTACGACTGTTATAGATCTCGGCATCATTCAAAACATCACTGAGTTACAATCTGTTAGTTGTGGCTTGCACCCAACCAGGCATGAATTTATATTGTACAATTAATTTAATTTCCTTTAAAATTAAAGGAAATTAAATTTATTGTCGTGCCGATTTCTTCATGACGTTTTCTTTAATATTAAGAAAATATCGTGAAGAACCGGCACGTCCTGAGAAAATATTTGAAGACAATATAAAAGCTATATTATTATATTAGTATTTAGGCAAAAACTCCTCCTACTTCCTACTAATATTATAAATGTGAAAGTTTGTGAGTGTGTATGTTTGTTACTTCTTCACGCTCAAACGGCTGGACCGATTTGGATGAAATTTGGAATGTAGATAGTTTATAGCCTGGATTAACATATAGGCTACCTTTTATTCCGGTCTAGGCGGGTAAAACCGCGGGCCGCAGCTAGTAAGTTTTACTGTAGACAGTCAATTTTAATTTAGGTATTAACTTGATAATTACACTGGTTCTCACATTATATTAACCGAGACATTCATTGTTTTTTTAGGGTTCCATACCCGAAGGGTCCAAATGGAGCCCAATTGCTGTCATTCACGTGTCCGTCTGTCTTTCTGTTTGTCGTCTGTCACAAAATTTTGTTCCGAAGAATTTTTAACTGCCCATTGACCTGCTGAAGTTCGACAGCACCGTTGGCAAGGTTGAGCGATCGGCTGCTGCGCTGCGTGTCGCGGGTTCGATTCCCGCTCGGAACAAAAATTTGTATGGCCTACAGATAGTTGTTCCGGGTCTGAGTGTCTTGTGTATGTGAGTTCAAATGTTTGTGACGGCACCCACGATACAAGAGTAATTGAGTAATTCCTAGTGTGGGGCAAAACTTAAATAAAATCGGTTTCGGCCAAAAAGTGGCCAAATATTCGGCTCCACCGATACTAGCGTCTTTGAGCTGAAGTTGGTAATAAAGACCTTAAAACTGTCTGTCTCGTTCGTCTATTCACTAATTTACTTACTGTTTCATGAAAGTAGGGCTGACTTCTCATTGGTCTGATAACTTTCTAAGAATATATTTTGAATTTTATGGCCGTTTTCAGGGTTCCATACCTGAAGGGTAACCAACGGGACCCTATTACTAAGCCTCCGCTGTCCGTCCGTTCGTCCGTCCATCGGTCTGTCAGCGGGCTGTATCTCATGATCCGTAATAGGTAGACAGTTGACATTTTCATAGAATGTGTATAACAACAAAAATCATAAAAATAAGTTAAAAATGGAAGCCCTCTTTAATTTTTGAATTTATTTTACTACGACCTATTAGAAACGTGTTTTTTTTGCTCGATCTTAATAATGGCAACAATTAGATGCGTATGCATATAATCTTGTACGATGGTACGGAACCCTTCATGCGCGAGTTCAACTCGCACTTGGCCGGTTTATCCTCTTCCAAGTGTGCTTTGGTTTCGGCTAAAACTGGAAGGGGAGCCGAACATTAGGTTACGGTGTCGGTCGGACACTATGCTTAAGGCGTATATAGCCGCCAAGTGGCGCCCTCATTGAATAAAAAATCGTAGCAAAGCGTAGAAAATAAAGATTAAAAAATCCTATGTTGCGTTTGTTACAAAGAGCTTAAGGTATTTTTATGTTGTTGAAACAGGACTCTTAAAGTGTTTCGTATCCAAAGTAGTAGGCAAAAGTACCAAAAACGGCCGTTTTTGACACATTTGCTTACTACTTTGGATACGAAACACTAAGTCCTGTTTTAACAACGTAAAAATACCTTATCTTATTTGTAACAAACGCAACATAGGATTCTTTAATCTTTATTTTCTATGCTAAGATACGATTTTTTATTCAATGAGGGCGCCACTTACGGGGAGGTAGGCCCTTAACAATAGGTGTGAAAAATAGGATTTTTGTGACTCAGTAAAAACAGAATTTATGTCATTTTAATACTCTAAGAGTTATGAACATTTTAACTAGCAAGACTGTCTTGCTAAAGTTTATTAAGTTTATCAATTTTGCAGTTCTTTTATTGTGTCGTATGTTTATTTTTTTATTATTATCTTGCAGTTTCGTAATGTTCAACAACTACCATCTACCGAAAGAGGCGGCGCTTGATAAATTGGGAGGAGTTGATGAGAATGGAGACTATCAGACACCTTTCAGAGACCCTAGCAAGAGGTTCGGAGCTGCTCTGGGGATCTTATCAGGTACAATTAAGTGATATTTTATTTTATTTTTATTGAAAAGGAACAACAAACAGCTACATTATGTTATGTTACAAATAGACATCCAGTAATCACTAAATAATAACATAGCCCACAGCGCTGTTCACAGATTACTATTATTAAAAAAAAAAAACTATAATTCGCTAGGAGGTAAGCTGTTAGTGGTTACAATATTATTAAAACAAACAGAAGAGATGAAAAAAAAATTGTTAAATAATTATTGATATGATATTTAGAGCTGAGTATAATAGAGTTCTGGTTTCAAATCCAGGGTCGGACAAAGAGTTATTTATTTTGACTTCATGAAGAAAGATACAAAGGTCTTAGTTATTCTCTACCAGTCAACCATGGGTGGTGAAGAGATAATATGGCTTATTGTCTTAATAGACACTTGAAAATTTCAGATTGTGTTTATATTGCCTCTATAACAACATAATAAAAATCATACTGAACTCATCGTGTGCGAGTCAAACTATCAAATAACCGGTTTTTTTCCTCGCGTGACATCACACATGCCTCTTAGCTCATCTCATCAGTATTCTATTCTCTTTTATTCGTCCCTTTTGTGACCCAACAAAGAATAACAATAAGGAAATAATGAGCTATTATGAGTGGCCTTCACACACACCCTAGTTACTCGTATTCTAGCAAACTGTAACGACATCTATGACGCCACATACGAACTAAACACACAAATCCTACATCGCGCAAGCAGAGTTCTCCGCGCGATTTGAACATATACAACAGTCCGAAATCAACTATCGGGCAGTTGCCCGGACCAGACACTACAACCGTCTTGTCGGAGGATTCTCCATTTTCAACGGAGGTTTGTGGGACTTTACACCCTGTTCTGCATAACTCTAAACCGGTATTTCTGAAATCTTTTTAACCTTTTTTTTTTTTAGGGTTCCGCACCCGGAGGGTCCAAATGGAGCCCTATTGTTGTCACTCACGTGTTCGTCTATCTGTCCGTCCGTCGTCTGTCACAAAATTTTGTTACGAAGAATTTTTAACTTCCCATTAACATATGAACTTGAAATTTGGTGATAATGCTTATTCAAATTTATACTTTACTAACAAATACCAATATTTGGTACGGAACCCTTAATGTGCGAAATCCTATACGCACTTGGCCAGTTTTTTAGGGTTCCGTAGTCAACAAGGAACCCTTATAGTTTCGCCATGTCCGTCTGTCCGTCCGTTCGTTCATCCGCAGCTTAGCTCAGAGACTCTTAGTACTAGAAAGCTATAATTTGGCATGGTTAAACATATTAATCACGCCGAAAAAGTGGTAAAATAAAATCATGAATAAATTTTTTAGGGTACCTCCTGTACACGTAAGTGGGGATGTGTTTTTTTCTCTCGTCTATCCCATAGTGTGGAGTATCTTTGGATAGGCCATTCAAAAATATTACAGATCTGTAAAAACCCTTTTTCGGTTCAGGGATCCGTTTGCGTAAAATTAAGCTTTAAATTGCAAATTTTTGTTATTTAAGTGTGTGTGTCCCTGCCAGCTAAATGGTTGCTTTTGGATATGTAAAATAGTTCACGGCTGTAGTATATATAACGTAATTAAAAGGAAAACTATCACGGAAAAGTTATCTCATATTAGTTTAAGAGTAAGTTACCCAACTTATCAAATGTTCGTACTTGTTAGATTTCGTACAAAATAAAATTTACCTTGCGCATGGCCCGACACGCACGTGGCCAGTTATGTTTACCGATGTGAAGCTTTCCTGCACTTTTCCAGTAATTATGTAAGTGATAGCGGGTTTCTAGAAGCGGGAGGGACCTGGTGACCTGTAATACAGGTCAAAAATCAAAATCAAAAGTCATTTATTCAAACTAGGCTGAGAACCAGCACTTTTTGAACGTCAAAGTTCTACATAAAGACAGTCCCCCAAAAAACGCCCGCCCGTCACCACTTCCTAGTGTTTTAGCTGTGAAGAAGAAGTGGCCAACAAACTCCCCAGCAACACATCTGTCTGTTAAGTTTTAAGAACTTGAATCTATATAATTCTAAGCAACAATCTTAACATTATGTAAAACAGAAAAATAAATATATGCCGTCTAAAATATAATCATAAAATTAAATAAAATAATCCGCCACTTGCCAGCTAGCACACTCAATCATGCCATTAAAAACCAACTCAAGCATAAACACTAAACCAAAGGTGTGAGAGACTGGTGCCTGAAATAGGTTCTTATGGAAACCTATTTCAGGCACCAGTCTCTCACAAAGTTAAACCCCAGTTTGTTAGTTGTAAAGCATTTAGCATTAAGTAATATTGTGAAGAAAAAAATAAACTTTTAAATTATATTACTAGCTTCTGTCAGTGGCTACGCCCGCGTGGAGTTTATTAGCCTACGTTACTCCTTATATAGTCAGCTACCTTTCAGTAAAATCTTATCAGATTCTTTCCAGTCTTTTCGAAGATTAGCCGGAACAAACGGACAGATATACAAAAATTTTAACAGCTGATTTTTAGGCATAGGTATCGTGCAAATAACTGTATGAGCTTAAAAAATACTACCTTACAGTTAGTTGCATATGATATTATTATGTAACATTTGTCATCTCACCTTGGTATTTTAAGCTACGTTCAACATTCTATCCTGAAAAATAAAATTAAAACATTTAGTTCCGATTTCGACCACGCGTTGACTTATACCATCTGACGGCCAACTCTACCACCGCGCCGGCTCATTGGTCAAATCAAATAGCGCGCGCTTCCTGTTACCCACTTTTGTCTCATTTCACGATATCACTCTCACTGATTGCAGGAAAGCGAGAGGAAAGATGTTACACATAAAAAAAAACTATTATTTTTACATTACAAACACTTCAATTTTATTTATTTGTATTGATGATGATGCAGCGACATCTATGACGCTACATACGAACTACAACAGCAAAATTCCTACATCGCACAATCTGAGTTCTCCGCGCGATTTGAACAACTGCCCGATAGTTGATTTCGGGCTGTTGTATATGTACAACAGCCCGAAATCAACTATCGGGCAGTTGCCCGGACCAGACACAACGCCCATCTGGTCGGAGGATCCTCCCTTTTCAACGAAGGTTTGCGGGACTTTACACTCTGTTCCGCATACCTCAATAATGATTATGATTGTCTTTCCAGGTGGACGCGTCCACATCACAGCCATCTCCACGTACTACCTGCAGAAAGCGATCGTGATTGCTATCAGATACTCCGCTGTCAGGAAGCAGTTCGGACCTGAGAATGCTTCAGAGGAAACGCCTGTTTTGGAGTATCAGCAGCAGGTAAGGCAAATTATAGGTATCAATATTTCAAAATGTTATGTGTGTTTTAACACGATTTTTTAGTTTCACTTGTATGTAAAAAATCTTAAAAGTTAAATTTGTCCCACTTCCTTTGATATTTTTCCCTTCAATTTTCGATTAATCTGAAATTTTGCATGCAGTTTGGATGACAATCAATCAATCAGCTAAGTGACGTCATTCTAAATCCAATATGGCGGACTAGTTATTTTTTATGTATTTCCATGATATGGGTATGCCATGATTATGAGTATCAAATGAAAGGAAGGTTGCTGAGAAAATAAATAAAATGACCTCACTCTAAATAGCCCATTTCTCAGTTTTTTTTTAAACTAATATATTGTTCTATCACAGTAAGGCTCTAATTTAAACTTGGGAGGGTAGCGGTGAATTAGATAATTCCTTACTTTTGTTAGCCAGAAGGCAAGATTCACAAAACACACTGACCTTTATTTTGTCCACACCTTGGCCAACTTTACTTCACTTGGCTGTGCAAGCGTCGCATGGAAATATGACCATTATATGCAAAACATGAACTTTCCTATTCTTATGAAACAATTTCTCATATTTTTTTATATGAATATGAACACGATACGGGACAAGTTCGACTAAGTTCCAAAACAGCTGGAAGTCATGGGGACAGACTTTCGCCCAGCCGATGATGCAGGCTGACAGTTATTTGTATGTTACACACTGGCGTTTTCCTGGAGTTTTTTTCCAGTGTGTAACGTACATCCGGGACACAAATAGTAAATTTAAAAAATCATGTCAGTTTCTTTTCTTGCTCCGCAGTGAAAAATGACTCTTATGATTATGTCTCGAGAACTACAGGAATAACATAAAAAACATGAACGTTTTGAATATTACAGCAAATCCGTCTGCTTCCTTACCTGGCGGCCACGTATGCCATGAAGATATTTTCCGTCTGGCTCAGCTACACACATATCAATATGACTATCAGCAACTTTATGGGTAAGTCTTTTTAATCTTATTTACTAAGGGATAATAAAACAACAGAATAACGTAGCATTAATTGGCATAAGAGGAATGGAACATAGAGCAGTGCTCGAGCAGGGACATTACTTTGTGTAACTAATTTAATTTAGGAAAACATCGTGAGGACACCGACATATCCTAGAACTAAACATTCGAAGACATGTGACATCTACCAATACCGACTGGGCCCGCGTAGTAGATTAATGATAATAGCCTTTTTTTTTTGAGACTAGCAAATCATTCGATGATTCTCCAGTTCTTTCGTGTCAGACTCTTACTAACTAAAACTCACCCATTTTCCTATTGCGGCGGTGATTCTTCCAAACACTCCCGCGACCCTATATTATAGCCTACTCCCACTCACAGAGAGGAGGCCTGTGTCATAATCAGATGTCGGAATTAGGTAGTTATTTATGTACTTGCATCGAAATGTTGATATTAATATGGATCTTCCCGGGATTTCTAATGGACAATCCCGTGTGGCCAACAATATTACAAATAAATAATAATAAAAACCTCTATTGTTTTATTTTGTTCTCGCAAGCTATGTTGTGTGAACTACAAATGTGACTAATTGGAATTTTACAACTTCGGACATCCGATGTCGTTGATGTAAATTTGGCAACGTCGCGCGTGCAGTGGTTTAAATTGTGTAAAAGTAAATAGCTTTTTTATTTAATAAATCACGGTATTTTTCTGCTCTTTAAAATTAATCTCGGGATTTGAGGCATATCCACTTTATTCTTTCACTGTATGAAATCAGTGTTAGTACATAAATAACTCTACCTAATTCCGACCTCTGGTCATAATCAGCCTAAAATGTGTGGGAACATATTAATTACCCTTTTGTACACAATTTTAGGAGAAGACAACAACGCGGCAGCTCGAGGCATAGAGTTGCACGCACTATCGTCAGCTGTGAAGCCACTTTTCGGCTGGACGTCGAGGGACGGTATACAGAACTGCAGGGAATCTTGCGGAGGACACGGTTATCTTAAAGGTAAACTAAAACATTTTTATATCTAAATAGACGTATACAGGGTGTAAGGTAAACGCTCCCGAAACTGGAGACAGGTGATACGACTAGTGATTCTTCATACGATACCATCAAAAAGTCTGAAAAAAAAACAATTTTTTTTTAGCATTTTGCGTACAATATCCTGTGAGGGCAGTTCAATGAAATCGTTATTTGCAGTTAAAGACACTTTTTTTTTTACAACTTTATCATGCTTTGTCATGTTTTGCTTTTTTTTTACTTTTTTTATTCGTAAAATATCAGCTGACGCCCGCGCATTCCTCTAGTTCAAAGTGTGTGCGCTCTCGCCGACAGCCCTGCGGCTAACGGACCCCACATCCACACGACGCCGAAATAAAGCGAAAGATCACTGGTATCTGTTTGCATTTAGTCATTTATTCTTTTATATAATACTTTCTGGCTTCGGAAGCGTTTCCCTTACACCCTGTATATGACAGTTATTTTTTAAGCGTTTCGCCATACTAGAAATTACTTCTGTATCGTGGGTGCGTTCAAAACATTTAAACTCGCATACGCCCAGACCCAGAACAACTATCTCTAGGCCATACAAATATTTGTTCCGTGCGGGAATTGAACCCGTGACACTCAGCGCAGCAGCCGAACGCTCTACCACTGCGTACCAATCCATTAATAATCGTAGAAAATACAGTTAACATTCTGCATTTCAACTTATTCAATATTTGTATCCCCAAAAACCATAAATACAATTTTATTTCAACATCTATTTGTCGCCACCATCTTGAATTTGAAAATGGACTGCTTTTTTGTATCAGGACCCCCAAAAACCTTGGGAACTGATATTATAATATGCTGGCCGCTATCTCCGTTTTCTATTTTAATACGCTGTTATTAGTTTCACCTGTACCTAACATGTAAAAAAATCTTAGAAAGTTAATTTGACCGACTTCCTGGTCTCCGATTGAGCTGAAATTTTGCATACATGTTTAATTTGGATGACAATGCATGGTTACTTAAGTGACGTCATTCTAAATACAATATGGCAGACTCCCAAAGATGGCGGACTAGTTATTTTGTATGTATTGTCATGATATGGATATAAAATAAAAGGGTTTTCTGAGAATAGTACGAAAAAAGTGACGATTGCGTGTTTTTTTAGTTTTTTTAAACTATAATATTTTAATTAAGTGGGGTTTTATAGTCTTGTCTGATACCCAGTGTGAGTGCGGTGCCCCTATCCAGAACATGGCTCACATACTGGAATGCACAAAGTGCCCATACTCGTACTCATGCTCTATGGAGGTCCTGATGAAAGCTACTGCAGCTGCAATTAATGTGGCCAGCTTCTGGTGCCAACGCTAATAAGAAAAAGAAAAACGAAGAACGAACGAAGATCTAAACCATCGATTCTAAAGAAGACGAAGAATTAATAATAAAAAACCCTTCTTTTTGGCTTTGTCGTAGTCGTAGAAAGTAAAATCTTAAGGGGATACTACTGGCCAAGTGGCGCCCTCATTGAATAAAAAATCGTAACATAGCGTATATAACAAATATTTAAGAATCCAATGTCACGTTTGTTACAAAGAGGATAAAGTATTTTTACGTTGTTAAAACACGTCTCACAATATTTCGTATCCAAACGTGACATTGGATTCTTCAATATTTGTTTTATACGCTATGTTACGATTTTTTATTCAATGAGGGCGCCACTTGGTCGGTAGTACGGCCTTAAGCTAGCCGCTGACTTGTGATTTTTTGTCGCGTGACTTTTTGTCACTGTCACCTACTGTCACCCACGATGCGCCCACTTGAAAAGTCACTGGGAAACAAAACGCGCTCATTCTTGAAATGGATTTCGTACAGATTGCTGTAATAAGTGCTCTTGAAATAAGAAGAAGAAAAATGAAACAAAAAAAAACGCTACTGGGTGCATCCCATATACACTGAAAGATTGTTTCAAGGAAAATTTTACACTCTATATTCTAAACTACGTCAGTATCCTTCACAATTCAGTCACCTAGGAACTATTTGTCACCGTATTGTCACGTCATCATGATCAGCGCACTCCCATGTATCTTTATAGCACTCGACTGGGTAACAAAAAGTCACGGTGACAAAAATCACAAGTCAGCGGCTAGCTTAACCCTTAGTACTAAAATCACAAGTCAGCGGCTAGCTTAACCCTTAGTACAAAAATCACAAGTCAGCGGCTAGCTTAACTCTTTTTTTTTTTTTTTTGGGGGGTGGGAAATCATCTTATGACTCTTTCCGCTCTGGGGTGGAGCGGAAGGGCGTGTCAGACTCTTACTGACTAAAACCCACCCCTGTTCCTCCCTGCCCTACGCGCCCGGGGGCGAGGTAACTCTTTCGAATTTATCCTCCACCCCCAGTACAAAAGTTACAAGTCAGCGGCTAGCCTTAAATCAGACATTCCTTTTCCACAACCTAATTCTCAACCCACATTTACAGCCGCAGCAATAGGTGATCTTCGCAACGACAACGACGCGAACTGCACCTACGAAGGAGAGAACAGCCTCTTGCTGCAGCAGACCAGCAACTGGCTCCTCAACGTATGGGCCAGGAGGTCTACCATCACTGCTAACGACTCTCCTCTAGGGTCTCTGCAGTTCTTGGAGAATGTTGACCAGCTACTGAAGACTAAGTGCCCGTGGAACAGTGAGGCGGAGTTTGTGGAGCCTGCTAGTAAGTTATCTATCTATTTAAGAGTAAAAACTACGTAAAGATTGAATCAATGTATAAAGATTTCTTGTAGTTGTACATTCTAAGGTCAAACAAATTAAAAAAAAACAGAGATACGCCAGAACCGCCAGATTAACTAATGAGGCGTTCAAATATTATTTAACTATGAATTTATTATACTTACAAAATTCTGCAAAACAGACATGAAAATCAAACTTTAAGAAGAGCGAATTATGTAACACTACTCAATCCCAAAAGTTTTGATAATCAGAAAATAAGTCATGTCGGGCGTCTCTGGGATCTCACTCTAATAGTAGGAGAAACAAAATGTAAGTTGAAATCAAGAGCAAAAATTGCCCATGTTAAAGTCGTTTTTTGTGTTTTTACCAAACGCGATTTCTGAGTATTCGACCACATATTCGAATCTCAGGTGTTTATTGGACTGTTGTGATCACGAATTTTCTCAAAATAAGCTAGAGTCTGGCTTTGGGACTGCCTACCCACCTGCCGTCCCACCGCCGGCGAGGAAGCTACTAACTATAGGCTATTTTAATGCTCAAGAAAACGTACAATAGATATATATTCCGTTTAAACAAAAGAGATGCATGTATTAATAGTTGATCGCTGACTGTTTACACTGCCGGCGAGGACTCGCTCCACAAGTTTGTCGCTGAGCGATAAGAGCTATCAAAGATAATGATCATGCTCAGCGATGCTCGTTTGGCGGTCAGAACTCACGCCGAGAGACCAATCCGAGAGAGTGGTGCGAGTATAATCGCCTGTCGCATTCGCATACTCGCTTAAAACCCAGCGACCAAACTATCGGAACTACACACTCGCTACTCGCTGCTCGCCAACTCGTTTTTAGTTTGAAGCTCTACTCGCTCATCGTTGGTAGTGGGACAAGTGCCTAACTAGACCAAAAAGGCTATTCTACTTTAATAACAACATACGCCACCAGTTAGGCGAGAGGTCTTCTATCAAAGAGTATAATAATAATACGGGACTCTTCTATCTTGAAAACGAAACATAATGACGTAAACATGATGTCGGCGTCAATTTAACTAATGTCAACCTTTGACACTATCTAAAGTCTTATAAGGAATAAACTGAGCCTTTTTAGCGCAGTCGTGAGGCAGAGGCACACACTTAGTTTGTTTTAAGTCTGTCTTTTTTCTTCATTGTTATTTCTTTGTACCGTGCGGGTTTCATGTACTGTTGCTGAATAAATTTTATTCTTTCTTAAAACTTTTTGACAGCACGCCTCAGTGCTGCCATCTGGTGTACATCATATTAGAAAACCTTCATTGTAAACTTCCGCCAGCTTTATACTTGTCTTATCATCCAGATCTCATCCTCACATACAAATGGCTAACGGCATTCATGTTGAAGATGACAGCTGAGAAGGTGGCCAAACTAAAGGGAGAGGGCAAAGACAACTTCTCGGCCAAGAACGAGTCGCAGTCCTTCAACGCGGTCACATTGTCTGTTGTCTATGGCGAGGTATGTTATAATTTCTATTACTGTCTTGTTGGTCTCGCGTGACTGCTGAGCGGGAAAAAAGTGCCATTGGATAGTTTTATATAAGTAATCTCTCTGTAGCAACCCGTAATTTGAGGTTGGCGTCGAAAAGCATTTAAGGTGAAAGCTCCAGGGTAGCCCGCAAAATTCAAAATTTATTTATAGAATTATAATCATTAAAATCATCAATACAACTCTTTCAGTTAGAATTGATGTCAAATGTAAGTATTTCATGAATTTCATGAATGACATTTGGCATCAATTCTAACAGAGTTGTATTGATGGTTTGAATTATTATAATTCTACAAATACATACTTGCTACGGCCATGAATCAAATTTTGATACAACCTGTCACTGACCTGCAAATTGCAAAAAATTGCGGGCTACCCTGGCGCTTCCACCTTAAAGCCGTTGGTTCTGCGCCTGATCTATCCCCGGTCACGAGGGCTGATCTCCGAACAATGAAAATTTAGTTCAAATAAATTTCAATAGATGGCGTAATATGCATCGATTTAAGTTTACGTAACATTAATAATTTGAAAATCCCTATGCATTTATATTTCTTGTACCAATAGATGGCGCTGTTTGAAGTTATAAAGTTTATCCATTCGCCACTTTAAAATTTGTGTAGTGACACATTTTGAAACAGTAAAACTGTTATGAAGTGCCAAAAAATGCTATAAAATAATTCCTCAATGTGTGAGAAAATATTGGTAAGACTTTATGTAAATTCATTCAACTTGCAAACCGTCGCTGGCCGTCATATCCACTAAAAAGAATTTCAACCTTGCGTGATCGTAAATGAATTTGATTTCAGAACGCAAATTGTATTGAATTATGTCATAAATTGTTTAAATTGGAGCTGGCTGGGCTTTTCTGAGGGTATCGTGTTACCCAGTAACTGAGATGTGGAGACTGACTACAACATACTTGAATATATTATGTCAATCAGTTGAATCGGAAACGACATATTTTAGAGCCTTATTCATCAT
The DNA here is from genome assembly GCA_951329385.1 of Polia nebulosa. NCBI lineage: Eukaryota > Metazoa > Arthropoda > Insecta > Lepidoptera > Noctuidae > Polia > Polia nebulosa. The sequence continues at coordinate 31,190,040 of OX589597.1, forward strand.
CTGCCTAGCCTTTTGCCAACTATCTTGGGGTCGGCTTCCAGCCTAACCTGATGCAGCTGAATACCAGTATTTTACATGGAGCGACTGCCTATCTGACCTCCACAACCCAGTCACTGGGTAATACGATACCCCTTGGTAAGACTGGATGTCAGACTTTCGGGCTTCTGACGACCCGTAACGACTGTCAAAGATCCACGATTGACAGCAAGGACCAACGGCTTATTTTAGGACCTTATTAATAAAATAAAATAAATTGTGTGATAATGATAAGTTTATAGTTTTATACACTGATTAGCAGGTTCTTAATTCAAAATTTACTACCCGGAATAAATATTAAAGTACTGACTTATCATTTGAAAGAGGTTTTATCCTACAGACAGCTGAATTTGATGGATGTGACATATGCTATCGTGAATTTTCCATTATGCAAGTATGTAATTATGACGTCACACTTGCGTACAAGTAACTTGAATTGGAAGGTTTAATCCGTCAGGCCCCGGCATAACAGACAATTAAACTATTGTTGCGTCCCCGATGTGGGGAGTGCGGGGCCTGACGGGTTTAGCATGCAAGTGTAACACTTGAAGTGTTTGAGCCAGGGCTTGTATAGGGAACGTTCACGAACTGTAGGTGGCAGCACAAATCAACACGAGCGCCACAGTGTGGTAAGAAAATTAACTATTCAGAGCTGATAACTTGTTGCCGTCTATTTGTTTACATTATATTATATCGTTTTTATTATGATTAAAATGATAAAATATGGGTACCGGCCGATTAATAATGATCGTCCACGTGGTCGGAATATGTCAAAAGGCCAAATAGTATTCGAATCCGGGCATGCCATAGAAGTAGAAGGTTATGTTTATTTACAGATTTATTTGTATTTAATAGTATCACTACATACAAAACTTAGTTATTTTTACAAACAGCATTATTAGTACCTAATTCCTGAATTTTTGAAACTCATACTTACATGTTTTTTTATTGCATTTATCCACTTTTGTAGTTACCTACGAATAGTACTCATTTTCCATGGTTATGTGATTACACATAACCATGGAAAATGAGTACTATTCGTAGGAAAGTAATAGAATTTTACACCATTTGACTTAATTATATTTTTCTTTGAATTATTCAAACATCCCGAAATGCAACAATACATTTTCACTTAGTTAAATGTTATTTTTCACTTCTATATTGTGATTATTTTCTAATTGTTTCCTTATATGATTCAGATTTGCGCCACCAGGTGGCAGTCTTCGTCGTGCACGTTCCCTATCAGTGCTCGTACAGCGACTAGTTCACAATTCGCAACTGACATTTGCGCAACTTGCATGACACTTGCACACACAAGCGTCAGTTGCGCATTCAAATTCAAAACTAGTCGCACGCTACTTGCAGCTTGCATGCTACTTGCACAATAGAAACGCGGCTTTAGCATATGGTGTTATTAACTAAGCATATAATATGTGATTACGATTAGTGAGTTTTATAAATACGGATGATGACTGATAATCTTAGTTTATGTCTGGTCCACCCAAGGTGACTTAGCGGGCATTATTTTTTACCACAACGTCGCCTATAGAACTTTCCTTCACACTTTTTTTTTATATTTTCTAGAATTACGTACTAAACCACTTCTACAAGTCGGCATTGGAATACGAGGACGTGTCGTGTCGCCTCGTACTGCTCAAGCTCGTGTCGCTGTACGGCGCCTTCCTCTTGGAGAAGCACATGGCCACGCTTTATATTGTAAGTAAATAATTTCTTGTATAATAATTATTTATATACAGTTAGATTACCAAAAATATTGAACATTTGCATTTTTTATTTTGTCACGTAAACAAAAAATGAAGACGATACAGTGCGTTGAAATTTCACATGACGTCACACCTGAATTATAATTGTACGACTTTTTACTCAAAAGTGACGTAACAAGCCCCCACTCCTGAACTTTAGTGCGTTTTATCTTTGTCATTTTTAACCGACTTTCGAAAAAGCAGGAGGTTCTATGTTCGACTGTATGTATGTTTTTTTTTATATGTATGTCCGCCGATTTCTCCGTCAGTTGTGGACCGATTTTCCCATATAAATTTTATCGAAATTGCTTTAGCGATTTTTGAGAAACTGAACAAAAACGAAAAATACGTATACCTAGATGACGTCTTTGTTTTCTACAATTACGAGTATGTTTAAATTCCATGTTCCATGTTATTGGGGTTTTTCGTTACAACTAAAAAGAGAAAAATTAAAAACTTTTTTACAAAAAAAAACAACCGACTTCCAAAAAAAAATACCTTTAATTCCGGAAGTCGGTGTTTGTATTTTATTTCTTCGTTATTTGACACCGACTTCCGAAATTAAAGTTATTTTTAAATTTTTAGTTTTTTTTTTTGGAAGTCGGTTGTTTTTTTTTTATAAAAAAGTTCTTCATTGATTTAATAAAGCAAAAAATACGCGTCCAATATTTTTTGGTAATCTAACTTACGGACTAAATAGAATTATTTTTTTACCCTGTAATCATCACTATTGACTTCATAGCTTCGTCCCAAACAATGACTCACCTTTTGTCATCCCCTCGGTACACCAACAGCTGCACTTTGAAAGACCTTTACGAGGCAAATTCTAACACTGTCGACGTGGTTAAATTTTGGTCAAAAGAGATTTAATTTTGGAATGATCGATACCACCAAAAAGAAGAATGGACTTTATTGTTAGAGGCATATGAAAAGAAAAGAAAAGTTGAAAGGGAACCGCTTATCTTGGTATGGTCATGTAAAGAGGAGGGATGAAACACATGTAACTAAAAGCGTTATGAATATAAATGTGGATGGATGGAGAGGGAGAGGGAGGTCAAAGAAAGGATGGATGGATTGTGTGAGGAGTGATATGAAAGAAAAGGGAGTTAGTGATAGCGTGACGGCTGACAGGACAGAATGGAAGAAAAAAACGTGTTACGCCGACCTCAAGTAACATGGGATAAGGGGAGGAAGATGATGATTGTTAGAGGCATATGAGGTAGTGTTTTAAACAGCTTTAAGACCTGAAAAGCTGGAGAGGTGGTACTTACTTTAGAATTGCATAATTAGATATCGCGAAGCCCGTTCCATCAACGGACCACAAGACGTACGGCGAAGTGCCACCGGTTCATGGTGGACATCCCATCCATACGCACAAAGCGTTTTGAGAACACATTCATTGTGCGTACAGCTAGGGAGTGGAATTCCTTACCGGAGTCTGTGTTTCCTGATAGCTACAAACTGGGAGTCTTTAAGTCAAGAGTGAATAGGTTTCTTCTAGGCAAGCGTGCTACATCTTCGACCACATCATCGCTTACCATAAGGTGAGATAGTGGTCAAACGCGTGCCTATCAACAATAAAAAAAAACATATCCCCTGGCCATTGAATAAATAAATCATGACAATTAAAGCGTATTGCATTTCCTAGGCTATTTTTAATAACGAATTTGTAAAACCTAAAGAATTGGCGCATTGGGATCAAAAAGTAAAATATTGATAGTCGAGAAACCTACACATAGTTTGTCAGTCACAACACAACAACTAACGTAACTAACGTTATTAACATTACGTACATAACCAAAGAATATTGGATGCGTATTTTCTCTTTTGTGAAAAGTCGCGTGACATCACGCGGCGCGACACTTTTTACCACCAAAGTGACGTAACGAGCCCACACTCCTAAACTTTGATGCGTTTTATCTTTGTCTATTTTTATTGGTTTGGTAAAGCAAAAAATACGTGTAAAATATTTTTTAACCGACTTCCAAAAAGAGGAGGTTATCAATTCGGATGTTTGTATTTTTTTTTATGTATCTTCGGGCATAACTCTGTCATATATTGACGGATTTGCAAAATTCTTTTTTTGTTTGAAAGGGGTTTGTTCCGAAATGGTCCCATTTAAATTTCATATCTAATGATGAGTTTCGGAGACAGACAACGGAACTCTTTAAAAATTGACAGCAAATCAACCGCGATTGCTACGATCGTATACCATAACTAAAAAGTGAAAAATAAAAAACTTTTTTACAAAAAAATAGAACCGACTTCAAAAAAAGTGCAAAATAACTTTAATTTCGGAAGTCGGTGTCAAAAAACGAAGACACAAAACCAGAAACACCGACTTCCGAAATAAAAGTTATTTTGCACTTTTTTTGGAAGTCGGTTCTATTTTTTGTAAAAAGTTTTTTTGGTTATTTAACTGACGGACTAATTAATTTTTTTTTGTAAAATACCCCATTGCAGTAACCATTTTAAATAAGACGATTTATGCAGTGTTATTTTCAATGTCATGATTGCTTGTCATATAATAATAATAATAAACATTTATTTCAGAATCAAGTTCCATAGTTTGTTAGTACCAGTGTAACATGCCTTATATCTAGTGTTAGTAAATAAACTAAACTAACGGGTAATCATATAAATTTTAAACTAAGTACACCCGCTAGAGACTCTCCCATCCCAATCTACTTCACCGCATGGAGTCGTATCCAGCGTCCTAGAATCGGAGAGTCCCAGCAGCGGTCTGCCAACGTCCTCAGGATAGTGTTGGGGCTGGCGCGAAACCGATATAATAGCGATGCGCATCTCTTGCGCATGACGGTTGAAAAGCTGTCAACATTTGCGTCGGCAAACATACCGGACGCGCTGCAAAAACGCGGCAGCCCCAACAACACCCGGAAAGCGTTGTTGTATTAGATGCGCAGGTCGCTATATGCCTTCTGCGTGAAGTTCACCCACAGGCTGCACGTGTAAAAAGATTGGCAGAAGGCTTTAAAAAGCGTTACTTTAACTCGCGCAGTACAACGGGCGAACTTACGGGCCAACATACAGCATCGGACAGCCAGCGACCTGCGCTCCCTTTCCACATCTAAATTATCTTTAAGGTTTTCACTCACCCAGTGGCCCAAGTACTTAAATTTAGTAACTCTTTTTAATGGTATGCCGTCCAGTGTGATAAGTGGTACTTTAGAGTAGCTTTTATTACCAGCTTTGAAAACCATCAGTTCACTCTTGAGAGCATTGTACTTGAGCCCGTGGGCCCTTGCATAGGATTCGCACAGACTTAGCATCCTCCGCATTGCTCCAACCGAGGGACTCAGCAGCACCATATCGTCGGCATAACTGATATTGTTAATACAAGTGCCATCATATGTCATGCCGACTTCAAAAAGGAGGAGGTTATCAATTCGTATGTTTGTATTTTTATTATGTATGTTCTGGCATAACTCCGTCATATATAGACGGATTCGCAAAATTCTGTTTTTGTTCGAAAGGGCTTTATTCCGAAATGGTCCCATTTAAATTTCATATAGATCTGAGGATGGGTTTCGGAGACAGACAATGGAACTTTTCAAAAAAATTACAGCAAATCAACCGCGATTGTTACGATCGTATGTATATGAATTGTTAACACAATTTAATGGGAAACCACAACTAAAAAGGGAAAATAAAAACTTTTTTACAATAAAATTGTTGTCTTTATAACTGACCATTTGAGATGGTCGGGTTTTTTTTTTAGTAAAACATTGGCCACACTAGGAATTTCTCCTGTTTCGTGGGTACGTTTATAAACACCCAAACCCGGCACAACTAGCTGTAGGCTATACAAATATTTGTTCCGTGCGGGTATCGAACCCACGACACGCACCGCATATGCATCAATTACCCTCTTCTTTCTCATTTAGGGCGTAATAAAGAGTATTTTATTTTTATAGGGTGGGTATCTAACCGGGTCCCAAGGCTCGTACCTGCGTGACGGCATCCTGCACGGCTGCGCGCAGGTGACGCCCGAGGCGGTGGCGCTGGTGGACTCGCTGGCCCCGCCCGACTTCTGTCTCAAGTCTGTGCTCGGCATGGCCGATGGCGAAGTAAGTACAAATTTTAACTTGTGGAAGTGTTAGTTACTGGACTTGACTAGACATCGACTAGGCCAGACTTTGACTTGACTAGACATTGTACCGCGTTTACTTTGATTTAACTTCATTTTGACTTGATTTTAACTTGACTAGACTTTGATTTGCCTAAGGCATTAAGTATGGCTTTGTAGTTTCGTGTAAATAAATAAATTTGACTTGACTAGACATCGACTAGGTCAGACTTTGACTTGACTAGACATCGACTAGGTCAGACTTTGACTTCACTAGGAATCGAACCGACTAGACTTTAATTTAACTTCATTTTGACTTCATTTTAACTTGACTAGACTTTGATTTGCCTAAGGCATTAAGTATGGCTTTGTAGTTTCGTGTAAATAAATAAATTTGACTTGACTAGACATCGACTAGGTCAGACTTTGACTTGACTAGACATCGAACCGACTAGACTTTAATTTAACTTCATTTTGACTTGATTTTAACTTGACTAGACTTTGATTTGCCTAAGGCATTAAGTATGGCTTTGTAGTTTCGTGTAAATAAATAAATTTGACTTGACTTTCACTTGACTAGACATCGACTAGGTCAGACTTTGACTTGACTAGACATTGAACCGACTAGACTTTGATTTAACTTCATTTTGACTTGATTTTAACTTGACTAGACTTTGATTTGCCTAAGGCATTAAGTATGGCTTTGTAGTTTCGTGTAAATAAATAAATTTGACTTGACTAGACATCGACTAGGTCAGACTTTGACTTGACTAGACATCGAACCGACTAGACTTCGATTTAACTTCATTTTGACCTGATTTTAACTTGACTAGACTCGGATTTGTCTAAGGCATTAAGTATGGCTTTGTAGTTTCGTGTAAATAAATAAATTTGACTTGACTTTGACTTGACTAGAATTTGACATGACTAGACTTTGACGAGATAGGTTACTTCTTGGTTCTAGGCTAGCGTGCTCCATATTCGACCACATCACCGCTTAACATCAGGTGAGATAGTGGTCAAACGCGTGCTTAGCCAAGCCTAGAGCCTAGACTGTTAATGCATCGCCACTGCTCTCAAATGGGAAAAGAATCATCGTGAGTATACCAGCATGCCCTCTAATTAGAGGCCTGTGTTACAATAGTGAGAATATTATAAGCTGTTTATGTTTTTTCTGTTACATGCTTTTTTTTTTTTTAATTTCCAAAGGTCAATAGAGTGCAGTATTTTGGGAGTAAAAATAACTGAATAATATAGAGTACGCAAGACCACGCTGCGCTCCAAAACAGGAATTATAGACGTGGGCAAAAAGACGGCTAGACTTGGGTTATAATAGGTCAAACAAGATATCTGTCATTCCTGTTACTGTTACGCAAAAATAACAGATGTCATTATCTGTTATTAAATGACAGCCTGTTATTTTTCTAAGCACGGTATGTTAGTAAATAAATCACGTACAGTACAAATATGAGTACTAGTTGATTATTGTTTGATATCATCCTAAAAAATATGGGTTGACGTGTTACCAATTACCAAGCATAATATTTTCTAATTTCAAATTAACACTTCCGTTCATGCTTTAAAACAGGTTTAGTGTAAGACTACAATTTGAATTTTCGGATAGTGATACTAGGTAGGTGCTTCTCGTTTTAGCAAGATTCAATCGAGCGTGTGTGAGCGAAATAGGTACGAACAGCGGAATAGGTTCGACATACGAAGAAGAAATAACAGATAACACGAATAGTTGTTATTGAGTACCTACTGAGAGTAAAGAGTGTAGTGTATGTAGGTTTTGATTGAGTATTGTGAATTATGAATGATATTTTTAACAGGTGAGATGATTTATGATATCACAGGAACAACTGTTATCTAGTATCTACGAATACTTGTGATTTGTATCTGTTACGATAAATACGCCTCACCCCTAAAAAGACCGCCCAGGCTTAAATGGGATTGGGCATCTGTGTCTGGAAAGATATGGTATACTTTTTCCCAGCAGTATGACAGCAGATAATAAAGAAAGAAAAGAATATCTGTTCTATAATTTTCTAATTTTATAGGTTACAAAATGTATGTGTCTATACTACATAGCATAAACAGCCTTATAATGTTCCCAGTGCTGGGACTCAGATCTCCCCTCTAGGAGAGGCCATAGGCCGTAATTCAGCACGCGCGCCCAGTGTGGGTTGGTGGATGTCATATGTCTTCGATTATTTGGTTCTCGGACATACCGGTTTCCTCATGATTCCTTCACTGTTTTGAGAGCAATTATAATGAAATTAATAACACAAAGTAAAGCGACTGCCTGGGTTTGAACCAACGACGTACAACTCGTAAGCCGGGGCCGTTACTACTGGGCCACCACTGCTCTAACCCATATTATTATTATTGCAGGCATACAAACACATCCAATCCAGCGTGATGACGTACCCGGGGTCAATGACCCGGCCCGAGTGGTGGCGCGACGTCGTGTACTGGCAGTCCTACGCACCCTCCAAGCTATAAACTACTTTAACGAACAAGAAATAAGACCGAGAATCAAACTGTGCATAATATTTTTAATCACAATTTTTTTATTGTTAAGGTGAATGCGCCAGGGTAGCCCGTGAAATACAAATTTTCTTACGTTTTTTGCAATTTGCCGGTCAGTGTCAGGTTGTATCTAGGTTATTATTGTAATAATTAAAATCATCACTCTTTCAGTTAGAATTACTGCCAAATGTATGTATTTCATGAAATCATGACATTTGGCATCAATTCTATGTGAGACAGTTGTATTGATGATTTTAATGATTACAGTTCTGTAAATACGTACTTGCTACGGCCGCGAATCGTATTTTGACCAACATACAACCTGATACTGACCTGCAAATTGCAAAAAAACGTAAGAAAATTTGAATTTCGCGGGCTACCCTGGAGCTTTCACTTTAAGAGTTGTATTAGAAAGGTAGAATGCTACTTCTTAGTGTATTGGCTAGCTGATATTTATGTTAATTGCTAGTCTTTTCCGTATAGACTCAAAGAACAAATCTTAAGTCAAGAGTGAATAGGTTACTTCTAGGCAAGCGTGCTTCATCATCGCTTACCATCAGGTGAGATAGTGGTCAAACGCGAACCAGTCAATAATTTAAAAAACAAATGTTTTTGTAAAATATCTGCCCATCGAATGGGCGTTGTTTTCACATTAGACTATAACGACATGAATTATGAACTCACTTGGACAATTTTGTTCTGGTAAATGCACGTTCGTGGAAACGCTTAGTTAGCAATAAGCACCCTTATTGCTAAGAAATAAAGACGCTGTTAAAAGTGAAATTTATACCATGTACGTGCGGTTTACTGTACTAGTTATAAATATCGCAAAATCATGTCACTAACCGATAAATTCCTGACATTCCGATCAAATACAAGGTCAATAAGCCATGTTATTATTCTAATTTATTCTGAAGGATCATGTAGTACGCATATTAATTTTATTTTTATACTTTAGGTAATATTTTTATATTTATATACTTAAAACGTTTGAAACGTCTTGTTATATAATGGTGGTGATATAATTATTAAACAGGGTTTTTTGTAATATATATTTTATTTACAAATAGTGGTTTGTTTTAATACAATGTCAATCTTGTAAACTGGACCTAAACCCCAAAGTAACAAACCTAAATCCCTCACTTGCGTGAGGTAGAAATATCGAGTTACTTAAAGGATCGGTGAATGCTCCAGGGTAGCCCGCGAAATTCAAATTTTCTTACGTTTTTGCAATTCAGGTCAGTGTCAGATTGTATCTTGGTCGAAATTTGATTCGCGGCCGTAGCAAGTATGTATTTATAGAATTATAATCATTAAAATTATCAATACATCTCTCTCAGTTAGAATTGATTCCAAATGTAAGTATTTCATGAAATCATGACATTTGGCATCAATTCTAACTGTATACTGATGTACTACTGTGTATTGATGATTTAAATTATTACAGTTCTGTAAATACGTACTTGCTACGTTCGCGAATCAACTCTGACCTGCAAATTGCAAAAAACGTAAGAAAATTTAGATTTTGTGGGCTACCCTGGCGCTTCCACCTCAATATAACGTAGCATCACGCCATCCAGACCAGCAATCCCCCTCTTGACGTTGCCCAAGAGCGATCGAAGCGAGCTTGGGAACTTAGGGCACCTCGATACGGACAGGTTGGGTTCGAAACTTGGTAGGTATTGATGATTCTAATGATTTTAATTCTACAAATACATAATTGCTTCGGCCGCGAATCATATTTTGTCCAACATACAACCTGAGACTGACCTGTAAATTGCACAAAAACGTGAGAAATTTTGAATTTTGCGGGCGGAATACCTTGTACATTTCACCTTAACTTTCTTAATTGATTCCGCCGTTTCCGAGAACTACCCTTAACCTAAATTACGTTTCAAATGTTCTCTATAGCTTCACCCTGCTTATTTGGAGTTGACTACAAGGTCGTACTTAAAAAATAGGTACAGCCAGCAACAAAAGTGAAGTTACTCTTCAGATTTTTAAATATTAATAAACAAACACTAAATTTTTAATCGGAACAATGTTGAAAAGCCATAATAATTTATCAATAATTTTGCCAAGTTAAATTAATTAGAAGAGTGTTAATCTTTGTTGCTGACCATACATTCTTTTTGTCTTTTTTTGGAGATTGGGGTAATGGTCAAGTAACTTCTCTCGCTCTGGGTGGGGCTTGAGGGCGTGTCAGACTCTTACTGACTAAAACCCGCCCTTGTTCCTTTGCCTGTGCCAACGGCCGCGGTCTTTAGTTGCCTGTGCCCAGGACCGTGGTTGACCCTACAACCTACCTTTCTTTCACTAGGAATTACTCCTGTATCGTGGGTGCGTTCACAAACATGTTAATACACAAGACACCCAGACCAGGAACGACTATCTGTAGACTATACAAATATTTTTTCCATGCGGGAATCAAACCCGCGGCACGTAGCGCAGCAGCCAATCGCTCAACCACTAAGCCAACCGTGCCGTTAAAACCTACCTATCGTCCAAGAACAGTTGAAATAAATTGAATTTGTTATTAGGAAACAAAATAGGGTTCCGTGATTGGATTTTACATACATAATGAACGTGTCAATCAGACTGCACGAAGGGACTGAATCGAGTTGGGTTTTAGGCAGAAGTAATTGTTTCATTCTTTTGTGGACATTTTGAGTGAAGGTCACATGCATACGTTGCTTTAGAAATGTTAAAAATACTTATAGTATGGGCTCTAATTGGCGCGTAAGTAAATTTTTAATATTTTTAACCGACTTCGAAAAAGGAGAAGGTTATCAATTCGGATGTGTTCGGGCATAACTCCGTCATATATTGACGGATTTGCAAAATTCTTTTTTTGTTCGAAAGGGGTTTATTCCGAAATGGTCCCATTTAAATTTCAAAAATATCTGATGATGGGTTTCGGAGACAGACAACGGAACTCTTTAAAAATTGACAGCAAATCAACCGCGATTGCTGCTGTCGTATGTATAAGAATTGTTAATACAGTTTTATGGGGAACCACAACTAAAAAGTGAAAAATAAAAAACTTTTTTACAAAAAAATAGAACCGAGTTCCAAAAAAAGTACAAAATAACTTTAATTTCGGAAGTCGGTGTCAAAAAACGAAGACACAAAACAGCAACACCGACTTCCGAAATTAAAGTTATTTTGTACTTTTTTTGGAAGTCGGTTCTATTTTTTTGTAAAAAAGTTTTTTTAATGTCTTTATTTGCAGCTTACCTACATGCAACTGAGAAAAGTTTCTTACAGATTAGTTTTTTTTTTCTTGAAATATACTTCATACTTAGGTACTGTCAGAAATAGAAGTCCAGTGGCACTTAGGTACCTACTTTTCAACATAAATTGGCTTAAAATTTTTCAATATGGTATTAAATTTTTTATGGGATAAAGAATTCGACATTTAGCATATCTACCTTCCCCATATTTTATACCCGGGCCTGCGGACGGCAAGCAGTGGGTACCTAGCTAAGAGATTAGTGTCAGCCACAACTGACGGGGCCCATCGTGGCCGGTGCCTGCATGCCTAGGGGTAGCGGATAAATTCTGAAAATGAGTTACCGCACCCCTGGGCACTTAGGCAGGGAAGGAACAGGGGTGGGTTTTAGTCAGTAAGAGTCTGACACGCCCTCCCGCTCCACCCAGAGCGGGAGAAGTCATTGGATGATTTCCCACCCCACCAAAATAAAAAACCCCATATTTTATGCAGTTACAATCTAATCTTAAACTTTCCTTACCATCCCTAACGTTGGTCCATTATTGAAATAACTAAAATGTGTGCACGGGCGTAGTATAACCGCGTATAACCTTTCACATGGGAAGGTCCAAAGAGTTCAAAAATGTAAATAAACATGAAACCACGCAAGTTGAGCTGCGGGATAGCTATTTTAAGCACATTGGACTAATTTCATGATGAGAAGAAAAAAAAAAATATGAACCTACAATTCAATTTTCCACGATTTTTAACCGACTTCGAAAAAGGAGGAGGTTATCAATTCGGATGTTTGTATTTTTTTTTTTTTTTTTTTATGTATGTTCGGGCATAACTCCGTCATATATTGACGGATTTGCAAAATTCTTTTTTTTTTCGAAAGGGGTTTATTCCGAAATGGTCCCATTTAAATTTAAAAAAGATCTGATTATGGGTTTCGGAGACAGACAACGGAACTCTTCAAAAATTGACAGCAAGTCAACCGCGATTGCTGCTATCGTATGTCTATGAATTGTTAACACAGTTTAATGGGGAACCACAACTAAAAAGTGAGAAATAAAAACTTTTTTACAAAAAAATAGAACCGACTTCCAAAAAAAGTGCAAAATAACTTTTATTTCGGAAGTCGGTGTCAAAAAACACAGACACAAAACAGGAACACCGACTTCCGAAATTAAAGTTATTTTGCACTTTTTTTGGAAGTCGGTTCTATTTTTTTGTAAAAAAGTTTTTTTATTTTCGTTGTATGTTATGAGGGGAGGACCGTCTATACACCCATGACTGTGCTATGATTTCAGAGTAAAACCCGAATCGTTTAGCATCCTAAAAGACATCCACGAACGCAAAGACCTGGATTATCTCCTAATCGACTTACTAAACATTCTGACAAAAGACTACGAGGTCACGTGCACGGCGATCATTTGCGATGAAGTTTATTTGAACGTGTTTGCTGGGCCACTGTTTAAAAGAACGGCCCGTGTGCCCTACGTCATGGTAAGTATTGTGTACTACGTAACACCACTCCTGTAGTAGGTACCCGAAGGCACTACTGAATGACTGACTTCGTCTACAGTCCACCCACATCTCGCCATTATGGTTCCTCATCATCATTTCAGCCGAAAGACCCCACTGCTGGACGTGTACCTACCTCCCCCTAGTGTCACCACAACGACCGGTCCTGTGTGTCTCGCATCAATCGCATTCTCGCGACACTCACCAGGTCATTGGTCCACCTTTTGGGAGGCCTTCCATCAACGCTGCGTCTTCCGTTACGTGGTCACCGATCCAGAACGTTTCGGCCCTATAGTTCTGTGAGCAATGTGCTCTGCCCACTGACTCTTCAGTTTGCCGATATTATGGTTCAGAAGGCGGCAATTGGCATTGTAAAGTACTTAATGCTGTCGGTCCTGCTCCTCCGCCTAATCGAGTTACGTTCCATTGAACTATGAGTGGTTTGGTAGAGAAAGTGAACTTGTGTTTTCGCACACTAACTGTGTATTTAATATCTCCTCGAGTGGTTCTTTGCTTTTAGACCGTTGTAGAAGATTACGAAGACCTGTTGTCTCCAAATTTCGTAACACTGGAATCATTGAGGGCTGCGCGGAAAGAAGGATGCAACGTCTACGTCATACTACTGGCTAATGGCCTGCAAGCTTCACGACTATTGAGGTTTGGGGACAGGTGAGGGTAAAAAGGTTTACTACCTATTATTGATATAAAAAAAAAATCTTATATTTCAGACAAAGTCCATAATTATGACTTTTAATCAAATTGTTCTGCTGTCCGTTACTTCCGATACTCTCTATAACATATAGAGAGTATCGGAAGTACGGCTCATTCCACAAAAAAACATTTTTTATTGGTAACTTACATTTTACGCGGCTTTGCCATAGCTATGGCAAAGCCGCGGGAAAAGTAAGCGTAAAACGTCGGTACCGCCGGTAATCCGGTACCTAGGTACGCGCCTTTGCCATAGCTATGTTGCTCATTCCACAAAAACAATTTTTATTGGTAACTTACGTTTTACGCGGCTTTGCCATAGCTATGACAAAGCCGCGGGAAAAGTAAGCGTAAAACGTAAGTTAAGGCTAGCGGCAAAGCCGAGAGGTGAGCTGGGAGAAAAGCTGAGAGGTCTATCCTATCCCTCTCAGCTTTCTATCAGTGAATGGATTTTCGTAATTGCATAAATTCTGCGACTGAGAGATTACCTCTAACTAACTTGTAGATGAAGTAAAGATGGCTTGTCATAAAGTCATGTCTCCTTGTTATGCCCCTGACTTCCTGACATATTTTATTCTCTTGCAGACATCGCATCCTAGACACAAGAGCTAAATACATCATGTTGCATGACTTTCGTCTATTCCGTAGCGAATTACACTACATTTGGCGGAGAATAGTGAACATCATCTTCATAAAATACCACAAGAAAGTCAAAGGGGTTGGTAACAAAAACAAGGCTTGGTTCGAACTATCTACCGTACCGTTCCCCAACCCTATCAAAAGCATTTTCGTACCGAGAAGAGTGGATATATGGAAGAATGAGAATTTTCACTACAAAAGACCTCTGTTTGTGGATAAGACAAGTAACTTGAATGGAGAAGTTCTGAATGTTGTTTATTTGGATCACGTTCCGTCTGTAGTGGTTATGAAGAACAATGGTAGTAATAAAATAGGAGGTGTTGAAGTTGAAGTAAGTCAACAAATCAAGCCTCCATGTGAATACGTACTGCCAGGCCCGCTAATAAATTAATGCAAGCTAATTAATCAATCAATCAACTCAGCCTATCGCAGTCCACTGCTGGACATAGGCCTCTCCCAGGCTGCGCCACAACACCCTGTCCTCCGCCTTCCGCATCCAGTCTATCCCAGCCACCTTCTTAAGGTCGTCGGTCCATCTAGCTGGGGGGCGTCCGACACTACGCTTGCCGATACGCGGTCTACACTCCAGGACTCGTCTGCTCCATCGGCCATCGGTCCTTCGACAAATATGACCAGCCCACTGCCACTTCAGTTTGCTTATTCTGCAAGCTACGTCGGTTACTCCGGTTCTTTTCCGGACAACTTCATTCCTGATTTTATCTTTCAAAGAAACTCCTAACACAGCCCGCTCCATAGCGCGTTGAGCTGAGCTAATTAATGCTGTTATAAAATTTCAGATATTACATACACTAGCCGAGAAAATGAACTTCAAACCGAGACCTTACCAAGCTGCAAATGCCGAAACAAACAAATGGGGCCAGAAACAGGCGAACGGTTCTTTCTCCGGCCTGTTAGGCGAGATGGTCAGCGGAAGGGCCGATGTTGCTTTAGGAAACCTGCAGTATACGCCGTACCACCTTGAACTGACAGACTTGAGTATACCGTACACATCTCAGTGCTGGACTTTCTTGACTCCTGAAGCTCTTACGGATAACTCTTGGAAGACTTTGATTTTACCGTTCAAGTAAGTGAATATCGCTGTACTCCTAGCATGAATTCGAAAACATGTGAAATCGTGCCTGCTTCAAAAGATTTATTTAGTTTTATTCCAATCTAACCTAATCCTCCTAATCTAATTTTACTTTGAGCTGTGGTGGTTCAGTGGTAACAGCTCCGATTTATGAAATGGAGAACGCGAGTTTGAACCCAAAGTAGACAAGCGCTGTGGATGCGATAAGCGGCTGCGTCCTCTCGCGCCCGGCCCTGGTTGAGGCCATGGTACGGAGCGAGAGGGAATGGGAAACTGTCTCCTCCTTCTGCGAAGCAGTAATGCTCGCGAAGAGGGAGGTGGCATGGGTGAGGGAGACTCAACAACAGAGTCGCCCTCAGCAGCAGCCGTCGCAGGAGACGCCAGGGGCTTCCGGCGCCGCGAGACGATCTTCGGCCACCGTAGACTCTAACCTGTGGACGGCGAGTAATGGGTAACTCGCCGTCCGATGAGCACCAGGCCCGCGAGTCGACGGCGCGTAGTGTTCTACGCGCGCCTCAAAGAGTTGTCAGCCATAATGACGGATGACGGGGCCCGTCATGGCCGATGCCTGCCCAGGGGTTGAGGATAAATTCGAAACAGAGTTACCTCGCCCCTGGGCACTCAGGGCAGGGAAGGAACAGAGGTGGGTTTTAGTCAGTAAGAGTCTGACACGCCCTCCCGCTCCACCCAGAGCGGGAGATGTCATTGGATGATTTACCACCCTATAAAAAAAAAGTAGACAAGCGCTTTGCTTCATCACCTCTGTTTAAAAATTAGCATGACGGCGAAGGTCATAATTACCCTGGAACAAAAATTTCGAAGACAATGTGCGCAGTGGTTGAACGATTGACTGCTGCGCTGCGTGACGCGGGATCGATTCCCGTACGGAAAAAATGTATGTATGGACTACTATAGATAGTTGTTCCGGGTCTGGGTGTCTTGTGTATGTGAGATTACATAATTATGTTTGTGAACGCACCCACGATACAGGAGTATTATATTCCTAGTGTGGGGCAACGATTTCGCATTGGGCGCGCATGGGAGATGACTGTCCACTTCTTCTCATATAGAGAAGACCTGTGTCCAAGCTGGTCCAAGTAATGGGAACTTTATAGGCTGTGAGTAATTTTAACTGTTTCCAGATTGTACATGTGGGTTGCAGTTCTCCTAGTCTTACTGATAACTGGGACTATTTTCTATGGACTGGCCAAAAATCACATGAACCTTCAGGAATACAAGAAAATGCAAGGATCCAATAAATCGAACATATACGATACTGGTTTGTTTTTTTATATTTGCGAACTAAAGCCGGTTTAAAGATAACAAACACACTGCCACTTTTGCTGCTATATTAATCCTACTTATTGTGATCGATCTGAACTGAACTCCTCGTTATTGCTTGCAGATGAGAAGCCCGGCCTATACCTCTTTGGAGAAATAGTGAATAGCATCCTGTACACTTACGGAATGCTGCTTGTCGTGTCTTTACCCAAGCTGCCCGTGGGTTGGTCGATCCGACTCCTGACGGGTTGGTACTGGCTGTATTGTATCCTCCTTGTAGTCTCTTACAGAGCCAGTATGACAGCCATCCTCGCGAACCCAGCACCAAGGGTAACCATCGACACGCTCAAAGAGCTTGTCGACAGCAAAATTACTTGCGGCGGCTGGGGAACACAAGCCAAAATGTTTTTCGAAGAATCTCTGGACGAGGACACCCAGAAGATCGGCGAAAAATTTGAAACTATCGATGATCCACTGGAAGCAGCTGATCAAGTAGCCCAAGGAGTGTACGCGTACTACGATAACTCGGATTTCTTGAAGTACATCAGTGTCACTATGAAGAATACTTTCAAAGATTCAAATCAGAACACCACTAACACGACTGAAGTGACTGCTAGAAAAGACGTGCAAAGAAATTTGCACATCATGACAGATTGTGTCGTGAACATACCAATATCAATTGGATTTCATAAAAACTCGCCTCTGAAGCCATTGGCTGATATTTATATGAGGAGGGTGGTTGAAGTCGGACTTGTTGAAAAATGGATCAATGATGCTATGTACTCTATAAGGACTCTAGAAACAAATGAGGATGAAGTCAAGGCACTTATGAATCTGAAGAAACTTTATGGTGCTTTCATAGCATTAGCCATAGGATACTCTCTCAGTGCCATTTGCTTGATAGGTGAATTAATACACTGGCAATTCATCGTTGTGAGGGACCCCAACTTCGACAAATATGCTCTTAATTTGTATTACAAAAATAAAAATAAAAAACACTAGTTTATTTAAAAATTATTTACATTTATTAACATGATTGTCATTTAGTGAAATAAATATTTTGTTCAGTCATGTTTAGTCTTTTACATTTATTGGTTTGGCCTTAAAATTAACATATTATCAATCATGATTATTGAGCTAGAATTTAAGTATTGATAAAAATGAATTGAGAGAAATATATTCATAA
This sequence comes from Polia nebulosa, assembly GCA_951329385.1. Lineage (NCBI taxonomy): Eukaryota > Metazoa > Arthropoda > Insecta > Lepidoptera > Noctuidae > Polia > Polia nebulosa. The sequence continues at coordinate 31,208,100 of OX589597.1, forward strand.
AATGCTTAACTAACACATGAATTAAGCTATTATAAACATAGAATTTCATAACTAAATACCTATTAAATTTTTATTAATTTCTACACAAAGAGAAATTCCTGTTCTGTGTTATTTCTGTTCAGGATTAAATGCAGGTGGCACTGCTCCCTCAGGGGCATTCTCTGTGATCCAAGGATGTTGCAGTACATTTGTCAACGGCAGTCTTTGCTCCGGGTTAATGACCAGCAGTTTACCCATCAAATCCTTTGCATTATCAGATATAAAGTCGGGGTACTTAATAATGACATATCTAATTTTCCTGTATGTTTGGTGGGAGTCTTTAGCATCAAAAGGTGGTAAGCCCACAAGTAACTCATAGCAGAGCACTCCCAAGCTCCAAATATCAACAGCGTAGCTGTGTGGTTTCCCTTCAATCATCTCAGGGGATAAATAATCAAGTGTCCCACATAATGTCATCCTCCTTGATGATGGTGAGTGTACAGACCAACCAAAATCAGCAATCTTCAGCTCCCAGTTGTGACCAATGAGCAAGTTTTCAGGTTTAATATCTCGGTGAATGACCTTCTTAGTGTGGCAATAGACTAAAGCTTTAGTCAAGTCTCTGATATAGATAGCTACAGTTTTCTCATCAAAACGTTCACGCTCTTTCAACAATTTATACAAAGAACCTTGTTTTGCATATTCCAAAATTAAATAAATTCGTTTCTCGTCGTGAAAGTATCCGTACATACGTAATATATTTGGGTGTCGAAGTCGGCATTGGATTTCAACCTCACGACGCACCTGATGTTCAATTTCAGAGTCTAAGATTTGGCTTTTAAAAAGGACCTTTAGCGCGACGACGTAGTGCGACTCCTTTTCGCGAGCTAAGTAAACATTGCCAAATTTCCCTTTTCCCAGCGGACGCCCCAAATCGAAATCTGAGAGCGACCATGACTTTTTTTTATCTTCGGTTTTAGCAGGTCCAACATTATGGCTCGCAGGTTGCTCTTTATTTTCGTTGAGTTTACCGCAAAATGGTCGGGTGACTGGAGCAGCTGGCACTTTGAAACTGTCCATTGGCATTTTTAGACCGTTGTTACAACCGCAACCGGGCCGACCAGCAGTTGGTGGGCGATTTTCTTTACAGTTACACTTCTTATTAATGTTCATCTTCAAAAATCTTTAATATTTCCGACTTCCAATGTAGTCAATTCAAAGTTTTGAATAACGTATTTTTTCGATCACTCAACTGTCAATAAAAAAGACACAAAGATCAGGGTTGCCAACCTTGGATTTTTTTTCCTCGTACGTAAGCAGTTAAAAATCTCATAATTTGGGTTTCGAACCTCGTACATTTCACACCTTTCAGACTTATTAAACTACTGAATTTAAGACATTTTTACATAATGAAATAAAATTTTGAAGTCTAAAAAAAACATCACATCACATGATAAATCACCTTTTTTTGCCAGCAAAAAAGTAGGATTACTTCGTCAAATGTGTCATAAACACCGATATTTGATCAAAGAATCAACATATATTCTTTCTTTCATATATGGTGATACTTTCCTAACAATGTAATTGAATGTTGAGTCATTTTTAAGTAAAAAACGCTTTTATGAACGTTTGTCCTCGATTTGCAATTATTTATTTATCTTGAATGTTTTTTTTCTCTTCGCTTTTCGATCCATGGCTTCACCCAAAGCTTTTTCTTGTTTTATTTTTAATAATAATCGAATGATATTAGGCAGCACATAAAGTTGCTCCACGTTCCTCCGTTTTCTCAGACTACGTAAAATCTTGGACAGGTGCAATGGGCATCCGTCAAAGAAATTTGATAAAATATAGGACATAGATATTGGACAAAGGTAAAGGATAAATGTAATACCACCCTTAGTCATACGGGTATATCTCTTTCGACGGTTTGGGATAGCTTGCATACTTGTGATTTAGGCCACAAAATGTTGCATCATGCAATAAATCATGTATTTTCAAAATCTCGTACAAAATTGTACGAGGTTGATTGTGTCCATTGTGTCCTCGTACCTCGTACGGAAGACCATAAATCTCGTATTTGTACGAGGAATCTCGTACGGTTGGCAACCCTGACAAAAGTAACTAACTTTGTTTTCTTTTGTTCATTGTAGAATAGGCTAAGGTCAGGGACCATGCTGCCTCGCATGCTGTTCGTATTTTTTTTCGATTATAATGCAGATGTAACACCTAATGTTTTTTGCAGTATTTGGCAACAAATGTGTCGAGCTTCGCTGAGGTAGTCAATACCACAATAAAATTATAATAAGGAGCGTGAAGGAACTATAGATTTTTTTTGTGGGTTGGTAAATCATCCAATGACATCTCCCGCTCTAGGGTGGAGCGGAAGGGCGTGTCAGACTCTTATTGACTAAAACCCACCCCTTTTCCTTCTCTGCCCAGGGGCGAGGTAACTCTGTTTCGAATTTATCCTCAACCCCAGTTCCTACCCTACCCTACCCTAGTTCCTCCTGCCCAGGGGTTGAGGATAAATGATGAACTATAGATGGCAGCACATAAATGGTAGGTAATGTCAAGGATATAAACAGTAAAAGTTGCGGATTTCACTCACTATAATATGCCAGTCTACGTTACGTGTGCTGCATGTGTGCATGATGCGAGTTTGTATACATGTATGGCACAGAAATGTCAATGACAAGTTTTTAAAGGGTCCAAGTTTTGAATTTACTCCACTAGATGGCACAGACTACGCCGTGCTCGTTCCCTATTAAATGATACTGTCATGTGTGCTCTACAATAAAATTATCTGCTCCATTTTACCAAGATCGCGCCTGTTTCAATAATTCCACACATTTTCCAGTTGCGTAGACACTTGAGACACAAAACTACACTAATCATCACAATAGCCAAAGAATCAATGCGAATAATTAAAACAGTCACTGAACTTCAATCCCGCCAAAAACCCAGACAACTAGCAGAGCAAAAGCAGTTATTTTATTGGGTTTTGATTTGGATACCCAGTCTTTATAGTTTTCAAAGTCCTCTGCGTAAAACTTCGGACATGTAATTTGTCATTATTACACAAATATTCGTTTGTATGTATAAAGAGTGTGTTTTTTACTCCTTCACGCTCAAACGGCTGAACGGATTCGGATGAAATTTGGTATCAGGATAGCTTATATCCGGGAACGCTTAGTTTTTAATTAAAAAGGTGGGAAGTATTAATTAATTACATGTGGGCGGAGCCGCGGGCGGCAGCTAGCTTAAAAAATAAATGACCTGCTGACAAAATTTCAGTTATTTATCATATCTATGGTCGACAAACTTAGCTCTCTCATTTATACGTTTGATTAGTTAACAGCTATACTTGGGGGAGGCATATCTCTAGCAATTTACGTCTTACGACCTAAGAGGCCATACACGAAATTTTGCCAATTTTGCTGATTTACGTGATTTTACAGTTATAATAATGTATTTCTAAAAGTTTTAATGCACAACGTGAAAGATCATTTCAATTATGATCGAATGTATGAGTTTTTATTTTTATTTTTGACATGACAACGTCTAATAAATCGATGAACGCCGGCTGCATGCACAAAAAAGTGTCCCGTTACGCTCATTGCACGCATGCGCCGCATCTATATTTCATCAGTGTTTTGTTATGACGTTGTCACGTTAAACTATCGTCCGTTAACTAACTTTACAGACATCCAATTTTTTTTATTATAGAAACGATTAAATCGACCATAAACCGACTACGGTTTTGTGAATTTTTCAGTAAGGGGTTTAGAATATCACATAATTACGAATCGTATTCCGTCGTGCGTCTAAACGGTATGAAAAATTAGAATTTATTGTTGCAAAAGTCGTTTAAATAATGTACAGATCACTCTATACCACTTTTATATAAAAAATTTGAGTTAAAAAATATTTAACTTAGTCAAATTTTAGAGAAAATGGGCAAAGAATTGCTTTTGATTTTGGCTCTTTAGAATTCTCGTTCATAAAATTAAAACGGCAAAAAATAAACTTCAGTTCACCATCAATCTATTTCTTGAGAAAAAAATGTAAAAAATACAAACATTTCGCAATAAAAAATCTTTTAAAACAACCCAAACCTCGACTTAATAATACTGCGTTGCGTATATATATAGCTTCGAATCTAGCTCATTCATTAGATCATAATTGAAATAATCTTGCATGCTGTGCATTAAAACTTCTAGAAATGCTTTATTTTAACTGTAAAATCACATCTGTTAAATTATGTAAATCAGTGAAATCGGCCAAAATTTCGTGTACGGCCACCTAAGGCTCAATTACACCTTCCAATCAAGGGACCCAATTTAGGAAAAATCTAACTAAGAAGTAAGAAGCTAGAGATTACACTATCCTAAATTGGACTACTAAATCGGAATCCTAAATTGGCAGTGTTGCCAACTCTTACAAATTCAAGCCCCTTGACAGAATATCAAAAGTCGCTAGAAACTCTCTAATACTGATTCTACCAGGAGCGGACCAAAAAAGAAAAAGAGAGACTTAGATTTTTTTCTGGGAAAGGGACCTTGGGAAATTTAATTCTAAACACATTTAAAAATACAGCCCATTTGTAGCGACATCATCTTCTTGCCCTTAGCCCATGTTACCTGGGGTCAGCGCATCACGTTTTTTTTCTTCCATTCGGTCCAGTCACGCCGTCACGCTATCACTAACTCCCTTTTCTTTCATATCACTCCTCACACAATCCATCCATCTCTTCTTTGGCCTCCCTCTCCTACACCATTCATCTACATTTATATTCATTACTCTTTTAGTTACATGTGTTTCATCCCTCCTCTTTACATGACCATACCAAGATAAGCGGTTCCCTTTCAACTTTTCTGTCACTGGCGCCACTTTTAAACTACCTCTAATGTACACATGCAATCTTTTTTCATCCGTCTTTTTCACAGCCCAACATTCTGGTCCATACAGTACGACAGGTCTAATCACGAACTTATATATTTTTCCCTTTAGCTTGAGGTGCATTCGTTGGTTGCAAGTTCTTCCAGCGACCAGTCGCCGTTTCATCCATCCCGAGTTGATCCTGTGCGTTACGTCTCGGTCTATAACGCCATCTCCCAGGATAAGCGACCCGAGGTACCTAAAGTCGGCGCAGATCGGTATAGGCGTTCCGGTGAGAGCTGGTATTGAACTGGAGAGAGAGCCGAAATCGCAGAACAGGTATTCTGTTTTGGTTCTGCTCAATTTTAGGCCCACACTCTCCAGTCTTTGCCACCACGTCACATATTATCATATGAATCACTTCATACAAAATGTTCACTACCTACTGCTTTAATAGCCTAAACCTCCGACTCGCTAGACGCTGCGAACGAAAATGTACCTAACTTTACAAGCGTGAAGTAGGTTTTGCTTTGTAGCTGCGCGCCGCCGCGTGGTATTTGTGAATTTCCAGGGCTGCCTCTTTCGATAGAGATGTCAGTAGGTATTTGTTGTTACACTTTATGAATAGTACGAGAGAACGAATATAATAATTTATATAAGATGAAAGCTAGCATATATAATATGAAAAATAAAAAAATAAAATCTATAAATAATATGAAAGCCACGAATAGTACGTATGAAATACGAAATAGAGGAAACTGAAAACACGATTCAATGATTTGTTCCTTCATTTACACAATTAGCGTAATAGGTGACTACTATGCTTCTACTTTAGATTATAAGATGTCAAGATTACTAGTACGCCACCGGCCCACCGTCAATTGAAGCCTAGTAATTTTCAAATCACGGTTGACAAATTGAGGTCATTGACCTGTCTATTCTTATCTTAGACGCATAATAGAAGTTATTACGTACCTACCAATACTTAATAACAACATTTCTGTATCAGCAGGTAAACTAAAAAAAGATAAGTTTTTGTCTCTTCTCTTGGTGGATCTACATCCATCAACTGCACATAATACACGAGTACTAGCCATGTCATAAGAATTCGAAACTATAATAAAGTACGTCAGGTTGACCGAATTTTATGCGAACGTACGCGTCTCGCGGCTGTCGGCAACCCACTGAGAAATGGGTCGCGGGCGGCCCGGCGGCCGGTAGGCAGTTAGCGCGCGTAAGTACATGGAGTGATTCATATGGTAATATGTGACCACGTCTCCAATCTAGTCTGGACCTCTAAGCCGCTTTAGGCAACCAGCACAATATCATCAGCAAACAGCATACACCAGGGAATCTCTTCTTGGATTTCCGACGTCAGAGCGTCCATTATCATCAGGAAGAGGTATGGGCTGAGGGCTGACCTCTGGTGAAAACCAACTGCCACACTGAAGCTGTTAGTGGTGCCCACTGCAGACCGGACTTGGGTACTGCATCGACTGTACATCGCTCGGATCAACTGCACATGCTTCCCAGGCACACCTTTCTCCTTAAGGGCCCACCGCAAAACCTCACGTGGCACCCGGTCATATGCCTTTTCGAGGTCAACGAACACCATGTGCAAGTTTTTATGCACAGCTCTGTATTTCTCGCACAGCTGTCGGATAGCAAAAATGGCATCCGTTGTACCTCGAGCCATAAAACCGAACTGGTTCTGTGAGATTTCACTCTCTTATCTCAGCCTCTCTTGACAAAGTAACTAAATTGGCAACACTTAGCTCTAAATCGTAGTGATGCGATTACACTATCCTAAATCGTACACAATTTAGGAATTCAAATCTGGGACCTTTCAATCTCACTAAATCAGTCACTAACTGCTCTAACTGCTATTACACCTTCCTGTTTCCTAAATTGGGTCCCTTGAAATCGGAAGTTGTAATTGAGCCTTTACCAGTACGTGGCGAGTGCAGAACGTGTGGATGCGGCTTAACCCACAAGGACATTCACTTGACAGTTACCAGTGTTACCACTGTAAGGTGACAGTACTGACAGTTCTCGGCCCACCGGGGCGAGGGTGTCACTGTCACTGTCGCTGTCGGTGCTCTCAGTCACTGTCAGTCATCGTCAGCATCCATACTGAATTACTTAGCGTAGTTGCTGTCATGTCATTTGTTGTCGAGTAAAATTGCAAAATGCATCAAATACAAGGATAAAAATCTGGAGAACTGAAAAATCTGTTGGTAATTTCAACTTTTTGTCACAGTAAGTAATTTAATTTAATATTTTATGCAAGTTTTTGTGGTTGAAATTTTTTTGAGAGTGATAAGGTCAACAGCTGCAAAAAGCAAGTGACTGCTACACTCGAATTTTATTAAAAATAAGCGTGAATTAGTTTATTATTTAAAATGTTGTGAGATTTCTGAGAGTAGAGTTCAAAGACCCAGGAAATAAAGTCAAACGGGATAGGCACGAAGCTAAACCAATTTTTTTATAGGTTATGTTTGGGTGAGAGTTTGTAATTAGAATACTTTTACTGAAGATTACATTCCAAGCCTCGCTCGGTAACTTGTCGAATTGTGTTTATACTAACGATGGTAGCTACTTGTATTATCGATGAGGTATTTTGCAACTTATGTAATTTAATATCTTTCTCTTTGTGCACACAATTTGCTTGCAAACCGTTTTGTGGGTAGCAGTCCTAATAAAATAACTGCATATGTGCGAACTGTTCTGGTGATACTTATAAAGAAGAATAACCCTCTTTTATTGCAACCTTCTTTAAAAGTATTCCATATTATGGAGACACTTATGAACTAATTTATTGATGGTGTATAGGATGTTAACTCATAGATAAAATACTTGTATTCCAGCATAAAATAGCTCACAATGTCTGATGATGCTGAGCAACAGACTGAGGAGATAGAGGTGCTGAAATCAATTTATGAAGGAGATGATAATTTCAAACAAGTTGATGCTAAAACTTATCAGTATAAGGTTCGTTTTTGTACATCATTCAATGTTTTTGATTTGGCTTGTCAAAGTCAGATAGGTAGTCAAACCATTTTTTTCCACACTATAATCTAGTATGTTGTCTCTATCTGTTTATGTCTATTTTATGTTTTTACACATATGAAGATATCCTGAAAAACTCCCTTTGCAAAGTTGATATTAATTTGGTGTTTCAATATTCCTGATTTCTGAATCCTAGATCATCACACATTATTTAATGTTTCAGTACATAGATGGAGAGAAGTCATTTATTCTGGAGATATTGTGGGGTCCTACATACCCCACAGACAAGCCAAGCTTTAATTTGGATATTTTCTACAATCAGTCTTTGTAAGTATTAAAGTGTCGTATTTTTAAAGGTTGACTGGTAGAAAATGCCTTGTTGCATTACTCTTCCCTTTCTGGAACGCAAGTAGGCTGCCAGGCTCAAATGGAACAGGGTGGGTAAAGTCAGGCATGCAGCTGATGTTTCCTGCTGGAACTGGGCAAAAGTGTCTACGCAATGGAAGCATGTTAGAAAAGTTCCGGCGGGGTGGCCGGGGGGAGGTCTCTTCCCAGTTCCAATGGTACCCACCACCTTACTTTCTGAAGCCCAAAGAGCAGTTGCCCCTCGGTTGAGAACTGCAGTGGCCTATATGGAAAGCTCTGAATCGGTAGCGTACCTAAGTAGGCTGCTGTATATAATACAATTTGGTGAAGTGGGGCATCATCAATCCATCGAATACACAGTGCGAGTGCGATGCTCCTGAACAAACAATTTGTCATCTGCTGGAGTGTCCCAAATGTGTTTCCACCTGCACCCTCGATGATCTGAACAAGGCCTCCGATGCCGCTATAAAATTGGCCACTTACTGGGCCCAAATAGTACACACGAAAAGAAGAAGTTCCAATAATATCTTATTAATAAATAAAAAAAATTAAATGGAAATATGAAATGTATGTTTATTTGTCATTTATGGAAAGGGCCCAAGTAATTTTTTGTATAGAGATTATTGTTTAAGTGGTTGTCATTATTACAGCCTGCCTTGTATCTTGATAAACATACTGTCTTATAAAGGTTAGTTCATATGATTAATCAACAAGTAACCTACAGAAATTTTATGTATTTACAGATTACTTCCTGTAAAAGAAAAAATATTGGGTATAGTGGATGCAGAAGCGGAGCAATGGCTCGGGTGTGCTATGACATACACACTGTTTGAGTGTCTGAAGGAGAAGGTAGCTGAACTGCTGGCCGAGCAGACTGAGGAAGCAATTGTGGCTAGAGTGGAGAAGATAGTTATAGATGACCAGGTGAGTTGATGACAGCACCCTGTATAAGTATAATTGCTTAACCAGCCTTTATAATAGTAGGGGTAGGGTAGGAAATGGGCTATAATTCACCACTTTACTTTGTTTAAATTATTTCATCACCATGGCTCTCAAAACGGTGAAGGAAAACATTGTGAGGTAACCGGCATGTCCAAGAACCAAAAATTCGAAGAAGTAGAGGTAGGGTAGGAAATGGGCCATAATTCACCACTTTACTTTGTATAAATTATTTCATCACCATGGCTCTCAAAACGGTGAAGGAAAACATCGTGAGGTAACCGGCATGTCCTAGAACCAAAAATTCGAAGACATGCGACATCCACCAACCCGCATTGGGCCCACGTGGTGGATTACGGCCCACACCGTCTCACAGAGAGGAGGCCTATGCCCCAGCAGTGGGGACATTAAAAGGCTGATGATAATGAAATACAGATAATACATATAGATAATACATTATTTCTCATTCCAGACTGAATCGAAGAAACCTATTGAAAAAAAAGAGCAGTTAACGAAAGCACAGAAGAGAAGAGTCTGGGACAAAGCGGAGATCGGCAGAGCGGGCGAGAAGCCGCGCGGGTATGACTGGGTGGACATCGTCAAGCATTTATCTCAAGCCCCACACCAGCCTGTCTCATGACCCTCGTAAATGTAGCTCCTAAGCAATATGGTGTCACGTGGAGAGTTTAATATCGCAATACTGACCTTTATTGGTGAAGGTGCGCACTTACACCTGGCTTCGGCCGGTATTACAGAACCTATCATCTAGTTTTATGACATACTTGAGTCCTGATTTATGCCTTGTCTCACTGCTGGGCAAATACCTCTGCCATATTTTAGGGTTCCGTACCCGAAGGGTCCAAACGGAGCCCTGTTGCTGTCACTCACGTGTCCGTCGTCTGTCACAAAATTTTGTTCCAAAGAATTTTTTAACTTCCCATTGACCTATAAACTTCAAATATGGTAATAATGTTTATTATTAAATGTATTTTACTAACAAATACCAATTTATTGGTAAATCCGATTTTTTTCTTTGATAATCCCTCATTTGGTACGGAACCCTAAATGTGTGAAGTCCGACACGCGCTTGGCCAGAGTTTTACGCTCTATCTCTTGCCGTCTCCAGCCAATCTGTTAACATTGCCCGTGTCTAGCGGACACATGGTGGGCGAGACACAATTAAAATTTGTTGCGTCTGCTAATTGGACGCAGGAAAGGTTAAAACTTGATTTTTAAGTCATGCTTGAGTATTGAGTTAGGTTCAGTAATACCAGTCATTCTTGACATTTGTGGTGAATTATGACGTCGAGAAATTTACGACGATGTAAATAAAATAGGCAATAATATTGTTTGTAGAGATACGAACACACTATATTCAGCGATATTGCAGAAACTCGCTTGTGCTCCGCTGTGCAATTGTTCCCAGCAATAAATACTGGAAAATGTGTCCATTTGTTCTTGACAGTCAATAACTATCGCGGTATCGATCCTTTCAATTAATCAATCTTGCCTTGTCTTGACTATGTTGGGTCAGCTTCCTTTGAATACACGTATTTTACATGGAAAAACTGCCTCTCTGACCTCCACAACAGATAGTGCCTTTTCACACGCCCCGGTTACCGGATAGCCGGTGCCGGGTATCCAGCGAGGAAGTGTATAGCCACGCACGTTGGCTTTCACACGTACCGGCGTAACTTTTAATTTTTACCGGACAGTGCACCGGCTACCCGGCAACCGGCACGTGTTTATATATCTTGTCAATATTCAGCCTTGTAAAACTTGCTAACCATGTTATAGTTTAGTAGGAGCACCAACGGCGGAACAATTATCAATTCTCCATAGCCCAGTTGGTAATTGGACGATGGAAACATGTAATTTTCCCCATAGACTATTAGTCGAATTTCAATTGACCTATGGAGCACCGACGGTTTTTTTTACAGATAGGCCCACTAAATTTAAAGTTTTAACTTTGTGCCTTAATATTATTATTTTTTTAATTTTGGCTTCGCATGGTTTGTGCATTTAGCCAGTGTCAAGTTTAGAAAGTACTTTTAGATACAGAATACTATCGCTGTGTCCATTAGAATGTAGATGTAACACATTATAATGTTTTTGCGGTATTTGGCAGCAAATGAGTCGAGTCAGCCTTCTCGGCAAGCTTCGTTGAGGTACTCAATAATACGACAAAATTCTCAGCTTTATTTTACCGAGATCGCGCCTGTTTCAATGATTCCACTTAGTGTCCAGGCCCTGTAGACAAAGTAACATCGCTTCGTAGCGAAACGATATCTAAATTCGTCATCGCCTCTGAGATATCGATAAACATTGCCTAGCGTTAGCGTTCCTTCGTTATCTTTTTTGGCGATCACGATCGAGGCGAAGGCGAACTCTGAAAGCGCTGCTTGTCTACGCATTTGTATGAGATAAACACGATAGCAATTCGTTTCTTTATGGTTTCGTCACGAATTATAACATTGTCTACCAACTTGCGATAACGATGTCGACAGTCGACTGACCACGTGACTTAGCGCGGTTTATGTCAATCTCATACATTTTAGTCTTTTCTAACTTCGTTATCGTTTTTAAATTGTTACTTTGTCTAAGCCCCCAATTGCGTAGACACTTGAGACACAAAACTATACCAATTTTACATCACAATATCCACTAGGAATCAATTTGCGAATAATTAAAACAGCCACAGAACTACACTCGACAAAATCCCGCCAAAAACTCCGGGCTTTATTTATAAAAAAAAATATGGATATTAAGAATTCGATATCAGTATTTAAACCAAGCCTAAGGTTAGCGGGTTTTATAAAGGTTATATAATAAAATATGAGGTGTGATTTATTACAGTGGATTGGTATCGCGGAATAAATTGACTGTCCCTTGCGTTTGGAATGAATCTTTGTACGGTGCTTGATCTGATGAAGGGGTTTTAATAATTTAACTAATATACTGAACTAGCAATTTCTTATATAGATTAATTATCATATATTTTGGAAACGGTAGTATCCTTGTTACTAGTAAAATATAAACAGAAAGTTACATTGTGATTTTTTTTTGTTGCATGTTATCAAGTTAGTCCAAATATTTTTAATGCTATTTTGATGCGATTTAAAAACTTTACAGCTAGATGAATTTCTTACAGCAATTTGTAGTTTTTTTGTTTCCTGTTAATGGTAATAAACAGAGTTTTTCTAGTTATGTTTCCATGTCTAAGAGGGCAACCTCTTAGACATGGAAACAAAACTAGAGAAAATTGAGTGCAGTACTATATGTATGCAATGTGACTAACTCTTCAGGAAATGCTGACGTAATAATTTATGTTATGTTTTATGTATATCGTTAGCATAGCCTCCGTGCCCTGTTATAATATCTGTATACCCTATTTTGTTGAAGTATTGTTTGAATAAAAATACATGGTCACCTCATAGCTAGACTCAAGAGTGTGTGCGCGATATTATTATTTCTTATTGATTGTAATAGTTACATTTATTGTAATATATTTACATTATTATAAAAATATAATGTCTTTCATTGAAAAGTTTTGTTATTTAACTAGCGACCCATCCCGGCTCCGCACGGGTACAAATTGCACACACAAAGCTTCCTCGTTTATCGCTCTATCTATTAGTGAAAACCGCATTAGAACCCGTTGCGTGGTTTAGGAGTTAAGGCTCAATTACACCTTCCGATTTCAAGAGACCCAATTTAGGGACAATCTAACTAGGAACAGTGTTACCAACCTATACCAAAAATTTTCCCCAAGTTGTTTTCTGAATTTCCCTAAAAATCCCTAAATAGTATTTTATAAGTACCTTCATACTTATTTAGTACCTAAATTATTTCGCTCATAAAATGAAACGTTTCATATTAAGTTAGTAAAATATTTTATTAAATACAATCATAAAAAGTTGTTAATTATTTCCAGAACCGCGTCATCATCACGTTACTCCAGATTCGACGTCATTATCTTGTTGCCATAAACAGAACTTCGGTGGAATTGGGTGTAATTTGTCCAAAAAAGTTTTTAACTCAATGATTGAGTGACATGAATGAATGAATGCGCCGCGCAGTTCACTCGTTTCATATTGTGCGTTCCTTTCTAAGTTTCTACGCACAAAACTGAAAACACACGCTTTGTTTTCGATTTTGCAAGTTTTGTTTGAAATCCCTAAAAAATCCCCAAAAAATTCCAGTCCCTAAAAATGGCCCTTTTAACACTTCTAGCCCCTAAATTTAGGGACAAAATCCCTAAGTTGGGAACCGTGACTAGGAAGTAGGAAGCTAGCGATCACACTACACTTCTCGCTCACGCAGATGTAGTGTGAAGCTAATCGCAAAAATCAGTCAGATAACTAACTGAATACTAACAGAGCTTCGAAAAATTGAAACTCTTTAATCGTTCGTTAAAATCTCAGTTAAAGTTATTGAGCTGTTAGCTATCCGACGTTTTATCTGGCTCTTGAAAAATCGGCACTAGATTGGTTGGACTCCTAAATCGGCAGTGTTGCCAACTCTTACAAATTCGAGCCCCTAGATAGAATATCAAAAGTCGCTAGAAAGTCTCTAAAACTAATTCTACCAGGAGCGGACCAAAAAAAAAAGAGCGGACTCAGATTTTTGTTTTGGGAATGTGGCTTTGGGAAATTAAATTATAATTTAAAGACATATAAAAATACTAATAGCCCATTTGAAACGACAAAGTCGCTAAATTGGCAACATTTTGCTATAAATCGTAGTGATGGGATTACACTATCCTAAATCGTACACAGTTTAGGAAGTCAAATCGGGACCTTCCAATCTCACTAAATCGGACTCTAACTGTTCTAACTGCTATTCAATTCAATTTTTTTTATTTCAGATAAGGAAATCCATATAATGTTAGTAATAGTATGACTTAACCTAATGTTAGTATTAAATTTAAATTAACAATAACGGCCAATGTATCATTGACCTGTTGTTTCAATGGTAAGTGGTGTACTTACCATTGAAACAACAGGTTTAGGGAACAATTTTCCTATTTCCAAAATTGGGTCCCTTGAAATGGGAAGGTGTAATTGAGCCTTTAGCCAAGAAACAGACAGACGTGCAAACCGACTGATTTATGCTATGTAGAGAAATAAAATATTGTGCAAGAATGGTGCAATAGTTCGCTAGTGCCCATCTTCAAGAATAAAGGGGATGTACAGGACTGCAACAACTATCGAGGGATAAAGCTCATGTCACATACTATGAAAGTATGGGAGAAAGTGATAGAGAAAAGATTGCGAGAGGAGAGTGAGATTACCCCGAACCAGTTTGAGTTTATGCCAGGTCGAGGGACAATGGACGCCACCTTCGCTCTCCGTCAATTGTGCGAGAAGTACAGACGTGTGCACAAGAACTTGCACATGGTGCTCATTGATCTTGAGAAAGCGAATGATAGGGTACCTCGGGATGTGTTGTGGTGGGCCTTGAAAGAGAAAGGATTGCCTGGGAAGTATGTTGAGTTGATTCGTGCTATGTACAGACAATCTAGTACCTACGCCCGGTCGGCTGCTGGCAACACCGATGAGTTCAGTGTGGCTGTAGGCTTACATCAAGGGTCGGCTTTAAGTCCTTACCTCTTCCTGTTGATTATGGACGCTCTTACGTCGGAAATACAGGAGAAGGCACCCTGGTGCATGCTGTTTGCCGACGACATTGTTCTGGTCGGTGAAGATGGACCTGAGATCCAGAGCAGATTGGAGAAATGGCAACAGAAACTGGACAAAGTTGGCTTGAAAATCAGCAGAACCAAAACTGAATACATGTTCTGCGATTTCGGCGGTTTCTCCAGTTCTGAAGCTGTAGTGCTAGATGGCGCGCTTCTCCTCCGATTTTCGGTATCTCGGTTCACTCGTGTAAAGCGATGGCGAAATAGATCGGACTGTTAAGCACAGAATTAACACTGGATGGATAAAATGGCGGCAGGTCACCGGGACTATCTGTGACTCCCGCATTCCCCTAAAACTTAAGGGGAAGATTTATAAAACAATGGTCAGACCTGCTGTCTTGTATGGTTCAGAATGTTGGGCCACAAAAGGGATGAATGAAAAGCAATTGCATGCAGCTGAGATGAGAATGCTAAGAGCGATGTGTGGTGTTACGCGCATGGATAGAATTAGGAATGAGTATATAAGAGGAAGTCTGAAAGTGGCACCGCTGACTGAAAAAATGTGTGGAAATCGGTTGTCGTGGTATGGGCATGTGATGCGGAGGAATGAAGAAAATGTCGTGCGGAAAGTCTTGTGTATGGATATGGATGGCTATAAGAGTAGGGGAAGGCCAAAAAAACGATGGTTGGACTGTGTGAAAGAGGATATGGGTAAAAAGGGGGTGACTACAGAGATGACGACTAATAGAGGAGTATGGAAGAAAAAGACATGTTGCGCCGACTCCAAATAAATTGGGATAAGGGCAGGAGAATGATGAGAGAAAGAAAATATTGTGCCATATCCAGAACAAGTGATAACATGGTTTTGAATGTACACACGGGGAATTTAATTCTTTACCACAACTATTATAGGAGGCTAAAGTAATAACAGCCGAACTTCACATTTATAATATTAGTAGGGAGTAGGAATTATATATGATAAAGCATTAGTTTCCGTGACTGTACATATGTCGCAGGCATCTGGTTAAATTAGCCAGCCAATTGAACGCCTAGGCCGTTCACATCCAATGGGATGCCCAGGCCGATAGTTAATTGAACTAGAATCACAACGTTTAACAGCTTGGCGTATTGAAAATCTGCCCTTTGAAGATGACAACCAAGTGATTCAAATTTAGTTGAAATTAAATGAAAAATGATATAAGAATGATTCAAATTTATTTAAAAGACGTTAGTCGGAGCCCCTATCCTCGGGGCTCAATGGTTTGAAAAATAACCACAAAGGGGATGGCGGGGCCTAAGTTCGCTCGCTCACTCACTCATGACTCTCTATTTAAATAGTATAGTAATCTATGCTCAAGACTCAGCCGTCCTCTTCGGACCTAACCTATCCGAATCGGGGTGCCCCATGTCGCGAGCTCGCTTCGCTCGCTCTTGCATCCAAATATTGCCTTTGTACACACATGGTCAGTGGTATCACAAATTCATCAATATCATTTAACTAATTGACTATGTACGACATTCAGCCATGCGGTTAAACGTTGCGTTCAATTACTTGGATAGTTGTCCATCAGCCATTTAATTAGCTGCAGACGTTTAATGACCGGCCTAAGCGTCCAATTAGCTGGCTAATTTAACCAGATGGCTGCGACACATAGACAGCTAAAAAAACGTATTTTGAATTCCAAATCAAAACCACAAACGATGGTTTCATTGATTTTAATAAAATATTTTTGAGAAATATAATTTGGAATGCTTCGTCCCATTTATTAAAATTTCGTCGAAAAGCTTCAGCAGGATAATGTATTTGACTTAAAGCATCCCACTGGTCTTTTCATCACACAAGCAGCGTCTTCGCAGAAGCAGTCACGTCTCGGTGGATCTGGAAGCAAAACATAACTTTATCAACTACAAGTACTTACTGAACGTCAGCATGAGGTCCTCGGTTTGATTCTCGCGTTAGGTAAAGTGTTAACCTCTTTCTTGCGTGTCTGGTGGACAGCGCATCGGCCGTAAACAATTAATCGACGGGTTGATGGGTTTTTTCTATCTATAATTTGCCAGCAACAGACTGGATTTGTGCCCGATGGCAATGGCCGCGTACCGGAAAACTCAGCGTTGGAAGGCCTCCCAAAATATGGACAGATGACGTGGTGAGTATCATGGGACTCCGATGGATGCAAAATGCACAGGACCGGTCGTTGTGGCGACACTTAGGAGAGGCCTATGTCCAGCCTGTCTTTCAGCTGAAATGATGACAATAGGCCAATCCCGCATCACTTCA
This sequence comes from Polia nebulosa, assembly GCA_951329385.1. Lineage (NCBI taxonomy): Eukaryota > Metazoa > Arthropoda > Insecta > Lepidoptera > Noctuidae > Polia > Polia nebulosa. Next base: position 31,225,193 of record OX589597.1, read on the forward strand.
TCAGATGGACACTTCTCCATTAGAGTGTGTTTTTCTGTGCGAGGCAGAAATAAACTTTTTTATTCTTTTCTCTCTTTCTTTCTGTTCTATCTTTTCTTTTAGTCGTCCTCTCACCAGTCACCTGCTTTAGCCATCGGTTCTTTGGTCTTTCTCTACCTACTCTTATAGCCAGCCACACCCTACCATGCCCTCCTATAACTTAACTGTCGAAATGTGGCTGTACTTGAAACAAGATCTTGGTAAAAAAAAAGGTAGTAAGGATCGTCGTAAGAGAGCCGATCCTGCTCGGAGAAGAAGGCAGGTAGGCGACCGCGCTGTCTGCCTCAAACCCTGCCTGCCTAGGCTTAACGCAGTCTACTCCGGGGTCGCGTGCGCTCGGAGTAGGGACTCTGTCCGCCAACCGAGTGACTCCAGGAAAGATGGTGGGCTCAGTGATCACGTGCTGCCGTGCACAGCGAGGCTTAAGTGAGAGTATTTTACCTCCGACCAAATAGGCGTTGCACAGAGGGGGTTCCGGGGTGGTCTTTAAAAGGTCATGAAGCCTCTTCCATGTACTGATTGTGATCACCGGGGTGGTATTAGTGAGGTAAAGATTCCACACTTCCTGGTCTTTTGCCCAAAAGTACACAGGCGCATTTTGAAGGTTTAGGACCCCGAAACTAGAAAAAAAGGTTGTCCGAATCGTAGCTTTGTGGGGGCGCTTTAGTACAAGTCCCCAATGTGAATTATGCCTTCATGTTAAAGTAGGGTAATTCAAAACAATATTTACCTTGAGTCAAGTCATCAGTATAGTAAAGCAAAATAGCAGGTATATGCATGTTTTCGGGAAGTGCCACATCACTAAATCTATCCCGTTCGTCGGCTATTCCATTCTCTTCCAGAGTTTTCTTGAGGCAGAGCCCCTTGCCCATGTAGCGCCATGTGTAGGACATCAGATGACTGTTGTGCGGCAAATATCTCATCATGATCTCGTAAATGGTTTCTTCTGAACATACTTCTAGGGTCACTGTAGAGCCTGTTGAGGGAAAACTGTAAGGAGTTATGGTTCAGTGGAAGAGTTATAGTGTAGGTATAGGTCCTACTGAAAAAGCCGTGCCTCACTGGAACGCCTTGGAGGCGCTGCTAGCTAGCTCGCGCAGTCAAATAAAAGGATGCAGCTCTATGGGGACCTCAGCTGGCAACTGCTTAGTCAACCAAGAGTATGAGACGCCCTTCTGCTCCACCCAGAGCGGGAGAAGTCAATTGATGATTCCCCACCCTATAAAAAAAGTACGATGAGTCACAGACGATACACCGATTCAACATAACACAGCAATTGAACTGTCTCCATAAATCCTCAGCTTTCGGATGCAAGCTACGGCAATGGCATGTTACCGAACGACGCTTGTCTTGTGCTAATTATTCCTGAAATCGTGTGCTCAACTTGAACTGCTCTCTCTACTTGCCTGTCAAAGTGTTAGTGATCCTGATAGGCCTAGTCCTAGCTGTAGCTTTTCCCACCACGTATTTGTCGCCGCTCCACCACGGTTCATTCAAGGGGCGCCACCGCGGAGACGGGACTACGGGGTCGCGGAAGCCATGGCCATGCTTGCGGTATGTGACTTCGGAACCGGTGACAGGATGGATCTGCCGTACCCATTCTCCATTTTTAAACCAGTAGCTCAAGTCTTTGCCGGCTAGCGCCAACATTTTCATTGCAAACTGCAAATGAAAGAATATTATAAATTCACTTCATTTCTGTAGGGTTTAATAAATTATAACATGTGGAATAATAATGTTTTAACAAGAAACTTAACGATAAAGGAACTTTTATGTCGGTGTACACGCTCGTCGAGACACCTCGAGACAGGACGAGTACGAGTGTGTAGATGGTGACATCGTCGCGTCCCGTCGCGTCAATCGGTGGCTCTCCTGTCGAGCCTCTACGCGACGAGAGCCACGCGACGCGAATGAGACGAACGTGTATAGCCGGCATTAGAAGATTTAGAAGTAGAGGTATGCGGAACAGAGGCGTTAGACAAAATACTATTCTGTTAACGTTAACGCTAACGCTTCGTGCAAAATGTATGGCAACGACATTACTGGGCGTGAGTCACGTGACAGTTCTCTCCGCAGGTAATGTCATTGCCATACATTTTGCACGAAGCGTTAGCGTTAGCGTTATTATAAAAGTTATTTGGCTAAGGGGGCCTGATGTGGTCGAAGAAGAAGATCACGCTTGCGTAGAAGTAACCTATTCACTCTCGACTTACAAGACTCCCAGGTTGTAGCTATCAGGAAACACAGACTCTGGCAGGGACTGCCACTCTTAAGCTGTACACACAATGAATGTTCCCAAAACGTTTTATGCGTGTGAGTGGGGTGTCCGCCATGTACCGGTGGCGCTTCGCCGTACGTCTAGTGGTCCGATGATAGAACGGCCTTAACTACATGACTTTCTGGGTCGTGGATAAATTCAAAAGAGTGTTACCGCGGCCCTGGGACAAGCAACTCAAGGAGCCCTGTCAATGGTTGCATGATTTCCCACCGAAAAAAAGAATAGAAAAAAGGGTCTTTTCACATTGACCCGAAGTCAACATTAGATAATATTACAAGGTCTTCAATTAGTGCGTCCGGCCCGTTGTCATACGGTGGTGTAACGTGGACACCGACATTCTTTCACAGTCAGTCAAATTCGAAGTCGCTCAACGCGCTATGGAGCGAGGCTTTGTAAAATCCGGAATAAGATTGTTCTGAAAAGAAGCCGAGTCATCGACATAGCTTGCAGGGTTAGCAAGGTGAGGTGGCAGTGGGCTGGTCAGGTTTATCAAAAGGCCGATAGCCGTTGGAGCAGACGGACCTAGACACTGCATATCGGCAGGCGTACTTAGCGTGTGTCGCCCCCCAGCTATGTGGACCAAAAATCTTAAAAAGTTGGCTGTGGCTAACTAGATGCGGCAGTTGGAGGACTGGGTGTTATGGCGCTCGCGCAGCTTATGAGGATTGTGAAACGCTGATACGTGGCGCGAGAAATTTGCAAGTCTTGGAGGCAATTACCTACATTTCCTTTTTGGCGATAACCTTTTTCTCCCCTCTAAACCTTTACGACATGCGACAATTTTGATCTCATTAGATTCAGTATACCTATGTCTGGGTACGTTTTTCTTTTTTAGTAATTTAGTTTAGTTTTGCCTGAGGGCATTATCAAATTATTAGGTACGGAACTCAAAACGTGCAAAGTCCGACACGCACTTGGGTGGTTTTCATTACATCTACATTTCCAAAAACTGGAAACTGGACTATGTTTACTGAGGGAAATACGTTATCGCTTTTGTATGAAAATTTACAGCTTCACAATCCTCTTAAGAGAGACCTATTATATCCAGCAGTGGACTGAAAGAGGCTGAGTTCACTGAATATTAGGTACCGACCCGTTTCCCATCGCAATAGAAAAACCCTTGCCTAAAACAAGGGCAGTACTCCACGCAGTTGTTACAGAACCAGTTCTTAACGGGACATGAACAGGTCTTGGCACACCTACAGGTCTTGAACTGCTCTGCAAGCCAGCTCGTCACATTGTACACGAAACCGTTGGCAGACACCCAGCAATCAGAAGCTGTGTTGTGGATGGCCACCTCTGCGGGGGTGTACCATTGCTGTTTTGTGTATCTCATGGGTGTGTTTCGTAAAAAAATCTTTTTTATCGTTTACAAAAATGGTTTATACAGATTTTTGACAAGTTATTTTTTTTCGTTTAGACACGTAATGTCGTATTATTATTATACTCTTTGCGTAATGTCTGCATATCTGCTTTGTATAGTTTTATTAACATTGAAATGAAACCTTTTTGTTTAGGTATGGGAATTAATCCTCCAGTCCTCGTGGATGCGATAGGTGGCAGCGACCTCTCGCGCCCTGCCCTGGTTCAGGCCATGGTACGGAGCGAGAGGGAATGGGAAGCTGTCTCCTCCTTCTGCGAAGCAGTAATGCTCCCGAAGGCGGAGGCGGGACGCGTGAGGGAGACTCAACAACGGAGTCGCCCTCACGCTCTCAGCAGCAGCCGCCTCAGGAGACGCCTGGGACTTCCGGCGCCGCGAGACGATCTCCGGCCACCGTAGACCCGGGCCTGCGGACGGCGAGTAATGGGTAGCTCGCCGTCCGATCAGCACCAGGCCCGAGAGTCGACGGCGCGTAGTGTTCCACGCGCGCCTCAAAGAGTTGTCAGCAATAGGGACGGGGTCCGTCATGGCCGATGCCTGCCCGGGGGTTGAGGATAAATTCGAAACAGAGTTACCTCGCCCCTGGGCGCTAAGGGCAGAAAGGAACAGGGGTGGGTTTTAGTCAGTAAGAGTCTGACACGCCCTCCCTCTCCACCCAGAGCGGGAGAAGTCATTGGATGATTTCCCACCCCACAAAAAAAAAGGGAGCCAATTTAGGAAATCGGGAGGTGTAATAGCAGTCAGAGCAGTTAGAGTCCGATTTAGTGAGATTGAAAGTTCCCGATTTTTGACTTCCTAAATTGTCTACGATTTAGGATAGTGTAATCGCATCGCTACGATTTAGAGCTAAGTGTTGCCAATTTAGCGACTATGTCGCTAGAAATGACGACTTTTGTTTAAATCTTAGGCTACAAACAATAAGATTTGACGACAAAAATGGTTTAGCGACTTATCTGACTACTTTTGGAGTACAAATCAAAACAATTTTAGGACCAAAATACATAATTTTTTTGTTAACTTAACACTTCTTCTTCAAAAATGTATAATTCTGTCTAGCGGCTCGAATTTGTAGGAGTTGGCAACACTGGACTCTGATTTAGAATTCCGATTTAGGAGTCCAGTTTAGTGTAGTGTGATCGCTAGCTTCCAACTTTCTAGTTAGTGTTCCTAAATTGGGTCCCTTGAAATTGGGTAGTGTAGCCTTTAGTCAGCAAGAATCTGACACGCCTTCCCGGTCCACCCAGAGTGGGAGAAGTTATTTGATAATTTCCCACCCTAAAAAACAAGGCCTCTCTGTAAGAGGCTGCAATAGTGTTAGTTTGTTTGTCATGATATAATTTGGTTGGATTATTCAATTAAAAGCGTTGTGTCATCGCGCATCTATGTCTCTTTTCTATATAGACATTTCTTTTTAATTTTTTTATTCATGGCCATAGATTCAATTCTTTCAGTTGGATACATAGTTAAAAACAGATTACGTTTCTTTTTCTATTAGAATGCAGATGTAACACATTCTAATGTATACTTTGGAGTAATTAGCAACAAATGTGTTGAGTCAGCCTTCTCAGCATGGCGGCGACTTCTCGCGCCTTGGCCTGATTCAGGCCATGGTACGGAGCGAGAGGGAATGGGAGGCAGTCTTCGCCTTCTGCGAAGCAGTAATGCTCGCGAAGGCGGAGGCGGGACGGCTGAGGGAAGCTCAACGGAGTGGCCCTCACGGCCCCGGCCGCTACCACCGCAGGAGAGGCACTGTGCGTAGGACGTCGCTATCTCCAGCCACCGTAGATCCGAGCCTGCGGACGGCGAGCAGTGGGTAGCTCGCCGTCCGATCAGCACCAGACCCGTGAATCGACGGCGCGTAGTGTTCCACGCGCGCCTCAAAGACATGAGTGTCAGCCACCACTGACGGGCCCCATCGTGGCCGGTGCATGCATACCTAGGGGTAGCGGATAAATTCTGAAAATGAGTTACCGCACCCCTGGGCACTCAGGCAGGGAAGGAACAGGGGTGGGTTTTAGTCACTAAGAGTCTGACACGCCCTCCCGCTCCACTCAGAGCGGGAGAACTCATTGGATGATTCCCCACCCCACAAAAATGGCAAACTTCGCTGAGGAAGTCAATACTACAATAAAATTCTCAGCTCCATTTTACCGAGATCGCACCTGTTTGAATGATTCCACATATTGCCCAGTTGCGTAGACACTTCAGACACAAAACTACACCAATGTTACATCACAATATCCACTAGGAATCAATAAGCGAATAATTAAAACAGCCACTAAACTTCACTCGAGGAAATCCCGCCAAAAACTCTCTATATAGACAGCGCTTTCGGTCTTGTCAGGATCTTAGAGTAATTAACTTAATTTCTTGTTCAATATAGTTAAGTACTTAATAACACTTTCCTTTGAAGAGACTTCGATAAAAACGCCATGGTTCCGCTCTATGATTGTGAAGCGTGCTTGAATATGATTAAGAGGTCAGCAGAAGTGTTTTTATGGCCCTTACCTACTTTAGGTCTAGGATTCTTGAACTTTACCGTCCCTTTTCCACTTTTTGTTCTTGCTCTACAGGGTGATCCTAGGTCTGGAGTTCTGGTCGGATTTAATGGATTGCATTCATGATGATTTCGGCAAATGAAATGAAAAACCTGCGATGAACACGTCAAAGGAGGAAGTAAGGATTATGTGATAAAAAATCGCTCTCTGCCTACCAGAACAAAAGAGAGGTAGAGGTCGCTAATCATTGAATATAAGTATCTAACAGCGACGTCAAGCAATTCCAGCTGACAGAACAGAAAATCCAAGGCTGAATAGCTTGGGCTGGAAAGTGACCGAACCGCGATCTCAAATAACCTGACCAGGAAAGGAAAAAGAAGAAGAAGGATGCATTTTTTATGCAGTTGACTTAACTGACTCTGAATCATTAAAAAACTATTTACAAAAAATACAACCGACTTCCAAGTAAAAACGCTAAAAAGTGCAAAATAACTTTAGTTTCGCGAGTCAGTATTTCTGGTTTTGTTTCTTTAATATTTAACTTCCGAAATTAAAGTTATTTTCTGGAAGTCGGTTTTATTTAGTTTTTTGTGGAAAAATACCCAAGTATAGGATATTAGCATTAAGTCATTTGTAGCCAGAGTGCATCTCATGACAATTCCAGTAACTCCAAACACGGTTAGGATACATTGTTTTATTACGGAGTTCGGTGCCTACCTTCCAGCATCCTTTTTCATGCCCTAGAATTTGACCAAAGTTTTGAGATGTTTTACCTTTGACACCAAACACACGTAGCTTCTATCAATAAGGCATACCGTCTTATTTTGGATGCCTGTCCCGCTTCGGCGGAACATCGCCGTGACCTCGTGGGTGCGATCGGTGGTGGCGACCTCTCGCGTCCGGCCCTGGTCCAGTCCAAGGTTCGGAGCGAGAGGGTATGGGAAGCTGTCGCCTCCTTCTGCGAAGCAGTAATTGCTCGAGGAGGAGCCGAAACGCGTGAGGGAGAGGCAATCTCCTTCATTCGGTCTGCCCGCCGGATTGTGTGATTGGATTGCAGATTTCCTGAGAGATCGGTCTATCCGAGTTGTAATTGATGGCTGCTCGCCCGGACTGCTGGCTATTAATGCCGGTGTTCCTGAGGGGTCGGTGCGCTCGGCAACATTGTTTTTTCTGCATATTAACGATCTGCTAAAACTCGGTATCTTTGGGTATGCAGACGACAGCAATGTTGCCGAGAGATACGTGTCCGACGCACGAGCTGGTGGTTCTCAGGTCTGGTCTCTCCGAGAGGCTATGGTTTGGCGCTTGAACTTTCTCCTTACAGGCTGTCTCAGAATGGGGCGATGCCAATCTGGTCAAGTTCAATGCTGCTAAGACCCAGGCGTGTCTTTTTTCCGCTAAAAGGATCCAATTTCAGCTGGCTCCATCTATCCGAGGTGTAACCGTGCCAATAACCGACCAACTTGATCTTCTTGGTGTTACTTTAACATCTACTCTCAATTTTGGTCCCTTCATAGAGGCAAAGGCTCAAGTGGCTGCCAAAAAGTTGGGGATCCTCACAAAGGTGAGACGGTACTTCACGCCGGAACTGCTGCTCCAATTCTATCAAGCGCAAGTTCGATCGTGTATGGAGTACTGCTCTCATCTTTGGGACGGATCTGTCAGATACCAGCTTGATGCCCTTGAGACAATTAAGAAACGAGCCAAGAGGATCATCGGCAATGATAGGCTCGTCGAGTCGAAGCTCCAAAGTCTTGAGCATATACGCCGAGTTGCTAGCCTGTAGCTTTTCTATCGGTTACGTTTTAGGGAGTGTGCGACGGAATTGCATACATTGTGAGAACACATTCATTGTGCGTACAGCTAGGGAGTAGAATTCCCTACCGGAGTCTGTGTTTCCTGATAGCTACAACCTGGGAGTCTTTAAGTCAAGAGTGAATAGGTTACTCCTCTCTTCTAAGTGTGCTCCATCTTCGACCACATCATCGCTTACCATCAGATGAGATAGTGGTCAAACGCGTACCTATCACAATTAAAAAAAATGATTTTTCTCAAATCAAGCTTCAAATGTCTGGTAAAAAGAATGTGCCAGTTTTTGTTTTTTTTTAATCCTCATCAATCATCAATTGACTATTTAATTGTAAAAACTGAAAAAGATTGAGCATAGAAATAATATTAATAACAACACACCGTATAATATGATAATTTGGTAGCATCCAGCATGATGTGGAGCAATTCAATTTTTTTAAATATAAAATGCCATAAGTCCCTACGTCTGCGGTGGCCATAGCCATAACTCTAGCACCATGCTTGGCCAAGCACACTTCCTGCCAACCCGAACCGAAGTAACAAACGTCATAAGAAAGTATACAAGACAAGTATTATATTTTTTAGGCTGATATTCTGTTTTTAAACCAGTAGTTCAAATGTTGAATTCAGCATGTTACATTTTAAAAATTGAATTAATGCTTAAAATTAATAAACATTAGTAATCTCGTATGTTCTATTTTTTAACCGACTTTCGAAAAAGGAGAAGGTTCTATGTTCGACTGTATGTATGTTTTTTTTTTTTTTTTTTTTTTGGAACGAAGTTCCTTATCGCGCGTTGTGAAAGGGGGGCTAGACGGAAAAAATTCTTACGAAAAGTCGAGACGACACTAATGAGGCTGTCCATCCAAAAAGATTGTGTTGGAAAAACAATCTAATAAAAACTTCTTGTATTTTTGGTGGGTAGGTACAAAGTTTGCAAGCAGATTGAGATGAGATGAGATGAGATGAGATGATGAAGTATAACTTCTTACGTGCGTGCGTGTGTGCGTAGTTAATAATAAAAAAAATATTATAAATTAAAAAAAATAAAATTATATTACAATTCCTTCACTAATTAATCGAAAGGAACTTCGTTCCATCCGGGTGTCCCTTGACACCTCTCAAGTTTTTTTTTTTATGTATGTCCGCGCATTTCTCCGTCAGTTGTGGACCGATTTTCAAAATTCTTTTTTTATCCGAAAGAATATACTCCCGAGGTGGTCCCATATAAATTTTATCGAAATTGCTTAAGCACTTTTTGAGAAACTGAACAAAAACGAAAAATACGCATATCTTGATGACGTTTTTGTGTTCTCCAAATGTTTGAATGCCACGTTTCATGTTATTGGGGTTTTTAGTTCTGGGGTATAACAACTAAAAAGCGAAAAATAAAAAACTTTTTTACAAAAAAAACAACCGACTTCCAAAAAAAAATACACTAAAAATTTAAAAATAACTTTAATTTCGGAAGTCGGTGTCAAATATCGAAGAAATAAAATACAAACACCGACTTCCGAAATTAAAGTTATTTTTAAATTTTTTGTGTATTTTTTTTTGGAAGTCGGTTGTTTTTTTTTATTTAGTTCAATTTAAAGTATTTAATTAAACCGAATAAGCATAAAACTAAAAAATGTTCGTAATAGTCCGAATAAAGTTTTTAAAGGAAAAAATTGGAAATTCGGAAAAAATGGTAGGTAGTTTTTTTTCGTATGAACTCAGGCATTTGGATAGGACGACGTCAGTTAGGTTGCGTTAGCTCAAAGAGAATTAAACCAATATAGTCATTGGGTCAGCTAGTAATACTAGACAAAAACCATGTAGGTACCTAATAAGGTAAAAAGTAGCCTTGCTTTAAAATCGCCGTAAAATTCGACATTGAAAAGCGTAACCGTAGGCTTTCATTTGACTCTTCAAAGGAAACCGTGCAATTATGCATTGGCATTGCTATACAATCTGCATCCCCCACGCGACATCGCTATTTCTAGTTCACAATAAACCCGCTTATTTGCGTACTTACGCGCCGAGACCACCACGCATGCGCGAATCCGATAATTCCATCCACTTGTTGCCCTAAATTATAGTAGCCGCAACCCCATGCAAAGAGCTTCAATAAAAATAAACTGCCGCGCTTTTCGTCCATAGAGTAGTGACGAGCCCTCTATGACGCGCGCGTGTGTGACGTATTCGTTTTTTTTAATTTATTCAGCTTTTTAAAGCAAAGAACATGCTTTTACATGCTGTATGATTAAAGATTTTGTGTACCTACCTATTCAAGTTCAGAATGAGTAACGTTAAAAAAGTTCTCATGTTTAATGTGAATTTCATGTTTAATGTGAAAGTACTTAACTTTAAAATGGTGAAGTGTGAGTGTGTTTCTGTGTATGATCTTTAGGAACTTTAAGAAGTAAGTTTTGTTACAAAACTATGTACATATTTTCTACTAGCACTTCGCCCGCGACTTCGTCCGCGTGGATTTCAAATAGTTATAGCCTCTAAACACTTACTAATAACGTGGCTTTCTATTGGTAAAAGAATTTCCAAAATCGATTCAGTAGATTCAATTGAGGAGCTCGTGTCTAAAGTAATAACAGCCGCACGGGTCGATCTATCAGGTTAAGCAACGCTTGCCGGGGTTGGTCCGTGGATGGGTGACCATCTTAACATACCGAGACTTCTCCGTGCCTCGGAAAGCACGTTAAGCCGTTGGTCCCGGCTGTCAATCGTGGATCTTTGACAGTCGTTACGGGTCGTCAGAAGCCCGAAAGTCTGACATCCAGTCTTACCAAGGGGTATCGTATTACCCAGTAACTGGGTTGTGGAGGTCAGATAGGCAGTCGCTCCATGTAAAATACTGGTATTCAGCTGCATCCGGTTAGACTGGAAGCCGACCCCAAGATAGTTGGGAAAAGGCTAGGCAGATGATGATGATTCAGTAGATTCAATCCAGAGATTACCCCTACAATCTCACAAACTTACAAACTTTACCTCTTTATAATATTAGTAAAGAAGTATACTTAGATTTGTTTTTCAATTCAGGATAAGTTATCCGTAATTTGTTTAATATAGATGGAGGTGTATTAGATGTGAATCCATTAGTTTTAGAACCATTTCTTTTAAATTCGGATTTGAATAATAAATTGCCTTCCTTCTGGGGCAGCTTGGTAAAAATATTACTATTAAGACATCGAGCATTATTAATGAAGGTATCAAAAAGCTCGGAATCCCCCACCGAATGAGAAACAAAGCCATAAAAAAAACCTATTGTGTTATCTGAATCGGAACATAGATAAGGTGCTTATCGAATTGCTCTATTGTCTCTGCTTGCCATAGATACCGCATCCGGTAGACAAAATTTTATTGTAAAAGGGAGGACAAAAAATAAAACCTCATGTACTAAAGATTTTTTGTCTTTTGTTTTGTGATCGTCGTGCGCGTGCGTCGGTCTAGTGGCTGTGCCTAAGCGCAGATGCCGTGCATATGAATGTGTGGGTTCGATTCCCTGGTCAGTCAAAACGTTATTGGGTCTTTCTTTCCAATCTGCCCACGCCTTTTCCCAACTATCTTGGAGTCGGCTTCCTACTGGAACCGGATGCAGCTGAATACCAGTATTTTACATGGAGCGACTGCCTATCTGACCTCCACAGCCTAGTTACTGGCTAATACGATACTTTTTGGTAAGACTGGTTATCAGAATTTCGGGCTTCTGTCGACCCGTAGCGACTGTCAAAGATCCATGATTGACAGCCGGGACCAACGGCTTAACGTGCTTTCCGAGGCACGGAGGAGTCTCGGTATGTAAAGATGGTCACCCATCCATGGACCAACCCCGGCAAGCGTAGCTTAACCTGATGGATCAACCCGTGCGGCTGTTATTACTTTAGCCGATACAGTAGGTAGTAGCCCGGAGTCCGGTATTGTGCACGGAACGGTGGAAACAGTTACAGGCAATACAAGGCTTATTGAAATGGCGAAACTGTCAGGGATTTCTGTTTTCCTGCAGAACCCTTAACGTGACTTATTGAAATACTTCCTGTCTTATTATTTAATTGTTTTCAATGAATATGCCTCTATTATATTTATCTTATTCCAGGTAATTTTGCAGCAAAATGGCGACACTGCCAATTTTCGTGTCTCTTAGCAGGTAAATGTTTCAAATTTTAATTTTTCAGTTTACGCTAATTCGTAATGAAGACTACCTCACTGCCCCGTTGGCCTAGTGGTCAGAAGCGGTATCGCTGAGCATAAGGTCCTTGGTAAAATTCCCGAGTCGGACATAGTATAATTAGGTTTCTGGAATTTATCAGTACTGTGATGTAGTAGATAAGTACGAGTATATTATATTCTACCTCTGTGAGTACTTATAAGACGTAATATACTCAGTATTTACTCGGTAATTTCTGGTTCGATTAGACGATCGCCGCAAAATATGTCTTGTCATTTGCTCCCTCATCCAAGTCTGATGGCACTTTTTGTACAGCCTATATATAACATATAGGCAACTCCAAGAAGTAACAGCGTACATATAATCATAACCACAATGCTTATTGTGGATAAATGGTATTTGAACTCCACTATCGTGGCTGAATTGTGGCTTCCAAAGGCACTGTTCTGGTTTACGAAAACCTCTTCATTTTGCACTTTTGATTGACATATGATGATTTTCTTTCAATGGGCTCTCAACTCGATGATACTCACTCAGAGAAGGATTTAGATTAAATAAACACATGATTGACAAATGTCACTCAAGTGGCAGGGTCGCCATTTAAGGACGGGACTTTAAGTAGAATGAAACATCTCAGATGCCGAGTAAATACTGAGTATATTTGATGTACATACAGCCAAGCCAGTACATATAGCCGATGTCTGGATTTGTGGTACACCTCTACCTCATTCCTAGGGGAATACAGGCATGGTCATGTAATGAAGTCTTCTATGTAGACTAAGGATGTACCTAACTAGACAAACGTGTTCTTGTTTCAGTAAAAATAAATCAATCATATAAAACAAAGTCGAGCTAATTACACAATTTGTAACTGAAGAACTGCTGGAACGATTCTGATGATCTTTGATTTGTTGGATTTTCTCCGCCCCGAATAGCAGAATAAATCACGAAAAAAAAATTACGAAGTATATTAATTTTTCATACATTATAAAAGGAACTGATGTCTCGAGTTAACATGACATTTATTGATTCTTGAGGTGTTATTACAATGCGTAGGCGTAGCGGATAAATTCTTAACGGAGTTACCGTACCCCTGGGTACTCAGGCAGGGAAGGAACAGGGGTGGGTTTTAGTCAGTAAGAGTCTGACACAACCTCGCGCTCCACCCAGAGCGGGAAATGTCATTGGATGATTTCCCAACCCGCCAAAAAAAAAAAAGGTGTTATTACAGCTTTGGCTGACGGATACCCGTCGACAAACAATCGATCGATGTTCGATCGGCGATCGATCGATTGGTGTAATAACACCCTTAGGCGGTACGAAGTTTGCCGGGTCAGCTAGTATTATTATAAACAGCATTTGGGACAGTTTTACTAACTTTTTATGAGCTTTTAATGGCTATTACTGAACCTACGGCCCTCTTTCATTGAACAAGGCCTTCCTGCTTGACTTGAGGACAACGGAAGTAAATTATAAATACAGATGACGGTAGTTTGTCGATAACAGGCATGTCATTAATGAATTTTACGACATTTTTGTCAGCTCCTTTGTGGGCACATGGGCGTGTGTGATCTCCCTAACTCCTTGTGTGTGCACCATAGCTTAAATATCCAAAACTTTGTATGATTTTCTATTAGAAAGTAAGATATCATATTATTATCTGTGAGGGACTCCGCATAGATGGCTTATCACGATGTAATGCGGACTTCACAATAGGGTAGATGATTTAAAAAAACTTTTTGTTCCGTCAGTTAGATTACCAAAAAATATTGGACACGTATTATTTCTTTTGTCACGTAAACAAAAAATTAGGACGATACAGTGCGTTGAAATTTCGCGTAACATCACACTTACGTCAAAAAAGTACCACTATTTTACCTAGAAGGCGTAACAAGCCGCCACTCCTGAACTTTGATGCGTTTCCTCTGTTATTTTTTTTTTGGTAAAGTAAAAAATACTCTTTCTGCTCTCTACTCTTTTTAACCGACTTCCAAAAAGAGAAGGTTCTTCGTCTGTGTTTTTTTTTTGTATGTATGTTACCCGATTTCTCCGTCAGTTGTGAACCAATTTTCAAAATTCTTTTTTCATCTGTAAGAATATACTCCCGAGGGCAAGAAGAGCAATTTCGATAAAATTTATATGGGAACACCCATATAAATTTTATCGAAATTGCTTCAGCGCTTTTTGAGAAACTGAATAAAAACGGAAAATACGTGTACCTCGATGACGTTTTGGTGTTCTCCAAATGTTTAAATTCCACGTTCCATTATATTGGGGTTTTTAGTTCTGGGGTATACAACTAAAAAGTGAAAAATAAAAAACTTTTTTACAAAAAAAAACAACCGACTTCCAAAAAAAAAATACACTAAAAATTTATAAATAACTTTAATTTCGGAAGTCGGTGTCAAATAACGAAGAAGTAAAAATACAAACACCGACTTCCGAAATTAAAGTTATTTATAAATTTTTAGTGTATTTTTTTTTTGGAAGTCGGTTGTTTTTTTTTGTAAAAAAGTTTTTTATTATCTAACGTAAATACTAAATAATAATTATTTTTTGTACCCAGGAATCCTCCCCATACGAGTGTGGAGGTTCCGTACCAGTACCATAAACTAAACAAAACCCAAAAAACACGTTTCTAGAAACGTGTATTTTTTTGGATTATTTTGGCTGTGTCTCATGATCCGTAATAGGTAGATAGTTGAAGTTTTCAGTGAATGTGTATTTCTGTTGTATGACAACAAACAATAAAAATAAATTAAAAATTAAATCAGGTTCCTCCTTATTAAAGAGCCTTTCATTTTTTTTTCAACTGTCTACCTATTACGGATCAAGAGATACAGCCCACTGACAGACAGACGGACAGCGGAGTCTTAGTAATACCAGGGTCCCGTTGGTTACCCTTTGGGTACGGAACCCTATAAACGAGCTTCTGTATTCGACCCGTATGTATGTACCTACTTAAGTATGCTTGTTTGTCCGCGATTTTCTCGAAAGTTATTGATCCTGTCAAAAAACGAAGAAACAAAACCAGAAACACCGACTTCCGAAATTAAAGTTATTTAATTTCGGAATATTTTTCTGTAAAGTTTTATTTTTATTTATAGTAAAGTTATGAATAAGTGGAGAAAACCACAACATCATCTGTGTATAGATACATATATTTTATTTTTGTTGATTTTTGGGGTTCCGAATGTCCGAATGAAAAGCGGAACCCTTAAAGGATCACTCGTGTGTCTGTCCGTCTATCCGGCTGTCACAGTCAATTTACTCCGAATCTACTGAACCGATTACACATGAATATCTGTAACCCAAACACGAAGGTGTAACGTAAATAAATGGATTTGGAATATGGAGATCAGTTTTGAGGTGTAAATTGAAAAACAATATAAAAACAAAATATCTAATGAAAAGGCTTATTGTAAAGGTTTAATTTTTTTTTAATTTTAATATATGTATAGGTATAGTTTTTAAGTTATTTAAGGAAATAGATGAAAAATGACCCCTTATCTCCGAAACCACCGGACCTAAAATTAAAAAAAAAAAAAAAAAATCAGAAGGTTGTTCTTTACTTACAGATTACAGGAAAACCTATAAGAATATGGTTTTAAAAAAACCTGAAAAAAAGATATGATTTGTTCGGAATCCTTTGCGGCGAGTTCGACTCGCTCTTGGTCGCTCGATTTTTTCAAAAAACGCTGCGTTTTTTTCGATAAAAAGTTAAATGGGAACACTTCTGAAGTATGACCTACCAAACAAGAAACAATCATCAAAATCAATTCATAATTGGCGGAAAAATCAAGTAATTAAAAAAAATACAACTTTTAGAAACTTCTTCCTCCTTTTGAAGTAGGTTAAAAAAAAATATCGTGTTGATGAACTTTGCCAATGGAACTTTTTTATTGTGACCAGTGTCGTAATCGTAAAGTGCTTGTAAATAAAATGCCTGTGTGCGTAAAGTTTGGGCTGGCGACCCGCGGCCGAGACATCCGGCTGCCAAAGCGCGCTTCCTGCGTCCCTATTAGGAAGTAAATACCAAGACGTGCCCAAACCTAGGGCTACCAAGTATACTTAGCTACATATTTGAGCATACTAGAATTTCTCAGCAAATACCCCATCTTACAACTATCTTCTGTGGCACGACAGATTTTTGATTATTTTTGTCCAAAAACTTGGAGGCCTTCCACGGCGTCATCGGTGGCAGCGCAGAGGTAACTTGTGCTACATGTTTTGGGACAGTAGGCAGGACAGCAAGTGCAGTATAGCTTCCATCTCGGCTCCACATCCACACCTTGCTATTATTCCGTCAAGGGAGCCCCACCTGGAGAGGTTGGAGCTACACTTTCCACCTTACAACCGCATGAAAAATGGCTTTGCTTTGATGTGACTTTGACCATTTCAAAATTTGGATTTAGTATTTTTTGAGGACCTTATCATACAAGAAAAACCAGCTGCAGTGATGTTGGTTGATCAGTGCAGATTTTAGACTATTCATAGTTTACATTGAACCATACATGCACTGGATCGATATTTGACTAATGAATAAATGAAAAAATAAAAAACTTTTTTACAAAAAAATAGAACCGACTTCCAAAAAAAGTGCAAAATAACTTTAATTTCGGAAGTCGGTGTTCCTGTTTTGTGTCTTTGTTTTTTGACACCGACTTCCGAAATTAAAGTTATTTTGCACTTTTTTTGGAAGTCGGTTCTATTTTTTTGTAAAAAAGTTTTTTATTTTTCACTTTTTAGTTGTGGTTCCCCATTAAACTGTGTTAACAGTTCATAGACATACGATAGCAGCAATCGCGGTTGATTTGCTGTCAATTTTTGAACCGTTGTCTGTCTCCGAAACCCATCATCAGATCTTTTTGAAATTTAAATGGGACCATGTCGGAATAAACCCCTTTCGAACAAAAAAATAATTTTGCAAATCCGTCAATATATGACGGAGTTATGCCCGAACATACATAAAAAAAAAAAAAAAAAAAAAAAAAAAAAAAAAAAAAAAAAAAAAAAACAAACATCCGAATTGATAACCTCCTCCTTTTTCGAAGTCGGTTAAAAAAAATCTAGTCCAGTATCAGTATCTATCCAGCGCTGGATTTAAATAGAGTAGCTGGTAGTCGATAACCTCTTAATTCTTTATTGTGCACCAAAATTTCACTAATTACTTAGTGGTTACACAATTATATTATCTGTGGTAGAGATCTTAAGTACACTAGGTATTATAAATGAAAATGTCAAAAACTTTCATCGTTGGGATCGATGAAAGCTGTGTGTAAAAACAGCTATTCAAGGTCCATGTTTAAAAATATCGGTTTTTTGCATTTTTCTCATAAACATGAAGTGATAATGTCAGATAAAAAATTTATAAACAAATCACGCAATTATCTACAGAAGTTGTTTTCTACTTTTAGGGTTCCGTACCCGCAGGGTAACCAACGGGACCTTATTTCTAAGCCTCAACTGTCCGTCCATCCATTTGTCGTTCAGCGGGCTGTATCTCATGATCCGTAATAGGTAGATAGTTGAAATTTTCACGGAATGTGTATTTCTGATGCGGCTATAACAACAAATAATAAAAATAAATTAAAAATTAAAGGGGAGACCCTATACTAGAAACGAGTTTTTTTTTGTTTTTTTTTTGCTCGATCTTAATAATAACAACAAGTAGACGCGTATTATACGCATCTAAATAATCTTTTAGGATGGTACGGAACCCTTCATGCGCGAGTCCGACTCCCACTTGGCTGGTTTTGTTCCTATGAATCTTTTTCTTTATTCGAATCTGAGATAGAATTTTTAGCTCTTTAAGAATTATTGAAATATATGTTTTGACCGGACTAAAAACGTATTTGTCGACCCTAGTACCATTGACATTAATTCAAAACAGTACAGCGGCCTTATAACCATTATTATTTCGTACGGCCAGCATTTCCCACATACAAATTGCACACATATAGGTACATACGCTTTGACACGTGTCGTCGTCTTCCTTGCGTGGAAGTCGGTTCATTTACATAATATCTGACTTTGCATTCAGTTTTTTTTTTTAATTGGCTTCAAAAAAGGAGGTGGTTCTCAATCCGACTGAATGTTTATTTTTTGTATATTTTGTTCAGCGATATCTTCGCCAATTGTCAACAGATTTTGATGATTTTTTTTTTGTTTGGAAGTGTACCTTCCCACTTGGTGAAAATCTGATGATGAACTTTGGAGATAGACTTCCGGGATTGCTGCAATCGCATTCATAACATAACATCAAGCTGATACGCTTTGAAGCGGTACGCAGACGTGTACAGTGAACTGTACGCATCTGGATGGTGGTTACGAGGATCGTGTCATCAGTGGCGTTATTTACCTAAATCCTCAAAAGAGCACATGTACAGTTCTCGCCAAACATCTTGGCCGCCCTGAAGTTGAATTTCCGATGCGCAAGGCGCAGCGCGAGTATGAGATTTACTACTGCGCAGCCATTGTAGCGAACTTCAGAGCGGCCAAGAAGTTTGGCGTGTACTGTACTCACTCTTTGAACACTACCTACAGCTGAGTGGGAAATGATTTTTGTCAGAAAAAAAACCAGGAACTTATTTTTTCTCTATTGTTTATAGGCTCGCGTTTGTCCTCTATCTCACCTGATGGTAAGCGATGAAGAGGTCGAAGATGGAGCACGCTTGCCCAGAAGTAACTTAGTCACTCTTGACTTAAAAACTCCCAGGTTGTAGCTATCAGGAAACAGACTCTGGCAGGGAATTCCACTCCTTAGCTGTACGCACAATGAATGTGTTCCTAAAATGTTTTGTGCGTGTGGATGGGATGTCCACTATTTCGTTTTTTTCAAGTTGGTTTCGTAGCCACATGCGAGTAACAGTTGACTGCCAATCTAGGGAACAGCAAACTGAAAACCAGGACCCTAGTTCACCAAAAAATATTACCTTGGAGCACGGGGATATATAGCAATAGCTTTTACTCAGCTCAGAGTCTGTGTAGCTATCAGGAAACACAGACTCCGGCAGGGAATTTCACTCCTTAGCTGTAAGCAAAATGAATAAGTTCCCAAAACATTTTGTGGTGGCGTCTCGCCGTACGTCTAGTGTTATATTCTCGGTGAATGATTATATGCTCCAGTGTGCAATGTTGCTAGCAACATAAATTTCAGGCCGCCAAAGAGCGTAAACATTTGTTGACGTGTTTAGACTAGGCGTATATCAAGATGATGATAAGCATCATCTCTAACCATAAACTAGCAAACAGTTTCCAAATTAGTTCCATTCCAATGAACAGACAAAATAATCAAGGTAAACGACGCTAGATAAACATTAAAGACCAAGCAGCCATTTTATTACCGTAGACACTTTAACGCTCGATGTGGGTCTGCACTTCTGCGCTTGCGCACCTTGCCATCTGTCACTGTCAAAGTATATCGTGCCGTCGTGCGTGACAGTAGTCACACATGTACTGCACATTGCACATGGCTTCTGACTAATATTTATAATCACCTTGGCACGTGGTTGGTAGATTGATAACCTTACCGGGTGTTAATGTTGTTTACATATTGTAAAAATGTGTAGTGATAGCCTAAACCAGTTCAGATTCGACGCGGAAGGATGGGCTGTCACGTGTTTTGTCAACATTATTGTGTAGTAGTATATAATACCATACCTACCTATGCTACTATTTCTTTAAGGGGAGCACGTTAATTGATCGTAGGTTAAGCAACGCTTGCTGAGGTCGCTTTGTGGATTGGTGACTGTCGGTGTCCATTCAATATCGAGACCCATAAGCCGTTGGTTCTGGGTATCATTAGATCTTTGACAGTCGTTTCGGGTAGACAGCAGTCTAATAGTTTTACAACTGGTATTAACAAGAGGTATCGTGTTACTAAACTTAGTATTGACCCTAATACAGTTTGAAAAAAATTAATAAAAAATTCTAAAAAGTCTGTTATGTTACTTGTTAGGAATTTTTTTATTGTGTTATCAGTCAGGTTTTTGAAAATTTTCCATTTTTTTTCCTGATTTTAGTAAGTTCTATTTTTGAAATGGCCTCAACCCAAAGAGACTTTAATATACCACATGACCATGTCCCAAAAAATAAACGATTACACTTACCTAAGAGACGACCACCCGTTTATTTTTCAAAATTAATTTAGCCTTTGTCACTTCAGCGGACATGGCTGATCTAGTATACCTCATTTGTTGAAATCCATCCCGCTGTTTAGGCTTCAGGCCGTGCTAAATAAATAGACATACAAACATATATACTCTTGAAAAACATTACCTACCACTGGGGCAGTGGGGTAACGAAGCTATATAGATATGATATTTTTTTTGTGTATTAAAATAAAATAATTTTATTAAAATAAAATCATTTAACATAAAATAAAAATGTTAGTATGCTTATCTTATCCTTTACTTACATAAGAAAGAACCACGAGCTCGGTACCTATTGGTTTACAATAATTATACATCGCGTTTACAAGGTCAGGGCGGTCAAACGCACCTACACCAATCAACCATGATCCAAAACGGTAAATGTTTAGCATAGACAGCTAGAGCTGCGCCGGCGCACGTCCGGTTAGGGCTGTCATTATCAAGTTCCGGCTGCAACTGGTTTGGCAGCCCTGTGTATGATACAGTTAATTCTCCGATGTCCTTTAGCTGGCAGATGGCCTGAGAAATATGGTGGGGACTTTTAATTTAATTTAAATAGTGCAGGTACATTTCCTCGCCTATTATGATGTCTTCAAGAGTTAGGCAGGTAGAGGTAGTGCGTCTTTTGTCATTAAACGATCACTTATCCATTCTCCAGGCTGCAACTATGCCTAAGGGTAGCGGATAAATTCTGAAAATGAGTTACCGCACCCGTGGGCACTCAGGCAGTTTGTGAATTACTTACCTATTTAAAGATTTATCCTGGCTGGCATTTAAGGCGCATTTATAAAACTTTTTTTTAAATTATTTTTAATTGAACATCACGTCTAAAGGAATAGTTTTATTACTTTGAAAAAAATATATGTTACTCTAAGACAATTTTCTTCGTAATTTGATATGTGAATATTTGAAATCATATTTTTATAACATAGTGTAATTAATTTGTAAAGTTGTATCTAACGCTTTTGCGTGATTCTGAATTTTATATCCAAAATTGAGAATCACGCAAAAACTCTAAAGCGTATTTTTATGAAACCTTCACCATTTTAAAGGTAATTTAATTATTTGTTTTTTAGTATACGTGTTTTAGTATAATATCTGTTGTTTAATGTTTAGCTTGCGTGTTCTGTGCTGAGCTCACGTAACGCGTTATACGTCCACCCAGTAATAGGACTCGCCCATCAAGGAGCGCTGTCCGAAATTAGACGCATTATTAATTTATTACACATAAAAGAACAGGTATTAAAATAAAACACGGAGACTAAATTATAAATAATTAATTGATCTGGTTTCATAAAAATACGCTTTATAGTTTTTGCGTGATTTTAAATTTTTTATCCGCGTTAGACGTATTTTTACAAATTAATTACATTATGTTATAAAAATATAATTTCAAATATTCTGAGATTAAACTACGACGGAAATGGTCTAGAATAACATATATTTTTTTCAAAGAAATATGACGTGATGTTCAATTAAAAACCATTAAAATTCGTATAACTGTGCCTTAGCTAGCCTAATAAATGAGTCATCATCTTCCTGCCCTTATCCCATGTTACTGGGGTCGGCGCAACACGTTTTTTTCTTCCATTCTGTCTTGTCTGCCGTCCCGCTGTCACTATCTCCCTTTTCTTTCATATCACTCCTCACACAATCGATCCATCTTTTCTTTGGCCTCCGGAGAGTGAGAGCCTCTCCATCCATCCACATTTATATTCATAGCTCTTTTAGTTACATGTGTTTCATCCCTCCTTTTCACAATGGCCATACCAAGATAAGTGATTCCCTTTCAACTTTTCTGTGACTGGCGCCACTTTTAAACTACCTCTACTATAGTACTCATTTCTCACTTTATCCATTCTTGTTACTCCACACATCCACCTCAATATTCTCATCTCCGCCACATGCAATCTTTTTCATCCGTCTTTTTCACAGCCCAACACTCTGACCCATACAGTACGACAGGTCTAATCACGGACTTATAGATTTTACCCTTTAGCTTCAGGCCCCTCTCGCGGTCCAGTGGCGCCCTCATTGAATAAAAAATCGTAGCTTATCACAGAAAATAAATATTAAAAAATCCAACTTCACGTTTGTTACAAAGAGGATAAAGAATTTTTACGTTGTTAAAACAGGTCTCAAAATGTTTCGTATCCAAAGTAGTAGGCAAAAGTGCCAAAAACGGCCGTTTCTGACACTTTTGCCTACTACTTCTTTATCCTCTTAAAAAAAACGATTTGAGAACCTCCTCCTGTTTATAAAGTCGGTTAAAAACTTTATACATACTACTTGAGTCAATGCACTTGATACTGAGCCAACACCCACGAGTGTACCTATACAGATTTTATAATAATGACGAACTAATCCTTCTGTAATTTCGGCGAATTTCTGGCCTTTAATGCAATATTCGGCTGTTGAATATTGGATATGGTAGCAAATATAGTAGACAGATCTACTTAGATCCCTTTATTCAATACATAAGTTACCTAGTATTTCCCTAGAAACATATCTCACTTTAAATTGTAGCGGTCTATTAAGAAAAGTAGGTCCCATTGCTGTGACACAGGCCTCCTCTTTGTGACCTCTCACCGTAATCCACAACGCGGGCACTATGCGGGTTGGTGGATGACACATGTCTTCGTAGTTTTGGTTCTAGGACATGCCGGTTTCCTCACGATGTTTTCCTTCACAGTTGTGATGATATAATTTACACAAAGTAAAGCGTCTGCCTGGGTTCGAACTCACGACAGTCACGACTTACAATTTGGAAGTCACCGCCGTTACCACTGGACCACCACTGCTCTCAATCTCAGAACTACAGAATTGTCTGTCATCCTAGCAAGTGAGCTGCTCAGACGATGTCCCACTTGTTATTCAAAGTCAAATGGGTTTGTTTTTTTTTGGGGGGGGGGGGGGGGATCATTCTATGACTTCTCCCGCTCTGGGTGGAGCGGGAGGGCGTGTCAGACTCTTACTGACTAAAACCCACCCCTGAAAGTCAAATGGGTACACTTACATTTAAGGCGTATATAGCCGCCAAGTGGCACCCTTATTGAATAAAAAATCGTAGCAAAACGTAGAAAATAAAGATTAAAGAATCCTATGTTTAGGATTTTTTAATCTTTATTTTCCTTGCACAGATACGACTTTTTATTCAATAAGGGCGCCACTTATGAGAACACAATTGTAATCTCGCTAAACGTGATCACCTATCGTCCCAATCAATTTTAATTTCGCAGTCCACGCTGTCCCACTGCTGAACAAAATCCTCCCCCATAACTTTCTATCTCTCTGTATGCCTTGTCTTTTCCGGCCAACTAGTCAGGAACGACCAGATAGGCACACCAGCGTTTTGAGCCTGCCCTTGTGGCACCTACTGTGTGAACATCCTGGCCGATCTGCTCTGATGCCACCTGTACGTGTGACCCATCCAGTCCCACTCCAGCCTAAACAGCACTTCAGATATAAGAAAAAAGTCCCTAATGTCAATAAGAAAAGATGAAGAAGTATATTTTCGCAAAGTAAGTGGTGTTCGTTACAATTCAGAACATCACTTTATTATACTATGGTAACTTCTACTTGCTTATGTACGTTATAATCATACATGATACAACTTCGTTCGATTCTTATGAATGATATCGGATTTCCCATTTATCATTATTGTCTCGCTAAGCGTGATCACCTACTGTCCCAATCAACATAAGAAAGTATACACTGGGAATACGAAAAGACGACAAGCATTATTTCGCAAAGATTTCGTGTCACGAATAGCGTGTCGTCTTAAATACTCAGTTGTAGCATCTAGGTTACAATCAGCATTCCTCCGACATCCAATAATTGACGTATTTCTACCGCTAATTAGTCATTACGACGATATTGTTTCTTTGCGGATACACGGATTAAATAAGGCGTCTGTGGTAGTTGTCCCGCCGCCTGTGAGGAAGCGACTTACTATCGGCTATTTTGAGGCTCAAGAAACATACAATAGATATATGCCGTTTAAACAAAAGACATGCATACAGGGTGTAATGGAAAGGTGTGGTCATATTTTAAGAGCCGGTTCTGCACATGGAAATGAACAACTTTCTCTAAGAAAAAACAGAAATATCCCAAAAAAAAATTTGAACTTTCCATACAAAGTTATCATCAGCTGATCAATATTTGTATGGGAGCTGTAAAAAATACTTTTTTAATTTCCTCGGATTTTCTTGAAGAAAGTTGTTCATATCGATGGGCAGATGCAGTTCTTAAAATATGACCACACCTTTCCGTTACACCCTGTATATTAATAGTTGATCGCTAACTGTTCACACTGCCGGCGAGGACTCGCTCCACAAGTTTGTCGCTGAGTGACAAGAGCTATCAAAGATAATACTCGCTCAGCGATACTAGCTGAGCGATGCCCGCTTGGCGGTCAGCTCACGCCGAGAGGACTAACCGCCCCGAACGAGTGGTGCGAGTAATCGCTCCTCACAGCCGAGCGACAAAACTATCGGAACTACACACTCGCTACTCGCCAACTCTTGTCTAGTTTGAGCTCTACTCCCTTCTCGCTCATAGTTGGCGGTGGCTCAAGTGCCTATAGAAAGTGATTAACTTGATAAAGAAAGTTCGGAATACAGTTATGAACTCCCTAATTATGTAAACATAGCATTGCTTAAGCATAATAATTAGCCTTTAATGTTCCCACTGCCGGGACACAGGCCTCCTCTGTGTGAGAAGGTGTGGGTCGGAATATACCACGCAGGCCTAGTGCTGGTTAGTGGATGTCACATGTTTTCGAAGTATGTAAACACTAAACAATGAAACGAATTATGTTCGTAAGCGGTGTAGTGTAGGAACTCCGTTATCCGCACTTCGATTCCCATTTGCCCATTCTACTTGCGTTTGAAGTTCCAATCTTCATTATTTCATCAAGCCAAAATAATACACCATTAGTGATTTCAGCAGATTTTCTCTTGCCGTTGATGAGATAGAGCCTTCTGCCAGACGGGCAGACATACAGATGCATTTCTTTGCTTTTTTCATTATTGACGATGATTCACGTTTGACCATTAGCTCATCTGATGGTAACCATGATGTGGTCGACAATTGAGTAAGGTTGCCTATTCACTCTTGAAGACCCTCAGGTTATAGCTATCAGAAAAAATCATATTCCTGCAGGCCATCCTAATCCTTAGCTGTCCGTAAAATGAAAGTATTCCCAATACGTTTTATACGTATGGGACCACATGGGACACATACAGACCTGCAGCGACATCTATGACGCCACAAACAAACTTATCACTCAAATCCTGCATCGCGCAAGCAGAGTTCTCCGCGTGATTTGAACATACCTATACAACAGTCCGAAATCAACCATTGGGCAGTTGCCCAGACCAGACACAACACCCGTCTAGTCGGAGGATCCTTCCTTTTCAATAGATGTTCTCCAAAGACCTATACATTGACACTTTCTTCGTATCCAACGGTAAGTTCAAAACGATTAGCGTAAAAACCATATCCGATTTAAATATTAATATTTTCACAATTCGAAGCCACAAAATTCTTCCCACAGTCCAAAATCTGCGCCTACGCATTCACTCGAACTCGGATCGCATTAGGATCTGCCTTTATACGGCGTCCTGCTACATTGCATTCATTAATCGTTTATTTCTAAATATAACTTCTACCTAAGTTCTTTGTCTCATAAGTTGACCAACGGACCATGATAAAAATTAATGAAGATACAGATTTTTTTTTTTTTTGGGGGGTGGGAAATCATCTTATGACTTCTTCCGCTCTAGGGTGGAGCGGAAGGGCGTGTCAGACTCTTACTGACTAAAACCCACCCCTGTTCCTCCCTGCCCTACGCGCCCGGGGGCGAGGTAACTCTTTCGAATTTATCCTCCACCCCCGGGCAGATGAAGATATACGATTGTTAACTTTTTTTTTTTTTTGAAGTCGGTTAAAAAAAAGTTAATGAAGATACACGATTGTTAACTTTTTTTTAACCGACTTCAAAAAAAGGAGGAGGTTCTCAATTCGACAGTTTTTTTTTTTTTTTATGTGTTTACCTAATAACTTTTTACTACGTGAACTGATTTTGAAGATTTTTTTTTATTTGAAAGCGGTTGCTTCACATTTGGTCCCATTTTAATTTGGTAAAGATCTGATGAAGAACTTCGGAGATACACAATGGAACTCTTCAATAAATGATAGCAAACCTTCCGGAATTGCTGCAATCGCATGTCTGTATATTGTTTTCACCACTTCACAACATTACATCACGCTGATGCGCTCTGAAGGGGTATACAGATTTGTACAGTTCATCCTGATACACCCTAATTTCACCAACTACGTTCAAATTCCCTATTTTTGGGGCTATCAATTCGGGCATAACTTGACTATTAATTTAGTTAGAATGGGGTAAAACAACTAAAAAGTGAAAAATAAAAAACTTTTTACAAAAAAAATACAACCGACTTCCATAAATAAAACTAAAAAATGCAAAATAACTTTAATTTCGGAAGTCGGTGTCAAATAACGAAGAAACCAAACTAGAAACACCGACTTCCGAAATTAAAGTTATTTTGCATTTTTTAGTTTTATTTATGGAAGTCGGTTGTATTTTTTTGTAAAAAGTTTTTAGTCTTAGTGTTTGGAGTGGATCGCGTACAGGAAGGAAGATACAGCGGTGTAAGGCCCCTATATGGTGGACCGATGACCTAGCCAAGGTAAGGCCCCCATTAGGGGAGACCACTGGAAACAAAAAGTTCAGGACCGGTCGATGTGGCGATGCTAGAGGGTCGTAGTCCATGTCCAGTCCAGCAGTTGACGAATAAAAAACTTTTTTACAAAAAAATAGAACCGACTTCCAAAAAAAGTGCAAAATAACTTTAATTTCGGAAGTCGGTGTTCCTGTTTTGTGTCTTCGTTTTTTGACACCGACTTCCGAAATTAAAGTTATTTTGCACTTTTTTTGGAAGTCGGTTCTATTTTTTTGTGTAAAAAAGTTTTTTATTTTTCACTTTTTAGTTGTGGCTACCCATTAAACTGTGTTAACAATTCATAGATAAATAGATAGACAAGATAAAAAAAAAAAAAAAGAAAACAAGAAGAAGATAATAGATAGATAGATTCATTCATAGCTTTTATACGGGAAATCTGTGGGTCAAGCACACCAAAAAAACGCTGGAAGACCTGCGCGTCCAGTATAACAAAATCATCAGGATGATGTTAGGGCTGCCTCGCTTCTGTAGTGCATCGGGGATGTTCGCGCTGTATCGAACTGATGGCTATCATGCCGTCATTCACACAGCACACCGACAGTAGCAGATAGGATCTCTTCTCCGACATGGGTGTCTTTTATTAAGCGGGTAATTTGAATGTTTTTATTTTTGTGCTATTTTATTTTAATTTGAATGTATTTTTATTTTATTTATTGTGAATGATTTAATTTTTTATATTTTAACCAATTTAAAATTTGAATGTTTTAATGAATTTTAAATTTTATCTTATTTGGAATCCTGATTTTAATGTTATTTTTAATTGATGATGCTACTTTATTAATTTATTTGGTTTTGTGTTAATTTATAATTTTTTTAATACCGAGTCTAATTGCACTACTTATATGGATCTTGTTATCTGAATTAAAGGAATTATATTTATTAAATTTTTATTAAAAAACATACGATAGCAGCAATTGCGGTTGATTTGCTGTCAATTTTTGAAGAGTTCCGTTGTCTGTCTCCGAAACCCATCATCAGATCTTTTTGAAATTTAAATGGGACTATTTCGAAATAAACCCCTTTCGAACAAAAAAAGAATTTTGCAAATCTGTCAATATATGACAGAGTTATGCCCGAACATACATAAAAAAAAAAAAAAAAAAAAAAATACAAACATCCGAATTGATAACCTCCTCCTTTTTCGAAGTCGGTTAAAAACGAAAAATGGCGATTATGAGACTCGAAAATTCAGTTTTCAAGTCACATATCATCATAATTTTTCATTTTCGTAATACATTTCTATCAATTATCAAGTAATAGCATCGCCAACAGCTGTCAAGTTTTACAAGACGCCATAAATAGCGGCCATCTTTAAACCATAATTTCATGGTCTGTAGATTTTTAAGAATGTGCCTGTAATAAATAATGGTGTGGGATGGTCTGAAATATTAAAAAACAGTGTTTATCATCGAGTGATGAAGAGATGATGTATTGTGCCAATCACACGGATGCTTGCATTTCGTATAAATATTACAATAACTTGTACTAGGCTATGTTATCTATTTCTAGCAATTCGGTTTAGAAAGAAAGAAAGAATGAAAAAATATTTATTTGTGCTTCACACAAGAACTTATTAAAACTATAGAAATAAAAATAAACTCAACGAGGCCAAAAAAGCGCCTAACTCAGCATATATGTTGCGATATTTAAATAATTATAATAAATAACGTAGGGCTGCACTCTGCTAGGGCCCGCTGTGATGCCACTGTTTGGATTTCCGTCTAATATTCTCCCAATTGGAAGGCCTTCCACAAGGAGGACGGATGACCTGATGACTGCCATGGAGATGAATGTGTTAAGCACAGGATCGATCGATGTGGCGACACTTGAGGAAGCCATTCAGAACTGGCCCCTAATTCAGAACTGGGGCGCTAACATACTAATGCATAGCAGTTTATGTGATGGACAAGTCCAGAATACTTAGTCAAGATAAGATTGTCGCCGAGGTTATTTGGCTGCAAGCAACGAGCGCAGCTGAATTTCTACGAAGGGTACCTACACTTAGCAATGCTACTTGTGTAAGCTATTCTGCTTGCCACTAATTCCCATACACTCATAGGTATCTACTAGCCTAACGCACTTCAACGACAATGTTGAGCGCAGTTGACCGTGACTTCAACCTACACATTACCACATAGTTCCCTAGGAACCTACGGTCAGCAGGAGAGGTAGCCAGGCATATTATCTACATGTGGTACGTCCGCTCACGTGGAAATTGTAGGAAATGAGGTTTAATTTTAGTCTGAGAAAGGATAATTGTCATTTTCTTGGCAACCGTATCGATGTGTACCTGTAATCAATCTGCATAGCCTTTTCCCAACTATCTTGGGGTCGGCTTCCTGTCTAACTGGATACAGCTGAATACCAGTATTTTATTTATCCTTTATTTCATGCAACAAAGGCCCATAAAACACAATACATATATACATATATAAGTTGACAATTATAATAAATATAAAAAGAATAATAATATAATTTTACAAGGAGCCTACTGTACTATCTGACCTCCACAACCCAGTTACTGGGTAATACGATAACCCCTTGGTAAGACTGGATGTCAGACTTTCGGGCTTATGACGACCCGTAACGACTGTCAAAGATCCACGATTGACAGCCGGGACCAACGGCTTAACGTGCTTGCCGAGGCACGGAGGAGTCTCGGTATGTAAAGATGGCCACCCATCCATAGACCAACCCCGGCAAGCGTAGCTTAACCTGATGGATCAACCCGTGCGGCTGTTATTACTTTAGCCGATACAGTAGGTAGTAGCCCGGAGTCCGGTCTTGTGCACGGAACGGTGGGAACAGTAGGTAATTCAATGCTTATTGAAATGGCGGAACTGTCAGACCCGTGCGGGTGTTATTGCTTAAACCACGAGCTCCTATATATCACCATCTATGAAAAAAATATAGGTTACTGGGAGACTGCTGGTTGCGAGAAGAACACACCTACAGGATCAGTCTATTTGGTAAAGCTTGAGGAGCCCTAGAGTCGCCAAATAACCAGCTCTTGTGACTGTATCACTATTAAACATAGGCCTCCGCCTATTATTTTATTTTCGGATGTTTTCTTTTTCTTAGCAAAAATGCAGCGTGTAGTGAGTACATATTCAAGTAACTCCTAACTGAGAAAAAAACGTTTAATCTCTTGAGAAGTTGAAAATTAATTATTTATTTATTTATTAAGAAAAATAATAACATAATAGGGTTAGTAAAATAAACTTAAATATTTAAAAATGAATTTGGTGACCAATAATAGACATCTTTTTTTGGGTTCCGTGCCCGAAGGGTAACCAACTCCCTATTACCTACTGTCTCCGCTGTCCGTCCGTCCGTCTGTCTGTCAGCGGGCTGTATCTCATGATCCGTAATAGGTAGACAGTTCAAATTTTCGCAGAATGTGTATTTCTGTTACCGCCACAAACATTAAAAATAAATTAAAAATTAAATGGGGCCACCATACAAGAAACGTGATTTTTTCAGCTTATTGTACGGAACCCTTCGTATACGAGTCTGACTTACACTTGGCCGTTTTTTTCTGAAATGATTATGCTGATGATGACTGTTTCATGTAAATTCAACGGTTAAGGTGAATGCGCCAGGGTAGCCCGCGAAATTCAAAATTTCTTACGTTTTTTTTGAAATTTGCAGGACTGATTTCCCACCCCACAAAAAAAAAGTGTCAGGTTGTCATCTTGGTCAAAATTTGATTCGCGGCCGTAGCAAGTATGTGTCTACAGAATTGTAATCATTAAAATCATCAATACATCTCTCTCAGTTAGAATTGTAGCCAAATGTCATGATTTCATGAAATACTTACATTTGACATCAATTGTAACTGAGAGAAATGTATTGATGATTTTAATCCGTGAATCAAATTTTGACCAAGATACAACCTGACACTGACCTGCAAATTGCAAAAAACGTAAGAAAATTTGAATTTCACGGACTACCCTGGAGCTTCCACCTTAGATAGCCCATACTATCTCATCAAATCGTCAACCATTATAATATAATTGAATTGAAAAGTAAAGAACACTCAAGATAAAGACACATACTCGTACAATCTTTATCTACAATAAACGCTACCGGAGATTCTCAAAACAAAACGTTTGCACAAAGATATATAAAGCCGTGCGAATTTGCTACAATCTAATGAATATCACACAATTGAATTCTTAATTAGCATAAAAATCTATCCGCAATGTTTATTTAGAGAATATAACTTAAGTATTTAAGTACGTTGGACAGAAAAGATCCAGAAAACCTAACGAAAATCAAACCAAAATAGTCAAAGAGAGAGAGACGAGAGAGAAATTTCAATAAAATAAATCAATTAATAAATGGATAAATGAATGTTGAGCTCTTTAAAGTTCTGAGTTGAGCTACACGATAACTGACAAATGCTTGCACTGTCTGGACAAGTCCACTCAAACCTGCGTTCCTCTAAAGCTCATCTGAGAAATTCCCGCGGTCCTTGGCACTCAGTCAACTGAAGGAACAGGGGTGGGTTTTAGTCAGTAAAAGTCTGACGCCCTCCCGCTTCACCCAGAGCGGGAGAAGTCATTGGATGATTTCCCACCCCCACAAAAACAAAAAATAGAGGCTCTAGACAAAGTGTAATATTATTAGCGAGAGTGATGCATGCATGAGAACCGCTGGGCGAAAGTCTAATAAGTGCCGGCAGATGAATGGCATCGCCGAGGCCGGCCCAGAAAGCTGTGGCAAGATGACCTGGTGATAAAGGCTGGTTCGAAGTGGCTCAAGAAAAGAGTGTCTGGAATGGGGGAGGACTTTCCCAGCAGTGGGACAATGTTATTAAAAAAAAGCCTGAAAACCTTAGTGTCGTTGAACTGTTGACCAGAGCTAAATTATGCTTTGCCCATCTGTTACAAGTCTACCTACTGCTTTTTTACATTTTGACTTCTTTTAGTATGCATTTGTATGTTAATTTGTTTCACACGC
The DNA here is from genome assembly GCA_951329385.1 of Polia nebulosa. Taxonomy (NCBI): domain Eukaryota; kingdom Metazoa; phylum Arthropoda; class Insecta; order Lepidoptera; family Noctuidae; genus Polia; species Polia nebulosa. The sequence goes on from OX589597.1 coordinate 31,257,248, forward strand.
CCATTGTTGTATTGAAACGTGTCTACGTATAAAAGTGTGGTTTTAATTTCAGTAAAGAATTGGATAAACATTTAAAATTCTACTTTTCAATGAGCTTGTGGTAGAATATTAAATAGTGGGGATTTCGCATTTTTTGCAGACTTGAGACAGAGAATTTTCAGTTTGTAGTTAGTATCCCTCACTATCACAAACCGAAAGAAATTAGGTATTACTCCATAGCTTCATAATGTACTCGTATAATTGAAAAAATTGTTAGAAATGACAATTGACTGTGTGGTTTTGCTATAGCCCAGTTGATTGAACCCTGAATTCTTGTGTCAGTAGGTTAATTCCTCACAACTGGCGAAGGTGGCGAGGTGTGGCGTTTCCAAATAGAGTAAGAACCTAGTGCCACCAGATATGACATACTTATCTGATTAACAATATTAGTGGAATTGAGGAGTGTTAGTATTTACTTTGTACATAGGATACCTGCTACCAAGTCATGGCCGACGGTCTAAAATAAGTAATGTCTGCTAGGTCCAGGATCTTAGACTAGGCTTCGCGGCTAGCGGGGCACAACTCCACTGTTTGCTCGATCGTGTCCTCTGGGCGATCCGCACAGTGGTGACACCCGGGCGTTTCTGTCCACCTTATCCTACACAGTAACCTCCCAAAATATCAGTGTCTGGTGAGGACCTGCGTCAGGCGGAAGGTGAGGACGCCGTGGCGCCTCTCCAGCCACTCTTCAAGGCGTGTCCAAGAACGACACATCCTAGTACTTCGAGACGGTAACATGGTCATAATTAAACGGGACGCACTAACTATTTCCATGCATCAGTTCTATGCCTTTGATACGTTTCTTTTTGCAGCCATATTGACAGTTCCAGGAATTTTCCGTTGGATTTGATTTCTTGTGAAGCTCTTATATAATACACAAGATACAATCTATATAGTCCAGTAACCTTGTCGCCTGAAAGTACGGGGTACTTTGCGTCAAATCCGGTAATTCCAATGAATAATCCAAGTTTGTGACCTCGAGCGCCGAACGCAACTTTGTCAAAAATCGAAAAACCGCGAAAATTTCCTAATGATGAAAAATTAGGATTTTGAAGAGGCAATGCTGGAATACATGACATCTGATGCTTTGCTTCTTGCACATTTGCTGTAAAAAATGAGAGAGAGTTGAATTCAGTCGAGTTTCACTAGAAGAGTTGTTCGAGTGACGTCTAAAATATTGCAAAAAATTGCGAAGTGCGAAAAAAGGTTGAATTTTGAAAATCTTTTTCTCGGAAACTTTAAAGTCTACAGAGACAATTCTAGGCTCATATTGTAGCAAACGTCCTGAGAAGGTACTATCAAAAACTAGTCCTCTAAGGTTATAATCGCCAAAATCTAAAAAAAAAAACCGAAATTATCGCGGTTTTTTCGATTTTTGACAAAGCCGCGTTCGGTGTTTGAGGTCACAAACTTGGATTATTCATTGGGCCAACATCATAAACAATTCAACAAAATAACAGAACTACCGGATTTGACGTAAGCTCTGTCTAAAGTTACTGGACTAATAACCGTGTTTGGATATTTTATTATTTATCAAGTTGCCTCGACATCGATGGCGATTTAATCCAACACAGGGTTGGAAAGGCAATTTCTCAAGTAGGTAGGTGCACCTACCAACCAAAGAGGTGGCATAGGTGCACATACCTACCTAGTTTACACCTCGACTAAGCTATACATGTCTGTAGTTTCTAGCACTAATCTCCGCCAATTCCCACGGGTTTCTCTCTAATCACATCACTTGTCATACTTATGAGTACATGTGGCGAATCTCCCCGTTAACAATGGTGTTGTATGTCGTATTGTTTATAGCTATCCATGGGATTGCTATCGGTAAGTCTTTTGTTTGCTATTATGTTGAGAATCTATTCAATGTGTAAGAAAGTTCTTTTTTGTTGTACTTTACCAGTAGCAATCACCAGCCTTGGGTCTCGTTGACACATTTTTGGTTGTTTCAGGAGACTATCATCATGATTATCATTTCAGCCGAAAGATATCCTCTGTTGGACATAGCACTCCGCTAAACGTGGCCATATTGACCGGCGATGTGCTTCTCCGTCTAGGTAGACTTTAATTCGATGTAAATAAAAGAAGAATGGCCAAATTTCTATAGGAGCTGGACTCGACTATTATTTTTCATGTCCCAAAATAAACTATAGCTAGATTGGTTTGTTTTTATGTCGTAAACACTATCCCGTTTGAAAATTATTTCTAAATAACCACGATTTTTTATAATAACGTCAACAATACTTTTGAGGTTAGAATCTACAACTACCTTCTACCCGACTGCGGCGTAGCTTATGAGTCTAATTATCGATAAGCGAGAAGGGTAATTAGCGATCTAGTTTCTATTTATTTCGATTTCTCTCAGAGAATTACCCAAAAAATAGGACTTGTAGCAAAGCGCTCCAACTCTTTGTTCATCGATCATTCAATGAAAACTACACCTATATTGCTCTAACTTGCACAACGTATAGTGTAGACAACAAAGCTGGTATAACATCACACGTGAAGTGGTTCTTGAAAGACTTCCAAGCCTTTTTTGTGGTTTGACCACTTCAATTCTGGCTGAAGAGTTAGTCACTAGATACCTACTGCCTTTCAGTCTTCAATGCTCAAGTTGCATAGATATTGACAAATTGAGTAATGGTTGTTTACTGGAATAAATGAAGTATAACTGGTAGAGCACTTAAATTAAAGAAATAGGCTTGACAAAAATACTTTTTATTCATCATGCTCTCTTATCACTACACCATCGAGGAATGCTGCTGGCTCTGATATTGTCGTAGTATATTGTCCATTCTTGAGAAATCCAGAAATGTATTAAAAGCGTTAATAAAGGAAAGCGCATATTCCACTTTTTCAGCCGTAAATGTTCTTAAACTATTTTTTGAATTGAACAACATATCCCAATCAGTACTAAATGTATGTTCTTCACAAATACGAACATTTATAGGCAAGTAATATTTGTGTTTGCTTAGAGTTGTTGCTCTTAGAGGGTCAGAAATTCTATGCAAATCTCTGTTTTGGCAACCAGAAAAACACAATGTGCTGCAGTATTAGCCGCTCGTCCATACTGCGATAAACTAATCACCCTGGGTACTTCGTCAGCTTGCTGGTCGGTGTCTCCAAACACCGACCCTTGGGGTTGAGGCTCTAGCTTCAGCTCTGGTTCCGGCTCTGGCTCCGGCTCTGCCTGCTGCTCAATATTTTGCTACATATTATGCATTGCAAATCTCTGAGTCTCAGCCAACAGGGATGACAAAAATGGTCTGATGAAGTTGCCTGAAACAACCATACAGCATTGTCTTATTATAAATCTTTGGGCTCATTATTTACTAAACATAAGGAAATAAAAACATTGTTACAAAACAATATTAGATTGCAGTGATGAATTCACTATAACATAGGACAACAATAAAAAAGATCATAATTACCTGCCGTGGGGTAATTCTATTTTCAAGTTCAATGTGTATTGCTTGTAGCAACTGAGATGGATTCTCTCTCACAATAAGGTCACGTTTACGGTTCCGCAGAGAACTTCCACAAAGTATGCAAACATGCATGTGGCCACGGGAAGATGAGGCACCAGGTTCATTACTTAATCCGGAGTTGACATGCTGCATTGCCAATTGTTTACAGGCATCACATAATATGTAGTCTTCTTCAGTGATCTAAAATAAAAATTAGAGTTGTTATATGAATCATATCACACAATTGAGCACAATTGAGTGATTGTGTGATGGTTTATATTGGTATATGTACTAAAATGAGTAGGTATAAATACGTACTATTATTGAAGAATTCCGCTCGCAGATCTTAAAAATTACTCTCGTATCAAGATCAAAAACGAGATGACGGCGAAGTGTATCAATGCGTATGATACAATTAACACATAGCAATCGCAGGGCTAGTTGTGGCGTCTGCATGATTTCTCTCACAAATATCCAAGAAACAAAATCGGTGTCCAGAAATCAAAAGCACAGAATAATAGTCACAAGTGGTAGTTATCAGTCCGTAAAACAATGCCAAGGTCAAAAATCCAAAATAGCACAAGTGCTTATCACAATTCACAACAAGTAAATCGAATAGGATGCGAATACGAATGATTGCCGGCAAAGAGAATATAATTTCATTGCCGGGGTGTCAACAATGGCGCGGGTCGATGAACAATGACCACAGACAGATTAAGTAACTTGTCGATGACAAATGACGTTCCGTTGTACGCATTTGAACAAAACTACTTACTATACACCAACATAATTATTTTTTATGACAAGAATCCAATACATAATATCAGCATATTCGTTGATTTGATGCCTTTGAACTAATTGAATAGAATTACAGTTAAAACTTTTCAGAAAAACGTGAATAATTACAGTCTTTGTATACCAAGTCATTTCAAACGCGAAATGAATCGTCAAGAGGTGCGTTCTGAAACTATTATTCTAAATAATTTAGAAAAAGTTACAAAAACAAAAAAGTGGATAACTTTTTTTTGTGGCTACTTATTGAGATATTTCTTGTGTTTTCTATGACCTTAAAAAATAAGGGTATTTTTCATAAATATGGCGTATTGGGAGGCTATCGTTTCGTTGTCGGGTACGATTTGGCCATCCTTCTTTAGGTATTTTACTTACACAACTGTATAGAATAGCTATTAAAGTAGCAATCGAGTATTTGGTCCCACTAAAACTTTTATTAAAACATCGTTCAAACAGGTCCTTAAAAAAACTTTTTTCCAAAAAAAAACAACCGTCTTCCAAAAAAAAAAAAAAACTAAAAATTAAAAAAAATATCTCTAATTTCGGAAGTCGGTGTCAAAAAACGAAGAAATAAAATACAAACACCGGTTTTGGAAGTCGGTTGTTTTTCTTTTCACTTTTCAGTTGTTACTCGTAATAAGAACTAAAAACCCCACCCAATAAAATGGAACGTGAAATTTAAACATAGGTACTCGTAATTGGAGAAAACCAAAACGTCATCTAAGTATACGTATTTTTCGTTATTCAAAAAGCGCTGAAGCAATTTCGATAAAATTTATATGAGGCCACTTCGGGAGTATATTCTTTCGGATAAAAAAAGAATTTTGAAAATCGGTCCACAACTGGCAGAGAAATCGGATCAGATCGGGGATTTCTATATACATATTTCTATTATACCGATTTCTAATATACAATATAAAAAAAATACATACACTCGAATATAGAACCTCCTCCTTTTTCGAAGTCGGTTAAAAATATTTTTCCTCATCTAACCTCTGCCATCTATCTAGTTATCTATTCGTTTCGATTCCCAACTCAAACTCGAAGCATTTATTTAAATTAAACGATTTACAGGCACGTCATTTGTCAATGTCGGTCAGTTAACAAAAGATGATGCTATTTGCACGTTCCAAAGTGTCTATCTTCTCTGGAGATGAACGTGCGAGAAACTCCACGTTGTTATGTTCGACTGTATGTATGTATGTCCACTGATTTCTCTGTCAGTTGTGGACCAATTTTCGAAAATTCTTCTTTTTTATCCAAAAGAATATGTATACTTTCGAGGTGGTCCCATATAATTTTTATCGAAATTGCTTCAGCGCTTTTTGAAAAACTGAACAAAAACAAAAAATACGTATACATAGATGACGTTTTGGTTTTCTCCTATTACGAGTATGTTTAATAAATTCCACGTTCCATGTTTTTGGGATTTTTAGTTCTGGAGTATAACAACAAAAAAGTGAAAAATAAAAAACTTTTTTACAATAAAAACAACCGACTTCGAAAAAGAAAATACACTAAAAATTAAAAAAATAACTTTAATTTCGGAAGTCGGTGTCAAATAATGAAGAAATGAAATACAAACACCGACTGCCGAAATTAAAGTTATTTTTTAATTATTAGTGTATTTTCTTTTTTGGAAGTCTGTTGTATTTTTTGTAATAAGTTTTAAATTAATAAATAGTTACAAATTTACCAAGGGAGTAACTGGGTTGTGGAGGTCAGATAGGCAGTCGCTCCATGTAAAACATTGGTATTCAGCTGCATCCGGTTAGACTGGAAGCCGACCCCAAGATAGTTGGGAAAAGATTAGGCAGATTGATTGAAATAGTTACAAATTTATGCTACGTAACCATAAAGCTGTCTAGAAATTATACATACAACTCAAAACCTACCCTAAATACTCCCAAACAAGACCACAGCAAAGCTAGTCAGCGTTCAAGAGTGACAGCTGGAACATTCTGATTGATCGCCGGAATACAAAAAAGCAAAGTCACTAAACGACATTGAACATCATCTCCTGACAAGGTCGCGAGCATACCTAGGAGTTAAACAACTGTCTATAAATGGCGGTCGTCCACAGGTGCTGATCTGGTTGCAAGCTTTTTGTTTGTAAGTTCGAAAATAATTGCTGTAGTTATTTATTTGTGCTTACAGTTGGCTCTTGTCTACGATTTTGTTCTTACTTACAAACTTTAACCAATCTTAAACTTGCACATAAGTTGAGTGTCGAAAAGTCATCAACATCATTTCTGGTTAAAGACTTCCACTACTGGACCTACGAGTAGATCTCCCAGAAACGTCACCCTGGCCTGTTCCGCATCCATCTGCAGGTGGACCGATGACCTGGTGAAGGCCTCGGAAGCACGGTTTTTTAACTTTTCCCTCTCTGAGTGGAGCGGGAGGGCGTGTCAGACTTTTACTGACGTCTTCGTCGACGTCTTCCTTCAGTTGCCTGTGCCAGAGACCGTAGTGACTCTTCAAAACACACACGCAGACCCTGGCAGACCGGAGACCACTGGAAGCGAGATGCAAGAGTTCGGTAAGAAAGAAAAAAGAAAATCTTATCTTAGTACACCTCTCCCCTTTATACTGATTGTTTTCTTCGAAGGCAGTTAATCAGACACGGAACTGTTTCTTGCAGCTGACAAGATGTACACAATAGAAGTACATAAATCACTAAACGTTCCCAGGAGACATTGGCGCCACATTATTGTCAATAAAAGAAATGAAAATAGGTACCTACACGCTGGGAGTCATAGGCTTACTGTCAGAACACCACAAAGCTGCTTGGCTGCCGAATTGAGCGGCGGAAATGGTGGTAGATTTTCGTGGAAAAGCTCATTTGCATAAGACTACCATAGGTCACCACTACCATCCACCTGTCTAGCCTTTTCCCCTTTATTGGGTAGGCTTCTATTCGAACCAGATGCAGCTTAACACCAGTTCTTTACCGAGCGAGACTTTAGTGCGTATACACCTCCCATGAGCTGGGTAGCACGATACACCTGGGTGAGACCGGTCAGACTTTCGAGCATTTGACTAGGTATCCGTAACGACTGTCAAAGATCTACAAATATAACAGCTGGGACCATGTGTTTAACGCCCTTCTTTCGGTAAGTAGGAGCACGGTCTTCTTCTTTTTCTGGCGTGGTAGATTTACATAGTTTGAATACTCTTTGACTCAGTAAGTGGCCACGTTTATAGCGACGTCGCAGGCCATGTTCAGATCATCAAGGGTGCAGGTTCGCGTAGGAAAGCACATTTGGAACACTCCAGCAGATGGGACATAGTTTAATCACCACTCAGGTCCCGCGCGCGTCAAACGTCAACATCTGTCAATCCCCGTTGACAGTCATCGTGCAACTACAGATATTGTTCCGAGTGTGTAAACCTTGCCACAGGATAAAAGACCTTGCGTAATAGTAATAATAGAGGATTAAAACACGTGAATCGGGTTTTTTGGCAAGGCAAACGGCATTTTCACACTGGCGTCCCAGGACGCCACGGGAGCTGAATGGATCATGAGCATCACAGTCGTAATGTGTATTTGATGGATCGATGATCTCCCATCTCGCTAAATTGTATTCGCAGCGGCCTACGCTCTGCAGTTCTCGACCGAGAAGCAACTTCGGGGTAATGGTACGCAATGGATTCGGTCACCCATCCACGCACCATACTTTATCTTTATTCTCCATCAATATAACCAGCAAAAGTTTCCGTTACAAATGTAATCAGTAATCACATTACAGTAAGAGCAGACACAGGTAGTGTAACAATGCGACGTATCGTATGGGAACACAAGACTAGGCATTGTTTTAATTTGATACGTAGCCGACTGAAGTAGCGGTTTTCTTTAGATGTGCGCGGCTTGATTAAGGGATAATTGAAACGGTTATTAAATAGCCGTGGATGAATGTGGATGACTGAGAATACGAGATGGTGAGGAATTCATTGTGTAAAAGACGATACGGCAAAAATGAGGTAAATATGTACCTATTTAAAGTAGATATCATCATCTGCCTAGCCTTTTCCCAACTATCTTGGGGTCGGCTTTCAGTCTAATCGGATGCAGCTGAATACCAGTATTTCACATGGAGCGACTGCCTATCTGACCTCCACAACCCAGTAACTGGGAAAAAGTAGATATATATAGGTGGTCTTAAAGTAGATATATAGGTGCCTATTGGCTGGTACAGTGAAGGAAAACATCATGAGGAAACCGGCATATCTTAGAACCAAAAAATCGAAGACATGTGACATCCAATCAGCATTGAGCCCGCGTGGTGGATTTCGGCCCACACCTTCTCACAGAGAGGAGGCCTGTGACCCAGCAGTGGAGACATTGAAAGGCTGGTGATGATTGGCTGGTATGATTACGACAAACAAAAACTCTGCACAAAGTGGCATTGTATCACCGATGTCGATTGCTGGAGCTCCAAAATTTTTTGGATTGAAAATCGCTAACAAAATAACTTCAGCAACTTAATTTATTATTTTGGTCTTTTGAAAATTGTTGCTGCTCGAGGAGCTCGAGGCTAAAGTAATAACAACCGCACGGGTCGATACATCAGGTTAAGCTACGCTTGCCGGGGTTGGTCCGTGGATGGGTGACCATCTTTACATACCGAGACTTCTCCGCGCCTCGGAAAGCACGTTAAGCCGTTGGTCCCGGCTGTCAATCGTGGATTTTTGACAGTCGTTACGGGTTGTCAGAAGCTCGAAAGTCTGACATCCAGTCAGTCGCTCCATGTAAAATACTGGTATTCAGCTGCATCCGGTTAGACTGGAAGCCGACCCCAAGATAGTTGGGAAAAGGCTAGGCAGATGATGATGATGAAAATTGTTGCTGCTGATCCATGTCGATTTGTCTGAGAACCCATTTTTTATGCATCTAAAGAAATATATCTCAATTAAAAGATAAAGACGTCGATCTGGAAAGCAAGTGGTCATAACTTCGTCAATTACATTTTCACAAACATTTTACCCGCTTGCAATGTCCGCTGCGAATGTAAACCTTTTTTCAACCACTTGTTTGTTTTAAATTTAGCATACTTATGTTAGTCCGTTGACAATGCAATATTATGATACCATCGAGGTGATCTGATTATAGCACCGGATGTAGGGACTGGAACTCCCAAATGGTAAATGGTAGAACAGTTAAATATGGGCTAGTATGTTTAATGACGAAGGTCTAAAGCTCGTTTTATTTTTTACTTTTAATTTATTGAGGTGGATGTTGATAACTATGAAACCATACCGGCCAAATTATAATTCGGTCGGCATGGTTGGCTTCTTGAGGAGAAAAAGGGTCTTTTCTATTATCAGCTATAGTTAGCATTACAATCAATGAGCTACTAGGTGTTATAAAAACGTGAGCATTGTTTCCAAGTCCATTCATTCGTTCATTCAGTTACCTCGAACATCTTTATAAAGGTACGGGTTCAAGAGTTATTGAACTTAAAGTTTTAATAATGTAACTTTCTTCTGCGCTTTTTTGCCAATGAACATTTTCTAATTTGCAAATCATGTCGTCATATAGTTGATAGATAATAGTTTTAAACTATATGAGTGGACCAGTTTCTGCTAGCGGCTTCGAACGCGTGATATTAGTACCCCCATTATAAATTACAGCTTATGTGCTACTCAGTGTGTGCTACAATGTATAATCTATCTCTGTGCCAAATTTCATCCAGATCGGTTCAGCCGTTCTGGTGTAATTGAGTAACAAACATCCATCTGTCCAAACATTCGCATTTATAATATCATTAGCTGCGTCCCTCGGTTTCACCCATGTAGACCGGGATAAAAAGTACCCTGTGTGTTAATCCAGTGTATAAGCTATCTACATACCAAAAACCTTCTTTTTTTTTTTGTGGGGTGGGAAGTCATCTAATGACTTCTCCCGCTCTGGGTGGAGCGGGAGGGCGTGTCAGACTCTTACTGACTAAAACCCACCCCTGTTCCTTCCCTGCCTGAGTGCCCAGGAGTGCGGTAACACATTTTCAGAATTTATCCGCTGCCTAGGAGAGGCATGCAGGCACCGGCCACGATGGGCCCCGTCAGTGGTGGCTGACACTCATCTCTTTGAGGCGCGCGTGGAACACTACGCGCCGTCGACTCACGGGCCCGGTGCTGATCGGACGGTGAGCTACCCACTGCTCGCCGTCCGCAGGCCCGGAATTCCAAATACCTATCATCTAAATCGGTCAAGACGATTGAGCGTGAAGGAGTAACAAACATACAAACACACACACACTCACAAACTTTCGCCTTTATAATATTAGTGTGATATTAGTAGGATTTGGGGATTGGTACTGATTGGTATACTGCCCAGCATTCACGCCTGACGTTTTCAGAACTAGCTTTTTTCCGCGGCATTACTCCCTTTAAATGTCCAATGTCCCACAGGACCCGATATTTTACATGACCTACGGCATTCGCTTTCTATTTATACAAGAATTTTCATAATCACATGAGTACCTACATAATTATTGAATCCTTATTTCCGTGAAACAAACAATTTTGTCTATTTAGAATATTTGCTTTAATTGGGAGTTTCGTGGACCGAATTCCGCACCAACATCTCTATACTAGAGTAGTGGTGGTCCAGTAGTAACCACCGCGACTTACAAGTTGCAGGTCGTGAGTACAAACCAAGGCAGGCGCTTTACTTTGTGTTAATGATTTCAGCTCCACTGCTCTAAAAACGGTGAAGGAAAACATCGTGAGGGAACTGGCATGTCCTAGAACTAAAAATTCGAAGACATGTGACATCCACCAACCCGCATTTAGCCCGCGTGTTGGATTACGGCCCACACCCTCTCACAGAGAGGAGGCTTGTGTCCCAGCAGTAGGGACATTAAAAGGCTGATGATGATCTCTATAGCACAGGAACTCCGCTTAAGCGACGTCTTTCGTCGGTAGTGCAAAGCCGCATACTAAAATTCTTTGGACACGTCTCTAGGTGCAAGAGCAGTTCCATCGAGCGTCTTATCGTGCAGGGAAAGGTGGGGGGCACCAGGTGGCGAGGAAGGTCTCCTTTGCGATGGACCTATCAAATTAGGTTTGCTGTAGGTGGACCCTTGCACGAGTGCACGAGGGTGTGGGGTGGGGCACGAGAGAAAAGAAGGGAAGGATCGTGAGGCGAATAACATCGACCTCTGCAGATATCACTACGTGATGATCACAACCTCTCTGACTAGAGTATCACGGCTAAGAAGAAGAAGAAGAACTTTTTGCTTAGATTAAGATTTATGGCTGAATGGTAAGCCTTTTCCCAACTATATTGGGAACGACTTTCAGTGTTACCGGGTGCAGCTGGATACCAGTATTTTACATGAAGCGTCGGCCTTTCTGACCTCCACAACCCAGTAACTGGGTAACACTATATATACCCTTTGGCGAGACTGATGTCAGATTTCAGGATTCTGACTACCCGTAAAAAAAATACATAAGTACATTAAATAGTCCACCCATAACGACTGTCAAAGATCTTCAAATAACAGCCGAGACCAACGGCTTTTTTTTTTTTTTTGGTTGGTGGGAAATCATCTTATGACTTCTTCCGCTCTAGGGTGGAGCGGAAGGGCGTGTCAGACTCTTACTGACTAAAACCCACCCCTGTTCCTCCCTGCCCTACATGCCCAGGGGCGAGGTAACTCTTTCGAATTTATCCTCAACCCCAGGGCAGGCATTGGCCGTGGCAGGCCCCGTCCTTTTGCTGACAACTCTTTGAGGCGCGCGTGGAACACTACGCGCCGTCGACTCTCGGGCCTGGTGCTGATCGGACGGCGAGTTATCCACTACTCGCCGTCCGCAGGCCCGGGTAGACCAACGGCTTAACGTGCTTTCCGAGGCACGGAGGAGTCTCGGAATGGAATGAATAGGGTCACCCATCCACGGACCGACCTCGGCAAGAGTTGCTTATCCTCGCAGAGCGGCCCTTATTTTATATATTATATATTTAGCCACGAGCTCTTGCACTACATTAAGATGTCTTTCTTATTGAACCTTTTTTTTAACACATTTTTAGGTTTCCCGAGGGGTAACCAACGGGACCCTTTTACTAAGCCTCCGCTGTCCGTTCGTCCCTCCGCCCGTCCGTCTGTCTGTCAGCGGGCTGTATCTCATGATCCCTGATAGGTAGACAGTTGAAATTTTCATAGAATGTATATTTCTGTTGCCGCTATAACAACAAATAATAATAACAAATTAAAAATTAAAGGGTCTACTTGAAACGTTTTTTATTTTGACTTTTTCCGTTTATGGTACGGAACCCTTCGTATGCAAGTCCGACTCACACTTGGCCGGTTTTCATTAGCTTCACCTGTAACTAACTATGTAAAAAAATCTTAGAAGCTCAATTTGATCCACTTGCAGGTTTCCGATTAATCTGAAATTTGCTTAGGTACATGTTTAGATGACAACGTATGGTTGGCTAAGTGACGTCATATGGCGGTCTCCCAAAGATGGCGGATTAGTTATTTTTATGCATTTCCATGATCATCATCATCTTCCTGCCCTTATCCCATGTTACTTAGGGTCGGCGCAACATGTTTTTTTCTTCCATTCTGTCCTGTCAGCCGTCACGCTATCACTAACTTTTCTTTCATATCACTCCTCACACAATCCATCCATCTTTTCTTTGGCCTTCCTCTCTCACTCCATCCATCCACATTTATATTCCTTACTCTTTTAGTTACATGTGTTTCATCCCTCCTCTTCACATGACCATTATACCAAGATAAGCATCCATGCATTCCCATGATATGGATATCAAAGGTTTTGCAGAAAATAATACGAAAACCCGTGTTTTTTAACTATATTATTTTTCCTACACAAATAGCTCAAACTGTTTCAAGAGGTTATTGCTCCAGCCGTACTGCAGCTAACGTATGACCTTGAAGAATTGCAACACAAGCGTCATGTAGTGACCTGTCAGCTCTCAGGAATGCGGGTTACCATGCTAGGTGAACATAGCGTACTTACTCATAGTCATTTTCATGGTAATTTAGAAGCAAAGCATTGTTTGTGAATACTTCGCCTATTCAATGCGCAATGTTTCGGAGTTTACTCTGAGCTGGGGTCAAAGTTCTTTGTGGTAGCCAGTAGCATAGCAAATGTTTCAGAGAATTTATGTTAATCTTCCATAAACTGCTACCAAATACTGTAACTAAACCTATTTAGTTTATTATTATTTACTTTATTTTTCGTTTTTTAGGGTTCCGTAGTCAACAAGGAACCCTTATAGTTTCGCCATGTCCGTGCGTCCGCAGCTTAGCTCAGAGACTCTTAGTACCTACTAGAAAATTATAATTTGGCATGGATCTATATATTACTCACGCACAAAGTGGTAAAATGAAATCATGGAAAAAAAAATAGGGTTAAGCTCCTATTCAAGAAAAGTGCGGATGTTCTTTTTCTCGTCTATTTCGTGGTGTTTAGTGTCGTTGGATAGGCCATTGAAAAATATTACGGGTCTGTGAAAACCATTTTTCGATTCAGGGATCCGATTGCGTAAAATAAAGCTTTAAGTTGCTAATTTTTGTTAGAGTCGAGTGTGTGTACCCCTTTTTTTTTTTGGGGGGTGGGTATCATCCAATGACTTCTCCCGCTCTGGGTGGAGCGGGAGGGCGTGTCAGACTCTTACTGACTAAAACCCACCCCTGTTTCTTCCCTGCCTGAGTGCTCAGGGGCGAGGTAACTCTTTCGAATTTATCCTCAACCCCTAGGCAGGAAGAGTGTGTCCCCCTGCCATTTTTTGCTGACATTAAAAGGGAACCTATCACGGTTAAGTTAGCACTGTTAGTTTCAGAGTAATAGTCGGAGGGGCTCGTGGCTAAAGTAATAACAGCAGCACGGGTCTATCCATCAGGTTAAGCTACGCTTGCCGGGGTTGGTCCACGGATGGGTGACCATCTTTACATACCGATACTCGTCCGTGCCTCGGAAAGCACGTTAAGCCGTTGGTCCCGGCTGTTAATCGTGGATCTTTGACAGTCGCTAGGGGTCTTCAGTACCCCGAAAGTCTCACAACCAGTCTTACCCAGTAACTGAGTTGTTGAGGTAAGATAGGCGGTCGCTCCATGTAAAATCCATCGGTATTCAGCTGCATCCGTTTAGACTGGAAGCCGAACCCAAGATAGTTGGGAAAAGGCGCGGGCAGATTGATTGAGTCGCCTAACATATAAAATGTTTCTAGTTGTTAAATTTCGTACAAAATCCAAAATCCTTGGAAAAAATTACTTAGGTGAAGTACGGTTTACGGAACCTTACCATGTGCGTGGCCCGACACGCACTTGGCCGGTTTATTATTTAATTGAATTTTAACATTATTTACTAACCATATTTATGGTGCTTGTACACGGTGCATGTAGCTTGCGCATGTTAGGTTATATGCTCCGTGAAAGGTGGTGAGCGGGTCCAGCGACTCGAGCATCTATGATAGTCAACGAGAGTTACCCGCGAAAGGTACCACGATCCTATACATATTGAATATTTCGACTATTGTTATTGCTGATATAATCGATTGTCACTTAAGGGTGCCCTAGCCGGTTATTCTTCCAAACAAACGTAGTATGGCAATTACTTTACTATTTGATGGTGTAATAACAAAACAAAAAACATATATCAATTTATTTCGCCATTATCGAGCCCTGTATGGAAAAAGTAAAAAATAAATAATCAAAAAAAAAATACCAATTTTCTAAAGTAATCGCCATTTGTATGGAAGAATGACCGACTAGGGCACATCTCAAATCATCATAAAAAACTCAAAAACTTTGAAATCAGTAACCTTGTCAAATTAAACTTAATCTTTCTCAATCAAGACCTGAAAGAACGCAAAAGGAAAGAATGCAAATGAGCAGTAAACGCGATCCGTCAATAAGTGAGGAATGGAACCGGCCATTGTTGTCGGTTTACGAGCGCGCGCGGAATGCTAACAGGAACGAGCTGCTGGCTGAACGATAACAAACTGGCTTCCTGGTTCCTGGGCTTTGGTTTATGATTGGTTGTTTAAGAAGTACCTGTATAACGCAACATCACCCTTTGAGCGGGAGGCCGTGTCAGACTCTTACTGACTAAGGGTGTTAGTACACCAATCGATCGACCGTCGATCGATGCAATAGCTTTGGCTGACGAATACCTACCGGTCGACAAACAATCGATCGATCGATAGGTGTAATAACACCTTAAAACCCACCCAACACGGGTGACCCTCCTTCAGTGGCCTGTGCGTTCCAGCAGATGTAATCGCTAACTCAGTTGAAATCATTTGATAGGCACTATGCAGTACATTGCTCGATGGACATCGATTATAATAGGCACTACGGTTTATATTTTCCTATACGTCAAAGAAGCAATGTACAGCAAAGTGCCTATAAAATTGATGTCGACTGAGTTAGCGAATACGCGTGCAAAGCCGCGGTGACTCTTTAAAATACTCCCGCAACCCTGCCAGGCTCTAGCGAGGTCCGTCAATTATTGGTGACATCTCTTTGAGGCGCGCGTGGAACACAACGCGCCGCCAACCCAAGCCTGGGACGCGAGCTTCTCATTCCTCGCCGTCCGCAAGCCCGTGCCTGCGGTGGCCAGGATTCGGCTTGCGACTCCCGACTTTAACTCGATGAACCGTCATCAGCAGGTGTCGTATTCGCTAACTCAGTTGACATCAATTTGATAGGCACTATGCAGTACATTGCTGCTTTGACGTACAGGAAAATAAAAATGTATTACGTAGTGCCTATTATAATCGATGTCCACCAAGCAATGTACTGCAAAGTGCCTATCAAATTAATGTCAACTGACTTAGCGAATACACCTGCTCGTCTTACCCAAAGGAGTTGATGGTTAGGAAGAACATTGCTAAATAGTTTTGTTTTATAGAAATAAACGTGGTTTTTATGTCACTTTGAAATACCCAAATTGCAAATATCAAATTGTAGTTTCCTATGAGATGTTCTGGGAAATCTCGACTTTAAAAAAATGCCGTTTGGGTTGATGACTGAAAAAATCTAATTTGTCCGTCAGTTAAATAACCAAAAAATATTGGATGCGTATTTTTTCTATTGTCACGTAAACAAAAAAAACCGGCCAAGTGCGAGTCCGGACTCGCACACGAAGGGTCCGTACCATAAACTGAAAAATAAAACATATTTCTAGAAATGTGTTTTTTGTTTTTTTTTTAGGGCATCTCATGCATGAGTCATCATGATCCGTAATAGCAATTTTCACACAGCGCGTATTTTATATTTTTTGCCGTTACTTTTATTATTTGTTGTTTTAGCGGCTATAGAAAATCAACTGTGTAGCAATTACGGATCGTGAGATACAGCCCGCTGACAGATGAACCGACAGCGGAGCCAAATTAAATGAATTTGTTTTTTAGATTGTAGATATCCTAAGTTATGTGCTCTACTAACAAATGAGTCATGGTTACTTGAATAAATAAATTGTATTGTATCGTATTGTAGTAATAGGGTCCCGTTGGTTACCCTTCGGGTAGGGAACCCTAAAAATGAAGACGATACGTGTCTGGGTGTAATTTATCTATAATATTTATGTATTTATGTAAGTATGTTTATCAGTTGTCTAGTACCCATAACACAAGCTCTGCTTAGCTTGGGACTAGATGGCGTTGTGTGATAGTTGTAGAATATTATTATTATTATTTTGACATATGTTTTATGTTCTCGGCTAGCCGGGAAGGGCTGATAATACGGGCCTAAGCCAAGTGATTATCAGTTGGAATCTGGGATAGATGAAGTGCGGTCACGCGCAGAAGATTATATGGAAGATGGTAGCGTATTATACAGTGCCTTGAAATTTCTTAAGACGACACACCTTAGTTAAAATTGTACCACTTTCTACTTAAAAGTGACATAACGAACTTTGATGCGTTTTATATTTGTATTTTTTTATTGAATTGAAAAAGCTACGGAATGAATAGATTTTTTCCCCCTTGAATCATCCCTAGCTATGCGTTGCGGGATTGCATTAGAAGTATTTCCTCTCCTATCTACCCAATGCAATACTTTTACAACCTTGAACTCAATAGTTTTTAATAAAAAAATATTAATAAAAATACCAAGGAAACATTTGACCATGACATCATGAGGGGTTACTTGCTAACTTAATTTTGCTGCCCATCTCATACGACATCGACCTTATGGTTGAGGGTATAGAGGTTATAGCGGGTGCGTCAAAAGGTGGTAAAGTTGAACATCCTGTGGCCTGCGCGTGCGCGGATGCGGTGTAGGCAGGCGGTAATAAAGCCGTACTATACATAGAAGTCGATAGCCTCAAAATACATTACGTGGGCTATGTGCATGCAGGTTGAAGTAAAGTTATTGTGCTTATGTCATTTTCTGGAATGGTGTTTATTATTTTTGGGTTATTCCTTCCCCTCCCGTGTCTGGCCGGCTGAGCTATTGATGCACATCGTATCGATGATTTTAGCTTACCCCTACATGTGTCCGCTTGACATTTCGAACACTTCTTCTTACACCCACTGGGAGTCCGCTTGACACGCAAGGGGTTAAGTTTTGTATATGATTGGTTGTTGTGTTTTGTTCATCCCTCGTTTGGAATTGAGTAGTAAATGTAGGTATCTGCATAGGGTATCGATCAAAACTTGTTTCATTTAATTTCGATTATTAACTGATCACTATGTATCTAAGAGGTATATGTGGCGACGCTCCCCCATACGTCCCCACATTGGCCTCTTACATGGGGGAGGTCTATGTTTTTGGCTTGGTGATGAATGGCCCGTAAGAGGACATGCACTGCAGCTAGTACCGAGTTATTGGTAACTCGACGTAGGTATTCCCGCCAGGACTTGGAAATGCTCTATCTGTAGAGTCGGACTTGTAAACGAGAGTCAGTGAGATTGCTAGTTCCACACCAACTATTTTATTTCATGCAACGCAAAAGTACCAATACAGCTGGACTTAGTGAACAACCTGCTGTTACCAGCATCATAAGCATAGATAGTAGATTTAATAAAGCTACTCTTCTGAGCCTATCAAGTTCTCTAAAAGTACATCTATCAGTTATGACATCAATTTAAACATACCTGAAAATAAATTTTAAAATACTGCATAGCTATTATTATATATAAAACTAAGATTAAAAAATAGTAAAAAGTTTATTCGTTAATTTCAGAAAAGCATTGAGTTGGAAATCTCGAGCCTATAATTAATTAGAAAAAAAACATAAAACAATAACCGACAGCCTTAGGCCCTCAAGTTATCTCCAAACTACACTCGACTCGAGTTAAGTTTAACTAAACGTCCCAGCAAGTTTGTAACGAGGGTTCCCACCTGTTGTCTCTACTAATAAAGAGAACCTGTATAATTAGTCTTCAAACCGATCCATTGTTTGTCACTCGCCCAGAACTGACGCGAACGTCGACGGACCAACACGCGTGCGATCAAACGCTCTGACAGACAGAGTAGAACCAATGAATCGATCTAAACGCGAAACAAAACGGAATTAGAAAATTGCAAAGCGAAATCGGAAAATTAAAAAAAAGTGACCTCTAATTTTGAAAAATAGAACGCGGATTCGGAAATTTCGAACGTTTGAAAAATTTTGTGCATTCAGAATTGGAAATTGTTTTTATTTCTTTTTCCAAATTCGATTTTTTGAATTGTTTAGTGGTGACGGATTTGGAAAATTTGAAGTGAAGTGTCTTTTACGCAATGACCCCTGTCGGGCTTCTGTTCAAAGTAAACAGGTAGGTCTCGTTTACATGTTTCTGTTCGAGAGTGTTAAATATTGAACATGGGATGTGTTAATGTGTGTCGTCGTGGATATTTCTTTAACATTGTTATTCCGCTGATGTTTCTATTGTAATGCCTTCGGGCGAGACTCGAGACTTTGAATCTTTGGTTTAAGATTATATTGTTGATCAGTTCTCTTCATGAATGCATAATGTTTTCTTTTTAAAGTGTTGTGTATAATGTTAACTTTGTATTTTGTTTGGTACCGATTTTTTTCTTATTAAATTCAAGTTTTTTGTTGATGGTCATAAAAGATTTTAACAGATAAATTTAAGTGACATTACACACAGTTAGTTCATTAATTGGTATGGCAACATGTTTTTTTTTTATTGTGTATTTTAGTGGTAGGCACGCGTTTGACCACTATCTCACCTGATGGTAAGCGATGATGTGGTCGAAGATGGAGCACGGTTGCCTAGAAGTTATCTATTCACTCTTGACTTAAAGACTCCCAGGTTGTAGCTATCAGGTAACACAGACTCCGGTAGGGAATTCCACTCCCTAGCTGTACGCACAATGAATGATTTCTCAAAACGCTTTGTGTTTACTTGCATATCTATTTTATGCAAAAATCTATAGACTAAATACTTATAAAAATTATTCTATTTCCCTTGGTCACGGCATCAAGCGTGAACAGCTGGACCGATTTCGCTAATTCAATTTTTTTGTTCTGTTTGTTATTGTCAGGAGAAGATTCTTATGAAAAAATAAAATAAGAAAGTTGCGCGGAAACTTGGAAAATTTCAGAAAACTTAACGAAGAATTTTTACGCAAAAGTGCCAAAAATGGCCGTTTCTGACACTTTTGCCTACTACTTTGGATACGAAACATTTTGAGACCTGTTTTAACAACATAAAAATTCTTTATCCTCTTTGTAACAAACGTGAAGTTGGATTTTTTAATATTTATTTTCTGTGCTATGCTACGATTTTTTATTCAATGAGGGCGCCACTGGACCGCGAGAAGGGCCTTAAGGCGCGTTGGGCATTTTTGAGATGGGATAAATAATTGAACTCGCGACGCTGTTACCCGCTACGAGTGCTACGATGCGTAGCACTCGTAGCGGATCTCGTAGCGGATTGAAGTGAAAACTTCTTTAGGCGCGTTGGGCATTTTTGTTCAAGTTTTCACTTCTGTCGGCACTCCCGGAGTGTTTTTACCAACCATATCACCCGATGGTAAGCGATTATGTGGATACATTCAAACTTTCGCATTTATTTAAAATTCAAATTCAAAATTATTTATTTTGGGACAGCTAGATTTAAAATATATTAAGGATTTTAACTTGTACTCGATCCTGTAAATGGATAAGCACATACTTAAGTAATACTTGGACAATGAAATCTATCTTATGGCTAAAGAGGCTCTTAAGTCATTGACTGCCATAGGGGACACATGGTGACCGGTACAACAATAGATTTTTAATTGTGTCGGTTGTCTGGCAGTCAACGTGTTATGGCGCTTGGTATCATATAATATAACGATTATCTTATTAGGTTTTTTTCTTTTTAACTGCAGTTGCAGTAAGGAATGTTCAAGAACGGTGCATTTAAGAATTTACTCTGTGGTTTTATTCGAATTTGAGTTTTTCCTTTGTTAGCTTGTCACTTATATAAATAAGTGACAAGCGAAATAGTTTGGTGGCCCCCCTTTTTTATTGTTGATAGGCACGCGTTTGACCACTATCTCACCTGATGGTAAGCGATGATGTGGTCGAAGATGGAGCACGCTTGCCTAGAAGTAACCTATTCACTCTTATGTATGTTGGGTCAAAATATATTCATTGAGATTGCCAAAAAATGTCGTCGGCATCATCAGCAAGTCTTAAAATAATTGAAGATCTAGTATTCCCACGTTAGCCAGTTCAATCGGTTCTAGTTAACACAATGATGGATGTGGGCAATTCGTCATGATGATCACGTTCGTGCGTGCAACACTGACTTTAATTGTTATCCAGCCAGATGTTATTTTTTTTTTTAGTATTGAACTTTTTTGCACGTGAATGTTACTCGTGAATGTGAATGTGTCGAGTAACATAAGCATAGATAAAGAAAAAAAGACAGAAAAAACATTAGCCACAGTTTTTATCAGCCTAGTAATTTTCCCACTGCTGGGACACAGGCTTCCTCTTTGTAAGAGGGTGTGGGCCGTAATCCACCGCGCGGGCCCAATGCGGATTGGTGGATGACACATATCTTCGAAATTTTGGTTCTAGGACGTGCCCGTTTCATCGAGATGTTTTCCTTCACCGTTTTGAGAGCAGTGGTGACGAATAAATTAGGTACACAAAGTAAGGCGCTTGCTTGGGTTCGAACCCACGTCCTACAACTTGTAAGTCGCGGCCGTAACCACTGGGCCACACCTGCTGCGAGTGGAATAACTCCTAACTCCTCAGTTCTGTTAAATAGTTTTGGAGGCGCTATTAAAATGTCTGAAAAAAGGGAGTATGACTCAGCAAACAAAATCTAATATTTCTATGATTTTTTTATTCGGTAGTTAAGAAACTTATCGCAAGGTTTTTATAAATCAGTTATTAATTTGTTTAAATTTTGGCCGTTTTGTATTGTCATTGAAGTCGAATACAAATATCTAAGTTAGGTACCAGGCAGGGAAGGAACAGGGTTTTTTATTTATTTAGTCAAAATCATCCAATGACTTCTCCCGCTCTGGGCGGAGCGGGTGGGGCGTGTCAGACTCTTACTGACTAAAACTCCACCCCTGTTCCTTCCCTGCCTGAGTGCCCAGGGGTGCGGTAACTCATTTTCAGAATTTATCCGCTACCCCTAGGCATGCAGACACCGGCCACGATGGGCCCCGTCAGTGGTGGCTGACACTAATCTCTTTGAGGCGCGCGTGGACCACTACGCGCTGTCATGGCCGATACCTGCCCGGGGGTTGAGGATAAATTCGAAACAGAGTTACCTCGGCCCTGGGCACTCAGGGCAGAAAGGAACAGGGGTGGGTTTTAGTCAGTAAGAGTCTGACACGCCCTCCCACTCCAAACAGAGCGGGAGAAGTCATTGGACGATTTCCCACCCACCCAAAAAAAAAAAAAAAAATTACTAGACCCAACTACTGCATCTCCTGAAAGGCAGAATCAACAATGTCGACCAGCACAAAAAGACCCAAGTTCAAGAAATTAATCAGAAAAGAACTACAGAGCAGTAAGGATATACAATATAATTTCCACTTTCATATAAAGGAGGAAGCAGAGTTAGGCCAAAAAGCAAGAAGTGACTTTTACAACTGGGAATACTGGGATAGCCAAGTTTTTTTTAAGCGTTGCCCCACACTAGGAATTACTCCTGTATTGTGGGATTTGTGGGTGCTTTCACAAACATGTAAACTCACATACCTACACAAGACACCTTTTTCTTTAAGTGAAAACTTCTTTAGGCACGTTGGGCATTTTTGAGATTTGAAAAATTATTGAACTCGCGCGACACCGACACTGGCGCTAACACCGACGCCGACACCAACGCCGACACCGCTACGCGATCCACTACAACTGCTACGAGTGAAGTGAAAACTTCTTCAGGCGCGTCGGGCATTCTTGTTCAAGTTTTCACTTCTGTCGGCACTCCCGGAGTGCCACTCTTTTTTTTTTTTTTGGTGGGAAACCTTCAAAAGGCGCCTTCTAGGGACTTCTAGGGAAAAGACAGGAAGTGAGGGATTCTTACTTCACTAAAACCACCCCGGTGATCACCATCAGCACAACCGCCCCGTTACTGTTAAAAAAAACTACTCCGGAACCCCCTCTATGCAACGCCTGTTAAAAAAAAAGGTCACATCCCGAAGGAGACCGTAAAGAAGTCTCTCCTGAGCCTTAGTCCAGCGAGTGCACGGCAGCACGTGATCATAGTGCCGCCGTATTCCCTGGAATCTTTCGGTGGGCAATCAGAGTCCCCAGAGCGCCCGAGATTCCATACACAGACACCTAGACCCGGAACAACTATCTGTAGGCCAAACAAATATTTGATTCGTGCGGGAATCGAACCCGCGACACGCATTGCAGCAGCCAATCGCTCAACTACTACGCCAATCGTACCGTGCAATAGTCAGTTATACCACTTCTCTGGCTTTTATGCTGAACTGCAGGCGTATTCGTTAACTCAGTTGCCATCAATTTGATAGGCACTTTGCCGTACATTTGCTGCTTTGACGTATTGGAAAACCGTAGTGCCTATTATAATCGATGTCCACCGAGCAATGTACTGCATAGTGCCTATCAAATTGATGTCAACTGAGTTAGCGAATACACCTGCTGGACCTATTTGGCGCAGCCTACTTTTTTTTTCTTTTAAAATGTTTAAGTTTTTGTGTTTTTTGTTTGTTGTTATTATTTTTTGTGTGTGTGCCTTTAAACTGTGGCTAATAAATGTTTTTTCTTTCTTTTTTTCACTTGTGAGATCAAAAAATCTTGAAATAAGTTTGTCTATCTTCCTCATTAGAGTCTCGAGGTGCGTTACCGCTACAGCAGGAATACTGCTCACCCCACAAAAAACAACGCAACTGCATAGAACGGAGCTGCATGCTTTTTACTCCTTCTTGCATGAGCGTGAAGATATTTTAAACTGACTTTACAATTTCCATGTATTTGTATACTTGATTAGAGGGTAGATAAATTAGGGTTGTCTAAGATTTTGTTTGAATATGTTCTAGAATAATACTATAGTTTCAAAAAACTAAATAAAAATAGTTTTTCATATTTTCTCAGAAAACCCTTTAATTTGATACCCTTATCATGGGAATGCATAAAAAATAATTAGTCCGCCATATTGGATTTAGAATGACGTCACTTATAGCTTACCGTGCGTTGTCATCCAAACAAAAAACCGGCCAAGCGCGTGTCGGACTTCACACATTTAGGTTTCCGTACCAAATGAGGGAATTATCAAAAAAAAACATCTGATTTATCAATATATTGGTATTTGTTAGTAAAATATTCGTAATAACAAACATTATCACCAAATTTAAAGTTTATAGGTCAATGGGAAGTTAAAAAATTCGACGGGCACGTGAGTGACAACAAAAACTCACTAAAATGCATAAAATCTGTGATTGAACTAAAATAAACTCGTTAAAAGTTGTTTTTTATCAGTCTGGTTTTTTGATATTTTCAATTTTTGAAGTGAAAACTTCTTTAGGCGCGTTGGGCATTTTTGTTCAAGTTTTCACTTCTCTCGGCACTCTTTTTTTATAATGGGTAATGATTGGTACGTGGCAGCCCTATCGCAAGTGAGGCTAGACTACATATTTATGCCTTCAAAGGCAGAGAGGAAGATCTAATTACTTGTCAACTAACGGTTATTCGATGTTACTTAACTTGATATCTTGCATGCTGGGGCGCCATGTTGACGGAGTATCGACAGTATGTGACTTTGAAGAAATACATTTAATGATTTGAGAACAAAACTATGATCATGACATTTTTGTTGTAGAGTATTTGTACTGGACAGTTGTAATGGATAACTCATACCAAGTTTGGTATGAGTTATCCATTAATGTTTTTAACCAGTGGTGCTTGGCAACTGGGCTTACCCCAGTTGTAAATATCCCCTTTGTGCCTAATAGTACGAGAGCCCATGACCAAGATTTTTGCTTCATCGTTTTACGACCAAAACCGTACAAAATCGATAGATTTAGTAAATCCAAAAAAAAAAATTCTGAAATATGCCGCGTCACGCCTTTTTTTTTGGGGGTAGAAAATCATCCAATGACATCTCCCGCTCTGGGAAAGAGCGGGAGGGCCCCCCCTGCCACTCTGTTCCTTCCCTGCCCTGAATGCTTGACCAGGCCGTATTTTTAAATCTATCATAAAAAAAATACCGAAGTGTTTCATAGCAATCTGTCTGATTTTTCAGAATGTAGTTGAACGATAGATTCTGGAAACCAAAAACACAATTTTCAGACAGCAGTAGCGTCACAAACAAGCGTTTGAAAAATACTGTTTTTGCAAAAAAAAAATATCGTGGCCCGCACTAAATTCAAACTTAGGACATTGTATGAGAGCGAGAGAGACTCCACGCCACATGCAACTGGCGACGCCCCGCGTCTCCGTAAACGGGACCTAATGTTGGCTCAACTGATAAAGTTTTACAACGAACCTATAAAGTAGTGCAACGGGCTACAAAAGTAGAGCCAACATTACTGCATATTAAGAATTATTTGTTGAAACACACTGAATGCCTGAGAATTCCCTATTCTGTTTGTTCAACACAATTACAATTTGACAAATAAAAAAAAATGTAATGACTTGTCAATTTTTATTGTAACCTACCAACTAAATAGCATTTAGCTACTTCTAGTAACTTTTATAGTAAAACAATCTGACAATCTAGCAACTTTTTGCAAAATGTCTTGTCAGTAACTAAATGTAGCAGTTGCCAACACTGCAGGTGTTCGGTAACTCAGTTGACATAAATTTGATAGGCAGTACATTGCTGCTTTGACGTATAGGAATACAAAAATGTACTATGTAGTGCCTATTATAATAAATGTCCACCGAGCAAAGCAGTAATGTACTGCATAGTGCCTGTCAAATTGATGTCAACTGAGTTAGCGAATACACCAGCTGGTCAGAACAACCTGCCGGACGCTTGCGCTGTAGTGAAGCGAGGGACAGAAGTATAATTAGCAACGCCCGTTTGCCGGACGATCCTGAAACGTTCTTTTCGTTTTTGGAGGTCTAGCTGACATTTAAAATGTTTGAAAACCATTTTTTGGTAATCACGGCAGCAATACAAAAGGTTTAAAAAAAAAATTGAACCAGGCTGCTATGAGATAGGTTGGTTAAATTTTTTGAAATTTTTAAAAATGCTTTCAGGCCACATGTGACGCGCAAAATTTCTGAAAACAAACTTTTTTCTAATAAAATTACGAAACTTATGTACATTTTTAATATCAAACATATTGTGAGAAAACCGTCTGCTTATTTTTTTTTCTGATATAGCAGAAATGGGCCCACATAAAACTGAGACATTTTTGGCCGGTACTGCTCACCTGGGTTCAGATTCATCTAGTCTAACGATTTTATACGGTTTTGGCCGTAAAACGATGGACCATGGTTTTGGTCTCTCGTACTTTAATAGCCTAGCATTGTTCTGTCTCCCGCTTGATTAGGAGGGAAGTAGAAACGATGTTTTTCTTACTCCTCCGCTGTCTTTTCTGATTAATTTCGTTGCGGGACCCAAGACAGTTTAATCGTTTCTCTGAGACTCGTCGAGCTTCATTGCCTCTGATTTTGGCTTACAGAAGTTACAGTGGTTTGAAAATAGTGTGGCGGACTTGTACAAAAAAAAAACTTGATATGAGAGCTTTTAGACATAACTGGGCACAAATTCAGGGTGAGAATGGGTTCTTAGTGGGTTTTCGGCTAGGGTGGTGTTTTTTTTTGGGATATTTCATTAGGATGTTCTCTGTAGCTGTATGAATGAATGAAAAGAAATTGCATGCAGCTGAGATGACTAATGAGACAAATTAAGAATCAGTATACCAGATGAAGCCTGAAGGTGGCACCGCTGACTGAAAAGTTGTGTGAAAATCGGTTGTCGTGGTACGGGCATGTGATGCGGCGGAATGAAGAAAATGTCGTGAGAAAAGTCTTGTGTATGAATGTGGATGGCTATAAGAGTAGGGGAAGGCCAAAGAAACGATGGATGGACTGTGTGAAAGAGGATATGGGTAAAAAGGGGGTGACTACAGAGATGACGACTAATAGAGGAGTATGGAAGAAAAAGACATGTTGGCCCGACCCCAAATAAATTGGGATAAGGGCAGGAGAATGATGATTCTCTGTAGCTGTAATTTATTGTAGCTGCCCACAACATATGTAGTTGAACAAAGAGAGCAATTTATACCTGCTTCCAGACATACCTCAACACTATCTTGTTACTAAATAAGGATTAGCAGATTTTATGGCGGGATTTTTTGGAGAGAAGTTCAGTGGCAGTTTTATTTATTCGTTTAATTGGATCCAAGTGGATATTGTGATGTAACTAAAAGTAGTTTTGTGTCTCAAGTGTCTATGCGACTAGGCAATATATGGAATTATTGAAACAGCGGCGCGATCTCGGTAAAATGATGCTGAGAATCTTATTGTAGTATTGACTACCTCAGCGAAGCTTGCAGAGAAGGTTGACTCAATACATTTTCTGCCAAATACTGCAAAAACATTGGAATGTATTACATCCGTATTCTAATAGATAATAAAGGGACTGTACTCTGTATTTAAAAACTGATTACTTTCTAAACTTGACATTGGCTAAATGCACAAACAGTGGGAAGATAAAGGTAAAAAAACCGGACAAATGCGTGTCTGACTTAGCACATTTAGGGTTCCGTACCAAATGAAGGAATTAGAAATTTTCATTTCATTAGAAAAAATTTGATTTATAATGTATTGGTATTTGATAATAAAATATACGTAAAATCATAGTCGGAACAAAATTTTGTGACTGACAGACGGACAGACAGACGGACGTAGAGACGGACACGTAACGTGATTGACAGTAGTTATACCCGAAGGGTCCAAACAGAGCCCCCGTTTGGACCCTTCGGGTACGGAACCCTAAAAACCGGCCAAGTGCGTGTCGGACATAGCACATTTGGGGTACCGGGGTTTTGGGGTTTGGGGTTTGGTGATAATAAACGTTATCACCAAATTTCAAGTTCATAAGACAATGGGCAAAATTCTTCGGCACAAAATTTTGTGACAGACGACGGATGACACGAAGCGACAGCAATAGGGCTCCGTTTGGACCCTTCGAGTACGGAACCCTAAAAATAGAATTAGCAAAAGTAGGGGTGCCTGTAGCACTTCTAGTTGACAGGCGTGATGTTATATGCAATTTAAGAACAATTTATCGATGAACCCCACTTTTTAACGAGACCAAAGTCCGGTACTCAATAGGAAGTCGCAATATACCGGATAAAAACTGTTACTTATGCAAAAAAATATACCTGTATTGATCGAAGAAGCCATGCATCCGTTCAACGGTGTTATAATGAAGTTTTCGACCTCATTTCCTGGTGTCGATAGACTGCCATTGATGAAGTAAAACTGAGACAGTATTGTATTGGGGTAATCTACCACGGACCACATTTTTTTTTAATATTGTTAGACTCACGCTTGACCACTATCTCACCTGATGGTAAGCGATGATGAGGTCGACGATGGAGCACGCTTGCCTAGAAGTAACTTCACGGAGTAACTATTATTCTGTCTATTAGAAACGCAATACGTATAGGATTGTTACTTTCCCTCTGGGGACAAAAGAGCAAAACATGTTACTCATAAGATCTCAAACGCCAGAAAACGACAACGCGACAGGCCCAGAAAGAGATGGATGAGACGGGATGAGTTGGACTTCTTTTTAAAAGACTGGCACATAATCGTAAAAGATCGTAAATGATAAAAATGCTTTTATTTATGCAAATAGGTTTTAACAACACTTTTACACGTCAAAATTTTTCTTGTCAGTTTTAGCTAGATGAGGCCGGTGTTTCCTAGCTGACTACCATGAAAAGAAACACCGAAACAAAATCAGAGGTCTAAGTCTCTTTTAAAGTGTTCAAATCCATACAATATGTACTGGTCAAATCATATGAGAACCATGTACGTTAATGTCTGGGCTGAGCTTTTGAGGAAAGCAACACGCAGATTTGAGTGGACCTGTCCAGACAGTGCAAGCATTTATCAGTTATTGTGAAACTCAACTATGAACTTTGAGGAGCTCAACGAACCGACGAACAATTCCAAAGTAAGGACATTTGGGTAGGCCGCAAAAGTACTCAAACTGCCAGACATCATAAAATCTAGGTGAATATAACAACCCATATAGTTCTCGCATTTACATTATGCTATATGAGGACCATGCAGCTTAGTGCCTGTACCTAATGGTCTTTTGAAGAAAGAACCACACATATTTGAGTGAACCTGTCCAGTCAGTGCAAGCATTTGTCAATAGTCGAATAGCTCAACTTAGAACACGTAAAAGTGGTAAAGAAACTCCTTTGCCGTGTAGTAAGACATAGCATGCTCATAAATATCAAAATAAGTATGCATCTATATCTAGCCTCAAATCGCAGTGGAAGAAACGCTTTTACGAGCGTAATTTGAGAAATACCCCATGCTAAAATTTTAGCACAAACAGAATCACGAAATATTTTTTTATAGAAAACACCTAGGCCTCTGCTGATCCACCGTGACCAAAGCCTAGTCATGCGTTGAAACTGTAGTTAGATCTAAGTGTAGGTATAAATTACACACGCTGTTTTGTTACAAGGAGAACATGGCTTTTTAAAACGTTTTTAAAAGATTCTGTAAAAGTAAATTACGCTATGAATAATTGAATGTACATTTCTATAGACAGCTGTTAAGAATCGTTTTACTATCTACAGTGAAGGATACTTCTATCCTTCATAATTTTCAAGGAAGGTTTTAGTATATAATACATTAGGATCTGATGAAGATCTCCGGAGATAGACAGTGGAACTCTTCCATAACTAACAGCAAATGACTCGCGATTGATCCGATCATATATATGTCCACGAATTGTTAACACAATCTAATTGGGAACTACAACTAAAAAAGTAAAAATAAAAAAACTTTTTTTAGGTAGGTACAAAAAGTTGAAACGATATCCAAAAAAATAAATAAAAGAAGTGCAAAATAACTTTAATTTCGGAAATCGATGTCAAAAAACGAAGAAACAAAACAGGAACACCGACTTCCGAAATTAAAGTTATTTTGTAATTTTTTTGTTTTTTATTTTATTTTGAAAGACTGTTCTATTTTTTTTTTAAAAAGATTTTTTTTTTTAATTCTTACTATAGATTGACTATTCTAGATACCGAATCTACTACTGGACCCTTTTTACTTGGACGCCCACAAATATTGAACAAGTTCTATGGTTTGGTACCTATAACGAATGACATGCCCTTTTTTTTTTCTTTTTTTTTGTGGCGTGGTACATTATCCAATGACATCTCGCGCTCTAGGGTGGAGCGGGAGGGCGTGTCAGACTCTTACTGACTAAAACCCACCCCTGTTCATTCCCTGCCCTGAGTGCCCATCCCAAATGCGGTAAAATTATTTTATGTTTTGGTGAAAAATGTTAGGTATTTTATAAAATTAAAAACTAAAACATTTGATAGTCTTACAGAAATCATAGCTGTACTCAAATTATTCAAATTTTTCTTGCAAAGAAATCAAATGAACAACATTAAACACCCCACAATACAGATTAATTCACAAAAACCTGAAAAACCCGATTTAAAGTCGTAAACCAACTGCCACTTTTTCACACTACCACAAAATTTATGAATGAAAATTTTACTTGCGTGTGAGTCGATTTTATCATAACTTGGTACATTCGTTAAACCGCAGTTAAAGTAACGTTCGTACGTAACCGCATACCTTCGAAAAGTTATTTAACACTAATACATATTCACACATTGGCTCATTAACTTAGTTAACAGGCTGTGAACATTGTTCTTTGATTTATTGGTCTACGTTGATAATATATGTTGATGTTATGTGATTGACAAGTTTTATTTACTTTTGGTATTCTGTAAGTAGATAAAAGTATGGCCCTGGAACGCAAACTGCAACTGAAGGATCACGGGGTGGGTTTTAGTCACTAAGAGTCTGACACGCTCTGAAGTTATTTGATTATTATTATTACCAAACTTAAAAAAAGAGTATGGTGGTGGCTTGGCAGGACGAGGTTACAGTTTCGAACGCAATTAGCAATGTGACATTTTCAAGTTTCTATTTATTATTAGTACTAGGCTACTGTGCTTAGGCTACAAGTTGTAGGTTGTGGGTCCGAACCCAGGCGTTTTACTTTCTGTCAAATAATTTAATCACCGTTGCTCTCAAAATAGTGAAGGAAAACATCGTGAGGAAACCGGCATGCCCAGAACCAAAAACTTCGCAGACATTTGCAGTCCACCAACCAGCATTGGGCCCGCGATATGGACTCAGGCGTCAGGCCTCCTCTCTATAATAGGGGAAGGAATGGGCTGTACACATTAGGTATAAAGCTGATTATACCAAGTTATGGAAACCATCCAATGACTTCTCCCACTCTGGGTGGAGCGGGAGGGCGTGTCAGACTCTTACTGACTAAAACCCACCCCTGTTGGGCGCCACAATTCTCTGCCTGAGTGCCCAGGGGTGCGGTAACTCATTTTCAGAATTTATCCGCTACCCTTGGCATGCAGGCACCGGCCACGATGGGCCCCGTCAAAAAAAAAAATGTGGAACGCTTCACGATTTTGCGTGTCATCCTTGCGCAGGGGCCATGCTAACCTTCTGTTTATCGTTCCAATTTTAGTATATGTACTGCCCAGGCAAGTACAACATGTCATAGGATGATTTGATAATTTGCGTTTTCGCGAAATCCCAAGGGAAACTCTAGGGATATTGCGAAAACATGGATAATAATTAGACAACGGTGAAAACATTTCTCAATTAGGTTAGATTAGGTTTAAACTGCGACCCCTAGAAACGACTAGATTTTATTTTTAGTACACTACCCGGCTACCACTTTCACAATTGCCTAATTATCCGTGTTTTTGCAATATCCCTAGGGTTTTCGCGAAAATTCGAATTATCAAATCATCCCACGACACACAAATTTGCCACTATTCCTGCCTACCCCTAACTACCTGTAACTCTAAAGCCTCGACACACAGCCGGTAACACGATAGCCCGGTACTGCCCGATGGACAGCCGCGCAGTTTCCCATTGCTATCTGTTACATTACAGCTCCCAGCCTACAAACTCGTGGACTTGTGGTGTTTACAGTCTTGTTTTGTTACTTTTGTTGGTTGAATACGAGTACAGTGGATTTATTGACTGGAAGAATAAGTTTTATCTACTTTAAAGAAATTATCGATAATGGAAACAAAAACTTTTTTTACAAAATAACAACCGACTTCCAAAAAAGAAAATACTTACACTAAAAATTAAAAAATAATTTTAATTTCGGAAGTCGCTGTTCGTATTTTATTTCTTCGTTATTTGACACCGACTTTCGAAATTAAAGTTATTTTTTTAATTTTTAGTGTAAGTAAATGTTTTCTTTTTGGAAGTCGGTTGTTTTTTTGTAAAAAAGTTTTTTATTTTTCACTTTTTAGTTGTTATACTCCAGAACTAAAAACCCCAATAACATGTACGTGGAATTTAAACATACTCGTACTACGTATTTTGCGTTTTTGTTCAGTTTTTCAAAAAGCGCTGAAGCGATTTCGATAAAATTTATATGGAACCACCTCGGGAGTATATTCTTTCGGATCAAATCTTCGAAAAAATAAAAAAGAATTTTGAAAATCGGTCCACAAATGACAGAGAAATCGGTGGACATACATAAAAAAAAAAAATACAGTCGAACATCTCAGCCAGAAACTCCTTCTTTTTCGAAGTCGGTTAAAAAGTCAAATCATTAACAGTGTAGAGCCAAAATTACATACAGGATGTAACTACCAATTGAATTTGAAAAATTATTTCTGTATATGATAGCCAAATTCATGAGGAAGGCTATAAGGCTATCTAGCATTACTCTGTGACCCACGGGAGCAGAACACTAATGTAATTTTGTTACTGTTCTGCTCCCGTGGGTCGTAGCGTGGACACGCGGGTAAAACCGCGGGAGACAGCTAGTTTTAGATAATGCTTCTATCCATGGAAATGATCAATTTTCTTCAAGAAGCCATAGCAAATACTCTAAAAATTGGTCTTTTCGTACAAAGTTGTCATCTCTTGATTCAAACGTATAAGTTTAGAGAATTTCCCATTCTTTAATGTCGTAGTCCTTTTTTTTGTGTGGGGTGCGAAATCATCCAATGACTTCTCCCGCTCTGGATGGAGCGGGAGGGCGTGTCAGACTCTTACTGACTAAAACCCCCCCCTGTTCCTTCCCTGCCTGAGTGCCCAAGGGTGCGGTAACTTATGTTGAGAATTTATCCGCTACCCCTAGACATGCAGGCACCGGCCACGAAGGCCCCGTCAGTGGTGGCTGACATCTCATTGAGGCGCGCGTGGAACACTACGCGCCGTCGACTCACGGGCCTGGTGCTGATCGGACGGCGAGCTACGCACTGCTCGCCGTCCGCAGGCCCGGGTCTACGGTGGCCGGAGATCGTCTCGCGACGTCCTATGCCCAGTGCCTCTCCTGCGGTGGTAGCGGCCGGGACTGTGAGGGCCACTCCGTTGAGCTTCCCTCACGCATCCCGCAACCGCCTTCGCGAGCATTACTGCTTCGCAGAAGGCGGAGACTGCTTCCCATTCCCTCTCGCTCCGTACCATGGCCTGAACCAGAGCCGGGCGTGAGAGGTCGCCGCCACCTATCGCATCCACGAGGACACGGCAGTGCTATGCCCAAGCAGGGCAGACCTCCACCGTATGCTCCACCGTGTCCTCTGTAAAAATTTGGGAGGTGTGAGGGGGTCACTAGTAAAAATGTGTCACATAAAGATTTTACTTTAAAGCTCCAAGCATCTTCTATTGCAATCGAATCACTGTTTATAAACTTTATACTCGATTTTATCAAAACCAAGTATCGAGTCAAAGTATCTATCGACTGACTTCGCCGTGTCAACCGCTTTTGAATAATAAACAGCTTAGATTATGAAACTCATATCAGATTTTGTTAGAAAATACGCGAAATTGTCTAGACGTGGGTAGTTTATATTCAGCTATAAATATTGTGGTGGAATTTGTTTAGAATATAGAATAATTTTGCTAGCTTATAAATTGAGGCTAGATGCATTCAGATTTTAATGAAATTTTTGAAGTGAAAACTTCTTTAAGGGCCTATTACCGGCCAAGTTTATTTATAACAAAATATTACATATATGCTACAAACCACAGAAGCCTTTGATGGCTTATATATGGCTAGTGAGTTCGGAATAACTAAATGTAAGATATTAACTAATATGATAAATTTGTGAGTTTTAAAAGTGGTGCCCTCATTGAATAAAAAATCGTAGCATAGCACAGAAAATAAATTTTGAACTCGCTCGATACCAACCCGCTACGAGTGTTCATCTCAACATCCATAGCTTGCCGTACGCAGTTCAGTTCCGCTCTAGAGAGCACGACATCCCTGCTCTAGCCAGCAAAGTTTTCCGCTCCAGTCTAGCCAGTTTTTTTTTTTTTTTTTTTTTTTTTTTTTTTTACGCATCTCTGCACCCTAGCTAAAAATCATATCTTCTCGTCTCCGCTTCGAACATCGCCGCACACCTACGCTTTGGTGGAGTCCGGGCCTAAATCAGGAAACACTGCTACCAAGCGTGGTCAGCAATGCATTCCTCTGAGAGAAGGTATTTCTCTGCTGTAAAATAATTACAGGCCGGTATATTATTTATTTTAACAGCCAGTAAACGTACCTAAATAACAGTTAAATCTGTAACTTAAAGCGCAGGCTTTTATATATCCACCATTTATCTCAACGCGTTAATTACATAGGTTAACTGAGGGAACTTAACTGTGCTTTGAGAACAATAAGATTAGTTCATAAGAACTTATGAGTAGTTTGCACTGTTTAATTTTCTTTCGAAGATCTATTATAGCTGGTATTCTTATCTATTAAGGCGCTGGGTACAGCAAATTACGTTTTTCCGATTCGTTTTTTGCAGCTGCGTTCCGTTTTGTAGAATATAGTCTGTGATTTTGTTTTACTCGATTTTGTTTCTGTGATTTTTTTCGTTAAATGATGTATGAGCTTTTCTGAGATTTAAAAAAAAAAACTTAAATTTCTAGGGTTCCGTAGCCAAAGGTTAACCAACGGAACTATTATTAAGCCTCCGCTATCTGTCTGTCCGTCCGACTGTCTGTCAGCGGGCTGTATCTGATGAACCATAGGTAGACAGTTGACATTTTCAGTGTGTATTTCTATTGCTGCTTTAAAAACTAATAAAAAGTGATAATATTAAAATATAAAGGGAACCACCAAACAAGCAACGTTGTTTTTGGTACGGAAACCTTATTATTTAATCCGACTTGCAGTTTAACCGATTTTTTAATCATTAAAAAGCTGTTGAGATTATATTTATAAGGGCCAAGTCCAAAATTACGCACAAATTGATGGGTTTTGAGCGTCACGAGCCTAAAGGTTTCCGCGTTACAGATAATAAATGTGAAACTGTCATACATACTCATAACTGTCAAGCGATTTGACAGGATTTTGTTATTTTACTCAGCAAAATGCAACAGTTTAATTATGAGTTTAGGCAAACCGTTAGCGAACAATATCCGTTGCAAAAGAAAATATTTTTAAAACAAATTAGTACAATGTGTTCTTTGTTTTTGTTTGCACATTACAATGAATGGCATTGACATACACAACACACAGCAAATCTCTGTACAGTACTGAGAATCGATAAACAATCGACTAATCTTATATTGAGAATGAACTGAGCAATACACTCATTTAACATAGAACCGACATCCAAAAAAAAAAATTTAATGCAACCGACTTCCATAAAAGAAAATACACTAAAAATAAAAAAATTACTTTAGTTTCGGAAGTTTTTTTTTATGGTTGATAGGCACGCGTTTGACCACTATCTCACCTGATGGTAAGTGATGATGTGGTCGAAGATGGAGCACGCTTGCCTAGAAGTAACCTATTCACTCTTGACTTAAAGACTCCCAGGTTGTAGCTAACAGGAAACAGACTCCGGTAGGGAATTCCACTCCCTAGCTGTACGCGCAATGAATGTTTTCTCAAAACGCTTTGTGCGTATGGATGGGATGTCCACCATGAACCGGTGGCACTTCGCCGTACGTCTTGTGGTCCTTTGATGAAACGGGCTTGGCGGAATCAAATTATGCAATTCCGTCGCACACTCCTCAATATGTAATCGATAGAAAACCGACAGGCTAGCAAAGTTGCAAGTTGGAGTTTCGACTCAACGAGCCTATCGTGAAGTCGGTGTTTGTATTTTATTTCTTCGTTATTTGACACAGACTATTGGATTGGAGGTTCTATGTTTGACTGAATGTATGGTGTCAAAAAATGAAGACAAAAACGAGAAACACCGACTTCCAAAATAATTTTTTTTGCACGTATTTTGCAAAAAAAAAAAAATTAGTTATTTTGCAGTTTTTTTGGAAGTCTGTTCTGAGTATTTTTTTTTTGTAAAAAGGTATTTTATTTTTCTGTTTTTAGTTGCCTTTCCCCACGACTAAAACTAAACAGCGAGCAAGTTCTACGGTAAGGTGCCTATAGGAATGAAAAAGTTCCCATAACGACACAACCTCTACATTGGTGCGGTTTGTGAAATGAGTGTGTATACCAGGATGAACTGTACTCTCTCCTTTTATGAAGTCGGTTAAAAACCACTGTAAAAAGACCGGCCAAGTGCGTGTCCGACTCCGCACATTTAGGGTTCCGTACTAAATGTATTTTTAACTATTTGTATGGGTTTGGGTCAACAAGATGCTTATACTGTGAAAATTTGAAGACTGTAGCTCCCACCGTTTGGCTGTAAAACCTGTGTGAAAGACGACGGACAGACGGACACGTGAGTGATAGCAATAGGGCTCCGTTTGGAACCTTCGGGTACGGAACCATGTGTGGGAAATCATCCAATGACTTCTCCCGCTCCGGGCGGAGCGGGAGGGCGTGTCAGACTTTTACTGACTAAAACCCACCCCTTGTTCCTTCAGTTGCCTGTGCCAAGGGCCGCGGTAACTCTCTTTTGAACTTATCCGCGACCCTAGGCAAAAGAGTCTCGAGCCTCGCTATTCACTTCATACCTAGTAAGTGAAAGCTCAGTCTATTCTCTATATCAATAGGTACATCACTACCTGAATCCCACACGCATCGTCTCACCGATGTAAGTATGTCAAATGTATTCGGCTGAATTATGTATTTGACTACTGCAGTTGCGACATAAACATACATACATAATGTTGCAATGTATTTGAGAAAATCGATTTGGTGGTAACAGATTTATATTGAATACTGTTTTAAAGGGAATTGATTTTCTCAACGAGTCTATGCGACTATCAATTTGTATTGGACGTCGTTCTCGTTTCCTATTTTGTATTGATTGATAGAATATAACCGTTTGTCTTGGTCATGGACATGTGATCTTCTTCTTAGCGTGTCGATGGCAAATTTAGTTTTTAAATACAATGTTGGGCTCAGTATTCAGTCACGGCAACAGCACTCGCTGACGAAGCCATAAGGTCCTCTCATGTACAGGCGACAGGACAGGCGGCGCAAGATGAGAGGTGGGCCATGGTCTACGAAGAGACGCCGCATAAACACCAAAGATAGGAGCCATCCGAGAACACCCACTTCTGGAGGTTGTCTTTACTGCGACCGACCTGAGTACGGGGTCTATTTAGAGTTTTCCACGTCGTCGGCCACGTCAACGCGTGCCCGGTGGAAGGCTCTCTAACGTATGATGAGGAAGGATGAAACGCATTATGTGCCAAAATGCAATGCATAAAAGTTGATGGATTTTTTTTTATGGGACAAGCCCGCCACACTTATCCCAAACTAATGTAACTTCCATAAGTAAGCCAGAATCAACAGTGGCGACCACCAGAAAAACGCCAAGGCAATGACGGTCGACGAGTCCCAGAGAATCGATTAAACTGTCTTGGGTCCCGCAACGAAATTAATCAGAAAAGACAGCGGAGGAGTAAGAAAAACATTATTTCTAACTTCCCTCCTAATCAAGCGGGAGACAGAACAAAGAAGAAGAAGACAATAGGCACAAAGGGGGTATTTACACAAAGTTGATGGATATAGAAGAACAGGAAGACAAAAAAAAGATGAAATTATTATGTGCGAGAGATGAGATTATGAATAAAACAGGAGTGAATGATAACGCGATGACTGACAGGTGAAAAGAGCCTTAATCTAAAAGGGCTCGTTCAGAAAGACCTTAAGATACTAAGGGCCGATTTCACCAATGAAACTTATCGCGATTAGTTTAAAATAAACTCAGTTTAACATGCGTTTCGATATAAACTGAGTTTAGTTGTGTTGAAACGCAAAATGAAGCTCTAAACTCGATTAAACGCATAAACCCAACGCTTTCAACATATCGAATACGCAGCGTTATGTGTTGTGTGTGGCACGTTTGCTTTACGATTACGGCACAAGTGTTTTTTCTTTATTATTGATAGTCTCTCGTTTTACCACTATCTCACCTGATGGTAAGCGATGATGTGGTCGACGTTGGAGCACGCTTGTCTAGAAGTCACCTTTTCAGTCTTTCTTAAAGAACTTCAAGTTGTAGATACAGGAAAAACAGACTCCGGCAGGGAATTCCACTCCTTAGCTATACGCATAACGAATGTGTTCCCAAAACGATTTGTGCATATGGGTGGGATGACGACCATGTACCGGTCACCCCACCCATACGCGTATTGCCGTACGTCTAGTGGTCCAATGATGGAACGGGCTTGGTGGAATTAAACTATGCAATTTCGAAACACACTCCCCGAAATGTTACCGATAGAAAACCGGCAAATTAGAGGTAGACGAGAAACAACTCCGTATCCACGCATGGTAAACCTCTTGGTGTTGCGCCTATGTAATTACCAATATCGGAAGCAACCAGTAACAGTGTGTTATGGCTGTCTAAAACAACATTATATTAGATAATTCTACAGCGACGCAATAATTACGCATATTACATACGGCTAGTAGGAACTACCAATAATGGTCAGTAACTACAGTGAACACATAACACCCAGTACCTCCGTCTAACCGTACAACACTGATGCATACTGTTTACATATTGTTTAAGAATGGGGTATAGAGAGCCGTTAGAACTTAACAATGTTGCGGCTGCTTTGAAGAATATATGCTTCTCTGAGAAGTGAGCTTCGGTCTAGCTCTAGCTAGACGAAGGCTGAGATATGTTTGGGACTTACATCCATCATTTGCAGGGCGGGTGACGGTGTAAATACTTTGCATCATCAACATCATCATCAGCATCATTGCTTGTTAGAAGTAAACTTGATTCTAGCTCTTGTGTTTGAAATCCTTACGAGAAATCCTATACCCTTGTGGTGGAAAACGTTCAAAAAGCATTCTTAAGGTATTTCTACAAACGTAGGTTTGGGTACTACCCATTTATGTATCCAACCAAATTTCTGCTGGGTTGCTTGGGATTTACCTCACTCCAGGTGAGACGAGCTTTTGACCAGCTTGTAACTGCTTGCAAAATAATACACGGAAGCATCGACTCTCCTTTTTTACATGGGGCGCTGTGACATTTTTTTTTTTGACAACTATTGCTGAGTGAGACGGCATAAATTATTTATGGTGCCTCGTTGCCATACGGTTGCGCGACGTATGCCACCCATTCCGCGAATGCTAAATCAATGTTCTCCTAGAGTCCAGTCCTGGATTAGATCTGTTCGCTGATGAATGGAAAAAGATACTGTCTGAATTTCTGATGATTTGCGAGAAGACTGAGTGAATAGCTTAAGTAGGTATGTATAATATTGTGCAATTGTAATATTTTATTTTATTAATGTGCTATACACACTTAGTATTCTGATTTTAATTTGTAATGTGTATGATCAGTGTAATCGGCATTTTGTCGTAAAATAAATAAATGAATAATAATTATCATTTCAGTCGAAAGACGTCTACTGCTGGACATATGCTGCCCCCAAGTGTCGCCACAAGGCCACAATGACCGGTCCTGTGCGTCTTGCATCCATCAGATTCCCAGGCCCCCGGGGTCCTAGGTCATCGGTCCACGTCTTTGTCTAATGTTGACTTGCGATAAGAGTGTAAGGAGCAGAGCCTCCTTTCTCGATCGTTGAGTTTTACAAAAAGTTTGGTTATATTTACATAATCTTTATTTAACATATGTGTCTCCTTCTTAAACTTGATGATGGGAGAAAAAAAGTGCTTTCATTCCTTATCAACACCAATGAGCCTTTTCGCCTTATGTCATTTTGCAAGTATAGAAATATGTAAGTGGATTTTAAAATGGCCAATGATTCCAGAAGCCACAGAAAAACTAACATGGCGGTCCACATGCAAATGTCAAATTAATTAACAAACAACATAGTATACTCACAATCTAAATATGGTGAATATTTCACACACACGCTCGTGAAATGGTTTAATTATGTTAATATCATTACGTGGCAGAATACAATGATCGTCTCTGCCCGTGGCGTCATAATAAGAGGCGTGATGGTGCATCGAACTAAACGCACGCTATTTACATGTTTTCCTTGTGCAAAGATAATGATTTATATCGATTTCTCTTTCTAACTTCGATAGTGATTTGCGAGTGAGAAGAAATTTATACATTAACTAACTGTTTCCCGAGGCTAGAGCTGTCGCTGAAGCTATGAATTTTCAGCGGTAAAGTTTACTATTAATTCAATTCCTAGTCATGGCTATCTCAAGACATGACCAACAATTGAGCCCTGGGGGTCTCCTATTGTTACTACAGATCCGGGAGATCTTTTTCCGTTCACATCACTCTCTGAATACTATTACTCAAATATGAAGTAAGAAAA
This sequence comes from Polia nebulosa, assembly GCA_951329385.1. Taxonomy (NCBI): domain Eukaryota; kingdom Metazoa; phylum Arthropoda; class Insecta; order Lepidoptera; family Noctuidae; genus Polia; species Polia nebulosa. Next base: position 31,297,858 of record OX589597.1, read on the forward strand.
TCCAGAGAGGTGTTCCTGATCCCGTAGTGGTGTAGTTTCCTGAAAAATGTGTCATTGCAAACGTAGACAAATCATCATTTCAGCCGAAAGACGTCCACTGCGGGACATAGGCCTCCTCCAAGTGTCGCCACAACAACCGGCCCTGTGAGTCTACCCGCGATCCTCACCAGGTCATCCGTCCAACTTGTGGTAAGCCTTACAACGCTGCGTCTTCCGGTACATGGTCGCCTCTCCAGAACAGTTCGGCCCCATCGACCATCTGTTCTGCGAGCAATGTGCCCTGCCCACTGCCACTTCAGTTTGGCCATTCTTCGGGCTGTGTCGGTAACCGTAAAAGAACCATCTCTTGCGGATATCATCATTCCTGATTCGATCGCGCAAGGAAACTCCGAGCATTGCCCTCTCCATTGCCTTTTGAGTGACTTTAACCTGGAAAGCCCGGAAACTCACTGGTGAGTTTCATTGATCGAAAGTTCGAAACCACGTTGAGCACTGAAACTCACCAGTGAGTTTTGCGATTCTTGCGATTCACTCGTTTATTACCTCTATTATTACCAAAACGCAATGTATTTTATGCTGTGGCAACATTTACACGCTTGGCCATAGACATTATTGGTCGTCTCAGGTGCCCTCCGACAGAAAATATATGCTGTCATAACTGAGAAAAAATGTCAAACTGACATTTGAATCCGGTTTGTCGTATGCGGGCGGGGCTTGAAGGATGGTACGTTTGACGAATGGCGGCCTTCAGAGGTTAAGCCTTCTGATGGGGCCCATTGTGAGCGACTTTGTTTCGGTTCCATAAGTCATCACTGGCAACACGCACTGGTCATAGAACTTCGTCTTCAGTCACTGGTATGTGAGCCGAGAAGATACCACGCAACTTCCCGAACGCAGCCCAGCCGAGTCACGCAGTGAAATGCCTTAGACAAATCGCACAACAATCTTACCATGTATCTTAAATTTGCCAAAAGTCTAACACCAACAAATGTATCTTGGCTTTTCGAAATCAAAATCAAAAGTCATTTATTCAAACTAGGCTGAGAACCAGCACTTTTTGAACGTCAAAGTTCTACATAAAGACAGTCCCCCAAAAAACGCCCGCCCGTCACCACTTCCTAGTGTTTTAGCTGTGAAGAAGAAGTGGCCAACAAACTCCCCAGCAACACATCTCTCTGTTAAGTTTTAAGAACTTGAATCTATATAATTATATGCAACAATCTTAACATTATGTAAAACAGAAAAATAAATATATGTCGTCTAAAATATAATCATAAAATTAAATAATCCGCCACCTTCCAGCTAGCACACTCAATCATGCCATTAAAAACGAACTCAAGCATATACACTAAACCAAATTAAAGAAGCCTCCATACATAACTGGTGTGCCTGCTTACAAGAACAAAGATAGAAACTATCAAAGGGCTGTGATTCGAAGCCACAAGTGATGAACTAGGGCCATCACACTAAAATTAGTAGACAATTATTATATGAACTCATATAATCTGTCATAACCATAAGCTAAATATGGAGAAAGAACATCAAGTGTAACATTGTCTTGCGTTCAACACAGCGACCAACTATTATTACCTTCTAAATAGTCGTTGATGGAATAGTATGCCTTTGAACAGAGACTAGATTTAACTTTAGTTTTAAATGCATTAAAAGGCAAGTCAAGAAAAGAACGGGGTAGCTTATTGTAAAATTCGATACCGAGACCCTCAAACGAACCATGAACCCTACGAACACGGTGGGAAGGAACATGAAGTTTATACTTATTTCTGGTGTTAAAATTGTGGATATCACTGGTCTTTTTGTATAAATGTATATTTTGTCTAATGTATAATATGTTTGCAAAAATGAATTGAGATGCCACCGTGAGAATTCCAATCTCTTTGAAAATTTCTCGTAAAGAAACTCTTGACCCTAACCTGTACATTGCTCGTACAGCACGTTTTTGTAAAACAAATATATTTTATATGTCCGCAGCTTTACCCCACAAAAGAATACCATAAGACATAACACTATGGAAATAACTAAAATAGACTAACCGTGCTGTGTCAACGTCAGTATATTGTCTAACTTTTCTGACGGCGTAGGCGGTAGAGCTGAGCCTTCCTGATAGGCCTGATATATGTGCGCCCCATTGAAGTTTGGAATCAACAGTTATACCCAAAAAAACTGCCGAGTCCACAGTTTCAAGCACTTCTTTATTTAAGATGACATTAGGTCCTAGATTTATAACATTAGGTAAGGCAAACTTTATACATTTAGTTTTCTTAGCATTAAGAACTAAGTTATTTGTCGTAAACCAATCCGTAACCATTGAGAGAGCGCTATCTACGTTATCAAAATCATTTCTATTCCTATCTACTTTAAAGATAAGAGAGGTATCATCTGCAAACAGTACTATGTCACAGATACCCTTTAAAAAATATGGTAAATCATTAATATACACCAAACACAAGAATGGTCCCAATATCAAGCCTTGACGCACACCTAAATGAACTGGTAGCCCGGAAGACTTAACACCATTGATATCTACACATTGGAACCTATTACATAAATATGAATCAATTACATTTAGAGCTTCGTTTTGGAGACCATAATGACGCAGCTTACGCAAAAGCGTGTCATGGTGTACGCAATCAAAAGCTTTGGAGAGGTCACAGAAAACTCCGATTACATTTTGCGAGTTCTCCCATGCGTTGAATATGTGTTTTAGGAGAGCAACACCCGCATCTGTAGTCGATCGACCTTTTGTAAAGCCATATTGATCATTATGAAGGAGGCTATTTACATTAAAATATGTTAGCAACTGCTTCAGTATTAACTTTTCAAAAATTTTGCTAAATGCAGGCAGGATGGAAATAGGCCTGAAGTTGCCTATATCATTTTTATTGCCTGATTTAAATAGAGGTATGACTTTACTACACTTCATGAGATCAGGAAAAGTTCCTGAGTCCACGCATTTATTAAAAGTTACAGCAAGATATTTATGATTTGATTGAGATGCCCCAGTAATCACCTGTGTTTTTTGATTTTAGAGAGTTAAAAACGTTAACTACGTCAAGTGGTGTTACATGCAAATCAACTGCTTGGTACATTTTTGCAAGTAAGACTATCTCATGCGGTTTCAGTAGTGCGACTTATTAATTAAAACAAAACTAAGGCGCAGTTATACGATTTTTAATGGTTTTTAATTGAACATCACGTCTAAACGACAAGTCTTATGGTGTGGCGAGTTGCCGCCACTCTGCAAGTTGGATTAGGTGTGGTATCGCGACGTGTGTGTGCCCGGCTTTAGCAAGTGATGCAAAGTGTGTAGCCGGCTTTACAGGAGCCATAGGCAATCAAAAGTGCAGCAGTCGACGTGAGTGCGCCTTCCGCCGCGAGGCAATACGCATTCACCGCAGACTAATTTAATGTCTTATTAACATCGTCCCCGCAAATACACTAAAATCCCGAGTAATATCCCGTAAACGTTGGGGATTTTCCGGGAATAATAAATAACCCCATATTTACCGCGTCCGTGTAACTAGTGAACAAGAATAACCAGGAGTGTTGGTGTGAAGAGAATCGAGTGGCCACTCGTCGGGATCCTGCGAAGCTGCCGAAGGAAAAGTCAGGTACCGCTTAGTTTTACTAGCTTAGAGTTAGGCCACATGCGCCGTCTACTGCCAACCACTCCTAACTTGAAGTTATACAGACAAATATAGGCAATTTTGGGCCAGCATTCAATCCAAGTGTTTGGCCGTAACAATGTCCTGCATCCTGCAGAGAACCACAGCTATTTACACGCTTGGGCAACTCCATCTTATTTCTTTGAAAAAAAAAAATGTTACTTTAGACAATTTCCGTCATAGTTTGGTCTGAGAATATTTGAAATTATATTTTTATAACATAGTGTAATTAATTTGGAAAGTTATGTCTAGCGTGTTAAAAAAATTGAGAATCACGCAAAAACCATACAGCATATTGTTATGAAACCTTCACCATTTTAAAGATCATGTAAATATTTATAATTTAGTCTAAGTGTTTTAGTTTAATACCTGTTGTTTTATGTGCAATAAATTAATAATACGTCTAATTTCGGACAGCGCTCCTTGATGGGCGAGTCCTATTACTAAGTGGACGTACGACGCGTTACGTGAGCTCAGCGCAGAACACGCAAGCTAACCACTCAAGGTCATTGGCAGTTAATAGCACCTTAAAATTCGCGGCAGAAGTCTACTGAGATTTGCAATTAATTTCCTAAAGAATCAGTAGGGTGAGGATTGGGTTGGACTGATTAAGTTAGGTTGATGACTTAAAAAATCTAGTTAGTCCGTCAGTTAGATTAGGTAGCAAAAAATATTGGAACGTATTTTTTCTATTGTCACGTAATAAAAAAATGAAGACGATAAAGTGCGTTGAAATTTCGCATGAAGTTGCACTTGAGTTAAAATTGTACCAATTTTTACTCAAAAGCGACGTAACAAGCTCCTACTCCTGAACTTTGATGTATTTTATCTTTGTTCATTGTTTTGATAAAGCAAAAACACGTGTCCAATATTTATTGAAAATCTAACTTACGGATTAAACATAATTATTGTTTTGTTACCCTGGAACTCGAAAAGAACTGATGAAAAAAGCGCCATCCGTGAGGCGACACATTGAGCTAATAAAATTCATGCCAAACACACGCTTACTTTAATAACAGAGCTCTTACTTTAACAACACGAGATAATCGACTACACGATAAACTGCTACAATAATTTTACCTCAATTTCCGCCTCTGATACTCTACTCAAACAAATATCTTCGCTGAACGACCACGCCACCAATAAATCGACGCAACTACACGAGCCATTGCATCGATTATACCAATTATTAAGCAAAACACTCGTACGGAAACATCGAGATCATCACCCGATAAAAACTGCCATATCTCATGCGCGTGCGCATATATAGAGATGCGCTACATAATTTTCTTCGCATTACCGACTAATTACAAACGTCAAACGAAAAAATAAACGTTTTTATCGAGAAGAACTACTGTACATTGTGTTGGTATTAGCGACCAATCTAAAATCTACTTTACTATTGCATTTTAAAGCTCTTTTTCTAATAAATGGCGTCTGGTCCAGCATCATAAGCACTAAGCTAATTAGACACGATCAGGTATTAAAACTATGGTAAGCAATTTAATTGTAGGATGATTTATGGCTTTCCATAACACGTTGTTTGTTTAGGAATTAAAAATATCACGATAGGAATCTTAAAACCTTCAACATAAGTGATTCATGTCGGTATTTCACGCCAGTTTAGATGTGTTGCAACACTGCAAATACAAGTAAAGATTCTGCAATTGTTGAAGGCATTAATGCTCGCGAAGGAGGAGGCGAAATGGGTGAGGGAGTTTCAACAGAGTCGCCCTCACGTGTGGTTGTGTGTGTGTTAGGGGTATGAAGTGGTTGACAATGGAGCTGGTGAGAAGGCAGCTAGAAAGGTTGAGACTAAGAAATCTTACTAAGATATCTTTTCCTGATGGAGGCAAAGACGGATAATTTCATCTCTTCATTGTAAGTTTCCTTTGAACTTTAGTTTAAAGTTTCACTTGCCTTCTTTATTAGCGCGTTGCGCGTATGGTTGGTCCCGTTTAGCGCAGTTGGCGCATATAGTTGACGGCAGGGTTGGCGCAGCAGTTGAGCAATTGATGGCAGCTGCGCTGCATGTCGCGGGATAGATTTCCGCACAAAACAAATATTTGTTTGGCCTACAGATAGTTGTTCCGGGTCTGGGTGTCTTGTGTATATGAGTTTACATGTTTGTGAACGCATTCACGATACAGAAGTAATTCCTAGTGTAGGACAAAGTTTTTTTTTAAACCCATGCAAGTACTACGTAAGTATAACATGTGTATTATCTCCTACCCGTTATCTCTTTTCCAAAATTGCAATAATCTCAACTGAGATTTGCCTCTGCACGAGTTGTGTGAATAGTTTGCAATTTGCATGCCCAGAAAATAACAAAATTTGCCACTGTTATCGCTACCATTCCAAAGTCCGTCTGCATTCAGATAAACGATGATACAATAGCTATCAGAACCTGACACTAGGAGTATTATTGTAACAAAATACTGTGCAATCCGTCGTCGAATCACTATGCAGACGGTATCCGTCTGCTGTTCCGGTGATTATTCTCTGTGACCGACGCTATAGCAAGAGTAGTGTGTTAATACCGGTTCTGCCTCAACATTTTTGCTAAAATATATTGAGTAAAACTCAAAAAAGTCGGACCTCAACCAAAAAAAAAAATCCTGGCCAAATGCGTGTCGGACTTCGCATAATTAGGGTTCCGTATCAAATGTATTTTTGACAATTTGTATGGCTTTGGCTCAACAAGTTGCTTACACTGTGAAGAAGACTGTAGCTCCACCCGATTGGCTGTAAAACCTGTGTGACAGACGACAGACAGACAGACAGACGGACACGTGAGTGACAGCAATAGGTTAAAAAGTTTTGCCATGCTCTGATTACATTTCTGTGGTCTATTTTTGCGTAGGATGCATGGTTCCGGAGATATAGACTGCTAGCCATTAACATAATCACCCTCGATAGCGTTTCATTGTTCGTCAGTTCTTATCTATTGCCTATATATATCAGGGTGACCGTTCACTCCTGCTGTCTAAAGTATATGATATTTATTGGAACGGGCTTGGCGGAATGAAACCATGCAATTCCGACGCACACTCCCCAAAATGTAGTCGATAGAAAACCGACAGGCTAGCAACTTAGCGTCGATGCTGAAGACTTTGGAGCTTCGACTTGATGAGCTTATCATTGCCGATTTTCAATATCATATTATTTTCAATATCATATATTTGAGGCTGTCGAGGTCGCCAACGAAAGTAGTGGTGAAACGACCTGGACGCGTATCGCGAGTGCTGGTTTGAGGAAGCAAGGAGGAGAAGAGTTCCTGGAAGGACTGGGGAGGGGAGGGTTGGGGGGGCTTGCCCGCCAGTGGGACAGTGTTGGCTGGTTAAATAATTACATTTGAGCTATGTGACGAGCGAAGAATTTGTCAGCGTTTGTTCATAGGTTTTTTTTTGCATAGAAAGTATTATATTCAAAATTATTCGGTAAGGCTGAAAGCTTACTAACGTTTCAGTTTTTAAACATAATAACACCGTTAAAAATATGTATTAATAATATAATAATAATAGCCTTTATTAACAAAAATATACAATATATAAAAAAAAAAATATTACTAGTAAGACATCGGCACAGATTGTTTTGCTTACGCATAGGTAGCAAAACAATCTGTGGCAGGCCCTTCCGGAGTCTTTCATCTTTCATCAAATCCAAAGTAGTAGGAAAAAGTACAAATACGGCCGTTTCTGACACTTTTGCCTACTACTTTGGAGACGATTCCTTCTGAGACCTGTTTAACAACGTAAAAATACTTTATCCTATTTGTAACAAACGTGACGTTGGATTTTTTAATATTTATTTGCTAGGCTATGCTACGATTTTTTATTCAATGAGGGCGCCACTTGGCGGGTAGTAGACCCTTAAGGGCCTTCTCGCGGTCCAGTGGCGCCCTCATTGAATAAAAAATCGTAGCATAGCACAGAAAATAAATATTAAAAAATCCAACTTGACGTTTGTTACAAAGAGGATAAAGAATTTTTACGTTGTTAAAACAGGTCTCAAAATGTTTCGTATCCAAAGTAGTAGGCAAAAGTGTATTCAATGAGGGCGCCACTGGACCGCGAGAAGGGCCTTAAGTCGTAGGTTCCGGCTGTCAATCGTGGATCTTTGACAGCCGTTACGGGTCGTCAGAAACCCGAAATTCTGACAACCAGTCTTACCAAGGGAAATCGTATTACCCAGTAACTGGGTTGTGAAGGTCAGATAGGCAGTCGCTCCATGTAAAATACTGGTATTCAGTCGCATGCAGTTAGACTGGAAGCCGACCCAAGATAATTGGGAAAAGGCTAGGCAGATTTATATTGCTATTGGTCTAAGTTGCATGACACTATGTTTATACGTCTAAAGTATACTTTTTCTTTGTTTCAGCGAGGGCCTGTTTACTTGTCCTGTCAACGCCTCTCCCGTCGACTACGCGAAGGTATGTTTTTACCAAAGTTACTTACTGAAGCTTTATCTAATATCCAATACACCCATACATAAAAAATACTCCATATTTTTGTTTATCTTCTAACCTCATTTAAATAGAATATCTGGAATTACAATAACAAGCAATTACTGCGATTTCGTTTGACATATCTTTAAAATTCACTACACACTGTCTATTATGCGCAGTGTCTCTCTCTCCATCAATCCTTATTAATTGCTATCGGATGCGCACGCGCCGACGCAGCTCGCGGGTGGTCGCACTCACTACGCGGTTCAACCAGCTGTGGATAGATGGCGCTGTTTACAACTTGCGGTCAGGCACCGCTTGCTACAAACGAAACTTTAAAACTTATTTAATTGACTCGTAAAACTACGAGTTTTCTTAGAATGTGCTTTATAAACAATTTTAATTGTTACATAAAGTGATTATGTAGCTTCAACAAGCTTTGGTTTGTCTAATGAAAACCTACGTTTTTGATACATCGTTTTAAGATGTCATTATCGACCAAATAAAGATTCTTTACTTTTATTGACGATTGCATTATTTGCCTACTTTGGCCAATAATGCAATCCGCAATAAACTCTACAATAGTAAATAGTTATTCATGTGAAAAAATTCCTTTACACCGATTTGAAAGAATTTATTACTTGAAATTACTCCCCATTACTAAGCTCGTGAAGAAATTCAATGTTCACAAGAAGAAAAAGAGTAATAAAATTGCAGTTATCTCAAAGAGATCGGAGCTGCGCGCGCGCAAGCTCACACGCGGGCAATTTCAAATTCTATTACTTGAATTACTTTTCATCATAAATTCTAATGATGATATATTGATAAAAAAGAATTGAGGGTCCATGATGTAGAAATAATAAAGTAAAAATGAACTTGAAAATGAAAAACTAGGTACTTACCTAAAATCAAATACAATAACACTAAAAAAAAAAAATCAAAACCCGACTGACAAAAAACAACTAAAGAACTAAACTACTAGCTTTTTAGTTGTTTTTAGTCAGTTGGATTTTGTGAAAAACAAATCCTACATTTTAATGAGCTATATTTTTGAAAAGGGAACGTGCACGGCGTAGTCTGTGCCATCTAGTGGAGTAAATTCGAAACTTTTACCCTTTAAAAACTTGTCATTGACATTTCCGTGCCATAAATGTATACGCACACGCACACATGCAGCACGCGTAAAGTAGACTGCCATCTAGTGAGTGAAATCTGCAACTTGTACTGTATAAATCAAAAAGTAAACACTAGACATTGAAATTTATGTGGCGCCATCTATAGTTCCTGCACGCTCCCTATTTTGATATCCCACATGACCATGTCACAAAAATATGACTACACTTACCTATTAAGTGTCGTCATTTTTTTGTTTTTTTTTAGTTCATAGCTGATGTTGCTTCGGGGGTTAAAACCAATCTGATGAATTGATGATACTTACCTCATTTGTTAAAATCCATCCAGCCGTTTAGGCTACAAGGTCTGCCAAAGGACATACAAGCATCAGTAGGTACATATTACATACATATAAACTCTTGAAAATTGATACCTTCTGGGCAATCGTAAAGATAGATCATTTGATTTAGTATCGATATCGCTAAGCTTGTGAATTTAAAATATTATTGATGTGTAACATCTTTTTTCTCGCTTTCCTGCTATCTGTGGGAGTGATTTCGTGAAATTGGACGGAAGTGTGTAACAGGAAGCCGGGGAAGCGCTTGCTATGATTTGACCAATGAGTGCGCGCGTTGGTAGAGTTGGCCGTCAGATGGTAGAGCGCGCGCTCGATAAGTCTGCGCGCGATCGAAATTGGAACTAAACGTTTTAATCTTATTTTTCGGGATAGAATGTTAATGTTTCTTATTACCAAGGTGAGATGTCAAATATTACACATCATATGCAAGTACTGTAAGGCAAGCTCGTTTTAACCGACTTCAAAAAAGTTCTTTGTTCTCAATTCGTCTGTATGTTTTTTTTGGTATGTTTATTACGCGATATCTCCGCCATTTTTGAATAAATTTTGATGATTATTTTTTGTTTGGTAGGTCGTACTTCAGAGGTGGTCCCATATAAATTTTATTGAAATTGATTCAGCACTTTAAAAAAAAATTAACATAAACAAAAAATATGTATACACAGATGACGTTTTGGTTGTCTAAAAATGTTCAAATTCCATGTTATTAGGGTTATCCATTAATCAAGTGAAAAAAAACAACCACCAAAAAAGTGAAAAAAATTTTTTTTTTACAAAAAATACAACCGACTTCTAAAAATTGCAAAATAACTTTAATTTCGGAAGTCTGTGTCAAATAAACGAAGAAAAAAAAATATAAACACTGACTTCCGAAATTAAAGTTATTTTGCAATTTTTAGAAGTCGGTCGTATTTTTTGTAATTTTTTTCTTTTTTTGTTTTCTGTTGTCATACATGCAGTAGATCAGCTAGAAAGATGCAGCTATTACAGAGTGTAACGGCAATGGGTTGTCATATTTTAGAAATGAACAACTTTCTTCAAGAATCAAAGTAAACTTTCAAAATAAAATTGGACCTTCCGTACAAAGTTATCATCAGCTGATCAAAATTACAATTAGATGCCCAAATTTCTTTTTTCGCAATTTTTTATAATTTCCTTGAAGACAGTTGTTTATTTCTATGGGCAGAAGCAGTATTTTTAACCGACTTCGAAAAGGAGGAGGTTCTCAATTCGTCTGTATGTTTTTTTTTTGTATGTTTCTTACGCGATACTCCGCCATTTGTGAATACATTTCGATGATTTTTTTTTGTTTGGTAGGTCATTCTTCAGAACTGGTCCCATATCAATTTTATCGAAATTGATTCAGCGCTTTTTGAAAGAATCACCAAAATCTAAAAATATGTATACAGGGTGTAACGGAAAGGTGTGGTCATATTTCAGGAGCTGGTTCTGCCCATGGAAATGAACAACTTTTTCTAAGAAAAAATAGAAAATTCCAAAAAAAAAAATTGGAATTTCCATACAAAGTTATCATCAGCTGATTAATATTTTGTATGGGAGGTAAAATTTTTTTTTACAATTTCCTCGGATTTTCTTGAAGAAATTTGTTCATATCGATGGGCAGATGCAGTTCTTAAAATATGACCACACCTTTCCGTTACAGCCTGTATACCTACAGATGACGTTTTGGTTTCCTCCAATTATGTTCAAATTCCATGTTCCACGATTTTATTTTTATTTTTTGCGTTGTTTCTGTTCTAGGGCCCAATTACACTTTCCGATTTCAAGGGATCCAATTTAGGAACAAACTAACTAAGAAGTAGGAAGCGAGCGATTACACTATCCTAAACTGGACTCCTAAATCGGGATCCTAAGTCGGCAGTGTTGCCAACTCTTACAAATTCGAGTCCCTAGACAGAATATCAAAAGTCGCTATAAAGCCTCTTAACTGATTTTACCAGGAGCGGACCAAAAAAAAAGAGCCGACTCAGATTTTTTTTTTCTGAGAAAGGGACCTTGGGAAATTAAATAATAATTTAAACACATACAAAAATACTATTAGCCCATTTGTAGCAACACAGTCGCTAAATTGGCAACACTTAGCTCTAAAGCGTGGTGATGCGATTACACTATCCTAAATCGTACACAATTTAGGAAGTCAAATCGGGACCTTTCAATCTCACTAAATCGGACACTAACTGCTCTAACTGCTATTACACCTTCCTGTTTCCTAAATTCCCTTGAAATTGGAAGGTGTATTTGAGCCTTTAGAAGTCGGTTGTATTTTTTGTAAAAAAGTTTTTAAATATAACTACCTATATCTGTTGCACCCTATATAGTTGCCCATTCCAATACGTAGGCTCCACTACGTTCAAACTTCTTAGGTGTAAGTTTTTTATTCATTTATAGTACAAGTTAATAATTAACTTATACATCATAAAAATAATTGAACAAAATATTATTTTGTATACATTCAATGAATTTAATAACAACTTTGTCAGGGACTCTAATAGAATATCGTAAACATTGAACACGTGTCTCCCCCACAGTCTGCCATAACAAACGGTCCTGGGGGGATACTTGTGATAAAGTCGATAAACCTATAAAACTATGTCGCAAACAGAGTCAGGGACATGACAAGGGGGTTTTTGATCCTGAAAAGTTAGAAATAATGGAATATTTATGTAAACTAGTCTGGCCAGCCGTTACCATGACGTCATAAAATCATTATAATACCGTTAGGATTTCTTACTTTACACTGATCTTTGTCCGATATTTGATCTTTATTACAGCTACAGCTGAAAATCCGGTTTTACTAAGATGATGTAAAGGGAATGAGGATTCATAGAGCTTTTGAACTCTGAGCGATATCCAAAACTCCAGCTAATCGGAAAACGTGAATTTTTTAAAGGCCTACCTCCCCATAAGTGGCGACCTCATTGAATAAAAATTCGTATCTTAGCATAGAAAATAAAGATTAAAGAATCCTATGTTGCGGTTCTTACACATAAGTTAAGGTTTTTTACGTTGTTAAAACAGGACTCAAAGTGTTTCGTATCCAAAGTAGTAAGCAAAAGTGTCAAAAACGGCCGTTTTTGGTACTTTTGCCTACTACTTTGGATACGAAACATTTTGAGACCTGTTTTAACAACGTAAAAATTCTTTATCCTCTTTGGAACAAACGTGAAGTTGGATTTTTTAATATTTATTTTCTGTGCTATGCTACGATTTTTTATTCAATGAGGGCGCTACTGGACCGCGAGAGGGGCCTTAAGGCTGCTGTCGCAAGAGTTGAGGAGGCTTTCTTCATTTTGGGAAGTGAATTTAGGTGGAGCTTGTGGATTTAAAGGATTTTGGAACCACGAAAATTTTTCAACATCGTCTTCGGCAAAGTAGCGCGCGCAATTTGAATTGTTTATTTTGTAGCCGCGAACACCTTTTTTTTTTGGGGGTGGGAAATCACCCTATGACTTCTTCCACTTTGGGTGGAGCGGGAGGGCGTGTCGGACTCTTACTGACTAAAACCCACCCCTGTTCCTTCCCTACCTGAGTGCCCAGAGGAGCGGTAACTCTGTTACGAATTTATCCGCTACCCTCTAGTCATGACGCGAATACCTAAGTTTTGTTTCTGGAGAATGGTAAACAGGAGCGCCTCAAGGCGTCCTCTACCCTCGAAGGCGCACACTTTGGGAATCTCTGAGCTAGGTATGTCTCAATAAATGTTATATTAAGGTATTTTATTTTACATAAAAACCTATGCAAAAGATACTTTTGACAAAAATATACGTATCAATCATCATATTAGCAAGATTCACACACAGAGGCAAAAAAACATAACAAAAAATTACACAATGTCTTGTAGCCAAGGAATTATCAGATTCGGCACAGCATCTAAATTACAAGCACCGCATATATCGCGGCGAATCAACCGTAATCGATCGTTTAAACATCGATTAAACACCAAATTGTGCCTACAAAATCAAAACAAGATGATTTGGCACGCAAAATGCGCGGGCACACTATCTATCACTACTTTCCAAACGAATTTCAACCATATTCCTTTACATTTAAAGTCAAAATTAACAAAAAGAGAGACACCACATATTGGTGTCACTCACCTCTCGCGACGACCTTGCAATGCTAACCAGTCACGCGACAATGTTTTTGTCTCTCTCTACCGGATTATGTCCGGTCATTAAGTTGTGTTGCTATCTCTTTCTAACAGTGCAAAGCTGTACGGTTGTTTCACCATGCGTTTTGAGCTAAGGAGCGTTGCGGACATTTTCGGATTAGTTCGGGCTTTTGAAAGTAGATGGCGCTGCCTAGATATTGGAATGCACTTACTTTTGTTTTCAAGTTTTTGGCTTGAGTGATTTGTTTATTCTTATTCACAATAAATAAGATAGTAATAATAGAACTTAACTTTTTTTGGTATCCGGGGGAAACCTACAAAATACATTTTTTTTGTGTGGTGGGAAATCATCCAATGACATCTCCCGCTCTGGGTGGAGCGGGAGGGCGTGTCAGACTCTTAGGCCTCTGCCTCGAATCTCGCGGGCAGCGGGGCGGCGGCGGCGGCGGCGCGGGAGCGGCAGGATCTTACGCGTATAATCAAATGGACCGGCCCTCGAATACAGCGGTGCAGGAGCGGCGCGGGGGCGGGCAACGAGCGGTGCACTCCAGTCAAGCGGTGACCGCCCGCGTTGCGCGTCTGCTGTGTAGGTATAGTGTTGTACATTTTTTTTGTCAAAATGTCCAAAGTATAATTTTTCTGCTGGAGATATACCTCTAAATCGTTTTGGATTAATTCCAGACTCTAAATCACTCTTGATAGTTTCAAGAATATAGTCAAAAGTTTCTGCACTCATTCTGGTGTAGTCGTAGAATTTATCGGGATTTTGTCTCTGTTCTTCATAATTTCGATAAAACTCGCCATTTATTTTCCTTGCCCTATAGTAGGGATCCACTTCTTCTTTTGCCCACAATAAATCGAGCGTTAGGAATAAATTTGAATCAAAAAGATGTCGCCGTTTTTTAGACATTTCGTTCGCGAATAAAAACAAATATCTCGACAACACAGCCACGAACACAACACTACACCGCTATAGTGCCGCGCGATCTGCCCGCTAGTTTGGAGAACAGGTATGCGTGGCCCGCCCCGCTGCCGCGCCGCCGCCGCCGCCGCCCCGCTGCCCGCAAAATTCGAGGCAGAGGCCTTACTGACACGCTCCTGTTCCTTCCCTGCTCTGAGTGCCCAGGGGCGCGGTAACTCTATTTCGAATTTATCCACAAAACCTGGGCAGGTATCGGCCATGACGAGCCCCGTCATGATTGCTGACAACTCTTTGAGGCGCGCGTGGATCACTACACACCGTCGACTCTGGGGCCTGGTGCTGATCGGACGGCGAGCTACCCATTACTCGCCGTCCGCAGGCCCGGGTACAAAAGACACCGGACCTCCACTAACGCCACCACCTCTCACCACTAGGCTACCACTGCTCGCTACTGGGTCACTACTGCTCACCACTGGGCCACCACAGCTCACAACTGGGCCGCCACTGCTAAATAGAGAATAGTGAAAGGAAAACTAAATAAAAGTGCAAAGATTTCTTTGGTTTGATTTTATAAATAAAGTTCTGTGAGTTTCCAAATGTACCAAAAGTATAAGAAATAAAAATATCATACTAACTCGATAAACTAAGCACTGTGCGCTAACCCGCTAACTGCTCAATAAAGCACCATTCACCAATAACTATCGACACAGTGACGTCCGTCTTGCCCCCGTGCATCGGACCGGACAATCTTACGGGTGCGCGGGCGCAGGGCGTGAGAACCGGCGCGAGCGAGTGCGGAACAACGCGAGATCTATGATCCATTGGATAATAACATTGCTGACTTGGCTGCTGAAATTGTACGGGTTCCTATCTCGTTTTTTTTATAGATCTGGCTGTTGAAATTGCTCGGGTACCTATATGACTTTTTGTAGAGTGGATTATCCTCGTGTAGATACATCCTTATCACTACATAGTATAAAACAAAGTCGCTTTCTCTGTCCCTATATCCCTATATATGCTTAAATCTTTAAAACTACGCAACGGATTTTGATGCGGTTTTTTTTAATAGATAGAGTGATTGAAGAGGAAGGTTTATATGTATAATTTGTACCCGAGCGAAGCTGGGGCGGGTCGCTAGTTATATTATAAATGCAATTAAATGCAATAGTATGGACTATCCATACTAAAACAAATATCTATATATTTGTTACTCAATCACGTCAGAACGGCTGGACGGACCTGGATGAAATTTGGCACAGAGATAGATTATAGTTTGTAAAAGCACATAGGCTATATTTTTTAATAGGGGAAGTAGTTATTCCATGCGGGCGAAGCCGTTGGCAGAAGTTAGTAGGTTATAGGATGATCTGTTACTGAATTACGAGTAGAGGTGATGTCAATACTCTGACAACATGATTTAATAGCTTTTTTTGAATTTCCATAGTTCTGTACTCTGTAAAATATAAAACGCAACTTTTGAGTCGTTTTGCGGAAAGTCCGGGTATACTTTGGCATTGAATGGTCGAGCCTAGTATGGTTTTATAAAATTTATAGCTGATGATAGGTAGTTAAGTTTTCTTTATTTTATTAAGCCTTAATAAAACAAATTTAAGTACCACAAATGATGACAATTAGGCTATTTTTTTTGGGAATAGGTAATTTTAATCATATCCGCTTTCAAATCGTGGGCGTGGATTCCATGATGTCCTTTTCAACGAGCTAAAAAAAAACCTCTGATAAGTACAACAATCGAATACGTTTTTAAACAATCAAAGTTGTAGGAAAAATCTTCTTTCTGTCTCATAAAAATCTCCCAAACACGTGTGACCAATATGCTCGTCAATACCCATAGCATAGCTTTGAGTTTGTCATTGTCAAACGCTGTGGTAATATTGTTTTATGACATAACAAAGACCAATAAATGTCACAGTGTCAGACTCACAGAGATGAGATAACTCACGCTGGGAGTGGCATTAGCTCCAAGGAATTTAACGGAACGTATATGAGAACATGCTATAGCTATTTATTCATGTTTTAAGGATATATAAAGTCTATAAATTATTATATTAATAGTCCGAAGAATCGCGTGGCAGAGGGCAAAGCACGGTCGTGGATAAATTCGTAACAGACTTACCGCGCACCTGGGCGCTCAGGCAAGGAAGGAATAGGGGTGGGTTTTAGTCAGTAAGAGTCTGATACGACCTCCCGCTCCAACCAGAGCGAGAGAAGTCATAGGATGATTTCACACACCAAAAAAAATTGCTCGCAGAACATATGATCAATGGTACCGAAAGGTTCTGAAGTGGCGATCGCATACTGGAAGACACAGCGCTGGGAGGACTACCAGAAGGTGGATCGATGACCTGGTGAGGGTCGTGGGAATTCGATGGATGTAAAACTTGTGTTGTGACGATACTTGGGGGAAGTCTTCTGGCTGAAATGATGATGATTTGTCTACATTCTAGTACTTCTGAAGGTGACTTCTCCACTTCAATCGACGCCGTTGCCATGACAACGAGAAATACCATCGATTATAAGTAAGTACTAGCTTCTGCCAGCGGCTTCGCCCGCGTGGAATTAAACTTAAACTTTCAACCCCTTTTTCACCCCCTTAAGGGTTGAATTTCGATCAACCCTTTCTTAGTGGATACCTAATCTTCACAAAGAACACACCCTCCAAATTTGATGTCTCTAGGACCAGCGGTTTAGGCTGTGCGTTGATAATCAGTCAGTCAGTCAGGACTTTGAATTTTATACTCGTATATACAGGTAAATCGAGCTTTAACTATCAATTTGATTGAGCCGAGTGGAGGGAATGCCTCAGAATATTGGGGTGACAGCTTACAGCCTATACGCGA
Source organism: Polia nebulosa (assembly GCA_951329385.1). Taxonomy (NCBI): domain Eukaryota; kingdom Metazoa; phylum Arthropoda; class Insecta; order Lepidoptera; family Noctuidae; genus Polia; species Polia nebulosa. The sequence continues at coordinate 31,315,371 of OX589597.1, forward strand.
ATGCTAAAGAGTACTTAACTACCGATAAAAGCAGAGGATTTGGGGTGTTTCACTGAAGAATCCAAGTTTTTTTAATGATATTTTGCATGTCTACTTAGGACGTTTCCTGCTCCTTTGATCCCTAAGTGAACTGCACTATATTAGAGCAATATACGCGTAAAATAATTTAAACCGTATAATCTGAGGTGTTAGATAGTGGAATCGAAGTTGGTTTTAGTGGTATTTCACAGGTCAACCTAGGACATAACGGCTGCCAAGCTGGACATTTCTTCGGAGCCTAAATTAGGCATGCAGAAGGGCAATAAACTAATAGGTTGGTCAACTAGAAGTTTGGGTGTCTTGCAGCAGAATCGTTTCGATTTGTAAATGCCATCTTAAATGACAACCTAGAATGTTGTCGGCTATTAACCCGGACATTCTTTTAGTGCCTTAAAATAGTAAGGCTCTACACAGGGCAAGAAATTCAAAAGCAGAGGATTTGGGGCAGTGTTTTACAGCAGAAGCAAGGCTTTTGAACATTCCTTTGTAAGTTTGATGAATTTTGGCTCCATAAATGTTTAATAACTAATAAAATCTAAAGGTTTGGAGTGTATTAGGTACCGCAGAGTCGATATTGGGATAGGCTTGCCAAACGGCAGCTTCATCGTGCTTATGTATGTTTATAGGCTTCTAAACTACTAAAATATCAAGCTTATTTTTTTAATTATTGAGACTAGCAAGCAAGTACTATTTATGCACGGTATAAAATCAAACAACCCAGTAGACAGTGTCAGGTGTCATTATACACCGAGGCGTATTCTATGTTATTACGAGCTTGCCGACTGGTTTTGCTGATCAACAAACTTGAATATAATACGAGATGGATAGGCATTTTAATTGTGAACTCAAGTTTAATGTCAATATTGTAGTTCTCTGTTTATAAATATAGACGTTGCGCGTAATTTATCATGACGTTTAGATTACCTAAATACATGGAATTGATTTGTTCTCGATTGAGCTTTTGGTTTACAACACTGATTAATTTTCATCCGTTGTCAGATACAACATAATTATATCTATACAAAATACCTACTTGCTTTCATCCCTATCCAGTTTTTACAAGGAAAAAACTATTTGAATAGACCCCAAATGACGTTTCCTCCGTCACAAAACGAAACCGAATATACCAATTCCCATGGACATCCAAAAAACCCTATCAGATGAGATCACACGGTTATTAAAATTAAAATCAAAATAATAGACAAACTTTACAAAAGAAATTTGACCCACAAAGGGATAGCCATCGCGCACAATAGGACCAAATAGTTCTCTATTCACCCCTTTTTGAGTTTGAAGAGGCGTAATGATGCAGTTCAGTATAAAACCTGATTTATAATCTATCGGCGAAGCGTGAAAACGAGTCGTGTTTTGTTTTGTGTTGTGTTGTGTTGTTATCTCCTTCCCTTACGTAGATGGGGTAAATGATACTTCAACTAGTGTTTAGTGGATTCCATGGGGTGATTTTGAATAATATGAAAAAAAAATTACAAAAAATAATATAACCGACTTCCAAAAAAACAAAAAAAGTGCAAAATAACTTTAATTTCGGAAGTCGTTGTTTCTGATTTTGTTTCTTCGTTCTTTTGACACTGACTTCCGAAATTAAAGTTATTTTGCACTATTTTGTTTTTTTTGGAAGTCGGTTCTTTTTTAACCGTCTTCAAAAAGAAGGAGGTTATCAATTCGGGTGTTTGTATATTTTTTTTATGTATGTTCGGGCATAACTCCGCAAATTGCAAAATTCTTTTTTTTTCGAAAGGGGTTTGTTCCGAAATGGTCCCATTTAAATTTCATATAGATCTGATGATGGGTTTCGGAGACAGACAGCAGAACTCTTCAAAAAATGACAAATCAACCGCGATTACTGCGATTGTTTGTCTATGAATTGTTAACACAATTCAAAGACATAAGATACGACATCAAGTCGGTGTCAAATAACGAAGACAAAACCAAGAACACCGACTTCCGAAATTGAAGTTATTTTGCACTTTTTTTGGAAGTCGGTTCTATTTTTTTGTAAAAAAAGTTGTAATTTTTTTTTTCACTTTTCAGTTGTGATTCCCCATTATTATTCTGTTAGCAATGCATATTTATGCAATTATAATAGCAGCAATCGCGGTTGATTTGCTGTCATTTTTTGAAGAGTTCCGTTGTCTGTCTCCGAAAATCATTATCAGATCTATATGAAAGTTAAATAGGACCATTTTGGGATAAACCCCTTTCGAACAAAAAAAGAATTTTGCAAATCCGTCTATATATGACGAAGTTATGCCCGAACACACATAAAAAAAATATATTATAAACATCCGAACTGATAACCTCCTCCTTTTAGAAGTTGGTAAAAAAGCAGATTTTACACTACACGGCAAAGGACTATTCTCATAAAGAGAATGAGGATTGGTCATCAGATAATTGGCAGGATTTCTCGTTTCGTATTAGTGATTTCAGGCAGTTGGAAATACTAGGTTAGACTACAGTCTTTTTTTTTCAGGGAATACTTTCAAAAGTTTCTTGGTATTTTGCAGAAAGGACCAGGGAGTGTGGGGTTCCTAGACTCAAAGTCAATGGATTTATATTCAAATAAACCATTTACAGGCAGACAGAGCAGTGGTGGCCCAGTAGAGCAGTACTGGCGACTTACAAGTTTTAGATCGTGAGTTCAAACCCAGGCAGACGCTTTACGTAGTGTAAATTATTTCATCACCACTGCTCTCAAAACGGTGAAGGAAAACATCGTGAGGAAACCGGCATGTACTAGAACCAAAAATTCGAAGACATGTGACATCCACCAACCCGCATTGGGCCCGCGTGGTGGATTACCGCCCACACCCTCTCACAGAGAGGAGGCCTGTGTCCCAGCAGTGGGGACATTAAAAGCCTGATGATGATTTACAGGCACTTTTGAATTGTCAAAAAGTCGGTCAATCAGAAAGATGAAGCTAATTGCACATTCCAAGGCGTAGATCTCTATGGAGAAGAATGTGCAAGAAACTCCATGGACACTAAAAAAAATGGAAGAGGCCACGTTACCCCTTAGAAGACCACTCCGGAACCAAGCGTTGTAACATTCTTAAAAGCGTGTTACCGAAATGTGACATGATCAATGCGAAACATTTTGAACTTTTTTAGCTGATATAATGTCTTTTTGTCTAGAGCCTCCTCCTGGGACAGAACAGGCCAGAGTTATTATTAGTCTCTATTAAAACAAATCCATTATCTGTATTCAACACAGGATCGATCCTCGAATGCATGATGCATATCTCATAAGTCATAGAGAAGAGACACGCATTCTCATATGATCACATAATACATCTAATATGCGTTCTATAGCTTTGTATACCAGCATTTAAATTAAAGATTAATCTGTGAAGAAAATAAAGCTCGCAGGATCACTGACCTCGATTTCAAAAGACCCAATTTGGATATGTTCAAAATGAATAAGGGCTGGGGTACATTAGGACGTTAGGGATCAGGTTGCATCATTTTTGTAATTGTGGCTTTAAATTGGGTAATGTTTAGCATCCTTATAAGGATGTGTGATATTTGTATATTGCATCAGTATTTCGCAATATTCTTAACATTTGATCCTTGTCAATGACCTACGATGGAATGTCAATGAAATACGAATAGTCACAGTTGACTTGACAGATGATGAGAAATAGATTTTAAGTACTTATATTCTACAATATACCTTCCTACGTCTGCAAGTCTGAAACGTAATCACATTCAAATTTTACTCGATCCGGAGGAAAACCCGGGAACTCGAAGGGCAACCGTACGTAGAACCGAATAGCTGCTAAGACGCAGTAACTACTTATTTTTTTAATTGAAAAGTTTTTTTTTTAACTTGCAATGTTTGTATGTATGTTCGGGTCAAATCTTGCAAGCTAAATTAGGACCAGTTCCTCTTATCCTAGTTGATTTTTTACATGCTGGTTCAGTTCCTATGACAATGCATTTTTATGGCCAGCATGACCTGAATCGACATCCAGGTATAGCACCAGATGGTGGAACTCTACAATGGTCAACAGCACAGACAAGAAGTTTTGTGTATGAATTTAAAAATTGGTTTTAAATGTTATTTAGCGTTGTTTTACCCATATACAATCTGATGACAATTTAATAATAGCTTCGAATGAATTAAACAAAAATAAAACAACCGATTTCCAAAAAGGAAAATACACTAAAAATTAAAAAATAACTTTGATTTCGGCAGTCGCTGTTTGTATTTTATTTCTTCATTATTTGACACCGACTTCCGAAATTAAAGTTATTTTTTAATTTTTTGGTGTATTTTCTTTTTTGGAAATCGGTTGTTTTTTTATTTGAAAAAAAGTTTTTTATTTTTCACTTTTTAGTTGCTGTACACCAGCACTAAAAACCCCAATTACATGTAACGTGGAATTTAAACATACTTGTAATTGGAGAAAACCAAAACGTCATTCAGTTTCTCAAAAAGTGCTCAAGCAAGTTCGATATAATTTATATGGGGCCACCTCGGGAGTATATTCTTTCGGATAAAAGAAGAATTTTGAAGATCGGTCTACAACTGACGGAGAAATCGGCGGCCATACATAAAAAAAAACATACATACAGTCGAACATAGAACCTCCTCCTTTTTCGAAAGACGGTTAAAAACAAACCCATTGCATTTTATTCAAAGCTTCTTGTATCATAGATCCAATTACCTATTCAACCAAACGGTTTTCTACCCAAATTACGCAGGTTACACCTCAATGTACCCCAACCTTAACCATCCTTTTCATAAAGAAGAGGTTAAACGATATAAAACGGGTACCAGGACATTATGATGTAAAGTAGGTGCTAACAATGGAGATAAGATGGCTCGTACGTGAGAGAACGTCTGGTCACCCGAGCGACGGTAACGGAGGGGAGTACGGATTGTATTTGTCTCTAGTAGCAATGAGTCATACTCATATTAGACCAAATATAGAGGTATTAATATTAATAGAAGTTGAGTAAAGCTCACAAGAAAAGCTCAGGGTTCAGTAAAATGGTGAATCAGCAAAGTTGGTAGCGAATCTGGCTTCAGCTAAAGGCTCAATTACACCTTCCAATTTCAAGGGACCCAATTTAGGAACAAGCCAACTAGGAAGTAGGAAACTAGCGATTACACTATCCTAAATTGGACATCTAAATCGGAATTCTAAATCGGCAGTGTTGCCAACTCTTACAAATTCAAGCCCCTAGACAGAATATCAAAAGTCGCTAGAAAATCTCTAAAACTGATTCTACCAGGAGCGGACCAAAAAAGACACAGAGCGGACTCAGATTTTTTTTCTGGGAAAGGGACCTTGGGAAATTTTATTTAATTACATATAAAAATTACACATATAAAAATATTATTAGCCCATTTGTAGCGACAAAGTCGCTAAATTGGCAACACTTAGCTCTGAATCGTGGTGATGCGATTACACTATCCTAAATCGTACACAATTTAGGAAGTCAAATCGGGACCTCCCAATCTCACTAAATCGGAGACTAACTGCTCTAACTGCTATTACACCTTCCCGTTTCCTAAATTGGGTCCCTTGAAATCGGAAGGTGTAATTGAGCCATAAGGACTTTCGTATAGACAGGGAAACATTATTGTTTATGAGTTATTTAGGTTGTTGATCTGCAAATTGTGTGAGGTAAAATGTGAAACAAAAGGGAGTGAATGGTGGTGTGGAGAATGGAAGAAAAAACTTATAAGCGCGACCCCAAGTAACATGGGACATGGGCAGGCAGATTTAAATATTTGTTTATTGTTTAGGATCGTCATTCATCATCATCATTTCAGCCGAAAGACGTCCACTGCTGGAAATAGGCCTCCCCCAAATGTCGCCATAATGATCGGTCCTGTGCGTCTCGCATCCGTCGGATTCCCCCTAGGCTTGCACTGTAGTATATTTCACACTAGTGCAGCAAAGTGCGGCGGCCAGCCACATAAAAAAACCCGGCCAAGTGCGTGTTGGACTTTACACTTATAGGGTTCCGTACCAAATGTTTTTATTTTCACAATTTGTATGGCTTTGGGTCAATAAGATACTTATACTATGAAAATTAGAAGACTGTAGCTTCAACCGTTTGGCTGTAAAACCTGTGTGACAGACAACGGACAGACGGACAGACATGAGTGACAGCAATAGGGCTCCATTTGGGCCCCTCGGGTACGGAACCCTAAAAAACTAGAGGCCATTTCTCACAATTATTTGTTACAAAAAAACTAAAATTTGATATTTTATGTAGGTAAATAAGCTCATTACTCAAGACTTAAAAGGTTTATTTATTTTTTGCTTTTTAGTTCTTTTCCGTCGGTTAATTTTTTTGTTAAAAAGTTTTTTATTTCATGATTTTTTGTGGCTCGCATCATCTTTTAACACTCTGAGGCTAATTTATAATTCTTCATCATTCCTCTTGCCACTGAGCTGATGATATAACAATCCTTCCATGAAGTTCCCAGGATATTGACCAGTTGAGGTTACCTCCAATATTGTAAGACGTCTTTTCGTCAAAGCATATTAAGTAGGATTTGTCACTAAAACAAGTTTTTATATCTGACTTCTATTGTTTAGGAAAGGTATGGTTTCCATCATCAGCTCAGTTTCATGATGTGATGGTTCCTAAATGCAAATACCTGATTCAGTTATGAAAAGTAAACAGAAACAATATTCGTGCCCAATTTTCGAGGTTCTCTCTCAATTTTTTCAGGATCCCATGAGCAAATCCTGATATCCTTGACAATTCTTGAGGTATACCCTATCTAAAAAAAAAGAATCATCAAAATCGGTTCATAAATGACGGAGTGAGGGCTGAACACACATACAGAAACGCTAAACGTGCCCACAATTTTCGAGGTTTTCTCTCAATTTTGTCAGGATTCCATTGTCAGATCCTGATTTCCTTGACATGGGACCACCCTTGAGGTGTACCCTATCTAACAAAAAAGAATCATGAAAATCGGTTCATAAACAACGGAGGATACAGTGTTCTATTCCTAGTTGAAGCCTTGAAGGTAAACAATTTTAGACCATTTTTAATTCGACGTAGCCACCAAGATGTTCTCATTGACAAAATTAGAAAGTAGGAACAAACATAGTTACTAAGAACCAACACAGTTAACTAACACCGGTTAAATGTCGGTATCACTGTGATGCAACATTACAGTAACCTCACTTTGAACTCGGTTCACAGAAGTTAACAATAAAGTTTATCTAAATACAGCATTAACGGTCATTTAACGTTATCTCGAGTTTCTCACGTTAGGAATTTTATTTGTCATGCGCGTACGCACTCGTATAGTAAGCTTGGGGTGAAAGGCATTGTAGTGACCGACACATAGATTAGATTGTGTGTAGGAGCTTATGAGATGTGCTCTGATTATGTATTGTGAAGTTGGAATTATTTTAATTTATGTTTATTATTAATTTAATGTTTAGGGATACTTTTTCTGAGCTTGACAAAGCTAGCTCTAGTTTGTTTTTTGTATTTTTCATGAAATGGTTTAGGATAAGCTTTACATCAAAAAATATCGTGGAAAAATTCTGAAGGAATTTCATTAAAGTTTTCAGGCAATATTTTCCATTTTTCATTTTGAATATTTTAACCGATTTCCACCTTCGGTCATTGTTAAGAATGTCTTGCCCACTGATCTTTCCAGTATTTCTGATACATTTTTTAATAATAATAATAATGATAATAATAAATATTTATTTGCATAAAACATGGTATATAACATGTTTAAAAAGAAATCATTAAAGAGCATACATGTTCTGCTTACATCGTAGCATGCAAATATTAAGTTAGGTTACATTAAAAATGCTTCCAGTCAAAAAAATCTAATCACTAACCGGACCCACTCCGGACCTAGTCCGGTTTCTGTAATAACTTGAAGTATGTTCTCTACAGTCTATCCACAATGTATCAACAGTGTATAAACAGTGCATTCCATAGACTACAAACAGTCGCACACCATAGACTCATAGAACGAAGTATTGACTGTAAATTATGGCAGTCATAGGTCACACATCTATGACCATCTCGTGTCTTTGGTATAGGGTTATTCTGTATAATAAAATACGATGGTCATTAGGACCGAATTAATTTTTTTTGATGTGTAACATCTTTGCCCTCGCTTTTCTGCAATCTGTGGGAGTGATTTCGTGAAATGGGACGGAAGTGTGTAACGGGAAGCCGGGGAAGCACGCGCTATTTGATTTGGCCAATGAGCGCGCGCGGTGGTAGAGTTGGCGCTCTACCATCTGATGATGGTAGAGCGCGCGCACGGTAAGTCGTGTGTCAAACGTTTTAATTTTATTTTTCAGAATAGAATGTTAATGTTGCTTATTACCAAGGTGGGATGTCAAATGTTACACATCATATGCGACTACAAGGCACGCTCGTTTTTTTTCTCTATATTCATGTAAGTACTGAAACGGGGGTTTCGTAAATTACAATTTTATGCGTGTTACTTTTATAGAGTTTGTATTTGTAAAATAAATACGAAACATGAATCAAAAAACCGAAGTTTCATCAGAAAGCTGCCATTAGCAGCTGAAATTCCTTTCCGGACAGACATAACTACTCTAGTTTATTGATTATAAGTTTAAAATGAAACGTTTTATGAACTCCGTTACTTTTTTGAAACTATGTATCGGAATTCTGTCTTGAACTTACATAATTTCTGATCTTAGATCAGATCCATACTTAAGCACCGTTCTATACTTCTAGAATAAGGGCCCTCATTCCAGCGAATAGCCCTAATCTCTTTACATTTGACACTTCACTCATTTTTAACGGCCCCACGTCTATAAACCATGATGGATTATGATTACGAGCGATAAACGTAAGGTACCGGGTCACCCTCACACGTGACAATGTGATATATCCCTTTAAATATTTTATATCTCATAGCACTGTTCTTTATTTTGATTGATATGTATCGTTTTGGAGATGGGCTCGTTTAATAAGCAATGAATGGGATAAAAAAAAACAAAGGTTCGTTGTTTAGGGAGGGTAGGAAAAAGAGAAGTGTTGAAAATACTGGATCTTGAACATTGAGGTGAGATACAATGACTAACCGGAATTTGAAGAGACGCAGCGTTGCCTTAAGGTGGACCGATAACCTGTTGAGGGTCGCAGGATCTGATGGATTCGAGACGCACAGGATGAGTCGTTGTGGCGGTACTTGGGGAGGCCTTAGTCTAGCAGTTGACGTCTTTCGGCTGAAATGATGATGGTGAAATTAAACTTTGACTATATTTTTTTTTTTTTTGGGGTTGGGAAATCATCCTATGACTTCTTCCGCTCTAGGGTGGAGCGGAAGGGTGTGTCAGACTCTTACTGACTAAAACCCACCCCTGTTCCTCCCTGCCTCGAGTGCCCGGGGGCGAGGTAACTCTTTCGAATTTATCGTCGACTCTCGGGCCTGGTGCTGACCGGGCGGCGAGTTACCCACTACTCGTCGTCCGCAGGCCCGGGTCTACGGTGGCCGGAGATCGTCTCGCGGCCCCTGGCGTCTCCTGCGGCGGTCGCGGCTGGGGGCGCTAGGGCGACTCGGCTGTTGTTGAGCCTCCCTAACGTATGCCGCCTCCCTCTTCGCGAGCATTACTGCTTCGCAGAAGGAGGAGACGGCCTCCCATTCCCTCTCGCTCCGTACCATGGCCTGAACCAGGGCACGGCGCGAGAGGTCGCTGTCGCCTATCGCATCCACGAGGACACGGCGGTGTTCTGCCCAAGCGGGGCAAACCTCCACCGTATGCTCCACCGTGTCCTCTGGGCGATCCTCGCAGTGGAAACACTCAGGGGTCACCTCCGCCTTGACACGACACAGGTACCTCCCGAAACAGCCGTGTCCGGTGAGCACCTGCGTCAGGCGGAAGGTGAGGTTGCCATGGCGCCTCTCCAGCCAAGCCTCAAAGAGGGGCACTACCGCCTCAATGGTGGCGTGCCCAGCGCTGGGTTGCGACAGTCGCTCTCTCCATGTCACCATGAGATCCTGCCGGAGCTCCGTCCGCCGAGCCGCGAGTTGTCGCGGCAGCGGAGTTTCGCCCCGGCGTTTGGCCTCCTCGCGCCACTCGTACAGGTGCGCGAGGATTTTTGCCTCCAGATCCCATGGTGAAAGTCCGGCAAGGAGGCTCGCAGCCTCGCGGGAGATCGTGCGGTATCCTCGGATCATACGGATCGCCATGACCCTCTGGGACGCGTTCATCTGGCGAGCTGATCGCTGCCTCAACGAACGCGCCCACACCGGCGCTCCGTAGAGGGCCATGGAGCGCACGATCCCCGCATAGAGCCTACGGCAGGAGGCGTTTGGCCCCCTCAGATTGGGTAGGAGCCGCTTTAAGGCGGCCCCGGCCCTGTCCAATCTGGGAGCCAAACGTCGAAAGTGCTCGACGAAGTTCCACCGGCTGTCGAGGACGAGTCCCAGGTACTTCATCGTACCCTCGACGCCGATGCGAACCCCTCCTACCGTGATCTGGGAACCCGACGGTGGCGCGTTCCGACGACCATGAAAACACATGGCCTCGGACTTGTGCAATGCCACCTCGAGTCCCAGTTGCCGGATCCTCTCTATGACTGTCGCAACCCCGCGTGTCATAAGGTCGGCCGCCGCCTCGTGCGACCTCCCCTGCGCTAAGACTAGCGTGTCACTACGCTGACGCCAGTGGGGAGGTCGGCGCGCAGCACCCAGTCGTATCCGATGTTCCACAAGGGCGGCCCCAGGACCGATCCCTGTGGAACACCGCACGACATCTCTCGCCGGTTCCATACTCCCTGATGACCGGGGTAGATGACGGCTCTGTCCGTCAAATACGCCTCGACTACGCGACGGAGGTAGGGCGGCACCCGGTGATACCGGAGTGCCTCCACTATGCAACTCCAGGGCAGGGTGTTAAAGGCATTGGCGATGTCCAGAGACACCGCCAAGACGACCCTACCCCGGGCCACTGCATCCCCCGTCGTGAGGGCTCTTACGCGCATGACAGCGTCCACCGTGGAGCGCCCCCTGCGGAAGCCGTACTGGCTCTCCGCCAGGTCCGGCCCCACCCGCACCATCTGCCCGACGAGGCGGTCTGCAATTACTCTTTCAAAGAGCTTGCCCACCTCGTCGAGCAGCACAATGGGCCGGTAAGCGGACGGAGAGTCCGCAGGGCGCCCCACCTTCTTGATCAGGACCAGCTTCCCCGTCTTCCACCGACGTGGAAACTGGCCCCTCTCCAAGCATGCGCTTAAAAGCCCTCTCAGTCGAGGCCCGAGAGCCTCTTGCAAGGCCAGGACCCAGGCTTTCCCATGAAAGCCATCTGGTCCTGGGGCGGTGTTTTTGGCATTCAGCCTACGCACCGCCGCTCTCAGCTCTACCTCGGTCACCTCGGGAGCATCGTCGTCGTCGTCTTGGTCCGCGTCAGGTACCGCAGGAGACGGAGCCATAGGCGGAGGAGTATGTTCCCCTCGCGAGGGGAACAGAGCGCTCACCACGCCCTCCACGATCTGCGGCCGGAGACTCTGCGTCAGTGGGGGGGCCCATGGGCGGACTTTCCCCCGCACCGCTTTGTACGGGCGCCCCCATGGGTCTCTGTTCAGAGTCTCCAGCGACTCCTCGCGGGCCAATCTCTTGGCCCGCAAGATCTCCGCTCGGAGGGCGGTCCTCGCAGCTCTGTACCCCTCGTATAGCTCCGCCTCGACGGCTTCCGTTTCCGGCGTGCGGTTACGGAGCCGCCTGCGGTACCTAGTGTACCAGCGTCGCGCGGCAATACACCCCTGGCGTAAAGCCGTAAGTGCCGTCGACCACCAGTACACCTGTCGCCGAGCACAAGGCTGGACCCGGGGCATTGCCATGTCACATATCTCGGACATGGCCTCCTGGAACCACTCTGCCTCGTCGTTTATGTCGGCAGGCCTGTCCGGTGAGGTCACCCAGGCCTGCACGATCGAGGCCTCCAGGAAACTTTGACTATATTGAAGATAGCTTCAGGCAATAGCTGCTCTCTGGTCTTTCATGAGACAGAATAAGCAGTTATCAATGTCAAAACTTGAGATAGCTGTGGAAAAATTGATAAACCTACTAAGTCAGTAGTTTTCCTTATTGTACAGATGGGTAATTAAGATTTCTATCTGTGTTCCTAAGACTTGGTCACATTAGTCTGACGACGGCGCAGTTGTTGAGCGATTGGCTGCTGCGCTCTGTGTCGCGGGTTCGATTCCCGCACGGAACAAAATTTGTATGGCCTACAGATAGTTGTTCCAGGTTTAGGTGTCTGGTGTATGTAAGTTTACACGATTGTGATCGCACCCACGATACAACAGTATAATTGCTAGTGTGGGGCAAGGTTTTTTTAAAAGAAAGAAAGGAAGAAGGAAGGAAGGAAAGAAAGAAAGAAAATAATTTTATTTGACCCGGATTAAGGCACACAATATTCACACAAAAAGAAGAGAAGTAATTACAATTTATAATATATTGCAACTTGCAAACTCATCAACCCAGTACATCCTTCATTTGTGTGTCTGTATCTCAGTAGAATCTCCCAGCTTGCATAAGATGACAGGCAGGTGATGTATTCGCATGTTGTTTTATTTTCGAATCAACAGGATCCACCAGATGGTTCCAATAAAATCAAGAAGTTGACGGACGAGTCACGGATATTGTTGAAATTTTTGTAGGTACACCTGGAGATTGATTTTACTTATTGGATGGCTTAACAAGTGATGCTAAACGTTGATATAGAAACTAGTGGTTCAAAGAAACAGATCGATAACCATTTTTCATAGAAAATGTTTTACGGATATAGGTATGCCAAAGATCCTTTCATCATCTCCCTGCTCATCTTCTACGTTTCGCTATCACTGACTCCCCTCTCCTAGAGAACCCAAATTCAAAGCATTTTGAACATATTTTTTGCTTCCGTGTGGTAGACCAAAAAGGCAGGTAGCAATTTTTCAGACCGTTGTCAAAAACACACATTAAAATAAACATTTACAAAATATTCAGAAGTGGCTTTTCCCAAAATTTGCTTGACAATATCCTTCAAATACCAGCCCAAATTGTTATCATGAAAAATATCTTCATCACCAAACCCAACAGCACCTGGACCTCTACCCAGCACACAAACAACCCATACATAACAGACGATACAAATAACATTAACAAATGAGACGAACTCAAAATTCAACTGCATTATTCATTACATGCTGCCGAATAGAATGCAGCAGACGTCAGCTAAGTAGCCAATGAAAAACGTTAGAGGTCAAACAGGGTCACTCATCATTATATCTGTGGATCTGGATTGAGGATTGTGAGGAGGTGAGAGGTGGTAGGGAAATTGGAAAGGTAAATCAAAGTCATTTGTGAGGCAATGAGAGTGACCTCTGCTCATATACCTCAGTGTCTAAGCAAGCGTGCTCCATCGTCGACCACGTCATCGCTTACCATAAAGTGAGATTGTGGTCAAACGCTTTTCAATCATTAAAAAAAAAAAATAGATCACTAAGATTGCCATAATCAAAAATTTACATAACCACTTGTCTCATTGTTTCTGAATTATTCAGATATAAACAAATCAAAAGTCATTTATTTTAATTAGGCTAAGAGTTATGTCACCACTTCCTAGTGTTTTAGTAAATAATATCAATAATTATTAGTATAATAGCTCATCTGTAGTGAAAAGAAAGCTTGCCCATAAAAGGATGGTATCAGAATTGATGGCCCAGAGTTACCAGTACCTCAAACCATAAATGTTTTGCTATTTGTTCAAGGGGATCCAAGCATGGCATGGCATGGACAGGTAAGGCTCTACATCAAAATCTGTAGAGCTAGCAATATATTAGTTAGATCACTTCCATACATTTATGTATTGTAGAAAATTCTTACAAGTTACGCAGATGGAAGACAACCAGCTGTTACAGGTATTTTAAGGTCTTTACCAAAACGTCGAAAACTGAACCTAAATAGCATTTAAAAAATAATTTGATGCAGCGTTACTCTGTAAAGCATCTCATATTACGATATATAATCGAGCCTCTTAAAATAAATTGTAACAGCACAATTTTCTTCTCATCATCGTCAATTATGAGGCATTTGAACAAAAACTGTCATTTACGTAACCCTAATGGAGTAAAAAGATTTGCCTGACTAAAAGCAAAGGTGCAAGGCGTTGTGAAGAGATTTTTAAATGTTCGGTTTTCGAATGTTTATGGTCGTTGTGCGCAAGCGTGCTGGTTGGCGAGGACAGCTGCGCAGGCGCACCTTGCGCAGATGTGGCCGCACGTGTGGACCGGGCCGATACTTTGTTTTATTTTTGCCCTTAGCCCTTGTCCCAACTCCCAAGAGATGTGCTTCCATGATTTTACAGGATAGAATTGCTGTTATTATTTTTGAAGGGCTGATGGTGTGAGGTTGTGAAGGTGTGTCATGCTTACAGTTGCTGGATTAAAGATCTATAAACAGACTTATATATTCACTGTTATAGTTGTTCTACCTCACCACCGCGGTCTTGGATGTGGTCCGTGTGCCTAAGGTCGGAGTGCTCGGTGACATACAAAATAGCTTAGGTACGCATACAGAAACAATGTATAGGTACGTGAATCTAGAAAACAGAACTCACACATTTTAACACAGAAAATTGTGTACTAGTATAATAAGTTATGCTGCACTTTCATGGTATTCAACACACTAGGTTAGATAACGTAATTCAGAATAGAGAGCAGCTTACTATAGAACATGAAAGACATGTAAAGAAGTGTAATTAACAATAAGTTATTGTGGAATTACAATTGATAGTGTGTCTTGTTGCCTTACACGTTTCAAGAGGGTTTGGAATTTCTAGTAAATAACTGTGTAATACAATTAAGGAAATAATGGTAAATGATGACCAAAGATACAATGGAACATGAGGTGTTCTAGGATCTAGGCCATTTATTTAAAACTGCAATCTTTTACAACATATACTATCTAACTAAACCTTACACTAGGAGGAGCTCGTGGTTAAAGTAATAACAGCCGCACGGGTCGATTCGTCAGGTTAAGCTACGCTTGCCGGGGTTGGTCCATGGATGGGTGACCGACTTTACATACCGAGACTCCTCCGTGCCTCGGAAAGCAAGTTAAGCCGTTGGTCCCGGCTGTCAATCGTGGATCTTTGACAGTCGTTACGGGTCGTCAGAAGCCCGAAAGTCTGACAACCAGTCTTACCAAGGGGTATCGTATTAATCGGTAACTGGGTTGTGAAGGTCAGATAGGCAGTCGCTCCATGTAAAATACTGGTATTCAGCTGCATCCGGTTAGACTGGCAGCCAACCCCAAGATAGTTGGGAAAAGGCTAGGCTAACTTAACCTTACGCTACTTATATAAGAAGGACACATGCAATACAAATCAGCTAATTTTCATTTCACCTGGATCGAAAGAACCTTCAAGTCAGTTCAAGCATGAGTAACTTACACTCATTTGGAGAACTTGTCAAATTCTAGGTAGGTACTATGAATAGAATAGAATAGAATAAACATTTATTCGACACAGACACAACACAACAGCAACAAACATAAAAAACTTTTTTACAAAAAAATAGAACCGACTTCCAAAAAAAGTGCAAAATAACTTTAATTTCGGAAGTCGGTGTTCTTGTTTTGTGTCTTCGTTTTTTGACACCGACTTCCGAAATTAAAGTTATTTTGCACTTTTTTTGGAAGTCGGTTCTATTTTTTTGTAAAAAAGTTTTTTATTTTTCACTTTTTAGTTGTGGTTCCCCATTAAACTGTGTTAACAATTTCATAAACATACGACAGCAGCAATCGCGGTTGATTTGCTGTCAATTTTTGAAGAGTTCCGTTGTCTGTCTCCGAAACCCATCATGAGATTTTTTTGAAATTTAAATGGGACCATTTCGGAATAAACCCCTTACGAACAAAAAAAGAATTTTGCAAATCCGTCAATATATGACGGAGTTATGCCCGAACATACATAAAAAAAAAAAAATACAAACATCCGAATTGATAACCTCCTCCTTTTTCAAAGTCGGTTAAAAAGGTAAAGAAAATAACAGTAGGTTATGCTAAAGGTTCACAAGTTCTCAAACTCTCAATTCTAAACCGGCGGTCTTAAACATAAACAATGCACGCTTAACTCCTGATTTTTAAAGTCTAACTATCCTTTCCAATAATAAATAAAACGAAAAACTTTACAAGTCTCAAGTCTCAAGCCCCAATATAATATGAAACAAAAATTCATATAACCATAAAAGTGAGCGGTCCATAAGATCTAGCTCAAAACGACACTAATCTTTCTCAGACAGATGCAGTGCGATGACCCGTCCAATCCTGTCCAGTCTAGGTCGAGGCAAGGTCGTGCCTAACAGGTTGGACGGTGGACACGTCACTACCTGACTGAGGACCGTTGTTGGGTGATCGGGTGTGTTTATCGGTTTATCCTAATTATATTTGGAATCGGAGCGGATACGCTAATACATAATTGGAGGATATCGAAAGAGCCTTTTTAGAGTACTGGCATAAAATGAAACAGGTCTATATTAAGAATGAAGTTGAAAAAATAAATTGACAATTTCGACTTTTAAGGTAAGAAAAAGTACTGTGATATACTAAGAAGGTCGCATGAAAAACGAACCTTGTTACTTTGAAAGGGTTGTGCCAATTTAGAACAGGATTTAAATTAATATGATTGAGAAAAATGTTTTATTGTTTTAACTAGTGTTGCCCAAATGCAAGACCAAGACGAGACTTAGGCCAGTCTTGGTCTTGGTCTTGCGTCAATACACCTGGTCTTGGTCTTGGTATTGCGCTCTCAGTCTTGGTCTTGGTCTTGGTCTTGCAGCAAGAGTCTCGCAAGTCTTGCAAATACCCATTAGCCTATTGCTATTTATTGAACACGTTAGTTTAGATTTTAGATTATGATTCGCGCTGTAAGACGTATGTAGTTACAGAATTATAATCATCAAAATCATCAATACAACCCTCCAAGTTCATAAAGGTCGAGGAATTATTAAAAAAAAAAAGACTTTTTCAAGGTCAAACTCATTCCTCGACCTTTGAATATCAATTTTCAATCTTGCTGCTCACATTTTAGTACCTAGGTATATCACTCACTATCTATCATTTACCGATATTAACAGTGATTATTTCGAAATCAAAATATTCGCAATTCAATAGATGCAATACCTACTTAGTTATTAATTATCATCTCGCCCGACAGCTTTAAAAGCTGTAGTGTTCGAATTCGAGCCAGTGTGTGGATGTATTTATACAAGAAACTCAGAGCATTCAATTTATACCTACTTACTGCTGAGACATCTTCAAGGTCATTTAATTTTATCCTCCTGTACCAACCCTACCAAAATAGGTAACAATTTTGTGTGCCTGTGTCCGTACTCTTTGTCGGCGAATGCGGCGCTCAAACAGTGACAAATGCTGTGATACACTTGTTGCAAACCGCGGCGTCTTTGTCGGTAAATTATCAAATAAGTGGGTATATAATACACCGACCGACCAACAGTTTATTCGCAGAACGTCACATTTTCCCAATCAACCTTGAACCTTAATTATTTAGCGATAAAGTTGAAAATCTGTTAAGGCCCTTCTCGCGGTCCAGTGGCGCCCTCATTGAATAAAAAATCGTAGCATAGCACAGAAAATAAATATTAAAAAATCCAACTTGACGTTTGTTACAAAGAGGATAAAGAATTTTTACGTTGTTAAAACAGGTCTCAAAATGTTTCGTATCCAAAGTAGTAGGCAAAAGTGTCAGAAACGGCCGTTTTTGGCACTTTTGCCTACTACTTTGAATAATATTTATTTTCTGTGCTATGCTACAATTTTTTATTCAATGAGGGCGCCACTGGACCGCGAGAAGGGCCTTAAAGAAATTTGACAGATTGTAGTAGCTTGATGTGCTGGCGTCTGTACCATAACATTGGCTGCCGTAGAAACTGTTACTAGACCTACTCGACTCGCTGTTAGTTTTAAATTTTGCTGAATAGAAGAATAATATAAACTTTGAAACATAAGTAGGTACCTACATAATGTTTATATAATTTTGTTGGCTATAATTTTAAGCACATACCAACCTACGAGTACTAACGTTAGATCTGCACATTAGACATAAACAAGCATAATATATTATTATAGGTAGATACCTACAAGGTATGAACTTTGCTAGAAAGTTATTCTAGGTACATTTTATCACATGGGATGACGGGAACAGATTTGTGAGTATTAACACGCTACCTATTTAATAAATAGTTGAAATATAATAAGTACTTACCTACCTAATCAATACAATACCTTTTAGGGTTCTTTCAGACGAGCGGCATGTTACCAACTGCAGATACAACTGCAGCCCTTAGTTTAGTGTTATGACGATACCTACGGTCTTGATACTGGGGAACGTCTCTCAAAATCGGGATTGAAACCAAATACCTACTTAATAACGCCCAAATCTCAGTTTGTCTTAACTGCAAGATGCAAGAGTCTTGCAGGCTTAAGTCTTGTCTTGCTCAAGTCTTGTAGGGTTCAGTCTTGGTCTTGGTCTTGCTACAATAAGGCGGTCTTGGTCTTGGTCTTGCGAAAATGCAAGAACAAGACCAAGACTGCAAGACCAAGACCGATTTTGGGCAACACTAGTTTTAACGGAGTCAGTAGTGAGTTAGTGACTTATCGATGAAAACAGATTGATTTTACAATATAATAAAATATCAAGTATTACGGTTCAGTGTTTCTTTTCATACACGCCAGAACCTAAGACTATACAACAAGAAGCACGAATCCGGATCCCATGCCCTCAGACTTAACAGTATCTGCAGTGCAAGAAGTTAAATAAGAGAGAAACAATAGTTTGGGTTAAAAGTCCAAAGAAAAGATGGATGGACTGAGTCAAAGGTGATATAACTAGAAAAGGAGTGACTGAGAATGGAAGATGATGACGACTAGTAGAGAAGTATAGAAGATAGAAACCTAGATATATATACTCTTTATAGTACACCATTACAAATTACAATAGGAGCTTCGCTTTGCGTCGACAATAAATGCGTCGCAAATAAATTGGGATAAGGGTAAGAGTATTATTTTAGAAACACATCGAATGATGACTTATTGTTGTAACTGAAAGAGGATTTGCCACTTATTCTTGTTCTTCCTAAGTAACCCTTTTGTTAATCTTATTACATCAATAAGACCGTTAAACCGGTTATAAAGTCTCTTAATCCTGATCCCGACATGTCATGACATGTTCAAGGTATATGGAGCCATCCAACGGCCTCGACGACCCGGTATCGGCAATATTGCGACGTATCGTATTGTACAAAGGGTATTTTATATTCATGAAGAGTTAATCGTTTCTCTTCCCAATGCGCCATTAATAACATTTTGTGATTCTTCGAGCTTTGTTTTATTCTTTTTATTGGTTTCAGTAGGAGCTTTGTCTATGTTTTTCTTTAAAATATTTAGCACTTATAGACCATTGGTAACAAAATTATTTCATCACCTAGGTTTAGAAAGTGGAGCTCGTGGCTAAAGTAATAAGAGCCGCACGGGTCGATACATCAGGTTAAGCTACGCTTGCCGGGGTTGGTCCATGGACGGGTGACCATCTTTACATACCGAGATTCCTCCGTGCCTCGGAAAGCAAGTTAAGCCGTTGGTCCCGGTGATCAATCGTGGATCTTTGACAGTCGTTACGTGTCGTCAGAATCTCGAAAGTCTAACAACCAGTCTTACCAAGGGGTTTCGTATTACCCAGTAACTGGGTTGTGGAGGTCAGATACTGTAGTCGCTAGATGCAAAATACTGGTATTCAGCTGCATCCGGTTAGACTGGAAATCGACCCCAAGATAGTTGGGAAAAAGGCTAGGCAGGCAGATCTAGGTATAAGAAGTCTGTCTCGGGGTCTTTAAGTCAAAAGTGAATAGTTTACATCTAGGCAAGCTGTCTCCATCATTGACCACATCAGCGATTACCATCAGGTGAGATTGTGGTTAATCGCGAGCCTATCAATAATGTAAAAGAAAAGTTCTATTGTAATAGGCGCCATAGTGTTAACACTACCTACATTGAGAGGTTACTTAGGCAATGTTACTTTTCGTTTATTTCTAGATCATGTAGAAAATTAAAAATATAAACATCCAAAAGAGAAAGTGAAAACAGTATTTTACAAAAATCTTGCAACTTGTTTGTCTAGAGACCACTATCATCCCAGAATCTCTTCGTCATCTGACCATTCATTCAAAACTTGACCCAAGATTACATCAAGTCAAAAAATCATTCATCATCAAATTGTACTAACTGATTCAGTCCCAAGCTCCACACACAATCAGCAAGGCCGTACATTCGCCTTTAACAACCATACTACAAGCCTCCTGGCCAATCATACACTACCCCTTCTTTCACCTTTAAAGTTGGACTCACGAGAGGCAGGGTGGATCATGTTTGGCTGGTCGGTGAAGTCGTAAAAAGCGGTTGCAAGCAGCGGTTCGCAGTTCGAGCAAAAACTGACTCGATTGAAGGATCGTATTACTATAATAAATAGTATGCTTCTAGTGATCTTGTCGAGCAAAAAAAAAGGCATCTCTACTGCTGAGATAAAATGAATGTAATCCCCTTTTAGGTGTAGCAATCTCTTGTTTGAGAGTAAAAAGTTAATATATGATAGTTGGGAGGTAATACATATCATTTTCTTGTTTAAGATATATGGGGAGTATAAAATATGGAAGAATCAGCTAGATTCAGAGACGGTCAAAGGCAAGTTTCGGTGGGATTTTTTCGAGTAAAATTCAGTAGCTGTTTTAAAATTATTCTTAAATTGACTCCTAGTCGATATTTTAATATAAAATTGGTGTAGTATTGTGTCTCGAATGTCTACGCAACTGAACAATATATGGAATCATTGAAATAGGCACGATCTCGGTAAAGTAAAGCCGAGAATTTTATTGTAGTATTGACTATGTAGTCAATGTGTCGAGTCAGCCTTCTCAGCAAGCTTCGCTGACCTTAGCGAAGCCTGCTGAGAAGGCTGACCCGACACATTTGCTACCAAATACTGCAAAAACATTAGAATGTGTTACATCCGCATTCTGATAGAAAACAAAGTGACTGTAATCTGTATCTAAAATCTATATACTTGCTAACTTGACACTGGCGATATGCACAAAAAGTGCGAAGTCAAAAATAAAGGCAAGGGCAAAAATTCGAACCAGTATACAGTGGATACAATTGCAATTATTTTTATTAAGGATTCTAGACATGCATTGAAAACTATTTTCAAGAAGGTAAATTGCAAGTTACATAAGTCTTGAACAACTGCGATTAAAGAAACACCATGACATTAGTTTTCATTTATCATATCTAGGACAAGAAACCCTTATAGTTTCGGTCTGTTCGTCCGTCCGTCCGAGGCATGGCTTAGGGACTGTTATTATAAAAAGCTGCAATTTTGCACGGGTATATAATATAATATTAATCACACCAAAATAATCAATCTGCCTAGCCTTTTCCCAACTATCTTGGGGTCGGCTCCCAGTCTAACCGGATGCAGCTGAATACCAGTATTTTACATGGAGCGACTGCCTATCTTCCACAACCCAGTTACTGGGTAATATGATACCCCTTGGCAAGACTGGTTGTTAGACTTTCGGTATTCAGACGACCCGTAACGACTGACAAAGATTGACAGCCGGGACCAACGGCTTACGTGCTTTCCGAGGCACGGAGGAGTCTCTGTATGTAAAGATGGTTACCCATCCATGGACCAACCCTGGCAAACGTAGTTTAACCTGTTAATATGTTCAAAGTTATAAATGTAAAGCCACGCACTTGGCCTTTTTTTGTACCCTTTGGCTAGGAGGACGAAATTTTTGTTCTTTTTCAGTGATAACGAGCCCGGTTTGTTCCTTACCTGTTTTTCTTATCTGGGCTTCCGGTGACGGGCTGTCAATAACAAGCTCATTGGCACACAAGTATTGACTTGTTACAGCCCTTGTTTGACCAGCACTGTACAGTACCTGTTGTAACCTGTTCCTATTAGTTGCTTACTGAAGCAGTAACAGACAACAGAACTACAGTGACTTTATCTATAGTGTCGTCTTTCTGTTCGAGGCTTTGGATGGGAAAATAAATCGGGCTTGTCTGGTCTTGTCTTGTTGTATTGTGTATACATAATTATGTATGTTGTCTCGTCACCCTTGGTTGACTGTTAGAGACATTACATCCACCTTTGTACATTTGTTTTGCATAAAGTTTTAATACATATAATAAACGCGTGTAATTAGTACCTACATACAAAATTTCGACCCTCACTTTAACCCCTTAGGGGATGAATTTCCAAAAACCCTTTCTTAGTGCTCCCTTAGATTATAAAAGCACGGGGTCTCATCTCGAACAAAGAAAATTTAGTTCGAATAAATGTCAATAGATGTGTATACGAGTATATAGTAACATTAATATTTTGAAAAAAAGTATGGTAAAAACTGTATTTTCTTATTTAATAAACTACCCTAAGCTTAAAATTGTGGAATAATTGGCTCCTTATTCAAATTTAGATGTTTACTGGAACGAATCATTAGGCATTTATATTTTTTGTGCCAATAGATGGCGCTGTTTGAAGTTTTAAAGTTAAACCATTCGCCTCTTTAAAATTTGTATAGTGACACATTTTGAAACAGTAAAACTCTTATAAAGTGCCAAAAATACTATAAAGTAATTGTTCAACATGTGAGAAAGTATTGGTAAGACTTTATGTAAATTCATTCAATTTGCAAACTGTCGCTGCTAACACCATCTAGCGAGGTGTAGAGGACGGGCCCGAACGAAGAACAAAAGTTGCTTGTGCAAGTCGAAAACCCGTAGTTACAGCGGTACCGTTTCTTTGTATGGGATGAGGCATCTGTACGCTAGTATTATATTATCTGTGATAAAAGGAAGTCGTGTGCAAAATTTCACGTTCCTAGTCCCAGTAGTTTCGGCTGTGCGTTGATAATGTTGATATGTCAGTCAGTCAGTCAGTTTCTCCTGTTATATAGATTAATATTTTGGGAATAGGCTCGGAAATAGATCAGAATATGGCAAATATTCTCAAATTGTGTTCAAGCTGGAATCAGAAGGTATAGACTAGATAGATATTAGCATGACGTGTTTAAATGTACCTATGTATTAAGTTATGGAAACGGTAATAGAATATATGGACTTAAACACATTGACATTGGATCGGTAATCCTAGCCTGTATCAACCTTGACCAGCCATATTACAAAAAAAAATCCTACTTTAAAATCACTGTCCCACATTTTTATCATCTCCGTTACAATTGAAAACAGTTACAGCAAATAATTCACAATTAGTTACGTCACAACCAGTCACTATAGATTCTATTATCCTTTTCTGTTCTTCTTCAAAATTAGCAGCCTTTTTAACAGGAGTACCCTTGTATGCAAACCGATATATTTCTTTATTCAACATAATGACATTTACAGGTAGGCAATTAAGCCGTAAATATGTTGTTGGGATACTGTTTTGTTTGTTCAGACAGTCTTGAAGAATAGAGGGTGGGCAGTAACTGTTGATGGCAATAAATAGCTTAGACAAAAACCAACGGGAGTCGAAAGTGGGTACGTTGAATGATGTAGAAAGTGAGAAACGTTAGAACAACTTTTGTGGGTTGAAGAGTAAGTTACAGTAAGCACGTGCTGTAAAGAGTTATATGATATGCTATGTTTATAATCTATGCTATGTAAAGAATTAAAGACTCTTTCAATCCAGGAGTTATTATGATTTTATTAGGCTTTTTTATTTTTTCTCCGGTTTGTAAAAAGCTCGCCGATGCTTGAAACTGAGTGGTTTTCGTTTTCATGTATTAACGAGTGGTCAATAAGAAATTAGCATTTAACATCACGCTTAGCAGAAGGATTAATACTGAATCGAGATTTTTATAAGCAGACAGAAGGACCTTTTATCTATACAAAACTTTAATAATATATATTTCGGCAGTCGGTATTTCTGGTTTTGTGTCTTCGTTTTATGATACCAACTTCCGAAATTAAAGTTATTTTACACTTTATTTAAAAGTCGGTTCTATTTTTTGTAAAAAAGTTTTTATTTTTGGTTCCCCATTAAATTGTGTTAACACTACCACAGCTAATATAATACATACTAGACTTACGATCGCAGCAATCACAGTTCATTTTTTGAAGAGTTCCGTTGTCTGTCACCGAAATTCTACATCAGATCTATATAAAATTTAGGTGAAACCATTTCTGAATAAAGTTCTTTCGAACAAAAAAAGAATTTTGCAAATCCGTCTATATTTGACGGAGTTATGCCCGAACAAACATAAAAAAAGAATAAAAAATATCAACATTCGAATTGATAACCTCTTCCTTTTTGAAGTAGGTTAAAACAAAAGGAAGTCTTTCGTAAAAAGTTTTGAGATTGGCAAGTGTTTTAAAACATAACGCTTCAACCGGATTTCAAGAGCATCATGATTGTCTTGCTCTTATCCCAATTTATTTGATGTCGGTGCAACATGTCGCCTCATTCATCGTTTTGTCGATCTGTATTTTTTTGTTTCAATTTCAAGAATACGTTTTATTTTTATCGAGTTTTTCGTGACATCCAATAAGCAATTAGTCGACTCTTCTCGTGACCTAAGTCTTGGCCTTTTTCAGCCAAAGACTGAGCATTACCAATCAACGTGGCAATCCTGGTAGTGTCTTAGGCACATTTCCCATTGAAAACGATGTGGACGATTTTTTCGATACCCAATGAGGAAGGCATCCCTATTTTATGACACGCTTGTACAAATATTTATTTTGTTATAAGCATGTTTATAGAAATAGAATGCGTTTAACTTTTACTTCTGCCAATATTTTCTTTCTTATTTGTTCTAAACTTCTTACAATACCTCAACGGTTACCCAAAAATTGCGTGTTGACAAACACAATAGAACGCAAAAAAAAGCTTTGTCTCTCAATGCAAGAAAGGTGTGTGTGACGAACGCGAGGGATTATGTTCGGCATCTTTAGTTCCGCAGTTCTGGAGATAGGAGCTGATAAATGGACGCATTTTGTAGGTGATGACCGTGATGTGGTATTGTTTGGGGTGAAACAGTTAATTTAGCGGGGAATTGTTGCCCGTTACTTAGGTAATTATTTTTTGTTGTGTTTTTAAATTTTTACTTTTCATTGTGCTTCGCACGTTGAACGTAATTACCTGACTGCCCCTGAAGGAGGGTAATGATTTTCGAGAGTATATATGAAATATGTAGGTATGTCTGTTTGTGTAACTATTTATTTAGCATGCCCTGTAGCCTAAACAGCTGGATATATTTTAACATCCAGTTGGTCTTGACAGCCGAAATGTCATGTGTGTAATGGGATAAATGATTTTTGCAAAAAAAAAGTCTTTCAAAACAAAATGGCGTCCATCATAGTCATGTGCACTGTGTCCACTAGTGTCCACTAGTCAAATCTATTTTTTTTTTCTGAAACCATTAATTCTTTTTAATTATTGGTTTAAGTAGTACCAAAGTAGACTTCAAAAGTGAAAATTTGCTTAGGGGTACCTACAACTATTACCCTATCAAAAACTAATAAAGACAGCTTATGACTTAGACTAGTATTATTTATTATCTGTGACTTAGGTACAAAAATAAAATTAAGAGAAAATGCCCGTACTGCGTGGCAAGTAATAACAAATTCTTAGATACTGAAATTCAGTTGCGTGGCAAGGGATCAGTGGTGGCCCAGCGGTAATGGGGAGCAGTGGTGGCCCAGCGGTAATGGGGAGCAGTGGTGGCCCAGCGGTAATGGCCGCGACTTACAAGTTGTAGGTCGTAAGTTCAAACCCAGGCAGGCGCTTTACTTTGTGTAAATTATTTCATCACCACTGCTCTCAAAACGGTGAAGGAAAACATCGCGAGGAAACCGGCATGTCCTAGAACCAAAAATTCGAAGATATGTGACATCTACCAATCCGCTTTGGGACCGCGTGGTGGATTACGGCCCACACTCTCTCACAGAGAGGAGGCCTGTGCCCCAGCAGTGGGGACATTAAAAAGGCTGATGATGAAATTCAGTTCACAATATTTATTATTTAGTCCACGTATTTAGGAAAGTATACCATGTCCTTTAATGACAATATTATCAAAGCTTTTTTTTATTAGAAAGAGGCAAAAAAGGAAGTTTTCGAAAAAACTAGGCAAAAACGAGACAAGTCAAAGAAACCGATCACCCAGGGCTGTATGTTTTATCAAAATTCGTCACCATCACAAATAAAACCTGTCGCATCCTTTTATCATCAGAACACCTTTCTGCCGACAATCTTCATTACTGAGAACCTGAGGACCTCCCATTATATCGGCGCAAACAAACAAACATACTATCTATTGGATTTAGTGGAAATATCTCAATCGAGCCGCCTGCCTCCCTGCTGATACGGCGGTCTTTAAGACACGACATCATACCACCCTTGATTTTGATGGGAAAGTAATTAAGCAAAGAATTTTCAACCTTATTATTATGTAAGGAGAGTATAGAATTGAACTGGTAATTTTTAGTGGTGGGTTTAGGGAATTTCAACGTTGTGAATACTGAAAGAAGGTTGAAATTTAATTGGGTTGAAAGGTGGGGTAATAAGGTGTCAAGCAACGATTTACAGGTTAATGGTAGAACACCGTAGTTGAGAATTACAAAAAAAATACTACACTTAACGTGGACTTTATGTTTAAAGAAATAAGGGTGAAAATATGTTAGGGTGAGTGCACCAGTTATCAGCCAGTCGGCATCGGTAATGTGAGTAAAGTATCAATCGATTGTTGACAACACTTAAATTATGGTTTTTGTCGGTAATTTTGAGTTTAGCAGCAATAATTTTGCTTTTAAAACGAAGGTGGCCACACATGGGTTTGAGATACTGAGAAATGACACCAAGTTTTAAAAATATGGTTTTAAATTCAATGATGACAATGCACATTTTAATGATAATATAACGATCACCGCTTATCCGTTTATTGCGAATAGTTTGAACTAAGCTTATATACTTTTATTATTGTATATTTGTTTTTGATTGAATACTAACCAATAATCAAACTATTATCTACTAGCACTTGGGCGTCCACATTTATTTCGAAAATTCAGTCCATAATAAATATAATTTAGATATAGGCTAAGGATATAAAATATATAATAATAATATGATATGATATGATATGATATTTAATTTAAGGGCACCCACAAATAATGTAGCTTTCTAGGTACTGGTGAATGAATTTTCAAAATCGGTTCTGTGGTTCCAGAGAGTACTTCCTACAAACAAACACACACTTACGAATCACCTCTTTATAATATTAGTATAAGTTGAAAACCGTAACTACACGGTATAGATATAAACACAAAAGGTAGGTACCTTGCTGATCCTAACATTAAAAAGACGAAATCGATATCAATTTATATCAAACATAACTATTTTACTAGATAACAAAATGACAATGTCTACCTAACTTTCAAACCAGCCGTTATCTTCATCAACGACTAACAAAACACTAACACATTCCACCGTACTAATAGTACCATGCAACAACTACATACATACATATGTATGAAATAAAACCGACCCATTTGTTCATCCATCAACATTTTTATAGGCACCAATAAAAACATAGTATTTACGATGTTAAACGTCGATGTTTGCACATACATTTGAACGTTCCCGTAATGAGTCATAAAGATGCCGCGGTAAAATATAGGGCCGGTTATTGTCGCTCTTACCCTACAAAGGGGCCGGTGTCTGACGTCTCCGATGATATTTGAAAGTGCGTAGGAGTGTCGTGAACTTGTGATCAACGGCAAAATTACTAAATATGTAGTCGGTTAAATTCCAACCGACCATACCGACTGACCCGTTGAAGAACAGAAGAAGTTGCAAGGTATAGAAACTGCAACAGCTGCAGATATGTATTGCTAAATAGTAAATAGAAGGTATCAGTGGTGAGAGCAGTGGTGGCCCAGTGGTGAGAGCAGTGGCGGCCCAGTGGTGAGAGCAGTGGCGGCCCAGTGGTGGCTCAGTGGTAATAGCAGCGACTTATGAGTTGTAAGTCGTGGGTTCAGCCAGGCACCTTAGGTACTTTATGTAAATTATTTCATGATCATTGGTCTCAAAAACGGTGAAGGAAAATATCGTGAAGAAACCGGCATGTCCTACAAACAAAAATTTGAAGACATGTGACATCTACCAATTCCCTCTGGGTCCGCGTGGAGGATTACAGCCCACTTCCTCTCGCAGAGAGGAAACCTGTGTCCCAACAGAGAGAAAGTAAAAAGGTTGATTATGCTTGTGAGAAAAAGAGAAACATATCATACAGAAAATATGTAAAAATCTAGCTGTAACTATCTCTAAAGTTACAATAAAGTCTCTTATCAATGCTGATCTAAAATGAAATTATAATATCGGAGATTGCCACGTAGTTTTCTTAGTTGAAACCTGTATAGGTATCTACATTACAATCATCATCATCATTTCAGTAAAAAGTCGTCCACAACTGGACATAGGCCTCCCCCAAGTGTCGCCAAAACAACAGGTCCCGTGCGCCTCGCATCCATCACATCTATCTACAATATTTTGGGAATCAGGAAATAGGTACCCGTCTAAAGTCCCGTAGTACATCCTACAGCTTTTTTCAAATCCTAATTCTCCAACGATTTAAGACACTAACGTGTTCAATTGCAGTCGACACCATGCTCTTAATGAACTGTACCACTTTACAAAAATACGTTACGATCTACTTCAAGTTCAAAATCTTGCTAGTTCAACAATAGTAGCAGAACCGGTGGAACGGGTGTATGGGAGCGGAGAACAGCTGATTTCGAGACCAGTCCGCGGTAACGGACAGACGGAATCATTCTGTTATTGAACCGGTATTCATTGACCTTTCGGATACGTTATGGGGTTATGGTGAAGGGGGAAATGATATTGGGGTGTTTAAAACAAAGAGGAGAGCGATTGATTGGTCTAATATTGACGAGATGCATGCTGTGGGGATCAGAGATAATAGAAAGAAAATTTGCACACAATATTCACACAAGAACACTACCCATAAATAATAAAAAATAGTATTATGTGCCTCACAACTAGTGCCTGAACCTGATAAAAAAAGTTGATACGCGTTTGGATGGAGGGTTTAGTCTTAAAGCTCGCGTTTGAGCACTATCTCACCTGAAGGTAAGCGATGATGTGGTCGACGATGGAGCACGCTTGCCTAGAAGTAACCTATGTCCTAAATTACTTTTACAGCCGTCATAAAATCTATCTGACAATATTATTTATTTTAAAATTCGAAACAGTGTTTATTTCTTTTATTTATAATGTGCCAGGAATTCTAAAAGAAAACATCTAAAGAGGTCCTGAAGAAAGAGTCTCTACAGTACTGATCATAATGGTGATATCATCTACAAAGCTGAACTCTCAATAAGCTGGAACTTGAAGAAAGATAACATCTCTATAAACCAATAACTCTGCATCAAACAGCGTCTATCAGCATTAGTACAGTCTCGAATTCTTTGGCGTCTCGAGGCGGAATAATGACTTCATAAAACGCATGGTGGTGTAAGGCAGATTGGAAGGTAATGCCGGTCACCGATGAGGTGGACCGATCAGTTTAAACCCTGAAGTTGGAGGTCTGTAAATGAATATGCCAGACTATCATCTAGCAGATCTGGGTGACGAGAGATCGTGAGGCGAATTACTTCAACACCAGTGATTGGACAGAACTGAAACTAACCAAACCTAACGAAGAAGAGGAACTAAAGAATAGGACTAAGATTTTCAGCAATTTCACTCATGGGAATTGCAATACAAAGAGTGCATCTTTGAATGAATGCGATTTTGACATAATTTCTCGTTCTTACTGACAAAGGGAAGACAAGAACCAATCAGCTTGTTAACTAAATAGCATTAATAATTGTGCTTGAATTATGTGTGTGAACAGATGAAGTTGTCTGTCAGCACCGCCCTTCACCAGGCGACCGACCGGACCGGTTGGAGGCGGACAATTTACAGTCAAAAAGGGAATCATGATCCTTAGCAATGGGAGAACAATTGAGAAGGAGATTGTGCTTAGATTTTTGCAGCCGTTGACATGTTCTTTGCGATATGAAAATTATTAATGTATACCACCGTGTCAACATTATCAGAGTGGTTTTCCAATTTTAGTTTCGCTTTGTCTTTGATCTGTTCTTAATTTTAATCTCAGTCTAGATAAAGCTCATTAGCTTTACTAAAGTATCATTTGAACTAATATTGTTAATGTCCGATATATTACGAATTCTTGCAATCAGTGGATTGTTTATTTTAAAAATATCGTTATCAATATTGCACTAATGACCGTAGTCTAAACATTAAGCAATTTTTATTTATAACTATCGTTAAATGAGTCATCGTAGGATAGGTTATAATATCAGTAGGTAAACAAAAAATAAAGCTGTCGGTTAACTTCTGATAAAGGTTTTGAAAATGACTATGACACAATAATGATCGTACGATTTGTTATCTTTTGTGTAAATATAAATATACAATGTTTACTTTTCGTTTACATAACCGCTTATCAGAAGCAAAAAATAAAGTAAAAAGTCAAATGATGTACAAATATTTTGCCTCAAAACACACACTAACTCAAACTTTATTTACTAACACTGTTATAGGAGTTTTTGGCAGGATTGTTCGAGTAATGATTCCTAGTGAATATTGATATGAAAAATGGGTGTAGTTTTATATCTCAAGTGTCTGCGCAATTGACAATAGCGAATCATTGAAACTAGCGTGATCTCGGTAAAATAAAGAAGCTTGCCGAGAAAGGTGACTCGACACAGTTGCTGCCAAATACTGCAAAAACATTAGAATATGTTACATCCGCATTCTAATAAAAAACAAAGTGACTGTAAAAACTAAATACTTTCTAAACTTGACACTGGCTAAATGCAGAAACCGAGCGAACCCAAAAGTAAGCAATCAATGCTCTTGCAAAATCAGTTTTAATCAGGATCCTATACTATCACTTTATCTTTTGATGAAGATGTAAGATGATACTCCTGTAATATATACCTACTCTAAAATTGGCTTCTAATCTATCAAAATAATAATCCATTCATTGTACAGCATCACTCCTAATATTAATTTCAACAACCTTCAACTTAACTCTTTTCGGCTTATGCCATCTTTTATCCGTTGATTCGTATCTAAAAGGAACCGACAGATTCCATTAATTCCAATAACTTTGGCTTGTAGAGACAGACGTTACAAATATTTCTAATGTAAACAAGGTCGGTGGCGTGCCACAGAAAAAAATATAACGATTTTCTGATCCGGTATTTTGATTGTGATCTTTTTGTTGGTAAACGGTTGGAAAACGCGTATATGAATGAATATTTTTTGTGTGGGCTGGGGATATATGGAGAGGACTAAAAAACACTAAAAGGGTTTGCCATATTTTGTGTTGGGTTCGACGGTGACCTTTTAGATAGTATTGGTAGCAAGTCGAAATTAATCTTCAAATTCCAAAACGAAATCGATGTACTAATTTAGAAATATCAATTCGATCTAAGGGCTAGCTTTTATTTTGGTCAGAGGATACGCATTGCTATACAACGTGGCAATGCCGCCAGTCTTTTGGACACATTACCTATCGATAGCGATGAGTTTTTCGACGCCATATTTCAGATTGTTTTTAGGGTTTATTTTTTAGGTTTTCGTTTATATAGTTTTATCCATGTAAATAAATCATATTTGTCTTTATCTTTGTGTGAAATTACAAAATCTTCGAACAATAGATCTGTGATAGGCTCGATTCCTTATGCCTCGTATTTTGAGATGATGAGACATTAAAATCTTTAAGGTATGCCATGACATCAATTTTAACTTTGACCACAATACTGTGACCGTTCCGATGTCGAGCTATTAGTAAAAAGAAGAGTGTGTGTTGGACAATAGATGCATCGAGGCGCGAGGCTGTTTTATGTGAGGAATGCGCCCGCGCACTGCCGTACGTCATATGACACAGGCGTATGCGCAAGTTTACGGTTAGGATTGGGGATTAGATGCTTCCAGTTCTATTTATGTAATTCGTAGTAATTGTGAAACAGTGTCTTTAAATATTGTTGGGAAACTGTGAATCCAGTTTTAAATCCTGTGATGGAATTTTACTCGTCAGGGATAGGAGCATCATTGGTGGTTCAGATGATGCTTCTATATTTTCCCATATGTTTGTTAGACTATTAGCTACACTTCTTTTCAATTGTTCATCTAAAGTTATTCCTGGCATGAATTTGAGAAGAATCATATTCAATCTTCTTTGAAAGGGTCTAACTCAGAATCATTTTCGGGAGTATCGTCCGCCGTGACATAATACAGTAACTGACATATTCTAATTGACGGAGGTCGTACGGTGCCACGGAACAACCAAATATTCCCGACATATTCCCTTTTTGGACCACCCCGGGTTACACAAATAGAACTTAATTGGGCCAGAGATTAGTCGGAGATAAAATGCCGTATTTAATATGTATTATTTAGTTGTTGACAATAGATGGAGTTTTGGTTATTTTGTCTGAAGTATGGGATGTTTTGAAAGAATCGGCTCAACGCTCTGTCATGGTATTTCGTAGATGAGGTGATGTGTTCCTGTCCAATATAAAATACTTTCACGTATCTTACTAACCTTTTATTAACAGTATCCATAAAGTGTTTTTCCAATCCAAAGACCAGGCCAGGATTTGGCCCACTTTCGTACTAAAACTTTTCTAAATTAGCTTTTTCGATAGAAAATTCTATAATAAATATTCTTTTTACCCGACCCGAAAAACGAACCTATTATCAAAGCCGTTAGGAAGTTCAAAGCCCACTTATTCAGGCTCAATCATTTTGATATCTACCCTTTTATTCCATTAGGAATTTCTGCTCTGTTGACAATAAAATTCAAAACCCCACATAGGTGTCCACTTTCATTACAATAAGCAGCAAATCAAAGATGGCGGCGCGGCGGTGCACAGCTGATAGTTGACAGTTCGCATTGTGCAGCGCGCGCATCTGTCGACGCCATTGTTGCGGCTGCGCGGGAGTCCCTTTGTTGAAGTCCTGGCAATATTTCCAGCTACAAGCGAATTGTTGGCAGGATTATGTATTGAATTAAAATTCTGACGCATTTTCGGAGCTTTTGTGGTTTTTAGAGTTTCTTTTGAGAGTGATAGATGTATCTTTTGGGAATCTTCTTGATATTTTAATTGATCAAGTATCTCCCGTTCCTAACGATGCCAAAAGAAAATGAAATGTCCATCTTTCTGGAAAACACATTAATCCTATGCGTTTCAAAAATATTGAACAATCAACGTCTTTTACAACACTAACCCAAAAAATATCATAAAACTTGACGTCGTTAACGAAACATTCCAGAATGGTTGCGCCAAAAATATCCATTTTATTAGCCTTCCACACTTGGTGTTGGAGATTGGACCAAGTTTTACTGCTTCACTCCCTTCAGACTGTGTGACGACGCATACCCTTCAAATTGTCGCGAGTGGATAAGTTATTTTCCTTAGTTTTGGTGTTTACTTCATCAGGTTTTATCATTCTTGTTAACGTGCAGTTTCTCTACCTTAACGTGATAATAGTTCAGGTCAAGGTAGAGAAACTGCACACGTGAACCAATGTCACGCCAAGGTGGACAGAATCTTATCAAGGCGGAGGTGACCCCTGCGTGTTTCCACTGCGAGGATCGCCCCGTGGACACGGTGGAGCATACGGTGGAGGTTTGCCCCGCCTGGGCAGAACACCGCCGTGTCCTCGTGGATGCGATAGGCGGCAGCGACCTCTCGCGCCGTGCCCTGGTTCAGGCCATGGTACGGAGTGAGAGGGAATGGGGGGCCGTCTCCAACTTCTGCGAAGCAGTAATGCTCGCGAAGAGGGAGGCGGCACACGTTAGGGAGATTCAACAGAGACCGAATCGCCCTAGCGCCCCCAGCAGCAGCCGTCGCAGGAGACGCCGGGGGCTGCGAGACGATCTCCGGCCACCGTAGACCCGGGCCTGCGGACGGCGAGTAGCGGGTAACTCGCCGTCCGATCAGCACCAGGCCCGAGAGTCGACGGCGCGTAGTGTTCCACGCGCGCCTCAAAGAGTTGTCAGCAAAGGAAGGGGCCTGCCACGGCCAGTGCCTGCCCGGGGGTGGAGGATAAATTCGAAAGAGTTACCTCGCCCCCGGGCGCGTAGGGCAGGGAGGAACAGGGGTGGGTTTTAGTCAGTAAGAGTCTGACACGCCCTTCCGCTCCACCCCAGAGCGGAAAGAGTCATTAGATGATTTCCCACCCCCCAAAAAAAAAAAAAAAAAAAAAAAAAAAAAAAAAAAAAAAAAAAAAAAGGTGGACAGAATCTGGTTCATAGGCTCGTTTTACTAGCTTTTTTTTCCCGGTATTCTTTGATCCAAGTTTTGTTGTTATAGCTTCGGCTATATTATGATTCTTGTAATAAATCTCAATCTT
Source organism: Polia nebulosa (assembly GCA_951329385.1). Lineage (NCBI taxonomy): Eukaryota > Metazoa > Arthropoda > Insecta > Lepidoptera > Noctuidae > Polia > Polia nebulosa. The sequence goes on from OX589597.1 coordinate 31,349,918, forward strand.
AGTTTATATTTTCACTATTAATCCTTTACAATATCTCACTATGTTTTGCACAAGGTCCTGCAACAGAAACATAAGTTATATCGGGTGTAAAAAGACAGTTTCCGAAGCCGAAAGCCACGTATTCTACCCATTATTTGGTTTTTTTTTCCACTAGACCATATATGGGAATTCACTGGTTCTGGAGACATTGAAGGTGAAAGTGGCAATTTATTTTTTACTTTATTGAATTCAAAGTGTTATAACTAAACTTTTCTCTAAACAAATATTACCTGAATTATCGATTATTTTTTTCGAATTTTCGAAATTACGCATTTGAAGTTACAAAAACGCAATGAATATCAAACGTATCCGACAAGGTATCTACGTGGCTTAGAGCAAAGTGGCGGGGTTTAACTTCACTTGCCGAGGTTCGCGTTACATTGCGTGCAATAAAAAGTAGTTTTTTTTAACCAACGAAAAAAAAGGAGGAGGTTCTCAATTCGACCGTATATATGTTTTTTTTTTTTTTTTTTTGTGTATGTTCAGCCCTCACTCCGTCATTTATGAACCGATCTTGATGATTATTTTTTTGTTAGATAGAGTATACCTCAAGGATGGTCCCATGTCAAGGAAATCGGGATCTGATAATGGAATCCTGATAAAATTGAGAGAAAACCTCGAAAATTGTGGGCACGTTTAGCGTTTCTGTACGCATGTTCGTCCCTCACTCCGTTGTTTATGAACCGATTTTCATGATTCTTTTTTGTTAGATAGGGTATACTTCAAGGGTGGTCCCATGTCAAGGACATCAGGATCTGATCATGGAATCCTGATAAAATTGAGAGAAAACCTTGAAAATTGGGCACGAATATTGTGTCTGTTTACTTTTCATAACTTAATCAGGTATTTGCATTTAGGAATCATCACGTTATGAAACTGAGCTGATGATGGGAACCATACCTTTCCTAAACAATAGAAGTTAAATATAAAAAACTGGTTTTAGTGACAGATACCACTTAATATGCTTTGAAGAAAAGACGTGTTTAGAATATTGGAGGTTACCTCAACTGGTCAATATCCTGGGAACCTCATAGAAGGATGGTTATATTATCAGCTCAGTGCCAATAGGAATGATGAAGGATTAAAAATTAGCCTCAAAGTATTAAAAGATGATGCGAGTCACAAAAAATCATAAAATAAAAAACTTTTTAACAAAAAAATCAACCGACGAAAAAGAACTAGGGTAAAACCGGGATAGATGCCCCACTTTTCGAAACTGTTTCATTATTTGAATACCAAACATATTTGCTTAGATTGACCCTGTAATATAGTTAGTTTAATCATTCATAAAGCTTTAGAAACTGTATTTATTTATGGTTAGGCCATTACTGGTTTTGCAAAAATGTAATTCTTGCGAAACACATTTTTTGGGGATAGGTGCCTACCTATATGGATAGATCCACTATGAAATCACTTAGGAGGATAGATGCCTGTGATGCGGGATAGATGCCTTTTTAAATAATCAACAAGAATACGTAATCACAATGTAATATTTATAATAAAAAAATCCTTTCAGGCTTATCCAAGAGATCATTATCGGCCAGGACTTTTGTCAGAAGTTCATGAAAATTATTCACTTCTTCTCTGCTAAGACCTTTAGCCCTAGCGACAGATAAACCTTCTGCTTGCCTAATAGACAACTCTGGATTTCGCTCAATAAAACTTTTGAACCATTCATTCCCAGCTATCTGGTTTTCATTATCAAAATTGTGTTGAATCTGTAGCTTTTCGGCAAATTGGTATGCTAACGTACGTATAGATCGTCTATCTGGGGGAAATCCCGCGTCGCTAAGCTTCAAAATGTGCGCTACCAACCTTTTTTCGTGTTCAAAACCCAGGACAGGATGTTTTCCCAAAGTCAACTTAGTTTGGTTTTTAATAGCGTAACGCCTTCGCAATGTTCTGGATGGAATCCCAAATTGTCTGGATATTTCATTGATCCCCAATTCTTTTTTATCCAATTCATGAAAAGCTGACTGTAACTGCTCTGTTGTCCAAAAAACTACTCGAGCTCGTACGCCCTCCTTTCTTTTGTATTTCCTTGGCATGGCTCACCTACAATAAGCAAAGTAAGTATAAATAAAACACAGTATCTACACTCATTTCTTTACATTCGAATTATGAAATTAAAGTTGGATACATTTTTTTTTGGTGTTTTTTTAATATTCTACTATTAGGAAATACCAAAATATTCACGACTATGACTTTTAAATACTTTGATAAGGCTCTTGCAGTATAGAGGGATAGATGCCCCTAAAGTCAACTATCCCTTGTAAACTCGGGCCAACTATCCTTTTCACTAGGGATAGATGCCTCTCATTATTTTTTATATAAAATAAATGCAAACATCAGTGATTGACTCTTAAATGTATTCTTAAAGAACCAATGTATTAAAACCATTCAAATAAAATGTAATCATTTAACTGTTTATAAAGATATGGAATAGTGAATACTTACGTTTGAAATTTTGAAGCGTTCGTCGCGTCCGCTGCGAATGTAATTCGACACACAAGCGAGAAACGTCCGTCTAGCACAACAACTCGCGCGTCACTGTGGTGGGGGGTTTTTTTTTTTTTTTTTTTTGAGGGGTGGGAAATCATCCTATGACTTCTCCCGCTCTGGGCGGAGCGGGAGGGCGTGTCAGACTCTTACTGACTAAAACCCACCCCTGTTCCTTCCTGCCTTTGAGTGCCCAGGGGCGAGGTAACTCTGTTTCGAATTTATCCTCAACCCCCGGGCAGGCATCGGCCATGACGGGCCCCGTCTCTTGCTGACAACTCTTTGAGGCGCGCGTGGAACACTACGCGCCGTCGACTCTCGGGCCTGGTGCTGATCGGACGGCGAGTTACCCACTACTCGCCGTCCGCAGGCCCGGGTCTACGGTGGCCGGAGATCGTCTCGCGGCGCCGGAAGTCCCCGGCGTCTCCTGAGGCGGCTGCTGCTGAGGGCGTGAGGGCGACTCCGTTGTTGGTGCTCTCTCACGCGTCCCGCCTCCGCCTTCGCGAGCATTACTGCTTCGCAGAAGGAGGAGACGGCTTCCCATTCCTTCTCGCTCCGTACCATGGCCTGAACCAGGGCAGGGCGCGAGAGGTCGCTGCCGCCTATCGCATCCACGAGGACACGGCGTTGCTCCGCCCAAGCGGGGCAGACCTCCACCGTATGCTCCACCGTGTCCTCGGGGCGATCCGTGCAATGGAAACACCCGGGCGTCACCTCCCGCTTGATCCGAAACAGGAACCTCCCGAAACAACCGTGTCCGGTGAGGACCTGCATCAGGCGGAAGGTGAGGGCGCCGTGAGGTCTCTCCAGCCAAGCCTCAAAGAGGGGCACTACCGCCGCAATGGTGGCGTGCCCAGCGCGGGGTTGTGACAATCGCTGTCTCCATGTCGCCATGAGATCCTGCCGGAGCTCTGTCCGCCGAGCCGCGAGTTGTCGCGGCAGCGGAGTTTCGCCCCGGCGTTTCGCCTCCTTGCGCTCCTCATAGAGGCTCGCGAGGATTTTTGCCTCCAGATCCCATGGCGATAATCCGGCAAGGAGGCTCGCCGCCTCGCAGGAGATCGTACGGTATCCTCGGAGAGGTGGGGGGTGCATGTGGCGCGTATGTAAACAACGAATTTGCTGTTTCGTTCTCTGGTAGTTGAGTTTTTAGAAACGAGGCATCTATCCCAGCGCGGCATCTATCCCGGTTTTACCCTAAAAAGCAAAAAATAAATAAACATTCTAAGTCTTGAGTATTGAGCTTATTTACCTACATAAAATAACAAATTTTATATAAACTAATTTTGAGTCGGCGCCAAATAATAAAATGATTAATTACCTACATCTAGCCTTCTTCATTTCTACGTACATATAAAATTTAGATATTTTTCATACCTAAAAATAAAAGTCGTTTCCTAGCAATAATTTTTGCGCAAAGCTATTTTGTTTGATGTACATACAGTATGCGTAGTTAACGGCTATGTGATGTGTCTTTTTACACCCTGTTTAGAGTTTCTATAAATCTAGAATCGAAAGAGATGATGAAAATGTTGATGGTGAGAGAATTTCACTTCTTAAATGTACTATCACAAATGTCTGTGCATGACCACCATAATGCTGCATTTGGTGTGCAGAATGCAACTGAGGAGTGATGCACAAAATTCAAACAACTGACTGAGATTTTAAAAGTCACAAATGTTACAAACAGGGTTTTACAAAAAAGGGCTTTGTCTCAACAAATGGTGTTCGTGAGACAATGCCCATTTTTGTAAAGCTATTGGACAACAACGTAATGGGCGGGGCGAAGTATGCTTCCAACTTGCAAGTAAAATTTTTTCGAAACTGTTCATGCACAAACATTTTTGATGGTACAGGATGATCGAGAGGCTTAAAGTTAGTTACCCAAGGACCACAGCTGCTGAAGTAAATTCATATGCCGACAGTTTATTGAACTACATAAGACATAATACTCTTATGCCACTTCCACACAAACTGGTATCATTAACGACCGTTCATTCATACATTGGCCGGATATTGGCTCCTGGTCTAACCGCTTCTTCCGGTTGCTTTAACTGTAATTTAACTAGCCGGTAGCTGGTTGTAATTGTAGCACTAAAGATTAATTTAATTACGATTATGAATCGTGGGTAAGAGAAAGTTGACGACAAATCAGCTGTACCCATTGATTATGCGTTTGTATCCGTTCTGGGCTGTGAGCTTATGTAAAAACATTGAACTGAGTAATATTGATAAAAGTACTGTAGTATTTCTTTTTTCATAATTGATAGGGTTGCGTTGACTACTATCTCACCTGGTGTAAAGCGATTATGTGGTCGACGCACGCTTGCATTCAAGTAACCTATTCACTCTTGACTTCTCCCAGGTTGTACCTAGCTATTAGGAAATATAGAGTCCAGTAGGGAATTCCACTCCTTAGCTGTACGCACAATGAAAGTGTTCCCAAAACGTTTTGTGTGTGTGGGATGTTCACCATGTACCGGTAACGCATCACCGTACGTCTAGTGGTCCGATGATGGAACGGGCTTGGCGAAAATTAATTTTTAACCGACTTCAAAAAGAAGGAGGTTATCAATTCGGATGTATGTATGTTCGGGCATAACTCCGTTATATATTGACGGATTTGCACAATTCTTTTTTTGTCCGAAAGGGGTTTGTTCCGAAATGGTCTCATTTAAATTTCATATTGATCTGATGATGGGTTTCGGAGACAGACCACGGAAATCTTCAAAAATTGACAGCTAATCAACCGCGATTGCTGCGATCGTTATATAATTGTTAACACAGTTTAACCTGTGAAGCCCCATTTTAAAATCCGGGTTGTCAAATTAAACCCCGAGGACAACCCGGGTTGACAGCCGATTTTTTTATTTTTTTTATTCTCTTTAATTTTTTTTTTTTTGGTCCGACTCACCGGTGAGTTTCGGGGCTTCACAGGTTGGGGAACCACAAGTAAAAAGTTAAAAATAAAAAATAAAAACTTTTTTAGAAAAAAATAGAAACGACTTCCAAAAAAAGTTCAAAATAAAACTTCAATTTCGGAAGTCGGTGTTAAATAACGAAGACACAAAACCAGGAACACCGATTTCCGAAATTGAAGTTACATTTTGAACTTTTTTTGGAAGTCGGATCCAATTTTTTTCTAAAAAAAATTTTTATTCAATTCCGACGCATACTCGCCGTCAATGCTCAAGACTTTGTTCAGAAAAATTAAATTCCTACTAAAATTAAGGCAGCATTGGCCTGATTTTATAATTATTTTCTGAAGCTTCCAAGCCGTTAACTATTCAGAAATGACTGACGTGATGAAACCACAGACGGTAGATACTGTTGGCGTTGCAGTGGTTGTTGTGATGTGTGTCGCGGGTTCGATTCCCGCTCGGAACAAAAAAGATTCTTTAAACCGAACAAATATTGGTATGGCTTACAGATATTTATTGCGGGTCTGGGTTTCTTGTTTATGTGAGTTTTTAGATGTTTGTGAACGCACACACGATACAGGTTTTTTTTCTATTCCCGAGTCGTGCAAAGTGTTACCTACGAGTACCTATTGATTGCTTTTCAATCTGAAATTTATTTCTCAGTAGCATCCTGGAGTCAGGATTTGATGGTGAAATGAAGATACTCTATAGGTATATCTCTGCTTAACCTTTGGGTGTAAAGGCGTGAATAATGTAATTGGTAGCACGAAAAATGTCGGTACAGACTGTACAATATTATATCCACATATTTTCTTAAATTAGCTCAGTCTGGCGGTGTTGCAATTTAAGGCATTTCCTGTTATTGTATATAGGCAGCTCATCAGGTAGCCGAGGCTATGTATGTGCCTCGTATGACTCGAACAAATTAACCTTCTTTAACATTCAGCTTAGCAACAGAAGTTTTAAATAATTCTTTAGTTATAAAATCACTTTTATAGTTTGAAAAAGCATCTCTATGCAAAGACTGGAAAGTAGAAGAAGTGGTAGACAAATATGGCGTTACACAAAATCTATACATAAAAAAACACACACATAAAAACTGCTTGGGAAGGCTTGTCTATGTTACCGTATAACTGCACATCGTGACTTTATAATAAAATAAAAAAGTTTTTTACAAAAAAAAACAACCGACTTCCAAAAAAAATACACTAAAAATTAATAAATAACTTTAATTTCGGAAGTCGGTGTTTGTATTTTACTTCTTCGTTATTTGACACCGACTTCCGAAATTAAAGTTATTTATTAATTTTTAGTGTATTTTTTTTTGGAAGTCGGTTGTTTTTTTTTGTAAAAAAGTTTTTTATTTTTCACTTTTTAGTTGTTATACCCCAGTACTAAAAACCCCAATAAAATGGAACATGGAATTTAAACATTTGGAGAACACCAAAACGTCATCGAGGTACACGTATTTTCCGTTTTTGTTCAGTTTCTCAAAAAGCGCTGAAGCAATTTCGATAAAATTTATATGAGACCACCTCGGGAGTATATTCTTTCAGATAAAAAAAGAATTTTGAAAATTGGTTCACAACTGAAAAAATCAGACGAATTGAGAACCTCCTCTTTTTTGAAGTCGGTTAAAAATACGTAGAATTAAAACTTTTTATTGCCAAAAAGACTTTGATACATTGTAAACTATCGAATTTGGATGAGATGTATTGTATTTGAAATTATCCGGTGACATATACCTACAGCAGAGTAGTACCGCAAGGTCCACATTCTGTAAGTTTGAGTGATCTAGACTACAAAGTAATTTACATACTAAAGATTGTGAAAATTAACCTCAATATTCTGTTCAACGAAGATTACAAAATTGGATTAACGAGAAAAAAAGGACACAATAATCAAAAAGTAATTTTTAATGCGTTATAAACTCAGCCCGTGTCAACTGTTTAAAAATAGAATAAAAGAAGTAAATGTTGGCGCCATAACTTGTCGATGGCATAGTGAGGGGCATTACCTCGATTACGATTACGTCTCGCCTGTCCGACGAATTAGTCGACTTGTGCCCGAAACTCACTGTCACCGCATCTAATTAGCTCAGTTAAGCCAATAAATGTGACTAAATATAAAAGGGGATGTGTTGTTTTCTTTGTTGGTAAGGCCAACGTGTTGAGTTTTGAATTTATTGGTTCGTTAGTATACAAAGGTAATTTATATACAAGTTCTCTTACCTAAATAGTCAGAACACCTGCTACGAATGAGCTAACATCGCCTAGTTACGTAGCATTGAAACTAGATTCTTAAGCTACACAGTAGTCTATTAGATTTTATGCCAGTCGTAAATTTAATTGACATTTGTGTCTGTGACTCAATCGTTCTTATCAGATAATATAGTGTAAGTTCACTTTTATAGCTTTACAACAAAAAACTCTTAAGCTTAAGTATCTATTAAGCTTCTTGCCGTAAGTCAGACAAGGACTTAACGTTATGATGATGAAATAACATATCGGATCATGACGGTGTTGTAACCATAAAACCATCGACACAAAGACGCTAAAAGACCCAATTTAAATAACCGATAACCGAACAATACTTTTAGAAATGTGAAAGCTAAAATCCGGTAGCGCATCCATCTGTACATACACGCATTTAGCTTATCACAAATTAAGGCTCAAAACTTATGAGCTGTCAGACGTAAGTACCATCGAATGACAGGTCTAATAAATGTGTCACTGCATTTATTTTTTTTTCTTACGTCAATGTCGCCTCACTATTCCACGATTTAAAAGTTCCATGCCCTTTCTTTGTTTGAATTTCGAATTAGTGCGTAATGGGATGAAGCGGTTTAGCCGTTAGTAATTTTAGTTGTAATGATTGATGGAGCTATGAAAGTAGACGAGATATTTAATTATTATTGTTTATTTATGGATTTTGGGAGAAAAATTCCCACTCCTTTACTCGGTGATCTACAATTAGAACACTTCTTTATTCATTGGCACCCCTTGACATCAAAAGTTGAATTCTTTCAAGTAACTATGCATAATATGTATAGTGTACATTTATCAGCTGCTTAACCTGCTTTGTCAGCTGAGAGAAAGTGTGTCTTACTTATACATTGCACTTGTCGATAAAAGGCTTGCAAACTTCCATTACTCCTATTGTCACTTTCATGTTGATTTCATCAACTATATGTTATGTTAAAAGTCCAGTTTCAACTGTAACTTTACTATCATCCATCCTATCAAGTCATATTAGTAGATAGTAGGTTCAGTCTTATTCCATCAACCTTCGTCCAGTCAAGATTCAATGCAAATTTTATCTACCAGATTTTTTCCCGGATCTTGTCCAACATTTGTTTCATCGGCGAAAATATGTCTTCAACATCATTATAATTATGTCCCGTAAAAGTCTTGTCCATCAACAGCGTAGGAGTGACAGTCAAATATCAATTCAAGATTGTTTGCCTCTTGCACAAGTCTACACAGTCGTGCCGGATGCAAACCTGTTCTAGAATTGTACTTAAAAGGCCTAGGCCCGGTCAGGTGACGAAAACGGTGGCTAACTGGCTAGTGCCTAGGGGCTACCTTGTTTTGTAGTGAAGTTAATTTAAGAATTGCCTGTGTGTGAGAATGAAGTTCTTGGTTTATATTCTGGGGGAGTTATAAAGGTCAGTGAAATGGAACACAATGATCGGGGGATCCGAGAATTATTGGAATTGCTGTTCAAATTAGCGATGTTGTCGTATCGATGAGTAAGAATGTAGTTATTGATCAAAAGGTTTTGAAATTGTGCGGGTCTGCTGCTATGGTATTAATTGACGGGGCGTAATCGATTCATCATCTTTATGTCTAAGGCCGGTCAGGTGAGGAAAACTGTGGGGAACCGACTAGTATGTGGAAGCTACCTTGTTATGAAATGAAGTTAATTTAAGAGCTGTCCTTGTGTGAGAATGAGGTGGATGGTTTATTTTTTGAGGGAGTTGTTAAGGTCAGTGAAACGGGACAGAATTATTAGGATATTTAAAATGTATTGGAACCTGTTAAACTGACGTTTCGATGGGCAATGATGTTGTAATTGAAGGAAAGATTTTGAAATAGTGAGGGTGTGCTGTTATAGTATTAATTGACGGGGCTTATTTCATCATCTTTATGTGTAGGTCCGGTCAAGTGACGGAAAGAGTATCGCACTGACTAGTGCCTGATGGCTACCTTGTTTTGAAGTGAAGTTTAATTAAGAGCTGTCCCTCGGACAGAACGATGCTGTTGGTTTAAATTCTGGGGTAGTTATTGAGGTCAATGAAATGGGGCTAAAGGATTATCAGGAGACTTGAAATGTATTGACATTGCACAATGTCTTTTAACGAGGTGAATATCGTATCAATGAGTAAGGATGTTGTAATAAATTGAAAGATTTTTAAATTGTGTGGAGTTGTAGTTATGGACTTGCTTGATGGAGATTATTTAACTCAACATCTAATGATGAAACTCGAGGAGTTGTTGAAGTCAGTGATATGAGACGAAGGAATGATCTGGAATTGAAATTGCACAATCTGTTTAGAGTTGGCAACGTTGTCGTATCGAGGATAATTGCGAGATTTTGAAATTATAAGGGTGTGCGGTTGGTGGCAATTAATTTATTAGAGAGTATTTATTCAACTCAGTCTGTCTTTTGTTTGGCTACTGATCTTGCAAAATTATGTAAACCAACTAAACTTCAAGTAAAGTCAGAAAACAGTATCGTATAGTACACAGCTAATGTAGGTCAGGGGTAGCGTGGACGTGGCGCCCTTACAGTAGATACTGTTCATCATGCAATAGATCTTGGTAAATCAGAGCAGGATCTGGCAATAATTAACCGGTATATTCAATAACCTTTGTTACACGGAACCACAAGAAGTTACCAAATTCATGTTTGGTGTGAGGTCACACTATACCTCTTGTTGGGACAAAATTTCCTCGGATATACTCAAGCAAAATATTGGGTTTCCACCTATGAAATTGGCGTTTTTTCTAGAACCTCGTCACTTTTATGAATTAAAATTCATCAATTGCTTGATATTCTTTCGAATAATGACCGTCATAGTAAAAAAAAACCTTATTACTTATAGTTTTATAAACAGAGAATAAATACCTTAAAAATGACTCCTCTTTTTGTTAGCAGAAATGACCACTATTTGTTTTAACTTAGCCAAAACTTATTTTTGTTGCGGCATACGTTATCTCAGTTTTTAAATATTATTGCATAAAAGTTTTAAAACATTAGTGTTCATAGTTGTTAAATAAATAAAGAAAATGTTAGTATGAAAAACGCAACTTCTTTAAAATTCTCCATACAAAACGCTGATTTCATAGGAGGGGACCTAATATATGTATACTTATGTCAAATCATGAAGTTATGTCACATTATGAAGTATGATTGTTTATATCATTAACAAATCAAACAACATCAAAGTAAAAACTTCTTAATCAAATCAGTCACGTACTAGATTTAACCGCGTGCGCACGTCCGATAGTTTGACGAGACAATCAAAAATAAATGGCGCCAATGAGGTCATATTGTGATGTTTAATAATCAGTTCTCGGTACGCTCGTGTGGTGGGCACACGACTTTTCCTATTATGTCATATTTTATTGATAAGTCCACGTCTTCAGGTGTTATGAACGGAAGGGACACACAAGTTGATTGAAGCCCTTGGGTTTAGCATTCATGACTTTACGCTGCATTCATATGCTTAATGGCAACGCCGGCCGATTGATGAATGGGTCGCCGATAGCCTGAATATTCCAGGTTTGGTACAGGCTTAAACCAGACAGAAACTGTTTATTTTTCAAAAGTTTTAACTTTAACATGTAGATACAAGTATACACTTGACTTTCTGGCTTTAATCCCGTTTTGGGAGACCCATCTACGGAATAATGTAATAAATATTGAAAAAAGACGACAAAAACTTGCAAATGGTTCCCGAGTCTTCAAAACAATGAAAACTTTTCATTTAATTGAATTATTCTGTTTAAATTAATTGTTGTAATTAATCATTCATTCATAATATTTGCACGCTATAGTATGCATGTAGCAAACATGTCTGAACTTATTTTTTCATGTTATCCTGCATGCACGGTGATTCTTGTATGTGTACACATGTTTATGCAAATAAATATTCTTGTTCTTCTTATTCTAAGAATTTGAGCTCTAAATGAGTTCTGAATTTCGTCGTCATATTACTTAACAACCATTCCATCTTCGACCAAAATTATCTAACAAATTAAAAACACACTTCTCCAAAGGCTACACAATTTGGGTCACAAAATGTTAACAACGCGAAGTGTGCGATCAAAATAAAAAATCTGGGACACAATAGGCCAAAAAACGTCTATTTGTCCACATGTGCCTAAGATGTCCCGGATTTCTTCAACGCCATATGGGACCGGTCATTCTGCTGAACTGTTTTTATTAGTTCCTCGTCCGTGCCACATATGGGCTTTGACTGGAGGGCAGTTAGATGTTACAATGGGTTTAAAGTTTAAAGGGACCGCTTGGAGAGACGTGTGGTTCGTTTTTGTGTGCTTCTAATTGAATTTGGCGATGTGTTTTCGGTTGGCAGTTGGTGCCGTCACTTCGTCTATAGTTTTGGGCTGTTCATTTTTAATTGGCTTGCGTTGTTAATTGGATCGACCATTCAATGTCTGTGTTTGGGCAATTTTGATTGGTAAAATTGGGCAGTTTTCAAAAGTTTCATCACAGTTTACTATCATATATCTGGGATTTTGTCTCTGTACAGTATATAGAGATATTGTGCAGCTCTCACGCCAACTACCCAATTAAAATAATCGTGTAAATTCTTCCCTATTTGTTTTTCCCATACAAATATTATTTTATTAGGTGCTTCCAAAAATTTATTGCCTGGTTCATAAAGCATTTCCCATAGAATAACACCATCGTCTATGAGGGGTGCAGATGCACGTGGGGTTTTATGGGCATAGAAAACAAAGGCCCTACAAACGCATGGCATCAATTGAAATTCCTTTCATACATGGTTGTTGTCACGGTTATGATGACTTGTAGGTGAGTTTAGTTATTTAACAAATGCTATTTTAGGAATAGATACTTATGACAGACTATCGAATTCGATTCAATTATTATTGTACATATTTTTTTTTCTTTTTGAATTAATACTTCTTTTGGCGCGTTAGGGAAAAATGATGAGAGTCAATTTTAAAGATGCGCGCGCACACCGTCACAAAAATCCGACACCCTGAAGTTAGCTTTAGTCTGTGGTTCATGAAGAATGATTGTTTTCTTTTTGTAAACTTTGTGACAGTTTGGTTTTTATCTTGTTACGCCAAAGAAGTATAACTTCTTACGTGGGTAGTACATGCCTAAGTACACACACACTTTTTATTATTAGCGTTGTATATTTTCTAATTTAATAATTTATATTTAGGTATCTAAATATATTTTTAATAGCTTTTGTCAGCGGCTTCACCCGTGTGGAATCAGTACTTCCCCCATTATAAGTTATAGCCTATGTGCTATTCCAGACTTTAATCTATCTCTGTGTCAAATTTCATCCAGATCCGTTCGGCCATTCTGGTGTGATTGAGTAACAAACATACATCCTCACAAACTTTCATATTTAGATATAACTAGCTGCGCCCCGCGGTTTTACCCGCCTAGACCGGAATTAAAGGTAGCCTATATGTTAATCCAGGCTATAAGCTATCTACATGCTAAATTTCATCCAAATTGGTCCAGCCGTTTGAGCGTGACGAAGTAACAAACATACACACTTACGAACTTTCACATTTATAATATTAGTAGGATAGGATATTAATTGGACTTGTTACTTTTAATACTACTTGACTAGAAATTACATATTATGTGATAGCTACGAGTACGAGTATATCGGGTTAGATTTTAAGTAATAGTAGGTAATTTTAACCTGCACATTAGATATTATACGATTATCGTTATCCGGTCAGCCCCCCTAGCCAAATAACTTTTATAATAACGCTAAAGCTAACGCTTCGTGCGAAATGTATGGCAAGGAAATGTCCTCAGGTAATGACCTGCGGAGAGAACTGTCACTTGACTCACGCCCAGTAATGTCGTTGCCATACATTTTGCACGAAGTGTTAGCGTTAACGTTAATAGAAAAGTATTTTGTCTAACCCCTCAGATGTCTGCCCGGGGGTGGAGGATAAATTCGAAAGAGTTACCTCGCCCCTGGGCACTCGAGGCAGGGAGGAACAGGGGTGGGTTTTAGTCAGTAAGAGTCTGACACGCCCTTCCGCTCCACCCTAGAGCGGAAGAAGTCATAAGATGATTTCCCACCCCCAAAAAAAAAAAAAAACCCCCTCAGATGTGCGCTATTCAGCTGCATCTGATAGATTGGAAGCCGACCCCAACATAATAGGGAAAAGGGTAGGTACTCAAGCAGATGATGATGATGAACCCTGAGACTCCATTCTCTGAAATCGTCAACACAGTGAACAGACGTGTAATCTAAGTTAACAGTAAAAAACATTCTTTACCTGTATAAGAGGAAGCGTTAGCCAACGTATTTTTTTTGTGTGGTGGTTAATCATCCATTGACATCTCCCGCTCTGGGTGGAGCGGGAGGGCGTGTCAGACTCTTACTGACTAAAACCCACCCCGGTTCCTTCCCTGCCTGTGTGCCCAGGGGGAAAAAAAGCCTGCGTAGGTTAGCAGTCAGCACAACTCTGTACCAACTGGCTCATAAAAAAAATCACTAGTTTTCTCTACAATCCTTCTTCCTACAAATCCTACTAATATTGTAAATGCAAGAGTTTAGCCAGAACAGCTGAACTGGGGACTTAGACAAAATACTTTACTGTTAACGTTAACGCTAACGCTTCGTGCAAAATGTATGGCAACGACGTTTTGCATGAAGCGTTAGACATAGAACTGTCACGTGACTCACGCCCAGTAATGTCTTTGCCATACATTTTGCACGAAGCGTTAGTGTTAACGTTAACAGAAAAGTATTTTGTCTAAAAGCTCTGATCATTGTAGTGATCACTATCACAACACTAACTAACTATAGGTACCTACAATAAGTGTCTCACTAGCTCACTATTACAGCCAGCTCCGAGCGCAGGCGCACGTCCAACCTGTACCGCGTCTAACGACAGTTGGATCTGGACGAAGGCACAGAGCATCATCTCTCTCATAAATTATAGATAATCGTTGGGGTAGACGTGTTCTTGAGTAGAGACTCGTCTCGACTCGACTCGCCCTAGGCTAGGTGGAGTGATGATCTTCGCAGGGTGGCCGGTAAAAGCTGGACGAGAGTTGCCGAGAACCGAGCTGAATGGCGTGCAATTGGAGAGGCCTATGTCCAATAGTGGACTGCTATAGGCTGATGATGATGATCGTGATGGAATATAGTCTAGAATAACTTATAGTGGAGAAAGTATTAATTCTACGCAGGCAAAGACGCTGACAGAAGCTAGTTTCTTCAGTAAAGGTTTGAGAGGAGGAGGAATTTCATAGGAACGATTAAGTTATGGAGTACCTAATAGCATTAAAACAATAAAATTCTCCCTTCTCAGGAACACCGTAATTAGTGCATTTCCTTATAGATTTCTAGTAAGTTGGTAATTACTTAATCACCTAATATAGACTATAGCAATACTTGTAAAGGGCCAAGTCTTATTAGACCAATTTTAATTTATCTAAATACTTTATTGAGGACAATTTAGTTATAGCTAATTTATCCTAGCTTTATCTATCTTCCAAGGGTTAAAGAAAAAAAAGCAAAAGTCTGACACGCCCTCCCGCTCCAACCAGAGCGGGAGAAGTCATTGGATGATTTCCGATCCCCACAAAAAAACGGGTAACATAAAGTACTCAACAGAGACGCCCCCGGCAGCCGCCGCAAAAGACTCCCTAATAGCATTTAGTGTTGGCATTTGGTTGGGCCAACAATAAATGCTACTAGGGTTGGGCCTTAGCACTACCTGATGGGGCCCGTTACGGCCGATGCCTGCCTGGGGTTGGGGATAAATGGAGTTACCGCGGCCCTTGACACAGAGAGAACTGAAGGAACAAGGGTGAGTTTTAGTAAAAGACTGACACGCCCTCCCGCTCCACCCAGCAGGTGTATTCGCTAACTCAGTTAACATCAATTTGATATAGGCACTTTGCAGTACATTGCTCGGTGGACATCGATTATAATAGGTACTACGGTTTTCCTATACGTCAAAGCAGCAATGTAAGGCAAAGTGCTTATCAAATTGATGTCAAATGAGTTATTAGCGAATAGGCCTACTGAACGCGAGAAGTTATTGGATGATTTAAAACCCACAAAGAAAAAAGGATAAGGTTTTTTGGAAGAATACGTTCAACTTATCTGACTTCAAGAATCTCTTGAGAAACCGGGTGTAAAGGTACAGGGACAACTCACACCAAAAGAGCGTCGAAGCGCAGCGCAGTTTCAGTGTCATATGAATTTTAGCTTTATTTTCATTACTACAATACTTATTATCTTATGAAAATAAAGCTAAAATTCATATGACACTGAAACTGCGCTGCGCTTCGACGCTCTTTTGGTGTGAGTTGACCCTTTACGCTTCGAGGATTCAGGTAAGTATTATGTTATACAGAGTAGTGACGACAATTTAACAATAAATGACGACACACGAAAATAAATCAGCTGTGATACATTTATGTTTGCATAACTTGACAAAATGTACTGAATAGCTGATTTTTATAAATGATAAATGATTTTATTTTTGTAAGTAGGTGTTAAACAACACTTACACGTCAACATTTTTTTTTAGCTAGACGAGGCCGGTGTTAGGGTGCCGAACCAAAATGGTAAAAAGGAACCCTTATGGTGCGACTCAGTCTGTCTGTCCGTCTGTCACAGCTGGATATCTCAAGAACTACTAATGTTATCAACTTGAAATAGTTTTCGATGACATTTGCCCAACTATTTTGCAAATAAGAATTCTATTATTAAAGATTTTTTTTTTCTGTAACAGGCACTGAAAAGGGTTCTTAAAAATTTGAAGTGGGGCTACTAAGGCGTATGGGATACCATAATTATGAAATTTTTCCATTTTTTTAGGTCGCATAGTTATCGACTTTTGATGAAAAATGTAAAAAAAAAATAGAACCGGTGTTTCTGGTTTTGTGTCTTCGTTTTTTGACATCGACTTCCGAATTAAAGTTATTTTGCATTTTTTTGTAAGTCGGTTCTATTTCTTTGTAAAAAACTTTTTTTATTTTTCACTTTTATTTGTGGTTCCCCATTAAATTGTGTTAAAACTACGTAGACAATATGATCGCAGCAATCGCAGTTAATTTGCTGTCATTTTTTATCTGTCTCCGTAACTCATCATCAGATCTATATGAAATTTAAACTATTTGTTAGTTAATTAATTTTAATTAGCTTTATTCCGAAATGGTCCTATTTCAGAATAAAGCCCTTTTGAACAAGAATTTTGCAAATCCGTCTATATATGACGGAGTTATGCCCGAACATACATAAAAAAAGAAAAAAAAATACAAACATCCGAATTGATAACCTCCATCTTCGAAGTCGGTTAAAAATACTGTCCCCTCCTTATCTACAAAGTTTGCATGTAGAAATCTGAAATTATTCTATGTGACTCGCTCTTGACCGGTTTTTTTTTCACGATTTCAGGGTTAACCCCATAGTAAAAGTTGTTCTCAACAACGATGAGTTTTGTTTCCATTTATTGTTGAATTGTCGTCTTCACCTTTGTTTAAGTGTTAACAGACTTTGGCTAATTGGGATAAGGGCAGGAGAATGATAAGACTTAGCCCAGTTTTTGTCCAGCTCCACGCTGGAAGCTGCCCAAAATTTACTTAGTAAAACGTAAGATGGCTGAAGAGTAAGGAAAGAATACATTGTGTATGTTTTTTATTTCCACGTAACGATGTTGATTGGGTTTGGAAATCATCCAATGACATCTCCTGCTCTGGGTGGAGCGGGAGATGTTAGACTCTTACTGACTAAAACCCACCCCTGTTCCTTCACTGCCTGAGTGCCCAGGGGAGCGGTAACTCTGTTAAGAATTTATCCACAACCCCTGGGCAGGCATCGGCCATTACGGGCCCCGTCCTGTTTTGCTGACAACTCTTTGAGGCGCGCGGCGAACACTACGCACCGTCGACTCTCGGGCCAGGTGCTGATCAGACGGCGAGCTACCCACTACTCACCGTCGGCAGGCCCGGGTAGATCCTTTCCCTTGCCTTTACCTTTCTCAGGGTTTCGTACCCGAAGGGTAACTAAGGATGTACTTTCTTGGATAACTTTCCCACGAGTTCACACCCCGAACACATTAAAGCCACGTGGTATTCCCGGCACCCTAATTGATATTTTTTGTAGCATCCTTAATTAGTAATTATTCTGCGGGCCAAATCGATTACTGTCTATTGTCATTAATTGAAAACTGGCCGTTCTAGCCGGAAATGAGTCCTCACCCTTATTGCGTGGAATGAGGTTAGTAGAGATATGGGTATTTATGGGCTTAATCGGTTTTTGGGTATTATTGTCGGTATGATATTGTGATGTTTTTGGTCACGCATGTAATTATGTGAGTATGACAGGCGTCAATTGCTTCTGAAAGTAGGGTAGTATCTATTTATTAATTTAGAATTATTTGCAGAAGCATAAAGAGGTAGTGATTCTAGTTTAATATAAGTAGGTACCTGAATGACAGAGCTTTGTCGGTTTTTACACGGATAAAACGTAGTTTTCTAAAAATTAAACCTAGCTAGATAGATTTATCGCCTCCAAACCCCACTGCATATTAAATTTCATGTAAATCGTTGGTGAAAAAAAAGGGTAGGTATTTCGCAAAAAAAAAACTTTTTGTAATATGAGATCTTTCACAAAGCCCTGTGCATATGCACAATTTCTATATTCTAGCTCTACTTATCAGCTGATTTAACACTAATTAATAACTCATTGATTGAACTGTTGCCAAGAAGTAGAGCGTTTGAAGTTAATTCCCTATTTCGCGTTGGACAGTAATAACGAATATGCAGAGTGTGACAAGCTAATTATGTACTACACCAATTAACGATAACTGCCTCGTTGTTCTAGTGTTGCTGAGCATGAGGTTCAGGGTTCGATTTCCGGGAGGGGGGCGGGGGAGGTGTTGTTGGGGTATACCATCTAGATTTACAGATGCTATCTTATGTAACTAACCTAGATGAGATGCTATCTCATGTAAAGAAGCTCGTGGCTGAAGAAATAACAGCCGCACGGGTCGATCCATTAGGTTAAGCTACGCTTGCCGAGTTTGGTTCATGGATGGGTGACCATCTTTAGGTACATACCGAGACTTCTCCGTGCTTCGGAAAGCACGTTAAGCTGTTGGTCCCGGCTGCCAATCATGGATCTTTGACAGTCGTTACGGGTCGTCAAAAGCCCGAAAATCTGACAACTAGTCTTACCAAGGGGTATCGTATTACCCAGTAACTGGGTTGGGGAGGTGAGATAGGCAGTCGCTCCATGTAAAATACTGGTATTCAGCTGCATCCGGTTAGACTGGAAGGCGACCCCAAGATATTTGGGAAAAAGCTAGGCAGATTTGATCTTATGTAACTAACCGATAGCGTTTATTGGTACTAAGACCTAGCTCGAGAGGTTGTCGACATGATGGATGTGGACTCGGCTACCATTGTACCGATAGTTGCATTAAGTCACGAGCTTCGACCATCACCTCAGGAAGCTCTCGTTAGGGGGCTGGATCAAGGGCTTTATTCAGAAAGCGGTACTCCTGGACACGGCTCGTATTTAGGGAAGTTCCTCTTTTGGACCTGACCGCTGGAACCTTGGAGGCTATACTAAAACTACCTGTATCGTACTAAATTTTTGCGAGTTCATACGTTAAAATGAGTTCCAAAAATCCATTCTTTGTTCAATAGATTAGAGGCAAAAGTTGATACCGAGGCTGACTGTCCAGGGTCTGGACTCTGGGCAGTCAGCCTCGGTATCAATTTTTGCAGCAGCCCCAGGGGCTTGAGACAAAATACTTTTCTGTTACCGTTCACGCTAACGATTAGTACAAAATGTATGGAAATGACATTGACATAGAATTGTCACGTGACTCACGTTCAGCAGGCGTATTCGCTAACTCAGTTGACATCAATTTGATAGGCACTTTGCTGTACATTGCTGCTTTGACGTATAGGAAAACCGTAGTGCCTATTATAAATTGATGTCCACTGAGAAATGTACTGCATAGTGCCTATCAAATTGATGTCAACTGAGTTGGCGAATACACCTGCAGGTGATGTCATTGCCATAAATGTTACACTAAGCGTTAGCGTGAACGCTAACAGAAAAATATTTCGTCTCCAGCCGCAGGACTTGCGCAGGACGTAGTAAGTACATGTGTCACGGATCTTAAGATCTTAATCTTTAAGCTCAATGTATTTGTTTAATGCGTAAAAGCACTTAACTTTACATCAATTTTCAGTACCTATCCTTAACAAATATTTTTATTCCCAACCAAAGCATATTTAAAACCTAACGATTTGTTCAAAACGGGACACCCTATCAATCATTCAACTATTGGCTAAATCACTTCGAAATATTCTAAATAAACTTTAAACAGAGTTTAGAGCAAACTAATTAGCTTGATACGCCTTCGCCAAAGTATTTTACGGTGTTAGAATGTTATTTACGAGGTACGGGAATAGATGGCAGATTGACAGGGAACTAATTTTGAACAAGCATTTACTAGTTTTTAATAATAAAGGAACCCTCACCTAACAATGTGTGGGGTGGGTGTGCGTTTTGGGGTGGGCGGGATAAATCCTGGTTGGTGTTGTTGCTATAAATACTGGTTGGTGTTGTTGCTATAAATACTGGTTGGTGTTGTTGCTATAAATCCTGGTTGGTGTTGTTGCTATAAATACTGGTTGGTGTTGTTGCTATAAATACTGGTTGGTGTTGTTGCTATAAATCCTGGTTGGTGTTGTTACTATAAATCCTGGTTGGTGTTGTTGCTATAAATCCTGGTTGGTGTTGTTGCTATAAATCCTGGTTGGTGTTGTTGCTATAAATCCTGGTTGGTGTTGTTGCTATAAATCCTGGTTGGTGTTGTTGCTATAAATCCTGGTTGGTGTTGTTGCTATAAATCCTGGTTGGTGTTGTTGATATAAATCCTGGTTGGTGTTGTTGCTATAAATCCTGGTTGGTGTTGTTGCTATAAATCCTGGTTGGTGTTGTTGCTATAAATCCTGGTTAGTGTTGTTGCTATAAAAAAAAACCAGCTAAGTGCGAGTCGGACTCGTATACGAAGGGCTCCGTACTATAAACTACTATTGTACTATACTGTACTATTTTAGGTTGTATCATGATCCGTAATAGGTAGACAGTTGAAATTTTGCCGCAGCATGTATTTCTATAGCCGCTATAAAAAAAAAAAAATAAAAAAAAAAAAAAAAAAAAATTCAACTGTGTAGCTATTACGGATTGTGAGATACAGCCCGCTGACAGACAGACCAACAGCGGAGTCTTAGTATTAGGGTATTTTGGTTACCTACCCTTTGGGTACGGAACACTAAAAAATCAAAAAACCCGACTGCAAAAAAAAACTTAAAAATTCCAAACAAGTCACTTTTCAAGCAGTCTGATGTAGTTGGTGGTAATTTTAATCACTTCTGCAACTGCTTTTATTTTTATGTAGGTAAACCTGGTTCGGATGACGCATATAATTTTTTTTACTACTCGCGTTTAACCTCCTGGTGGTTAGTGATGTGGTCGATGTTGGAGGACGCTTACCTAAAAGTAACCTATTAAATCTTAATTAAAGACTTCCAGGTTGTAGCTATCAGGAAACACAGACTCCGGCAGGGAATTCCACTCCTTAGCTGTACGCACGATGAATATGTTCCCACAAACTTTCAGTCTAGAAAATCATTATTGGACACCTACATTTGCTCTCATGCACATCACACGTTTTACTTCTAAGCGATCTTCATCGCTTACCATCAGGTGAGATAGTGGTCAAACAAGAACCTGAAATAGTAAAAAAATAATAATTAAAAGCGTCACCCAAATAAAGTTTAGAATAGAATAGAATATAATACTCTTTATTATGTACACCATATAGTAGTACTGTATAGTTTACCTACTTATAAGCCGTTGTAGAAGCGATTGGTTTTCCCACAAATGTACGGGTTTAACCAATTTTTGTAATAATTGCTGTTGACCCATAGCAGTAGTTTGATATCAGACAGAAAATATAAACAAGGATTTAAAGGCCTACCTCCGCATAAGTGGCGCCCTCATTGAATAAAAAATCGTATCTTAGCAAAGAAAATAAAGATTAAAGAATCCTATGTTGCGTTTGTTACAAAGAGGATAAAGTATTTTTACGTTTATCTTTATTTTCTACGCTTTGCTACGATTTTTTATTCAATGAGGGCGCAACTTGGCTTGGATGTATACGCCTTAATAATAAATAATGCGAGTTTTACTCTGTAAAATTACTACGAGTATATATATAAAAAAAAAACAAAAGTGTGCAAGCATCACTTCAGAACGGCTGCAACTATTTGGATATTTTTTTGTTCTGTTCGTTATTGACAGAAAATTTTGGGAAACCGAAAAAAAATATTTCACCCTTACGGAGCCAGGGCGGGTCGTCATTCATATTTTTGTACTAGTAAAACATATTTTTAATATGAATTAAGCCATAATTAATCATTGGTTTTAACAATCACACCTAAAAGAAACAAATAAAGAAAGATAATTATTATCAGGTAAGCAAAAAAAGTAAAATTGCACTACATATTTACTATAACTTAAACTTAAGTGAGTTAAATCAGTAAAATAGTTTGTTATGGATTTAACTCAAAAACCGCATTATACCAAAAATCAACTAAAAAGCATAGTCACCATACTTTTCACAAAAGCGCGGGTAAATCACTTTGACATTTTACACGTCTTTGTTTTACTCGAGATTAAGTTTTTATTTATAGTTACCTTTTTACTAGTCAAAATGACGTAAATCGTCTATAAACGTCTGTAATAGCTTCAAAACATATGTGCTGTACGTATTACTTATTGTCTGCAACTTTTTAATACCTTGTGAGGTAAGAAAGAAGTAGGAATTGTTTTTTCAACCCATATGTCGAGTTGAAAAATTGCGGTACTCATTTGGTTGCACGTGTAAGCAGGCACACCAGTTATGTATAGAGGTTTATTTAGTTAATTTTAGTGTTTATGCTTGAGGTTTTTTTTTCGTTTTTGATGGCATAATGGAGTGTGCTAGCTAACAAGCGGCGGATAATTTAATTTTATGATTATATTTTGGACGATATATCTTTATTTTTCTAGACAGATATTGCTGGGGAGTTTGTTGCGCCACTTCTTCTTCACAGCTAAAAACACTAGGAAGTGGTGACGGGCATTTTGGGAGACTGTCTTTATGGAGAACTTTGACGTTCATAAAGTACTGACTCTCAGTCTAGCTTGAATAATTGAGTTTTGATTTTAATTGTTTCAACGATTTCGCTTGTTTTTCAAGGGGCGATCAAATATCAAAACATTTGACGCCATATTTAGGAATGCGTCCTTTAGTTGTTATGAAAACAATGCTTAGTGGTAAGTTTATTTTTAAAGTCTAAATTATGCGTGATATAACCAGCTGTGGTTTGAAATTGAAACATTAAGAATACATATATGTATATACTTCACCTACTCTATTTAATTTATATGTAAATGGACTGATTGAGGAGCTCAGCAGTGCTGGTGTCGGTTGTTCAGTGGATGGTGTTTTTACGAATAATATTAGATGCTGACGACATGGTACTGCTGGGCCCCTCAATCAGTTCCGTGAGCTCACTATTGACCATATGTGAACGGTATGCAATGGCCCATGGGCTCAAGTACAATGTTCAGAAGAGCCAGCTGCTAGTTTTTAAGGCTGGGACTAAACCCTACCCTGTTCCTCCGATCACACTAAATGGAACCGTCCTACAGCAAGTGTCCAAATTTAAGTACTTGGGTCACTGGGTCAATGAGAAACTAATTGATGATATGGACATGGATAGCCAAATGTTATACACGTGCAACCTGTGGAGCAATTACACTAAAAAAGCCTTCAATGCTCTGCGCGTCCAGTATAACAACGCTTTCAGGGGTTTGTTGGGGCTCCCATGGCGGTGTAGTGCCTCCAGCATGTTCGCCGACCACAGCACGGACAGCTTCCAGGCAGTGCTTCGCAAAAGAACGGCCTCCCTGTGGTCTCGGTTAAAGAGTAGCACCAACGCGCTTCTGAGCGTAGTGTCGGACAGAGTGGACAGCCAAATCCTGGGGGTCGCTCATGCATGCCCAAAGTAATAACCATTTTAAATTTTACTAACATAGCTGTAAGTATCTGTAGTACCTACTAACATAATATGGACCTGTATCAATTACTGTGTGCTTGGTCTGAAATAAATATTTCAATTTAATTTTATAGATATTTCCTACCACGAGTCCAATTCTTTTAGAAAATTGGCAGTCATATGGCGTCCATTAAATGACACGTTAGGTTTTGCTGTCAGCTTAACCACAGTCAAGGTTGTGAATGACGGATAATCTATCGTCTAATACAGTGAGTGATGGGTGCATGAAAAGATCTCGATACTTTGATTTTTGCGTCATGCAACCATCAGTCTTGACTTTTGGAATTGAGTGACGCTTGCTCATAGGCGGTAAAAGCTCTTATGATTTCCAATTTTCCGTACCAAATAACGGAATTATCAAAAAAAAAACCTGATTGATCAATCTATTGGTATTTGTTAGTAAAATATATGTAAAAATAAACATTATCACCAAATTTCAAGTTCATAGGTCAGTTAAGTTGGGAAGTTAAAAAAATCTTCGGAACAAAATTTTGTGAGAGACGACGGCGACGGACAGACAGACGGACAGATGAACACGTGAGTGAAAGCAATAGGACTCCGTTTGGACCCTTCGGGAAAGGAACCCTAAAAACCGGCCAAGTGGGTGTCGGACTTCGAACATTTAGGGCTCTCAGGCAGGGAAGGAACAGGGGTGGGTTTTAGTCAGTAAGAGCCCCCCCCCTTCCCCAAAAAAAAAAAACTATTTGTATGGCTTTGGGTCAACAAGATACTTAAACACTGTGAAAATTTTGAAGACTGTAGCTCCAACCGTTTGGCTGTAAAACCAGTGTGACAGACGACGGACAGAGAGACAGACAGACGGACACGTAAGTGACAGCAATAGGGCTCCGCTTGGACCCCTCGGGTACGGAACCCTAAAAACCAGTTGATTTTAAGATATTCCCACTTGATATAACTTTCATCACAATGTCTCCCATGCTTTCTAAGGTTCCCAAGCCAAAACAAGGAAGAGCCATAAATAACCGATCTAAAAGCCTACAGTCATCGATAAAATGGTAAAAAGGATATAAATGTCATTTGATTTTGTTTTGATTTGCGCAATTCATTAGTTGTATTTCGAGACACGTTTCGTCGTATCCGGTACTCAGAACTATTGTCTATGGCGCAAACTCTTTTGCCTATTGTCTATTACCTACTGTCAATGGCTATACTGCCTATTATACACATTCTATGACTCAGTTTGGACATTATTGTGTGCTATGCCTTTTAAATGGTGACATTTTGAAACGACTTTAAAAAGGAGGAGGTTCTCAATTCGTCTGTATTTTTTTTTGTAAGTTTTTGCGTGATTACTCCGCCACTTGTCAATAGATTTTGATGATTCTTTTTTTGTTTGGTAGTTCATATTTTAGAAGGAAGGAAATTCAAAGGGAACCGCTTATCTTGGTATGGTCATGTGAAGAGGAGGGATGAAACACATGTAACTAAAATACTTATGAATATAAATGTGGATGGATGGAGAGGGAGGCCAAAGAAAAGATGGATGGAATTGTGTGAGGAGTGATATGAAAGAAAACGGAGTTAGTGACAGCGTAAAGGCTGACAGGACAGAATGGAAGAAAAAAACGTGTTGCGCCGATCCCAAGAAACATGGGATAAGGGCAGGAAGATGAGACGATGAGGTCATTCTTTAGAGGTGGTCCCATATACATTTTTATGGAAATTGTGTTTCAATCAATTGTTGACGAGATATTGAATAGAGACGTAAGGGTATTAAACATCAGTCACTTTTCTTTTTGATCAATTTCAATGTTTGTCTAAGGATTTACTCATCCATAATGTTCAAATCCTACTTTTTACTTAATATCAATTTAGATGAATGGGCGTTAGTTACTCTATCACGGAGCGGCTGATAAGGGATCTGAATTTTGGCACATCGGTGATAGATTATTGTGTGGTGAGAGATAGTTTATAGTCTGGTTCTAAGCTATAACTTATAATGAGAGAAGTAGTAATGGCTAGTAATTTATATGTTCAGAAAATAAGGACAAAATCTTCAATGGTAATTAGTTGACTTACCGCTGTATGCGGCTTTCAAGAAAAATAGTATTTAATTTGAACCATCGTCGTCATCATTATTGACAGCCCGTTAATCCTACACCTGGACATAGACCCTTTATTACAAGCTTTTATTAAACCAATAAACATGATTTTTTTCTTTAATATTCAAACGTTTAACATACAATTTAAAGGCGCGCAGAGGACCATTGTCAAAGACTCCAAAATGACAACTGGCATGCATTTTGACAATCATTATCATTCATTTAACGTCATTTTGCCTAGAGCTTATAGTACCTAATTACTTACTGCAAAAGTGCAGCAGAATCACATTATTACTTAGTACAAATCGACCTAAAGGGTCGATTTTTCAAAAATTCCGAATACTACCATTACGTCCTCCTTATAACTAATAAAGCTGTTCGCAGCCCTTATAGAGGCGCCTGGGGAACGAAACCATAGCGCGATCTAATTCGAAGCCAACGCCATCTATCGAGCGGGGCGGCAACGGGCGAAGGGGAAAGTAAAGGAATTTTTTTTAGGCCATATTTTACTTTAGTCCGGTAACTTTTATCTGAAGAATGAACAAGTAAATGTGTCAAACCGCATTTTTACTAGCTTTTATATAACTTGCAATGTTGGTTAGTTTGTTTGTTCGGGTCAAATCTTGAAACTGAATGAACCATTTTCTCCTACAGATTTGAATCTTTAGGGTTCCGTACCCGAAGAGTCAACAGAGCCCTATTGCTGTCACTCTCGCGTCCATCGTCTGTCACAAAATTTTGTTCCGAAGAATTTTTTACTTCCTATTGACCTATGAACTTGAAATTTGGTGATGATTGTTATTACGTATATTTTACTAACAAATACCAATATATTGATAAATCAGATTTTTTCTTTGATAATTATCTCATTTGGTACGGAACCCTAAATGGGCGAAGTCGGACATGTACTGGGCCGGTTTTTACATGTTGGTTCAGTTCGATGACAATACATTTTTATGGTAAGCATGACCTGGATCGACATCCAGGATTAGCTCCAGATAGAAGAAGTCTTCAACGGTTAAAAGCACAGACACGAAATATTTTGTATGACTTTAAGGCACTATTAACTGCCAATGCCCTTGAGTTAGCTTGCGTATTCTGTGCTGAGCTCAAGTAACGCGTCGTACGTCCACCCAGTAATAGGACTCGCCCATCCGGGAGCGCTGTCCCAAATTAGACGCATTTAAACTAAAACACTTAGACTAAATTATAAATAATTAAATGATCTTCAAAATGGTGAAGGTTTCATAAAAATACGCTTTATAGTTTTGCGTGATTCTCAATTCATTTTACAAATTAATTACACTATTCCATAAAAATATAATTTCAAATACTCTCACAAATTACGATGGAAATTGTCTAGAGTAACATATATATTTTTCAAAGAAATAGGACTAGTCGTTTAGACGTGATGTTCAATTAAAAACCATTAATAGTCGTATAAAGCTTGTTAAAAATTGTTTCTTTACTGTTAACTTATTTTGCTTGTGCTGGACCCATACCCGAAGGGTTACCATACCCGAAGGGTAAGGCACACGAACGTGAAACCTTTCGCAAAATCTTGTAAGAAATAATTTTCAGGTTACTTATCCTAAAATCTCCATTATTGAAAGTCCTTTTTATTCCTTGGAAACTCTTTACGAATAATATTCTTCCATAGGCTATAGAAATGATGCTTACACTTTTATCTCAAGCAAAACAGACCCAAACTACAATCAGCCGAGTACTCTTACTGCCCTTATATCGAACCGTGCCTTCAAGTATCTAAGTACCCTTCAACTAAGAACTAACAACCCTATCTGAGAACAATAGGTAGTAGGGCTGGGGTGGTCCGGGGGCTGATTGAACCCCTGTACATATACCGAGAGGCAGTAATGACCCCTTTTTTGCTGCTCAAGACAATCTTTAGTGCTGAGCGTTGTTAAACAATCAGGGAGCTTGTCAGGAATGCAAACAGATTGGAGATTCATTTATTTATAGCTCAGAAATGTCATCATTTCAGAAGTGATGAAATGAGTGATTCAATGCAGAATATAACAATATATTTATTTGGAAACTAGATTTACATATTTATAACATACTTAACTAACTATATCTACACTAAAACCAAAATAAAACCTTATAAAACTATACAACAGAACTCTGGGTAAATGAGGACCAGCATATTTGAGGTACATTATATCAGCAACAGCATATTATAACTCTCATGCCTTTTAGGATGCGGTCATTCTGAAGAGTTCATTATCTTTATATCGAGATTCCCTAAGTGAAGCGCCTGATTGGAGTATTTCAAGCAATTTCTGTAATTCTGGGTCTTCTCTTGTTTCTTTTGCTATTATTTCTGGTGAAATATTTAATGCGTTTATCTTATTCAGCTGGGATATGTAATGCTGGTCATATTTATTCTCATTAATCTTCTCAACGGGAAAACGTGAGAGGTAGTCGGCGTTGTAGTGCTTTGAGGCACTTCTATATTCGATATGGTAGTCAAATCCTGATAGAAAATGTACGTAGTGGAATAGCCTCATAGTACTCAAGGCTGGTGAGGTTTGGTGCGGGTGAAAAATTGATGTAAGAGGTTTATGGTCGTGATTAGGGTGAATGTTGTACAGAATAAGGGTGAGATGATTGAAAGAAGATAATTATTGTGAAACTTCATTACGAGTGATCTCAAGTAACTTCTGTGGCTGTGTCGGCCTGGGAGTCTTTAAATCAAGATTGAAGGTTACTTCTAGACAAGCGTGCTCCATCTACAACCACATTATCGCATACCATCAGGTGAGATATCTATAGTAAAAAAAAAACTTTTTTTGCTAGTAAGCCCAGTGGAATACAAAACGAAAGGATGAAAAAATTCAAAGACATCTTTCTCCCAAGTGTCAAGTCTAAAGGATATAAAAACAAAAGCTTCCTTACCATTCCACTCACAGTTTCCTTCGAACCCCTCAAATTTTATGCACTCAGCGCGCATGCGCTGCGGGTGTCAGCTGCGCGCGCACGTGGCTTCAGGAAGTTGCGACACGCAATCCTGCGCACCCATTGTATCGATTCGCGTCTTATGAACCCCTGGTTATCACGAACCATAAGCTTTAAGTTATTTTTTTTGTGAAAGTTTTTACCAGTCATCCGAGACTGTAGTTTTTTACAAACTTGATACAGTTGTGGACTGTGGAGTAACTGATTGATTTGATTATGAAGTAATGCTTTTTTATTGGGTGGGAAGTCATCAAATAACTTCTCTCGCTCTGGGTGGAGCGGGAGGGCGTGTCAGACTCTTACTGACTAAAATCTACCCGTGTTCCTTCAGTTGCCTGTACCAGGACCCTGACAGGATGAAGTAATGCTTAGATTATATTTATAATTATAAGTATAGATGATTTCAAAGATAATGAAAAAAAATTTGCTTAAGTTTGTCAAGTTATTGTTAAGTTAAGGGCGAGTAGTTAAGTATTTATATAACTTGATTACTTTCTGTCCATGTTCGTTGGCATGGAAAAATTTATGGTATGCTCCGAACAATACGCGTAAGTCGCATTTAAAACCAGTCTATATTTGCGCACGCACATATCTTGGTGTTTTTGAAAAGAGAGGAGGGTGCCACCCTCTCGGTACGTGCAGTTATTTTCTGTGTTTATAGGGCGTTGCTAATTCGAATGAATGTGTGAGGTAGGTATATGGGTTTGAAGTTTCCGATGAAGTACGGGAACTAATGTTTTTTTTTGGTTTTAAAGAAAGCATTTTTTTCCTGTGCTGGTATAGTCAAAAACTGTAAATTGCTAATTTAATTCAAGTCTCAAAGTAAGTCTCTAAGCTATTAAAAGTGAAAGGGTAATAAAAGAAGATATTCCATTCAACCTAAAAAAACCTACTTTGTGCCTCTCCCATAAAACTAGTTGGTGACTAATCAGACTTTTAGCGAACTAAATCAACACAACAAACTGTAAATTAACTGCCAATCCATTACAACGCAAAGATGACCGTTCGAAACTTTTTTGCTTCACGAGGTAGCCGTGATCCGATAAACAAAAGAAAATCCGACCCAAAACCCATAGGTGGCCGGAGTCCGGACTGCAACGACGCACACATCGCCACCCTACACGCGCGCCCCTCCACCCGGTCAAGTCGCAACTTGCACAGGCTGTACGTTTTGTTGCCCTCTTCGACTCCTCATTCGTCCGCGGACCGTATTAGCGAGCGCGCGTGTCGCTCGTCTCAAAGAGTTCAGTGAACGAGTGTTGTGCTTATGAACAGTCAAGATGGTGCGTAGCTTATCGCAGTGGACGAAGACCCTCAGCTTCCCAGCGAGGCTGTCTCCCAACCGCACTTCTAAGGAGAGCGTCGGGAATGGACCTGCCTCCCCAGGAGTGTCGCCCACTCCCAGCGCCTCTTCGCTCCCCCAGAGCTCGGATAAAACTATCACACCAATTCCTATCACGGAGATCAGTCAAATCGTAAGTCTCCCTTTTTGAATAGGGCAGGTCCCTCCGCTGAAATATTTCTGCGGGAGACATTAGTGTTGTTGCAGCTGCAACTCGAGTATGCGTTTTGAATGCCAAGTTGTTCATTATGTATGAAAACTTACGGTTAGCTAGTTCGCAGAAAAGTGGCTCTTAAGTCTATTTTACGAATACAGTAGTAGTAGTTTTTAGTTATGGTATGTAGAATTTTATGTCAAAAATTACAAAACATCTTTATTCATGCTGTATAAATTTGCAATATATAATAGAAATGTCCTTGAAAGCTTTATGAATTTGGTCATCATGCACGCTTCAGTTATTTGATTGGGCTGTCATAACGAGAGAACGTCCTTGAAAAAACCGTCAGCATAGTTACCCCACTTCGAAACAATAAGATTACAACCCAGATTTTATTACGTGTTGACAATATAGTTAATGCTGATGACACAACGATGTAATAATACTGATGAAATGCGAAATTGTTGAGGCAAATTACTCTTACACCAGTTACACCTTTGTTTACAAATACCAGCGCAAATGCCTAACAGTCCCTTACCTCAATAAGGCTAGCTACCGTTATCTAGCTTTCCCATAACCGTTGGTATACGTGGATGAAATTTGAACCATACTTTACGACACAGAACACCATATTAGACAGTCATTAAATACAACAGCATTTAAAGGAAGTGTATCAAAAACCATATTCATTTCCGACGTGGCACGTGGTTTCATCGTGACCATTGCTGTTTATGTTGTGGGGCACGTACCAGGGACAGTGTGGGAACGTTCGTTGGATGCCAAAGTCGGCGATGGTGTATGAAAATTAATGTTTGCTGGTGCGCGGGGCGGTGGCAGCTCCGTTATGTCCCCCTTGCACTCACCTTGGCAAGGCCGCGCCGAGATGCGAGTTTTTTGCGAAGCATGAAAGCATGACTTTCACCTTTGAAGACGCCTTTCTAAATGCTGAAGTCCGTTTTTGATTCAGGTCTTAGGTTTTAAGTACTTGCTAGTGTTGTGTTTAGGTAGTGTAGCATACGAATTGTGTGAGCAAGTTTGAACGGGACCGTTCTTTGAAGTATCTGTGGTACCGTTCGGTAGTCTGTTGACCCGAAGATTTACCTTCCTACAGTATTTAACCGGTCACACAAACATTGCTATTTTTCTGACTTGAAGTGGTACTCAATATTTCCTATACTTAGGCACGTTTTTTGTGATTTACGTGCAATGTCTATCATACTTATCAGTTTCGTCTAAAAACGCGATACCGATATAATTTTCTATTAATGTAGGTTACTAGTCCAAAATGAGATGGCAAGAAAGATTACGCACTTATCAGGAGTATTCAACTACCGAACCAAGTAGGAACCTACTTAGATGTCCTTTTATTGGAGGGAAATCTTCAAAAGGCGCCTGGGCTTTTGGGAAAAAAAACCAGGAAGTGTGGGATTTCTCCTGCATTAAAATAACCCTGGTGACCATCATAATCACATGGAAGGGGTCCGTGACGTGACATATTAAAAGACCAGCCCGGAACTCCCACTGTACAACGCCTGTTAGGGTACTTACTCGTACATCTCTCGGTCCAGCGGACGGCGAGTAATGGATAGCTGGCCCGAGTCGACGGCGCGTAGTGTTTCACGCGCGCCTCAAAGAGATGTCAGCAGCAACTGACGGGGACCGCAAGGACCGATGCATGCCTGGGTCGCGGATAATTTCGGAAGAGATTTACAAGGGTGGATTTTAGTCAGTAAGAGTCTGACAAGCCAGCTCCAACCAGAGCGGGAGAAGTCATTTAATTATTTCGACACTCGAAAAAAAAGGCCACATTCCTGGGTACTTGTCCTACACTATGTACGATGTCCTAGAAACTTTTTAAATGCCGAGCTAATATTCTGTACTCATTTGCATCTATTTGGAATTGCATTTCTTTGAGTGTAGGTCTTGCCTAAATTTTGATGAAGGTGCAAGTTTCTGACTTACCTAGGTACATTTTTAGGGTTACCATACCCGTAGGGTAACCAACGGGTCCCTATTACTAAGCCTTCCCAGTCCGTCTGTCTGTTAGCGGGCTGCATCTCATGATCTGTAATAGGTGGACTGTTGAAAATTTTTCACAAATTAATTAAAAAATTAAAGGGGGCTCACATACTAGAAACGACTTTTGGAACGAAGTTCCTTATCGCGCGTTGTGAAAGGGGGCTAGACGGCAAAAAATCTTACGAAAAGTTGTCACGACACTTTTTGCTATAGTAAAAAAAATAAAATTTTATTACAATTACTTTTTTTATAGTTGTTGTTATTGCTAAAGAGTTGAGTTGAGTTGAGCTGAGCTGAGCTGAGCTGAGCTGAGCCGCGATGAGATGAGATGATGAAGTATAACTTCTTACGTGCGTGCATGTGTGCGTAGTTAATAATAAAAAAAATATTATAAATTAAAAAAAATAAAATTATATCACAATTCCTTCACTAATTAATCGAAAGGAACTTCGTTCCATCCGGGTGTCCCTTCACACCTCTCAAGTTTTTTTTTTTAATTTTTGGTACGGAACCCTTCGTGTGCAAATCCGACTCGCAATTGGCCGGTTTTATCCAATTTTTCGGTGAACACATGCGTAACCTACTTATCGGAGATAACTTATCACGACTTTATCAAATATTATGCAAAAACCAGCGGCAAATATATGCAGAAATACACGTATTTTAACGGTATGCAAAGAGCGTTCAATTTTATTTCATTTGCTTTTCAGATGTTGCAATATTTACTGTCGGATCGTGTTAAGAATTCCATTTAAAGATAAATGGATAAAGTAATGAAGTTAGGAATGCATTTCATAATAATAATTGGATGCTAAAGGCTAGTAAGGAATATTGCCATTAATAAAAGAAGACATTTCTCAGAAATATTCGACAAGTACTTAGTTTAACTTAAAAAAAGTAAAAACAAATGCCTTATTTAGGTAGGTACTTACTCAATATTCAACCTCGGTTTTTGAATTGAGAATTTAAAAAACCGGCCAAGTGCGAGTCGCACTCGCCCACGAAGGGTTCCGTACCATTATCTATAAAAACGGCAAAAAAATCACGTTTGTTGTATGGGAGCCCTGGGTACCCTTAAATATTTTTTTTTGTATTAGTTGTTATAGCGGCAACTGAAATACATCATCTGTGAAAATTTCAACTGTCTAACTATCACTGTTCATGAGATACAGCCTGGTGACATACGGACAGACAGACAGTCGGACGGACAGCGGAGTCTTAGTAATAGGTATCCCGTTTTACCCTTTGGGTAAGGAACCCTAAAAATGAGATCTTAAAAAAATAATTTAGCCTAACTTGTCAAAATTAAACATTAGGAGTTTGACACATTCACAATTTTTCAGAACCGGGGGTTAGTCTTTAGTTTTGCCGAAAACTAAGTACCTTAGTTGATAAATCCCGGTTTCCAGGGTAGGGAATAAATCGCCTGTTACTTAAGTAGAGTAGTACTACTCCGGCCTAATAAAACTAATAAATAACTGCTATCTTCATTAATCAGAAACAATAAAACTGATTTACAATTCATTGCGAAACGTAATACTTGGTTGTAAATCTCACAATGTTCAGCCAAATAAAATTTTAACGTTTTTTTTTTTGTGATTTTTGAGCATTTTATTGTGGCAACACTATTTTAACGTGACATTTGAAAAACGAGACTTTTATGTTTTAATAAAAATTGTAGTTAACCTACATGTTTTTGTGAAAAAGTAGAAAAATAATGGTAAGTTAGTCTAGCTACAGATAATAACATAATACTAGCGTAGCCTAGTTAAGTTTTTGAGCTGTTGTACTGTTTTTAGCGCAGTTTTTTTTCTTCTTTGTCACTGTGACGTGTGCCTAAGATTTTGACTCACATTTTTCCTTACGCAAAAAACTTACGACTTATTTTCACACAATACAATTCATGTTTATAACACTATAACTTTTTACCGAGGGTCGTAAACGAATTACCGTGTCATTAAGGATGATCGACAGACGACAATTCGCAATAAAAATATTTTCGTCCATGCTTAGTGTTTCCCGCTACAAAATGTCAAACTGCTGACCTACGTCTTAAAAAGTACTCGCAATAAAAAATCATCGTAAAATAAATTGATGGCTTTCTTTTGGTGCCATTTTCGATTTATAGCGCGCTTTCTGACATGTTCCAAAGTTTTAAAAGTCATTTTGACAGTTGAAGGTATAAACTTTTTAGTAAAATAAGAACGACTTTATTTTGTTTATGGCATGTTTTACTGGTTACAAAAGTGAGGATCTTAGGCATGGAGCTAGCAACAACTTTTGTAATTTAACATGTATGTGGCGCCACAGAAATTTTCTTTTAAAATGCGTGAAGATACTACATATTTTTATTACCAGCAAATAACGTAAGAATTCATTTAGTGCAATTTCTAAGTGTGGATTGCGTATGATTACGTACAACATTGGCCCTCGTTTGGCGAGGCAGGATTTTGCACATTCCTTGCTCGCTTGTTATGTTTTAATACTTTTAAAGTGTTATAAAACGATTAAGTTTGCCCATTTGAAATTGTGAGGTGGTACCTAAACTTAGGCACATTTTTATTGTTATAAGTATCACCTGTTTTATAAATAGTGTCTCTCTTGTCTTATTTGGTTTCATTTTAGGCTGTCACTTGTCATGCTTGGTTCTATGTAGTTTTCGTTTTTTGGTCACAATAACTCTCTACGACAACTAATCTTTCTCTACTTTCCATTTATTGTTAAATATGTCTTTGAATTGTTGAGATATGCTGTTGGTATTATAACCCAATTTTTGACCACTTTCCTCTAAAATATGGCTTTACTTCGAGTTTTACATATTTCTCGTAGCTTATAAAGTAACGATAAGACTAAAGCCTTGTTGACTTTAGATCTATAGGTCACAGGTTAAACCGACCCCGTTGAACTTTTGCGGTGAAGACAAACACTATTTACTTATTTTCCTTAGTTGGATAGGTTGAGCACGATATTGCATTACTAACAAGCTTGCTTCTAGATGGTTTAAACACTTTCCTCTTATGTTTTATTCCCCAATACCTATACTATATCTTTTGTAAAATGCTCCAGAAAAGCGTTTATTTTAAAATCTACATTGACTTCTAATTTGAACTACATTATCATTAATGCGATTTTGAAATATAGACTTATTTTGATTGGGCTATGTTTCTCTCTGTACCTTATACTTCATTGCATTTTATTTAGTACACCACTAAACATGTTGCGGTCCGACCAACACCAAGTAGGTATCAAACATTTCACATAGGGCTTGACATTTCGTAATGGAATGATGATCTTTCCAAGCGCATAGTAATTCACACGCGCATGTGCTAATGGGAGTCACAGCTTTCTCATGTTTTTTTTTTTTATCACTATATTAATATGATGCAGTACTAAAGGAAATAGTAAAGAGTTTACAGTTATTTTTGCTGTGATTACGAAATGTAATTAAGAAATATACCTAGTAATATAGTGGTTTTACAATATATATATACACAACAAACTTGAACACGATAATTATTATTTCATCACAACAATAAATCATTAATTTACCAACTTTCTTTTAAATAATTTGTGAATATAGCATCGACAAAATAATTGCGTGATAAAACTGAAATAATTTTCTGGAGTGCAAGGCGGCCATTTTTATTAGGTATTTTATTATGTCGGTAGCGAACCGAGGAACGAACATCTGCGTGTCAAATTCCTGTGTGCCATGTGCACTGTGCAGGCTTGGGAAACGAACCGTGCACATGAGGCGGGGAAAAAAACCTTGTTACTATCCAATGTTCTTGGCTAATACTGGGGAGTTAGAAACTTAATATAAATTTGTATCGAATAATGAAACTCCTCCAATAAAGCGGCCATACGAGTACCTAAATAGTAATTTTAGCAATTATTGTATTTGAAAAAGCACAGGTACGTTATCGTAAAAAAAAATATATAGATGAGCCAAATGTCGATTTAACCGGGCTCTCAGACTATTATTTTTGGGAGAAATTAGTGAGTACGTACCGTTCGGATATTTCACTAAAATGTTTGATCAAAATTAATAAAAAACAAATTATAAACATACACCATTGATTTTCTTAAGGGCCTTTGCAAACTACTTATGGATTTTTTTCACTTTACTCTTCAAATTCTAGAACGTCACTCGAACTTATGATATTTTTTCCAATAAAGGCCTCACAAAAGTGCTCAACATTGAATAGTAACCATAGATAAAGGAAGAGGGTAGTTTTTGTAGCGTCAGCTGTTACTGAACACGATACCCGGGGTGTTCCGTACAAAGGATGCAAATAATAGTGATTTCAACGGATCTCCACTTTTTTTTCATCGATTTTATTTTAACCCACATATGTATTAGTGATCTGAAGGTTTTTTTGTTATTCAATGTTGTGTGTAATTGTCGCTTGTGGTGAATATTCCAATTTGTGTTGCAGTCAAAAGAATTTATAAATACAATCATTTTGAAATAAATGGGAGACATCCATTCGTTTGCTGAATACAAGCTAAAATAATAAGAACTACGTGCAAAAATTCCAATACTTTTTCTCAGAAACTTTCTTAATCGCAAAACTTTGTACGCCATTCAATCTCAATTTCGTTCAAAGTAGTTGATACACAAGACCGTCCTTATCTTAACAAAGATAAGTACAAAGTCAGCAGAATCATCGCGAGCCAGTATCGGATATCAACTAAACGGATATGACATCCGATACCAGAGATATCGCCAGTAATCGGTATCGGTACGCAAACATCGATATAATAAATCGAGTATGGGATGCGGATGCGCAGAAAAAAAGTGGACTGATAAAATGACATTTCCGGTTATGGAAAGCAAATTGATTGAAAGGAAGTGAGGGGAAAGGATATTTTTTTTATTGTTGCGGACATTGATTCTAAAATCTTTGGTTTGATGCTAACACATGCGGTCACGTGCTTAATTTATTATGTAAATTCTTAGTGATGTAATATAATTAATATTCTTATTTTGTATCAAATGGCACAAAAAAGCATTATGTTAAAAAGCATCAAAACATCAATTTTCATATTAAATGTCACACTAATAAACATTAAAGCGCAACCTTTCAAATAAAAATCAATAAAAACATACCATACTTAAAATCATAAAAGGCCTCCGTCAATAATCAGGCACAAAGTTATGATTCGGTAAGTACAAGGAGTGTTCGAAATTCGAAAATTCCGGGTTTGCACCTGCCAGCGCAGATGTTCGGATACATTAACGAAACTTCAAATTGTACGAAAATTTCGGGATTTCGAATGCGTGCACGCACTGGTATCGAACAGCTGTTGAAAGTTGCCATCAAAAAAACTTTTACCTGTGCTAAGAGGACTTACTGAGTATAATGGAGGCCGATCAGCTGATACCGACATATGGCAGGTTTTTTTTGAATATTCGAATTATATATACGGGCAGTCAAGTTTTTTTTTATAGCTGCCACACGACAATCGTTAATTTTGGACTTAATCGCTTTTGTTTTCTATTCGATACCAGCAGAAGCATCACAAAAACGGTCCTAATTTAAAAAAAGTCTAAAACTTTTTATAAACATGCCAGTATTAACACAAAGGAGGTCACTTCTTAAAGGTTTATTTATAAATGATCTAAACAAAGGGCCCTTCGTGCGAGGACGTCTGTTTTCTGTCTAGTGCACTGCTGTTTATTGCTACATGTCCATTGGGAGTAGTTTTGCTTCCCCACACAGTCTTTGAGCCATCAAGCCTTTGATAGTGTGGGGATCAACTGTAACTGTTTTATTTAGTTAAGTCCCCTCACTATTCCAAGTCGATTAGTTTGGATGTAAAAGAAATAAGGCAGGACAAATTATAGTGATTTTACATGACAGTGTCGTGTTCTGCGTTTTTTAGGACTGTGAAAATTATATGGCTGGAATTAGAACTGTCTTGTTGCTTAACTGGTAACAGATGTAATTGAGCAAAATGAGAAATAATTGAATAGAATTGTAAAATCTTTTCAATTGGGCAAGATAACAAATAATTAATTTTGTAATACACTGAATCTGCTTTCAAGCTATCTCCTATTAAAAAAGCTTTTGTAGTCTTATTAGAATACTCTCATGAGAAAAACCCTTATTAAAACTATTACTTATATTAATAAGCTCAAGCTTGAAAGTGCCAATCATTCAATTATTCAAAAGTAACGGCCAATCATTCGAATCGAACATTACCAACCTTACGACAATTAATTCAAAAATATATGATTACAATCGATTCTGGAACGTTTTCAAAACTGAACGCATCAATTACTGGCTGTCAGAGTTGCCATATTATACGATTGTAATAATTATACAGAACTGATGGATGGATTTGAGAAGAACCTTTTTTGATAAAGGGGTTTTAGTGGAAATTGGTCTTTGTGGGATCTTATAGTAATTTTTGTTTCTTTTTTTGTGGCAGTTAAATAATGTTAATGGTTGCTTAAACTCTTAAAATATTCGATGCTATTGCCCAATTGCAGTCCCAAAAATTATAGTGGTAGCGTTGTGGAATCTACCATTAGGTACCTTCTTATGTTCAGGCATGTTCCTGTCATGTTTAGCTTGGTATTCAAAAAATATATTCTAAGAAGATTTTAAATAATTGCCACGGGCAGGACTCAACTTCAGTTAAATTTAGATTCGATCGTCTGAAGGAAAAAAACTTGACTAAGCCATCGACACCATAATGTTTTTTCCAGACTAGTAAGTATTACTCATACTTGCCCCCCCCGAACCACTCCCTTAAACTAATTAAAACAAATTAGCCTATCAAAAGTTATCAACGATCTTAATTATTTTGACATCACGGAAGCTTTCATTCTCACCGTTATCAGATGGACAATCCTATTACGGTTGCATGTTGAGAATACTTACTGCATGTTTTAACTAAATGGGACTGACCAGTGACCAGTGAGCTTTTATAAAATTTATATTTGATGGTCGCAGTAAATTTTGATTAGGTTTTATGGTAGTTCTTTCCCTAAAGGGAGTTTACAGTTTATTATGCTCATGTGAATGGAATATTGTACATTAATTATTGGTGGTGTTTCTCAAAGGGTATAATTATGTATGCTTTGTTTCTTTTATTTTTATAAGCTACACTGACATTTACGCCTATCGGAACAACAATCGAGCCTTCTCAATTAGTAAAATCGACACTCAATTGACCGGATGCGCGGCCATATTTAAACTCTGATCGCGATCCCAATAATCCAACCGCACTTGATTTCCGGTGGCCTTCAAGTTTTACGCAACTTACTTTAAGACTTACTTCCTATTTGTTAGAGTTTAAAGTTGAATGTGCTTGCGGAAGAAGTTGACAGACAAATAAGTATGTATTTATTCGTGAGAGAATTTTTGAACCGTAACATTTCGGAATGAATTTAACAAGTCTGGCTGAATAGAATACTTGACATATTCTGTGGAATCTTTAAAGATTGTATGTCCTAATTTTGTTAGTTAATGTTATGGTAATTGGGCTTTTAGGGGCAATTTTCTTGATATGTGATTTCACGGTTAAGTGAGCAAGAATGTGTTATTAACGACACATGGTACTTGGAACTTGAATTGTCTTATTTGGGAGCTTTGGAGAGGCAAGAAGTTGTTTGTTTTGGAAAGTTCCTTTATAGCAGAGCTATTCAAAAGTTTTGTTAGTGTCTTTATTTCTCTACAATTTTAATTTAATTCATATCGAACTTTAGCATATTTTTACATTATAATTTATAATTATTTACGATCAATAAATCCCCAAATTGTAACCGAAAATTTTATAAGAACACGGTTATTTAGTAAAAATCTGAATATTTCGCATTACTCACGACAAAAATCAGGTTGTAAGAGATTGCCCGCGCGATGCGGTGTTTAGTCATCGTTTTGTAATGCGCACACGCACCAAGACTCTTAATTTATTAGACCTATATGGCTGTTCGGACCTGAATCCGAAATTCTCGGCGCGAAACCGATCGTCTGTATCGATTCTCAGGACGAGAAGCGGTTTCAATGTCTTGGCGAATGCAAATCAGCTGTGTTATTGAACTTTGTCGACATTATATTTGGGATTGACAGTCTAATTCTTGTTTCGTTCACATTTAAGA
Organism: Polia nebulosa; assembly: GCA_951329385.1. Lineage (NCBI taxonomy): Eukaryota > Metazoa > Arthropoda > Insecta > Lepidoptera > Noctuidae > Polia > Polia nebulosa. The sequence goes on from OX589597.1 coordinate 31,390,446, forward strand.
CTTATGTTTAAGTTTGTTGTAGCCTCTAAGCGGTTGGAATTATTCACCGCTGACCTCGAAAGGATTGCGCTGCGACACTTTAATAATACGCCTTAATTCACTTGACAAACATACTTCTTGAAAGTTTGAAGTTACTCGGCTCGACCTTCATAGAAATAAATATTTGCTAGGTACACAATTTCGAAACATCTTTGTTTGAATTCAGCGCAAATATTATCCGTGAAAAATCGCTACCTCCTCTCGAAGATTGGTTCCATAGAATAACAATCCAATTTTGTGTCTACTGCTGTAATTACATCCGCCATATTTTTTCGCAACAAAAAGCTGTCGCATTCGCACCGCAACGCCATTGTAGTGAATTTGAATACGACAGCGTAATATTAAAAGTAAATTATACCGTACATGTTTAAGATCGTCCGAATTTTTCGCAAATAGCATCCCCGGATAATCGTGTCGATTAAATACTTTTTATTGTTCGAACACCGAACGTTCCCACGGACGGTGCACGCGAACGCGACCGTAGCTTTTTTTTTTTTTAACGCATCCGTGCCTCGGGCTTGATTCTGAAGGAGCCAAACTGCTTTCATTTGAATCTCGTTTGATTGTTGGTTGCTGAGGCAGCACTACACTATCATTAGTGTGTATTAACTGTGGTTTTGGTGCGTAAGCGCATTTTGACGTGTGTAAGCAGCGTGATTTATTATTATGTAACCAACTTTGTGTGCACCTTGTAATTGAGGATTTAAGTATGATCTATTTTAAACTTTTACCGCCTCACTTTTTCGTTTAAAAGCTGTCGTGATGTTGTCAGTTTTTAATGCACCTGTACGTTATAATCTACAGTCAACTTATTTTTTTGTCGCCCAGAAATCACAGTACTGCATGAATACTAACACCGTAGCTGTATTTTGCAAGTCTACTTTTCAAACCGGTTTTGACGATGATTCGCGACGAGTGCCGATTTATTCGTAATTTTCCTTCAATATTTACCAAACACTATAATGACAATTAAGATGACACCTGGCTTTTTAACCGTCTTCTTCGTATACAGATATGTAGATGACTTTCAAATTAAAAACAGAACCTAACAGAAGTCCAAAGACTTTCGGAAAACTAGTCTGCATTTTTTTTTATAGTGTCAATGACACAGATGTTGCTAGACAAGAAAAAATGAATAAAAAACGGCAATGTTAATATTAAATCTGTTGATTAGAGTCCATATATAGAAAGGCAGGTGTTTAAAAAAATCGGCGTAGGCGCATAGGTGTGGTAACCTACCATAAACAAATGATCTTTTGCAGTTGCCACTCAGGCAAGAGGCTTTGTGCAGTGAGGTCTATTAGCGAAGTTCTTTATTTATTTAATTAATTTTTAACTGTGACCATGAGTTACGTGGAGTTTCTTTATGATTTGCTGGAGGTAAGTTTTAAAATTAGTTTGGTACCTACATTATATTTTTCCGCTTTTCTTTAAATATGACACACAAGTTTTCGAATATGATCGAATGTAAGTTTCCATTTATCCAAAAGTCTAGAATGATAGCAGTTAGGAACACCTGAATTCACAAACAGCGAATCCGTCAAAATGTTCCTCCCTTACCAATATCGGCCGAACAGATCCAAAGATCTCTACCAATATTTGACACTAGCACCAACCTTAGGTCCATCAATACCCTGATAGACAAGACATCACAAGAACTAAACAGGTGTCAACTGGACGTCCAATTACACTTCTACCCAAGATGTGATCTTCTCAGAAAACATTACGTACGCTGTCGTAACTTCTCGTATTCTAAGTGAAATTCTTTTTTAAAGACATAATAAACAATATAATTTTGTTATATCACTACATATTATAAAACAAAGGCACCCGCCGCGACTGTCTGTCTGTTCGCGCAGTTATCCGACTTCTAATGGTTTTTAATTGAACATCACGTCTAAACGACTACTTAGTCTTATTTCTTTGAAAAAAATATATGTTACTCTAGACAATTTCCGTCGTAATTTGATCTGAGAATATTTGACATTATATTTTTATAACATAGTGTAATAAATTTGTAAAGTTATGTATAACGCGGATAAAAAATTGAGAATCACGCAAAAACTATGATGTGTATTTTTATGAAACCTTCATCATTTTAAAGATCATTTAATTATTTATATTTTAGTATACGTGTTTTAGTATAATACCTGTTGTTTTATGTATAATAATTCAATAATGCGTCTAATTTCGGACAGCGCTCCTTGATGGGCGAGTCCTAGTACTGGGTGGACGCGAAGCTCAGCACAGAACACGCAAGCTAACCACTCAAGATCATTGGCAGTTAATAGCGCCTCAAACTCAACAAATATGAATGGATTTTCATGCGGTTTTTGCCAATAAACGGAGTGATTCATGAGGAAGGTCTAAGTGTGTAATTTGTACCCGTGCGAAGCTGGCGGGTTGCTAGTAATTATTAATTAGTATATCACAACGTAGCGTTGTTGATGAATGTCTGCTATTTTTCTGGGCTGTTTTTCTAATAATATCGTTTTAGATTTTTCCGAAGACCTCGAGATTCCTTCAGCTTTTTTCGCTATTTCTTATATTTACACGCACATTTGGAAAATTCTATTTGTATACACACTCCATTAATTAAAATTCCAGTAGGCAAAAATTTAAAAGACTTTCAAAGCTTTATACTGTGAAGCTTATTCTCGTTAATTAGAAATAGGATGCATAGGTAATGCTCAATCAAATAATCACTACTTTCATACATCTCTATTAATTGCCATTTCATTAAAGAAAATTCACTCAATGCATGACTCTTCGTCATTCTTTCGTCGATTTGAAATGGATCCTCATTCATTAGCTAATTAGCCATCTATCAATGAAATTTACGAGTACCATCATGGCCCATTGTGTAGACAAGTCATTAAAGTCCTCTATAAGGTAATGGATTCCTAGTCCTTGCCCTCGATTCTCAGTAGTCCTCAGACTTGTCGAAACATGTTCATAACGGGTCGCCAGACCAGAATGGTTAATGGCTTGATACTTCCTAAAGAAGACTTTAATTTAATTCATCTTTGCTTCTTCTGGTGATAAAGTTTGAATTTGGATATAATATTTTATGGATTCTCAATTGGAATTGCCTATGGTGATGCGGGTTATAAGGCATGGTCCTTTATGGTACTTAACGGGATCTCCTATTTCCGGCATTAGAAATTGGAATAACTGTTCCTGTTTTTTTTTGTATCAGATTTTAGTAATCAGAGAAGTAGGTACTGAATGAAGTTAAACTATCTCGCATTTTGACGAATTAACTCTGTAAATCCATTAGTATAAAAACCATACCCTACGCTCTAAATTACAACACTACCATTTACCTTAGGCATTAAATTCTACTGCCTCTGCCTCATTCCTCCAGTATAGGCAGCATAGAAAAACACTTGCCTTCTTTACAGTTACAACTTTTTACACATTACCATAGATGCTCGGATAAGTTAGACGTTCCTAGCGAGATGAAATGAGACGTGCTTGCGCAACCGAATTGAAATTGAAATACTTGCCTTCTAGGTAATCTAGAAATCTGTTTAGGAATGTAGTTAGGCTGTTAGGGTATGGGTCGACTACGACTAGTGTTTGCGTAATTTGGATTTGTTTTGATGAGGAGAAATAGCGTTCCTCTCCGTTTTCTGAAAGCCGCGAATAATTGTGTTATCAAGTAATTTGAATGTCTTTTGATAACCCATCACAATGCTTACTTGAGGCTAGCCGCTAGTCTGTACTATTATTCTAAAGAGGTAAAATTTGTTTGTAAGTAATTATCAAAATCTAATTTGTTTCCACTGGTAGAAAGCTACATTATTTTTGTATGCTCTAGCTAGGCTATAAAGGTATATCGGTAAGTGCTAGTATATTGTATTATCTGTGCTTGAGGTTTGACAAACGTCAAGTTACCGATATCAGACATGATTAGGTTACCTACTTTCTAACAATTAAAATCTATCTTCTAAACTTAATTTTTCTATTTAACGATATGTCCTAGGGATTTGTTTCTAGGAAATTGTAGTGCGATGCAAATTAGCTACTACCGCCATCTAGTTACATAAAACGAAAACTTTATCAAGTTCGATACTTTCTGCTATTTTTATTGTGACGGGTGACGGGCTTTTATCTAAATATTTAGATTGGAATCACATCTTATCTCTTGAGATGGTCGCCTAAGATATTATTAAGTTGTCACAATAATTAATTCCTTGTCCGGAGCTTTGCACTTTGTAGAAGCATTTGCATATTCATCTTTACGCTAAGATATTGATCTTTTCTCACAGTATCTAAGAATTCTAAGTAATTCCTCCGACTTATGTAAAGTTATTGTTTAGAATAGGTAACTCTAGCACAAATAGAAGATCCCACTCTATCATTGAATGAATTTGCAATGCTTATTTTCCACGAAATTCGATGGTTAACTAATTATTTGGTCATTAGTATTTACACAAGGAATTGGCTAATTTAATGCTGTTATCTTGCTTCTACAGCTATTACCAACATGTTGTTAACATGTTTTCGAATATTCATAATTTTTATCAACCACAAAGCATGTTTAATAAAAAAAAATGAATTAAGTTGGGTCACAAAAGGGATGAATGAAAAGCAATTGCATGTAGCTGAGATGAGAATGCTAAGAGCGATGGATAGAACGCGCATGGATAGAATTAGGAATGAGTATATAAGAGGAAGTCTGAAAGTGGCACCGCTGACTGAAAAGTTTTGTGGAAATCGGTTGTCGTGTGATTGTGGTGGGATGGGATGGATTTGGTAGTTGGATCAAGCGCTTGATACAGAAAGTGATTATCCTGGACACGGCGCGTATTGTTAGATCCCTTTCTCAGGAGCCCTAACCACCGGTAGCTTTGACCCTATCCCGATACCGGTGGGCTACTATTTTTTTAATATTTTTAAATGTTTTTATATTTTTTTTTTATTTTAAGAAATATTTAAAAATGTAACAAATAAGAAAAATGATGAATAAACGAAATAATAATAATAAATCTCTTTATTTTCAGGCTACTTAGCCTTATAAAGAAACTTAAGCCTATGTTAGTAATAACTTCACTTCAACGAGACTTCAAAATTGACCACTGGTCAAACTTTAGCATGAAATTAGTGTTTGACAGGTTCTCAATTCAGAAACTGGTTGTTTGTAACCAGACCAGGCCCTGCAGTCTCGACATTGATAGCGATCGCTACGTCGTAACGATTGGTCGGTACGTCGGAAAAATAATTGATTTTCTTGAAATATGTACAGAGATGGCGTAATTTTTAACTTGCAAGCACTATTTTTCATGAAAATTGATCAACTGATCTGTTGGTCTCTGTCCATATTTCAAGAAAATCAATTATTTTTCCGACGTAGCGACCGATCGTTAGGACGTAGCGATCGCTATCAATGTCGAGACTGCAGGGCCTGTACTTAGCCATCTCATAAAGAGTTCTTTATCTAATCGTCGGTCATAACGACACAGTCAACAATAACATTACATAATGTTACATTCCGATGATAACAGATTACACTGTGAGAAATATACCTAGTACTTACCTACAGGGCGTAACGGAAATGGGTGATCATATAAACACTGCTTTTTCCCATGAAAATGATCAACTTTCTTCAAGAAAGTCTAGCTCAATTCTCAAAAAAATGAACTTTCCGTACAAAGTTATCGTCGGGTAAGCAAAATTAGTACCTATAGATCTAGTAGTAAATCATCCAAATAAGAGCGAATCGGATTCTGAAGTGAATAATTAGTCAAGCCTTATCACTGCCACATTTTCTAAAATTAATCTAGGTAACAATAAAACAGGAAACGATTTACGTACGTACGTACATAGATAGACGAACTATGTCATATTACAGATACCTATCTACGTCAGCACATTTCTAAGTAATCCTACCGAAATCATAGAAGTGTGCTGGAGGAAATATCTACCAAACGGGCAGCTACTGTAAATCACACCCACTAATTAAACTTATAATAACAACCTATTCGGTTTAATACCAAGAAAGGAGATAACGTTGCAGGCCCCGGTAATACGCTGGATGGACAGTTCAAGGTGATCACGCTAATGGAGCTCCATGTCCAACAGGCGACGACTTTCAGACGAAATGATGATGAAGAGGGAATATCAATGACATCCTGAACTACTGAACTGGGTTTGGTTCGGACAAAAAGTGCTGTTGGGTTTTTTTCCATTAGGAGGACTTAGTAGCAGCCCGGAGGTTGAAGTGGGTGGTACACCCTCGCACATCGGAAAGCACGTAAAGGCGCTGGTCCTGCCGCCTGCGCCTGATCTCTCCCCGGTCACTATATCTCATGCATCCTTGGCTAATCTTCGTTTTGATTAGCCATCGTGATCGAAATTCGGTCGGGAGAAATATCAGTGACATCCTAGGAAATATTAGTGACATCCTAGGAAATATCAGTGACATCCTAGGAAATATTATTGACATCCTAGGAAATATCAGTCACATCCTAGGCAATAGCCAACATCAATATTCAGTTTTCGTATATTATTGTAAGTAATAATAAATTGGCCAACACTATAAACACTCAATATAATAAGCCCATTAGGTGTCTGTATGTCAACATGGCTCACATACTTGAAAACTATTTACAAAATGCTAACACGTGGGCTTTACGCTTTGATTACAAGGCAGAATTCCGATCTATGGACCTTTAGTACCTATATGATTATACTAGCTCCTGAGAGCGGCTTCGCACGCGTGGTATTAGTGCTTTCATCACTATAAATTATAGCTTATGTGCTATTCCAGACTATAGATACGAGTATGTATCTACAAGTATCTCTGTGCCAAATTTCATTCAAATCCGTGCAACCGTTCTGGGGTGATTGAGTATCTTTAGGTACTATTATTTTCTTTACCTTTTGTTTATTGCTGTTGTGTTGAGTCTGTGTAGAGAGGAGCTCGCGGCTAAAGTAATAAAAGCCGCACGGGTCGATCCATCAGGTTAAGCTACGCTTGGCGGGGTTGGTCCATGGATGGGTGACCATCTTTACATACCAAGACTCCTCCGTGCCTCGGAAAGCACATTATGCTGTTGGTCCCGGCTGTCAATCGTGGATCTTTGACAGTCGTTACGGGTCGTCAGAAGCCCGAAAGTCTGACAACCAGTCTTACCAAGGGGTATCGATTTACCTAGTAACTGGGTTGTGGAGGTCAGATAGGCAGTCGCTCCATGTAAAATATTAGTATTCAGCTGCATCCGGTTAGACTGGAAGCCGACCCTAAGATAGTTGGGAAAAGGCTAGGCAGATTTTTGTTGAGTCTGCGTTGAATAAATGTTTTCTGTTATTTCCATTTATCCATCCATCCAACCTTTCATATTTATAATATTCGTAGGATTTTATTAGAAACCTATCTATAAACGTACATTCCTAGAATGTCCTCTATAGAATTCAATCCAAGATGAAATAAGATGGCTGTAAAATAGCTTCATCGATGGAATCATCAATGCACTCTTACTTCGAGGGACAGCTACCAATTCCATTATTTACCAATTACAAAGTAATAAAACTGTACAACACATTTATTGCTCAAGTAAACAGTTAATGAAACTGATAAATTCACCATAAATCAATAAAGCGAAGGCACCGATATGATAATCTTTTGCGGTAAACTGCGCGCGCGCATCCCACGATAACGCGACGTCACTTCCGCTTGCTGGAGGCTGCGATATCCGGTCAATAAACTCGTCATTATAATTTTAATATGCCGTTGATTGTAATCTTTACTTCGTGCTTTAGTTTTATTTGTATATTGTCATTGATAAACTTGTGAATAGTTGCCAGACATGACATCTATCTTGAATTACTTGTACGAGTATGTTAATTTGATCATGTCTGTTTGCAAAGAGTGACTCAAATCGAACTTAACAATGAAGTCAGAAAAAAATATGAATCATTAGGAAATCATACCAAAACCACTTGTCTATCGGGAAAAAAATAGCAAAAGGTTTGATACTAAGTTTAACTTCTAGAGACCAAAGCTTATTAATGACAAAGGGAGACAGGAACCAAAACATTTAATTTATCACTGATATTCTTGCGCTTGACCACATTTCACCAGATGGTAAGCGATGCTTTGATCGACGATGGAGCACGCTTACCTAGAAGTAACCTTTAAGAAGGAAGGGGAGGAAGAAGGTGTCTTTAAGTCAAGAATCTTGAATTAAAGACCCCTGGTTGTTACTATCAAGAAACACAGACTCGCACAAAGAATGTGGGCCCAAAATGTTTTGTTCGAGTGGGTGGGCTGTCCACCATGTACCGGAGGCGCATCACCGTAAGATAACGATAGTGTAAAAATGTTGAACAAGTACAAATTGGCAGTTTCAAAACTTTCTGCGATGGTATTGAATGTGACTAATAGAGAAAGCATGGTAGAAGAAGACACGTGGCACCGACCCGAAATGAATTGGGATAAGGGCAAGAGAATAATGGTTACTTAAATGTACTAACAAACGGATCCATAAGGCACAAACCAATCTTAAATAACCTCAACTTGCACGCACTTACACACACCATAAACAATTTTTCCCATGCTACGCTTGAAATCTGACCAATGAGCAAAATGCCCATAAAATTGCGAGACCTAGTAACCCGCATCATGGCAACAGTATGGCAAATATCTGCCATTCTGTCTGAGTCACACTCACGCTATTATTCACTTTACTACTAAATGGTTCATTGATAAGTCGAAGGTGCAGGAGTTATGCGCTTGCGCCGATCGTAAAGTAAGAAAAATGTGGACTGAATATCGAACCAGTGTTTTTCAAGAGAACTTTAGTTGAGGTAGAAGCAAAATTGCCAACATGGATATTCAAGCTTCAAATCGGTAATTTGATGGAATATGTACAGACTTTAAATTCTAGATTACCGACGCCTTTGCCCATAGAACGATAGATAATCAATTTATTATGGGCGTCATTAGGTTCTAGAAATCCTCGTACCATTGATAAATCAATCAGTGCTCAGTAAATATTTGCCATTGCCTCAGTCCATGCATAAAATTCTTTACTAAAAGCCGACTTTTCATTAGCTAGACCAATTAGTTCCATTACAAGTAAGCCCATTTGTCATTTTTTATGGCCAAACACTCTTCGTTGTAATGAATTAAAAACATGGATTATTCACACCTTATGGCTCGCCTCTTATTTATTTCTTAGCATAAAGGATCCCGTTAACTATTTCAAATGAGTTATCCGTACCGTAACTGAAGCATTAAGTCTTTTAACGCGTTCTATTACTAGATTGTTATACCGCAATGCGTCATCGCCGCCATCTTTATATTCTGCTCACTTTCCAACGTATTGGGTTGGAAAGAGAGAAGCATGGAGAGTGTAAGAATGAGTTTTATGTCTATTTACGTGTGTCTACTTATAGTTCGGTAATTAAAGGTTGTTTAAGGTGTACAACATCTCTATTCCAGTATCCTGAAATATCAGTTTGGAACAGATAGCTTAAAAAGCTGTTTTAATAGCAGTTTGCCATAAATAAAAAGCCTTTTCCAATTTTGCTATCATGGTACAATTTTGTCTTGATTTTATATTTTAAATCTTTTAAAATGGAGAGACGATTGTCTGTAGCTGGTATGTCAGATATCGATAAACACAATTGTTTGACCCCTATAGCGTAAAGACACGACAAAAAGCAATTTAAGCTAAATAAGTTATAATGATTTCTAATATCGTATTGATCGATCACAAGAGAATTTTTCAAACTGTGCTTTTGGATGGAGCTGGGCAGGACACCTGCGGCGCTGTGATGATAGGTGGAATAAGGCGGTGATGGAGTGGCGTCCAAGGTCTGCAAGAAGAAAAGTTGGTGGTCTGGTGGCGAGATGGGCGGACGACATTATTACCATTGCGGTTAAACATGGATGGGACTGGCATAGGAGTGTGGGGATTGGTACGAGAAAGGAGAGGCTAATGCTCAGCAGTGGGCGAAGTTTGCTGTGAATGAAAATAGTGATGATGATGTGTAGAGTGAACACGTCATCATCATTATTTTCTACGATCGACCAAAAACGTAGAAATAACATCCTTTCTTTATTAAACAGTTCGATTTTATCAACATTATCACCAACGTTTATCTAGTCCTAACTAATCCTACCGCGGCCCCAATCAGGTCAAGGCAAATTCTCGTCATTCACATGATGGCCAAATCTACAGACATTTTTATCGCGTTCTACATACACATTCGTAAGATCAACGGCCTGTAGCCAGCCAATAAAAGGATTGAAATCGCAATGTGTCGTGGCTGATCCAAAATGGCTGTTTCCGGCAATCGATCAATCTGCGCTTGCGAACACATTACCCTTTAACTCGGAGCAGTCAGCGAATTATCCAATTGAGCTAAGCGGTTAGTGACTTCAATTGAAGTTGCTCTTGTTAGGGCAGAGTTATGTGGAGTGATTGTTTTCACAGCCAGTCGGGTGTAGCACAGATTGCAGCATATTAGGATTTGTTAAATTGTTTCGCCATAACAATAGATGAAGCAAATGGGTCAATAAAGTGGATAGAGCAATAGGGTCTTGAGAACTTTAAGGTGGCTACAGGCTGTAAAACAATTCAAGGTTGGAGAGAGAATTTTGCTTTCGACTGATACAAACATTTCTGAACAAAAATCGTTCGCAATAGCAACTTCTGTCACTAAAATAGTCGCTTCTAATGAAGTGCTTATTTAAAGTAAAATCTTATTGACATAGACTGATATAAAACTCGCCTAAAAGGCCCACATTGTCTACCCATCACTAAGTTGATAATTACACAACAACAATTGAGTCCAGTCACCGATTGTTACGAAAGCTATCGTTTGATGCGCGCGCGCTGATGGCTGACACCAGCGACCTCTGGCGCTTCCGGTGCGTCTGCCTCACTGATTTATTGGCATTTATTAGTGGAATGGTACAGTTGGTGATAAGGCTGATTGACGTGATTTTAATTTGATTTTGTGGAATATCGGATCAATTGATGTGCAGTAACTACCATTTTTTTTCTGTATATCCAGTATTTTATAAAAATTTTTGAGGCAGAGAAGTGTATTTATTAAATAACTTGTTTCAAACTTATATATTTTTCTATCTGTAACAAGAACTATTTCGTTATAGCGAAGACTTATCTAGGTGTTAATCTTTTATCTACACAGTCCGTTAGTCAGATGTGTTTTTTCTAAGTTTCCTCTCAATATGTATATTATATGCCTAACGGTGATCTCTCACGAGGCAGTACGTGTCAAAATGACGGTTTGGGTGCGTATGCGCATGCCTGCGGTTTCTTCTGGAATTTGTGGCGTGACAGAACGACAGTGGCGATCGTAGGTATTCGGGAAATGCGATTTGTCTAAATTACTTAGAATTTATCTTTAGTTTACATTTTTGGAGTATTTTATTGGTATGTCTTCGTAACTTGACGTTGATATAGTAAGATTTCATTGTTGGTTTCTGTATTCGATGCGTTTCGAACAAGATCACACAAAACAGCTCCTTCAGCTTCCCATTATAACTCGGGATGACAAGAAACAAATACCGTATATTTTTCTTTCTTTCAATTAAAAAGAAAACTCGGTGATACATTTTTACATTCTAATTCCGTGTTCACCAGAACTCCTATTTCAAATTAATTTTAACATCTAAACAAAACAAACTATGAATTAATGTATCCCAAATGGCGGGGTGCATTTTAGAATTGAATTCGTCGGCAACCCGAGACGTTCGGACGATGACAGACAACCTAATTGATATCGCGTTGCTTCTAACGAAGTGTTCTATTTTGAAAAACACAACTACTTAGAAGAGGAAGATTGTAATACGCTGTTAGTTGCTACTGAGGGTAATCGGTTAAATGAGATATAACACGGCTTTGTTGGTTGAAAACAAGATGCTGTCTATTTTGTACAGACTTCAAAAAAAGGAGGAAGATCTCGTTTGAACTGAATGTTTATTAGACTTGTCTATTTTCCCGTTTTTCGTCAAGAGTTTCGGGATGGAGCTTAAAAGAAGAAAAGATGGAGATTAAGTAGGTATGCCTATCATTCTCAAGAATGTGCCCTAACAGGCATGAGGTAACGGGGCCCTTCCTTGTGCTGATGGTGATCACCGGGGTGGTATGAATCCCATACTCACTGGTCTTTTCCCCAAAACTCTAAGCGCCTTTTGAAGGTTTCCCCCAGAAAACAAAAAAAAAGGTACTATCATTAAATCAAAGGTGAAAATCACCACATTCACCACCATAGCTTTCTAAAAGGTATAAACTCACTGCATTTCTCGTAGTTGATATCAAACATTTTTTAATCAATGCATCTTTAGAAGCTAACACCCGAAGCTGTGACGTTGCGTAAACAATCACAATCAATGCATTAGCGCTATGTGATGGATCGATGTGATGTCAGTTCATTGAAGAAATCCGTTTGTTTATCAATGAAGTTTAATATTACTCCCACACTGGTACAGAAACTGATCAACGAATGAGATAGTTTAAGAAGAATGGCTAAAGTTGGATGAAAGTCCGTAGGTTTAACGTGGGTAGTTGAAAAATTATGCAAAAGAGAGTTCAACATTGTTTAGTGTCCGTCTGAAACACGTTTTTTAGCCGAAACCTAATGTTCGGCTTCTCTTCCAGTTTCGGCCGAAACCGAAACTCATGTAACATACAAAAATGACCAAGTACGATTCGGACTCGCACATGAAGGTACTACTTGTTGCCATTATTAAGATCGAGCAAAAAAAAGACACGTTGCTAGTAGGGGGAGCCGCCTATAATTTATTATTTGTTGTTATAGCGGCAAGAGAAATACACATTCTATGAAAATTTTAACTTAAGTTGTCAGACTATTGCAAATTCAGCTTAAAATTTCATAAAATACTAAATAAGTTAGTAAAACGATGATTACCTACACACATAGACGAACGAGATAGTCTGTAGGTCTGTATCACAACTTTCAGCTCAGAAACGCTAGTTTCGGTCTAGCCGAATATTCGCTCACTTTTTGGCCGAACCTTCAGTCGGACACTAATTGTTGTACCAACTGCCTTTCTAAATAGTTAGGATCGCAGTTTGAGTTGTCGAAGTCTAGTGAAACTGGACACGCCATGTAATTTACTTTCATTTATGAAAGCAAATAAAAAAAGGAAGTTATTTACAATAGGTCCCCGGTGGATGACGCCGATAAGGAATCCTAGCAACTTGGCAGACTGCCCAGGGGTTGAGGATAAATTCGAAACAGACCCTCGCCCCTGGGAACTCAGGGCAGGGAAGGAACAGGGGGTGGGTTTTAGTCAGTAAGAGTCTGACACGCCCTCCCCCTCCACCCTAGAGCGGGAGATGACATTGGATGATTTCCCACACCAAGCAACTTGGCAGAAAGATTAAGAGTAAAATATTTTAATAAGTTGATACACGATGATATTTATTTAAATGCGTTACTGTAACAAGTGTTAATTACTCTGTAAGGTGTTTCCGTAAAAATGCGCATGCACATCATAGCGGTATGTAACAAAGTTATTTAAGCTTATGAGAACGCACGCATTTTTCAGATTACAATCTTCTGAGTAAGAAAGTAGTGTCTAGTAACAATCTAACAATACAATTACATTGCATTATTTTTAATAGAAATGTCCGTTGACTCTTAAGTCTTCTTCCGACAGACACGCATTGACTAATAGATAAGAATGGGAATTGTTATTGTTTATTATGTTTCTAGTAATGCGTGGAATGCCAATGTTTACTACGTCTTCTTGAACAAGTTTGCGATTGTATTGTCTGGTAGAATGCTTATTGAATGCAAGTAATGGGCATATAATAAGGTAAGGTAAGCATTCTATCCAACGACTGTCAAAAGGCCAAACAATTTCGGTTTGACCTGTTAGAATGTCTGTCTGACCATAATTTTTGGCGAGGCTTTAAAGGTGTAAGGACATTAAACGGAAAAGCCCTTCCAAACGAAACAATGACAGAAATCAGACATTATCCATTACATAACGTTTAATTAGACATCATTACATATTCCACGGTACCGTCCCGCAGCCGGGCGACGAACCCGCTTCCGCTGCGCGCGCGCACCGGTGATAACCATCGAGACTTATTATTTAAATTTTGTAATACCATGCTCTTATGAATATTGAGTTGTTGTTACGCGGAGCTTGTGTGGAAGAAATTGCGGCAATTTTGAGCTGTTCCGGTCTCATTTACACGTAATTCTAGTAGATTAGATGCATTGTCGTATTAGTTTTGTAATTTTTTACGGATAGAGATTTTCTTTTTAGGGAAACTCATTTTTGGCTTTGGCTTGCACATAATACTCTCTGCACGTTATAGACAGAATATACACCAAAATTGCTATACAACACTTTTCAAATATAACTTGTTCTATGGATACAATGGTGGTCTTAACTGTGGCAGTGATAACTACCACACAACTATTGAATGGAGGGTAGAAGTCCCAATAAATACGCAATCATACAAGAGTAATTATCTGCAAAATAATAATTATGTACAAAAGTAAACAGACACGAAGGTCAGGATACAGCGAAAATAATTACCACATCCAACTTAGCCAATAAATCGAATAAACTAAGTAATTTAACTTAGATTGCTGAAAAGTTAATAACTATGGCTACACACGCAAGGCTGGGAAAATATTACGTTTACTTTACAAGCGTAAGTTATTAGAGGCATTTTTCAGATTAAGTGGCTTGTGTCACTCGTGAGTAGGAGTATCCATTATCTCTACAAAGGCTATGTGAGGAAAGGTGCAGTCATTATGCTGTAAGACCATGTTATAAGCGTCGTGTAATTTTTTTGAGAAAAACTGCTGATTACGAAGGCCCTTAAACCTCACTACAAGTTCAGTTTACTACGGATACACTTGAAAATAATCCCTGGATATATTTCTGGTGTAATGTTTACATTCCCACGTCAGCGCGTGTCGATAGCTTAACGAATACAAAATTGTATCAACAAAATAGATAAACACATACAAACAAAATTCAACTTTATTTCGATGGTGACAGAGATAAACGGAAGGTTCAGGAAGGTGCGGCTAAGTTTGTACGCACATCACCGTCAGATGTCAATCAACTGACGGTGTGACTTGATGAAAACAGAAGTGTAGAAACGTCAAAGAACTTGTACGAAGAAGTGTACCCATACCCAGAATAACATTGAAGTAAGAAAAAAATAACGATTTCCGAACCACTCCAACCGCTATTTTCCAAATTAGAACACAAACTGACAGCTAAGTTCGCGCCATAATTTATATGGTGCGTTCTGTTTTAAACGATGATGGGTGCGTTCGGTTGAAACCTTTTTCTTTTTAAAGATTCAAAATATATTTTGGGATAGATATATTTTATGCAGAAGCATTTACATTTCAGAAATTGAGGAATTTATCATTGTCAATAGCGTCTAATTCAGACTCGGTTCTATTTTGAATAACACTAATTTTACCGTTAGTAAGTGCAATTCATCAAGATTTTTTGCCCGTCTTGATATAGTCGAGTCTGTTGATTGTATAAACACTTTTTTCGTTTACCAGCAAAAAGTCGCGCCTCCTTTAGCACATTTATAAACCTTGGAATATCAAATAAAACACAGGGAACTGTGTTAACAATCACCCCGAATGGTGCTCGTAACAAATTAGAGACGTCAACTCGTCGCCACACCGGACACGGTCGTCAAGTGGATTGTGACGTACCCTCAATTGTTTTGACTAAAATAACTTTTGCGTTAACTGGAGCTTTAGTTGGCGAAGTTTTTTAACTGGTTTGGGTATTATAAATTGTTTGAAACGCAGAGAAAGTTTTAAAGTAAGGTGAGAATTCAGTACTTTTTTCTGACATTTACGAGGCAACTACTAACGCTAACGACGCACGTGGCAAATTTTTTGGTTAAATATATTTAATTTTGAAATCATCGATACTACGAAGAAGAAGAAGCACTTTTCGCACGTCAAAAATTGCCAAAGACAACCCTTTACCCGATTTCTGGCTATCAGTACTTGTTGTAGTTTAATTTCTAAAATGCTATTTACAAAAGCATATAACATCTCGAATAAGACGGAACTGAAATCAATCTTAGCTGAAACAAATCTTATACCTAGTCCATAGTTAGTATATTTCTACAAGGTCTTCCATATCGACAGAAGGCAATAGTCTACCCGCGTGGGAGATGTGATGCAACCCTGTTCTGTGGGCGTATGACGCTTTACCTTGTAATTAGATAACGTTTTTATGCCATATAAGATTTGAAACCTTGTCTTTTTACCTTCCTTAAAGTTGAGTGTCTTCGTGAGGATTGTGGGACGTGACGATTTTGTTAAGTAATTTTGTAAGAAAGACTTGTTTAGTTTTTCTTGAAATAGAATGGATGGGAGCACGATGCCTTGCATAATATTTGCGACTATATGTTAGTCTTGAAATCTTAACTAGTCCTGAGATACAAGATATTTAGTGCTTAAGATATGTAGTAGTAAATCTGATACCTAAAGCGAAAGAAAGATTAATTGATGAAAAACCCTGATGACTTGATTCTATAATGTGAGATTTTTGTATTTTAAAATAAAAATTCTGAATTTGAATTTTGTTTGTATCCTCATTTGTATTAATATTTTATTTTATGATGATGCCCTTGACTGTCAGTGCAAATTTCATTAATTATGAAACTACTATTAAATTGTTTTAATTCAAACATTGCACGTAGGAGGATAAGGTCTTGCCGCCTAAAATGGTTCTTGTTATCTCTGCTTATTTCGTAACCTGCTTGTCGGCAATCATTTGCATGTGTTATGTCAAATAACTGATTAATCACATTCTTAATGATTTCCAATGTAAATATAATATGGAAACGTCGTTAAAATAGCCTGAATAAGGAAATACAAGTGCCGCTTTGGTAGTCTACAGCAAAAACAAAACGTTGTTTGACAGCTAGATTTAAAGTGGCAACATAAATATTAGTCAAATGAAAGAAATATTTTAAAGTAATTTTATACAATTTATGTTACATATATTATCTAGCTGTCTAATGTCACCTCGGCCTGTGATATTTTACAAATGGCAGCGTAACATCCTCATTTTCTATCTATCCTTTTGCTGCGCAGGAGTTGCGCGCCAAAACGTCATAACCGCCGCGTCACTTCAGCAACCTGTTACGTTTCGTTCCTACTATATTTACGATACAACGAGTTCTATAATTGAGCGATGCGGGAGAGCTCAACACATCGCGGTCCATCTTTTTAGAATACGACACAAATAACATTCTATATTTGTAAATTTATACACCACCAGCTTTGAGAGCACCTAGGACTTCGCGAAACGATACAGGAATCTCACCCTTATTTCTTCGCGATAAAACTCACAGTTAAGTGGCGGTAATGGATAGGATAAGGTACTTCGTTTTACTTGAACAGAATATGCTAAGGTGGTACGGTTACGCAGCAGCCATGCCGATGACCACATGCATCAATGTTTGTAAATAGAAACAGCGTACTATGGAACGGCTTTGATCTTTCAGTTTAGAAACGAGAACAGTCCATCGCTTGTTTTCTTCAGAAGAAAATTGGAATGAATGGAGAACTTTCGATGTATTTTGAAGCTTAGCAGAAACTCGTATTCAAGATACGGGTGGCGTATTTAAAGATCCGTGCGACTACTAGTGACATCTCCTGAGCAAATACTCCAACATGGCTTTGTTTACTAACAACATTTAGCATTCAAAGCGCATTCCCTTTTTTTACAACAGCGTGGGTCAACAAACAAGTTTTTCAGTCCTCGCTGAGTCGGTTTCATAGAAAAATTAGCTTGAGCATGTGAAAGTAACCCGTTCAAAGGCATCTAACGCGTGTATTTGATCATTCCATAACTCAGCTGGTTTGGGAAGTGAAAAATCACGCTTATCGCAGCACAAACATAGGGAACGGTGGTCCGTGGCTCGAGCCATCTGTTCGTTGCACCCATAAAGATAACGAAAATGTACAAACGGGAACGCATTCACTACGTATCAGTCGTTTGCGGTGAACGCACCCGCGCCTTTACTTTGAATAAATTACGCGCGAAAAACAGTCGGCCATTTTGCATATTTCCGTACGATGTGTTCCATATTCGAGAGTACGGTGTGTATACAGCGCCCGTTTGATATTCTCTTTGAAATGTGGTTTATTTTTAATCGCGTTGTCCTATTTAATCCGTTATGCGAGTGTGGCAAGCGCCTCAATCAGTCTCAACGGTAGCCGTTGCTTATGACGTCGTGTTTTCTGTTAAAACCGAAATTAAAATATATAAAAAAATGCTTAAATACATTATTTCAAAGATAAAAAAGGTCTATATATTTTTGAGAGCACGTACTTGGCTTGTTGAGATATGATTTTAAATATTGTTCTCTTTGTTTCAGATTTATCCGGATCCCGAGTCGGAGAAGGCTATTATGGGATCGGTGGTGTACTGTATCCACCACAAAGAAGGATGCCAATGGTCGGATGAGCTACGCAAATTGAAGGTGAGTGGGAAAACCAAATATTTGCTAAGATAAAGTAAAGTAGGTGAATAGATCGATCGATCTATCATTTTGTGTGCGCCTGTCATGTCACGACACATTTATTTATCTGGTCGACAATAGTCTTTAATTTATAGCAGGGCAAGTGCGAGTCAGTTTTCAAAATTAATTGCTTGAAGTTTATTTAGCGTGAACACGCTAATTTGTGTAATGTTCGTTTGAATTAAAAATAAATAATGATTCTTTTGATTAATCTAAATAGCAGCATTGTTTTAAGTGCTTAGTATAAAGATTTTATTTCTATGTAGTTAGCACTGTAACACCAATTAACAAGTCGTACATAAATCAAATAATAAATTATCTGGTTGCATAAATTGAATGCCTAATATTGTTTCCTCCTACATAAAAAATATACAATTGCACACTTTTTATCAGCCTTAGATCTCGATTTACTCACCCGTAAAACTTTAACGACCAGCACCGACCTATTTAATCTTCACACCCGAACCGACATCCTAAAGATCACTTTTCTATGCGCAGGCGCACCTGAACACGTGCAAGCACGATGCGGTGCTGTGCGCGGCGCAGTGTGGAGCGATGATCCCGCGCGTGTTGATGCAGGATCACTTGCGCTACACCTGTCCGCGCCGCCGTGCTAACTGCGAGCATTGTCATAAGGAATTCTCGGGAAGCGCTTTGGAGGTAAGGATGGTCAATTTGAAGTTTTTTCTGTGAGATCCTTCCACATTTACCCAAACGAGTATGAGACTAACAACTGGGATGAACGAGTGTTAATCATTATTCTGAGGCGAAATGTCACAGTAATGCATTTCTTGATCAAAAACAATCAATGAACACTAGATTTTTATCACAAACACGTTTTGGGTAACTATAAGAGACCTTAACGCCACAAATAAGGTGCACTAGAGACTTTTCGACATGAAAAAGCTACGCTGCATATCTAAAGAAGTAGCTTTTTAGTATCTAAAATTAGTTTTAACTTAGCACCTTACATTTAGCCTAAGCACCTAAGAAAATGAGAAATTCCCTTTCAACTAATTAACCCTTCAACCCTCAATTTCAGGAGCATCAAGGCAACTGTGGCCACGAGCCGGTTTACTGCGAGAACAAGTGCGGAGCCAAGGTGCAGCGGAGACATACACAGCAGCACATACAGCAGCATTGCAGTAAACGACTAGTGCCTTGCAAGCACTGTGGACAGAGTTATACCCAGGTGAGCATCAATCTGCATAGCCTTATCCCAACTATCTTAGGAGTCGGCTTCCAGTCTAACCGGATGCAGCTGAATACCAGTATTTTACAAGGAGCGATTGCCTATCTGACCTCCACAACCCTGTTACTGGGTAATACGATACCCCTTGGTAAGACTGGGTGTCAGACTTTCGGGCTTCTGACGACCTGTAACGACTGTCAAAGATCCACGGTTGACAGCCGGGACCAACGGTTTAACGTGCTTTCCGAGGCACGGAGGAGTCTTGGTATGTAAAGATGGTCACCCATCCATGGACCAACCCCGGCAAGCGTAGCTTAACCTGATGGATCGACCCGTGCGGCTGTTATTACTTTAGCCACGAGCTCGTGCTCATGAGGATGAGCATATGTTACCAAAATTATCATTATGTATATCTATTTTTTCAGTCACGAGACCATCTGTGTGAAGAAAAGTTTTTTGAAACGATGAGTTGTTAGCAAATCCTTATCAGGAGATTTTCTATTCATTCTACCCTCTAACACACAAAAATATCTCCATTTAAAATCTCTTTGACACAAACACTCGATCTTTTATATAAAAAATAATGGCTTATTGAAATCCAATTTGATGTAGGTCTTTTATTAACCCCGTTGGCCCTTCATTATATTAAAAGTTTTTTAAAAAGTTACCAGTCTTATCTAAAACCTACCTCATTTATTGCAGGACACAGTATCAGCGCACGGAGCATCATGCGCACGCGCCCCGGTGGCGTGTCCGCAGCGCTGCGGCGCCAGCGGCGTGCCGCGCGCCGACCTGGCGGCGCACCTGCGGGACCACGCCGCGGCCGCCGCTGCTGCAGCATTACCCTGCTCCTTTAGAGATGCTGGGTGTAGGTTTAAGGTATGTTTCAATGTTATTTCTATAGTAACGTTAGTAAAAAAATCTGCCAAATTATGGTTATTTCTATAGCTATCTTGGAAAAGCTTGAAAAGTTATCTACAAAGCAACATCTGTGATTCCATGAGAATCCAGGCGAAAAGCTTGGAACGAATTAGTATAAAAATGCTAACTACAAAGCAACAATTGGTAAATAACCCATGAGGTAACAAGTATAGCAAAGCTACCGAATAAGCATAAACAAGCATTAATTGATGGTACTTACTTACTTTTGTAAAGAAAAGAAGTTTGGATAGCTTATATGAAGAGCCTGATCTCAGATATCTCAGGCTTGTGATATCGTAGTCAAGACCTTCCTCTTTTTAAAGCTGCTCACATATATGAGACACATTCTAGATTAAAGGTCTTACAATACTTACTAACCAAAATCTTTTAATCTTTGCAGGGAACAAGACAAGCTCTAGAAAAACACACAGAAGAAAGTTGCCAGGCACATCTCGCCCTCGTGTCTGCCCTCGCCAGCCGTCAGGCGCGACAGCTGGACTCGTTGCGTGCGGCAGTGGCGCGGCTGTCAGTCAACTGCTCTGGAGCCCTGGTGTGGCGCATCAGCGACTGGGCGGCCAAGATGGCGGAGGCGAAGTGCAAAGATGGCGTCGAGCTTGTGTCTCCCGCATTTTATACCAGCCAGTATGGATATAAGTTGCAGGTGAGCCTTGAAACAGAATCATTAACTCCGTCATTCGTCAGTGATAGAAAAATGCAGTCTAATGGAATCCAATATAACGGTCTACTCTCTCTGGTGTCTTTTATTTTCGGTGATCCCATTCTCAGTCCAATAAAAAGTATTAGTCATATTTTCCAAAAATTGCTAATTGCAGAGCGGGCTCCGAAAAAAATACGTTTGTTCCAGTTTCATGCTTCACTAATGTCTAAACTACCCGCTTTGGCATGCATGCCAAATTTCTGGTTCGTTGCCACGTGTCAAAAAGCTTGGTCTATAATCACATTTATCGCTGCAAAAATGCCGTGATACATTCTGCAAATATAGTATGGCAATGCATGTTTATTTTCAATTATTGTATGTTGACCTCTTAACACAGAAACCATGTTTCCAACCAAAAATCCTGTCGTTACGCCACATGTATCACATTTGTTGGTAAACAAAACCACGCCGCTGTATTTGTATGAGTCAACTCTCAATGATGACTAAACCCGCGTCCCCACGGAGACCAAATTAGATACTTGCTCACTCAGTGTATAATGTAATATTATTTTGAGTGTAATAAATCATAGTTGTTCGTTTTGGTACACTGTGACATTTATTAATTAATTTAATTTCTCTTCCTTTTTCTTGGGTTTTAAAGTTTTGAATGACTAGTTCGTTGTCGAGTTATTATTGTTCCGACGATTGGCAGAATAGGGAATATGCAAGTAATTAAAAATTATTTTATTTTTTTAATATACATTGTATTGCACCATAGAAACAATGCACTTGTTTGATTTTTTAATTCATCACTTATTTTACAATTAATTATTTTATGTTGCATGTTGTTGATGAAACTAAACGTAAACTCAAAACGCATCGGTTTTCAATAATGCCGGAAGTGACGAAAAAATATATGAGTCAAAGTAACACTTAATTCGTACATTTTATTATAATATTGAAATAGCCATTTCTGCTTGACTAAAACACATACAATTAGCTAAATTATTCATTTAGGGACAAAGATGTAAACAAGGC
This sequence comes from Polia nebulosa, assembly GCA_951329385.1. NCBI lineage: Eukaryota > Metazoa > Arthropoda > Insecta > Lepidoptera > Noctuidae > Polia > Polia nebulosa. The sequence goes on from OX589597.1 coordinate 31,412,842, forward strand.
GTATCGAGGTAAGTGACGTCACAGTTTAGCTTTGACAGTCATAAACGTTTGAAATGTAGTAGAAAATTTTAGGAGTTAAATAATTTTTGAGCGACATGCAGTACTTGAATTTATTTTTAAATAATTTTCTTGAGTTTAGAGTACTCCATTTTATTATCTAAGTAAAAAAAAATACATGCATATTCCCTATTGTCTTGGATCTCCGACATGGCAGGATTCTACATTGATTGCATTATTTTTTTCTTAATTTTCTGTTCTGATTTCTAGTCTCTGTATTTGTACGTCAAACTAAACCCCATCTCCTTTCTTTCTAGGCATCACTATTCCTGAACGGCAACGGAGCTGGCGAAGCGACCCACATGTCAGTGTACATCAAGATCCTGCCCGGAGAATACGACGCCCTCCTCCGTTGGCCCTTCGCCCATACGGTCTCGTTCACCCTCTTCGACCAGAGCTCCAGCCCCGACAGGGCCTGCAACATCGTCGAGAGCTTCGTCCCAGACCCCACATGGAAAAACTTCCAGAGACCTTCCAAGGAACCTGATGCGCTAGGCTTCGGGTTCCCAAGGTTCGTCTCTCATGAAATGCTGAAGAAGAGGAATTTCATCAAGGATGATGTCATGTTCTTAAGGGTCAAAGTAGATCCGAGTAAAATTGTAGCTGTTTAGTATTTTAGTTTAGGGGGTAGTGTTTTTTTTTACGGTATGAAGCCCGATTGTGGGTTCTACACAATTCAACAGAACAAAACTTTTTCAAAATTTGGCCAGTATAGAATCTAATGAGGGTTACATACTAAGGCTAGGATAAATACATATATCAATTAATATTTTGGGTTCAATATAGTCGGGTAAATACTCGTAGTTTAGTAAAGGTTTTACCTAGTTGAAATGTTTTCTAATGTTCAAATTTTGAATAGAATAACAGTGAAATGGTTATAAGAGTACTAAAGAGATAATTTGGGGGTAGATGAATGTTAGGCTTAGATTAACTTAGTTCTAACTTCAGAATCCAAGTTCAACTAAAGTTATTAACACATTAGGTGTATTCTATAGTCATTATTTAGTCTTAAGTAACTTGAAGTCATAGTTTTAACTGTAAATACTATTTTTATACTTAGTTTAGTATTTTGTACATATTTGTAAATATTAGTATTAATATGCGCATACGCAATTGTTATCCTTTCACTAAAGATCTCTTGAGTTTCATTGCCGGCAGAAGAACGTAACAAGCTCAGAATTGTTTCAAAGTATTTTATACCTTATTTCTTTAGATATAGTGTACATATTTCTTTTACTTTAACGAGACTTGCTTTTCTGTGCCATATTTAGTAGGTATGTTTACCTATTAGCACCACTATTGCAGATATTTATTCTTTAGGATGCCCTACTAAATATAGTTTGGTCTGAAAAAATAAGATTTCCTGAAACACATGTAGATTTAAATATCAGTGGAAGCTGCCGACTTTCTTGAATAACAAAATTAATATGCCTTAATCTTGCTTTGTGTTTATTTGAATCACTAACATGACTAATAATTTGCATGTTCAGGATTTTTACTAACCTGCTAGGAAGTTAATGACGTTAAAGGAGTCTGCCCAGTACACCGTATCATACTATAAACGCGTTAAGAACGTATCAAACCACGGAAATACGACCCGGGCACTAGAACGTATCAACAGCGTATCATACCCGTGAAAAACGATCACCATACGCGATTACAGCCCGTATGCTCATCGTTTGGCCACCTTCGCGCACCGTTTTGGCATGCATACATATTTTGCCGTTGCCGATACGCTCCGTGCATGGTACCTCACGTTGTTGGTCGGTGACGGAACGTCTAGTGATTGTCTTATACTTTTCAGTACAAATGATATTTTTAATTGACATGTTCTTAGCACGGTCACTGTACAATGTAGTGGGAAGACTCTTTATGAAGGAAATATTTTTTGCTGAACTACCGCCCATTCCAGCCTGCCATTTCCTGAACTTTAACAGTGAATTTTTACTAAACCATCCTTTAGATTAATCTAGGTAGGGTTTTCAGGTCATCCTAAACCAATTGAACCAGTATAACTACACACATTTTTATAGTAGCCTGCAAAAATATTGTGTAACTACCCTCAAATTGTTCAGAACGCATTTTTGTTTGCCTTAAGCGAATTTTATCGAAGGCTCTTTAAAAAATGCTTTGGACCCACACCTTCAATCTTCATCCCTAAGGGACCGACAGAGATCTTTGAGACATGTCTAGCTTCGTTATATCGGCAGATCTTTGTATATATTTTCTGTTTTTACGAAAAAATATAATTTATAATTTTTTTTGTTGACTACTTTCTGTACATACAAATCAATGTTTTATTAAAATAATTGATATTTAATCTAAAATTCTTATGTATTCGTTAAGCTGGAGTTAAACCAAAGTGTTGTGATTACTTTGCGTTTAAAAGAGAATATGGTGTATTGTACATTTCCATTTTGCAAAGTGAATCAAATTAAAACACGGCTAAAGCCTATGTAAGTAATATATATTTATCTCTATAGATATACATTTAAGTTATGTTTTTGAACTTTCGTGTGCTTCTTATATTAGCTGTCAACGTAACGCAAATTTTATTTTTAGCTTGATCTAAAAGATTTCTCAAACTCTATTTAATAATGGACGGTTAAGCTGTTTCTGAGGTAGGTGAACAAATACAGTCGTAATTTTCACATTTTTTTTTAAAGTTAAATATTCAGTACTTAAAACATTGCAATCTGTAAAAGCATTTAACATTTGTTTTAGCGGCCTAGTTTTCTAAAAAAATCTTGGTTAATTTGGATCTCTTCTAAAAACGCTTTTTTATTGAATAATTTAATCTCAACTGTAATATTACATTCCAGTAAAAAACATTATTATAAGTCTGGAAGCCATTCTGTAATTATTTATTCTATCACAATTAAGCTATGGGTTTAACTGAGAGACTTTAAAAAAACGTTATTTTTTTCTATCGATACTTTGGTTTATGTTCTTCACTATTCCCATTTTTACTTTTCTTAATTTCTTTCTCTTTCTTTTCTATTTTTACTTAATTTTTTTTTCATTTAAGTCTGTACTCTGTGCTCAAATTTTAAATAATTAAGGTTTTTTAATGAGTTTTAATTCTATAAAAATATTTTGTCTCTCAGTTAACCCAACTTTTTTGTACCTTTTTTGTAATCTGTAGTTTACGGCTAGGCTATTTCAATATAATAACCTTAGTACCTAATATAAGACTAATTAATATTAAAGAATAAGCGCAGATTGTATTAAGCATAGGTTCTAAGCTAATTATAAGCATTTGGCAAAAACGGACACACTAGAATATAAGAAGAAAATAATTGAAAAAATGGCCACATTAGATTTATAAGAAGATGGCCCATCTTAGATGATAAGAGGAAATATACTATTTTTCCGATATAAATATGATTTTTATTATTGGTATGGATTGTCCTCTAACCTCGTGGAGCTCGTGGCTAAAGTAATAACAGCCGCATGGGTCGATCCACCAAGTTAAGCTACGCTTGCCGGGGTTGGTCCATGGATGGGTTGACCATCTTTACATACCGAGATGCACGGAAAGCACGTTAAGTCGCTGGTCCCGGCTGTTAATCGTGGATCTTAGACAGTCGTTACGGGTCGTCAGAAGCCCGAAAGTCTGACAACCAGTCTTACCAAGGGTCACAACAAGTCTTACCTTACTTATCATATTACCCAGTAACTGGTTTGTGGAGGTCAGATAGGCAGTCGCTCCATGTAAAATACTGGTATTCAGCTGCATCCGGTTAGACTGACAGCCGACCCTAAGATAGTTGGGAACAGGCTAGGCAGATTGATTGTCCCCTAACCCCAAACTTTGAAACATTTTTTATGATAATCTTACGTCATCCTCGTCAGCCTCCAGAATGTCCGGTTGAACACCACCTACATAATATAGATGTCACACATACAGCATATGTATCTACATACCTATGTATGTCAAAAGTACATCCATACTAATATTATAAAGAGGTAAAGTTAGTTTGTTTGTAGGAAGTAATCTCTGGAACTACGGATCGATTTTAAAAATTCTTTGACTTGTAGAAAGCTACATTAATCTCAACATACACCCACCCACGACATTATTTGTGGGTGCTATACACCCACAAATAATGTGGTGGGTGTAATGCTGTAAATTATATTTAATATGTGCTGTATTTCCAAAACCCACGCGCACGAAGTGCTGCTAAATAATATCTAGTCATATAAACCCGAAAAAGATTGAGGCTTTTGAAATGTGTTGCGCATACCTTGTACAGCAAAACGCACTAATGATTCCAATCTCGACCAGCTAAACATCAAAACCTGACAGTCCACGATTTGTTACCAACGAGTCCTAAGTTACTTTGGTTATATCACCCGGAGACAACCAGATAACTTAGAAAAACTGGTTGACGTGGGAAAAGTGGACTGAAAAAGACCGCGCGGTTTACCCACCCGCTGGTCAGAGCAGATCAAGGAGTTAATAGGACTCACTGAGACCAGTGCCCAAGACAGAGTGGCCTGGAAGCAGCTCGTCAGTGAATCCCTCAAAGCTTTCCAGGACGGCCATAACCTTCAGCAATGAAAAAGATGAATAAGAGGAAGAGCCGTCACATACAACGGCAGAGTTCTCAACTACTTACAAACAAAAGACTATCATTCTACTTTTACTACGCACCTTTGGTCGAAACTATCAATAAGTTAACTGTAAGCTAAAAACCTAATTAGATAACGTTTAGCGTCACAAATCATAGTGTTTATAATTGAATGTCCGGCTATCTGCGTAATAAATTTTAGATTGGAGCAATTGTGGAGACTGTCACTTGTTTTAGTAATAATCATAAATCTTAGAGATTGTGAGAGTATTTTGGAACTGGGTGGTACCTAAACTGTATTATACCTACCCTTTTGCAAAAAAACGGGCACTGTAGTTTTTTTTTTTAGCTTAAATATTTATAACAAGAAAGAGGTTTTATTGATTTGAAGATGTAATTTAAGTGTTCTGGCATGAATGCTCGACACTCCAAATTTAAATTTATAAATTAACAGAAGAAAACTAATGATTATTGTGAAATTGCTATAGTAATGGCGCGAATGGTTGAAACTGTTACTTGGGTATTTCTAAAATACCTATTTTATGATAATTTATGCAAATTTATTATTTTATTTTTTTAATTCAATACCACTTTCTGATATGGTTCATCATCATTCTCCTGCCCTTATACCAATTTATTTGGGGTCGGCGCAACATGTCTTTTTCTTCCATACTCCTCTATTAGTCGTCATCTCTGTAGTCACCCCCTTTTTACCCATATCCTCTTTCACACAGTCCAACCATCGTCGTTTCTTTATTTCTTATATACAAGACTTTCCTCACGACATTTTCTTCATTCCTCCGCATCACATGCCCATACTACGACAACCGATTTCCACACAACTTTTCAGTCAGTGGTGCCACTTTCAGACTTTCTCTTATAATACTTATTCCTAATTCTATCCATGCGTGTAACACCACACATCGCTCTTAGCATTCTTATCTCAGCTGCATGCAATTGCTTTTCATTCATCCCTTTTGTGGCCCAACATTCTGAACCATACAAGACAGCAAGTCTGACCTTTTTTTTATAAATCTTCCCCTTAAGATTAAGGGGAATGCGGGAGTCGCAGATAGTCCCGGTGACCTGCCGCCATTTCATCTATCCAGTGTTAATTCTGTGCTTAACAGTCCGATCTATTTCGCCATCGTTTTGCACGAGTTTACCGAGATACCGAAAATCGGAGCCGACTGAGAGAAGCGCGCCATCTAGCACTATAGCTTCAGAACTGGAGAGACCGCCGAAATCGCAGAACATGTGTTCAGTTTTGGTTCTGCTGATTTTCAAGCCAAGTTTCTCCAGCTTCTATTGCCATTTCTCCAATCTGCTCTGGATCTCAGGTCCATCTTCACCGACCAGAACAATGTCGTCGGCAAACAGCATGCACCAGGGTGCCTCCTCCTGTATTTCCGACGTAAGAGCGTCCATAATCAATAGGAAGAGATAAGGACTTACAAGCCGACCCTAGATGCAAGCCTACAGCCACACTGAACTCGTCGGTGTTGTCAGAAGTCGAGCGTAGGTACTACATTGTCTGCACATAGCACGAATCAACTCAACATACTTCCCAGGCAAACCTTTCTCTTTCAAGGCCCACCATAACACATCCCGAGGTTTATCATACGCTTTCTCAAGATCAATGAACACCATGTGCAAGTTCTTGTGCACACGTCTGTATTTCTCGCACAAGTGACGCAGAGCAAAGGTGGCGTCCATTGTCCCTCGACCTGGCATAAACCCAAACTGGTTCGGGGTAATCTCACTCTCTTCTCGCAATCTTTTCTCAATCACTTTCTCCCATACTTCCATACTATGTGACATGAGCTTTATCCCTCGATAGTTGTTGCAGTCCTGTACATCCCCTTTATTCTTGAAGATGGGCACTAGCGAACTATTGCACCATTCTTGTGGGATCACTTCTTTATACAATAACTTATTGAAGAATAAAGTCAGCCACATACATCCATCCTCTTTTAAACACTTCCATACTTCTACTGGTATGTCATCAGGGCCCATGGCCTTTCCATTTTTCATACATTGAACTGCCTTTCTTACTTCATTCATCCATTCTAATTTCTCTCACCAAACCCATATTTACTTGTACCTCTTTGAGCACACCATTCCATTCATTCTCTTCGTTCATCAACTTTTCAAAATAAACCTTCCATAGCTCTTTTATTTCGTCATCTTTCGACAAGACTTTTTGATATGGTTGATAAAGCGATTAGTGCCGGTAAAATTATAGCGCTCCTTGAACAAGGTTATTCGCAAACTTACGTGTCTCGGCGGCTAAATGTGAGTCTTTCAACTGATCAAAGGATTTGGCAACGGTATCAAGAGACCGGTTCGGTCCAAACAAGACCAGGTTCCGGAAGAAAGCGATGCACAGAGCCACGAGATGACCGCTGTTTGGTGAGTCAGGCGTTGCAGAATCGTAAGACGTCAAGTGTGGACCTAAATAAGAGCCTTGAAAAAGTAAGACGAGAAGAAGTTAGCTTGTGGACGGTCAGGAAGAGGCTTTTGGCTGTCAATATCAGCAGTTACTGCTGCAGCCCGGGGCCCTAAATTACTCCGTGAACACCGAGTTGCCCGATTTCAGTTAGCTCGAAATTGTGCATCATGGACTTTGGAGGAGTGGAACAAAGTATTGTTTCCGATGAAGCTAGAATCTCTTTAGATGGTGAGGATCGACGCCGGCGAGTGCTGCGAAGACCAGGGGAACGCTATGCGGACGTGTGTTTCGAAGAAATCACTCCTTATGGCGGAGGCTCCATTATGTTTTGGGCAGTAATTAATTCTACGGAGCGTACGGAGTTAGTTTTCATAGAAAATGGAACATTAAATGCACACCGGTACATAACGGAAGTCCTAATTCCTCATGCACAACCCGCATTAACTGCTCTTGGAGAAGATTCCATTTTATGTACGACCATGCTCGCGCTCACCGTTCTGGCGATGTTGAAGCGTATATGCAAGTTGGGATCCGTCGTTTAGATTGGCCTGCTCTAAGCCCCGACCTCAATTCAATTGAGCACGTCTGGGATGCCCTAAAAAGACGGGTCAAATCAGTGCAACCTGCTCCACAAAACATCAGGGAGCTAAAGAGAGTTATTGCTGAAGAATAGGAACGTATCTCACAAGACATTATTAAAAATATCGTGGAAAGCATGCCCAGAAGGATGCAATCTGAGACTTTGGCACGATGAGATCACACTCGTTATTAGGATTTTGCATTTTTACCTTTTTAATTAAAATAACTAAAAACATCTTTTTTTCTATATTGCTGAATACTTTTTATTGCTTAGACGAGTACATCGATTTTACTAAATTTATCGAAAATTTATGAAAAAGTTGCCAGATTTCACTTTATAAGGTTATAAGCATACAGGCTACGTCAAACAATTAAATTTAATTGAATTAACTGAAATCGGCCTTGGAACATATATTTCCTTAGGTGCCCGTTTTTTTTTTGCAAAGGAGTGTAGTTTAAAATCATCAATCAATTGTGGCATAAGGTACCCTTAAGTTCTGATGAAAGGTGCGCCTACGCATACTTGTTCTTACCCGACGGCTCCATAAGGCGGGTAATGTTTTTCCAGACTATCTGTAAATACATAATTATTATGTATGTATGTTTTTATGTATAGACATACAAACAAATAAATAAATAAATAAAATATCATTTATTCTCTCATCACAAAAGGCTGTCTTAGAGCTAATTATACAGTATAATGAAACTAGATAACTACCTTTGTGAGAGACTGGTGCCTGATATAGGTTTTTAAGTAAAAAACCTGTGCTACAGGTCACCAGGATCTCCCTCCGCGGATAGAATTCTTATTTAAGAGACCGTGTACATTAAATATTATTGAGTATTGTGAATAACAAAAGTAAAAAAAAAAAAAAAAAGCAACAGAAAGGAATGCCTATTTACTGTCGTACTAATTAAAACAAAAAAAATATATAAAAAAGAAACAAGAAACAAAAAATGTGACAGGGTTGTGTAATTATGTAATGAGTGTGGTGTCTTGTGTGGTGTAATGATCATTTATATATGTCTATGTGAGAGTGGATTGAGTGAGTGCGTTGCGAGTTAGTTGCGAGAAAGTGATGAGCTCAAGAACAGGTAGAACTATGGTAATTTAGTTTATTTAGTAACAGTCAATAGCAGTTCAGTATTATTGTAGTCAAGAGTTTTCAAATACGTTTTTAACGTTTTAATGCATTCTAATTTGGTTTTTGGATATAAATTTAGGACGTTATTCAATTTATTATAAAGATACTGCCCCAGGAAGCAAAAGAATCTTTCAGAGAGAGATGACTTGTACTGATCAGTGGGACATACCCTACCTTTACGTCGATTATCTTTTTGAAGCTTTTCGTCGAACTTCAGCTGCGAGTGTTTTTTTATTACGGTATGCATTATAAACATACTTACATACATAATAATTATGCCAACCACCAACCAATAATTAACCATTTAGGCTACAAGGTGAGCCAAATAAATAGTTATTTGGCTCACCTTGTAGCCTAAATGGTTGGATGGATTTTAACAAATGAGGTATAATACATTGGTCTTGACAGACGAAGTGACATAGACTATAGGAATTTTGAAAAAAAAATACAAAATGGCGGCCATTAGGTAAGTGTGGTCTTTTTTTGTGATATGGTCATGTGGGTTATCAAAATAGAGGGCTTGAGGAGGCAATTTTAAAAATATCTCTTCTCAATCGCTCTCTCACTGCTGAGAATCGTGACTCTGTAACAAATTGTCAACGGTCTTTCTCCGTTTGTTAAGTACGATCAGTGGGATGGTGGAGTGCGGCGCTGGTAGGTATCGCTAAATGCTCGGCTATTCGATTCGACCACCATTTTGGGCTTCGGTCTCTAGGTTTTGCCCTCTATTTTTCCACTCACCATTAGACGTTCCATGATGTTAGTACCTCTGCGGGCAACGTGGCCGAAGTATCTCACTACACGTTGCAAGGAGGTTGAGGACAGCTGTAGTTCTTTCTCGAAATTGAGTTCTTTAAGAATCGAGACATTTGTGCGGTGTATGATATCCTTAATAGGCGGCGCCAGCATCATATTTCGAAGGCGTCAATTCTTTGTGTGTCGGTAGACTTGATAGTCCAAGTCTCTGCCCCATAAAGAAAGATAGAGAAGACAAGGGTGCGGACCAGGTGTTTCTTTGTCCGATTGGTGATATTTTTGTCTCTCCATATTTTGTTCAATTGGGTCATTGCTGGTTTAGCCATGCCAATTCGTCTTCGAATTTCTAGTTCGCAGCTACCCTTATTGGTGATTACAGAACCGAGATACTGACACTGGTCGACGGTTTTATCTGCTAAGAGGTCGGCACGCTGGATGGTCTCGAAACGGTCAATGACAAGAAGCTTAGTCTTACTTTTATTTATTGCGAGACCCACTCTTAGGCTGGTAACTTCTAACTTATTCAGTAACTCCGCCATTTTGCCGATCAATATAACGGGTGTAAAAAACCAGTTTCCGAAGCCGAAAGCCACATATTCTACCAATTTTTTGGATCATTTTTTTCCACTAGACCATACCTGGGAATCCACTGGCTCTGGAGATATTGAATGTCAAAGTCACAATTTTTTTTAAAACTTTTTTATGAAATTGAATTCCAAGGGTTATTACTTAACTTTTTTCCTAACAAACATTACCTGAATTTTCGAAATTTTGTTACGAAATTACGCATTTACAGTTACAAAAACGCAACAAACGTATCTGACAAGTAACTACGTGGCTTAGAGCGAAGGGGCAGAGTTTAACTCCACTTGCCTGGGTTTGCGTTACATTGAGCGCAATAAAAAATAGTACTTATTTCATACCTAAAAATAAAAGTCGTTTCCCAGCAATACTTTCTGCGCAAAACTACTTTGTTAGACGTACAGTATGCGTAGTTAACGGCTCTGTGATGTGTCTTTTTACACCCTGTATAGGTACAACTTAGACTATGCAAGTTTATAGACGGAACGTCATTGGACATCAAATGAAGCAGGATCATTAATGTGTGAGTGAACTTGACAAACGTAACGATGACGTATCGGCTTCTCATTTTGTCTAGATGTGAGCTTCAGATTGCTGGATTTTGACACTCTGTCTATAACCTTTCATAGTCTAAGAGGTACAACTAAAAAGTTCCACAGATTTAATGCCTCCAACCACATCAGTCTGCTTGAAAAAAAAATTGTTTGAAACTTTTTACGTTTCTTGCAGTTACATTTTTTGAAAATTTCAATTAATATTTTTATTTATTTAAGAACAATAAGCAGTTGGGGTGGGTTGCTAGTTTTGTAAGTAAGTATTATTAATATGAACACAAAATTAATTAGGAAATTGTTTACTGGATCAGTACAAAAAATGCTTACAAAAATAGCTAACTACTTAAAACTTAATGAAACAAGCTTACATGCTATCTTAAACAGTAGATATTGCACCGAGAGAGCTAAGTGTTCTGTGAGCTCCCTGATTGGCTGAATGTTGAAGTGTTGAGAACTGATGGCTGTTGTACCTTCTTTTGGGCTTTCTGTAAAGGAAACAAAGTTATTTGAGCACTTTGATGACAGCAATCAATATGTAAAAATTGATACAATTGTTTCAGTTTTTTTTTTTATTTGTGATAGGCACGCGTTTGACCACTATCACACCTGATGGTAAGCAATGTTGTGGTCGAAGATGAAGCACGCTTGCCTAGAAGTAACCTAATCACTCTAAATTAAAAACATTTTTATTATAATTAATCACATATAGAAGTACTAATTATGTATATATTTAGAATAGCTGTAGCATGCACCCTTTTTCATCGTTCAAAGTGGTCCTGCTGCCGGGGACGTGACTACCGGACAAATAAAACTAAAATGTTCTAAACAAGTTACTCTTCAAGTTGGTGGCATTAACTCAAAGTGCAAAATAACTTCAATAGTGTTTTGTCACCGACATTCTTGAAATTAAAGTTTATTTTGCACTTTTTTTTGTTATTATTGGAAGTCTGTTCTATTTTCTTGTAAAAAAAGTTTTTTTCAAGCAGTCTGATGCAGATGGTGGTATTTGTTTGAGTTCAATCGCAGAGTTAATGCCACCAACTGCATCAGACTGCTTGAAGAGTAACTTGTTTAGAACAATCTTTTTTATTTTTTTGTAAAGAAGTTTTTTTCACTTTTTAGTTGTAACAATACATATATAGGCGATCGCAGTAATTGCGAGTTGTTTGCTGTTAGTCATTGAAAAAAAAAAAATAATAAACATTCAAATTAATAACCTCCTTTTTCAAGTCGGTTAAAAAGTAACTTGTTTAGAATTTTTTAGCTGTTATTGCAGTCAGGCTTTTTGGATTTTTTTTTAGTTTTTATTATATTTGGATTAAATTCTTTCTGGGCTTCTATATTAGGAGGCCAATGACTGAAGCTTGCAATGCATTCTACCACTTGACCACTGTAGCTATGGCCCTACAGCCTCTTCCAAATTTGGCCGCTTACCATTTTTATTAACACACAGAAGTGTTACTGATCATTATTTCGATTTATATCAAAATAAGTAAAGTTAGATAATCTGGATGTAAGGGGTCCTTACTCTACTGGACTACACATCTGATTTAAAAAAATATTTCATTGTAAGTTAAAAAGCTACACTGTCATAGCTGAGCATCATAGGATATTGTTTATTAAAGAAAAATAAAACTATTCCAGTGGGATAGGCTATTGGAGCAAAGCCACGGAAAAACTGGTTTAATATGATACAATTCGCAAATATTTGTCTTATTTAAAAGTTTGTAGAAATTGATTTCTTACTTACCATTTGAATCTGTAGCAAATAATCCATAGCTGATGGTAACAATGGCTTAGCAGAATTGATTTCCATCATGGTCAAGTGGTCCAGCCTACCATAACCACCTCCAGATTTCATGAGCGCATCCATGGAGGTCCGTAACTTAGACATGCGGATGTCCCAAATGTCTTTGATTATAGTCTTTATTTCTGAAGCGTTAGGGACATCTTCAGATGCCGCACCAAGGATTAGTTTTGCTTCTATCATGTAGTGTTCATTTGGCATTTTCGTAAAGAACCTGAAAGTGTGAATGACTAACTGTGAGTAAAGTTTACTATACCAAGTATGCTGATAGGCAGGAATCTTTTGTGATTGATTGAAAGATTTGTTTTTGAATAAACATTTTTATTAAAATGCTTGAAAATTATGAAAAATTAAGTGCTTGCTTGGGTTTTTCCAAATATTCCCTAGACTGAGGAAGAATCTTGGAACAGTGACAGTATGAAGACTGCTGCATCAATAAGTTTGTATGCTATGTTTGTAACCTATTTGTATATGATAGTACAAAAATCAGCAAGTAGTAAATACTAGCATTAAAGAGGTTACATCACTTTATGGGGGCTTATAGTATAAGCAAATAACTCAGTCATGTTTAGAATGTGCAAGATAGATCAAAACAAACCTTATTCAGAAACTAACCTAGACCTTTTCTCCTCTTCCTTGATATTTTCCAAAGTATCTAATTCCATCCAGTCTGGAGGCACTATGCGACACTTTTGCTTCTGTTTCAACATCATAGCAAGCCATAGAGGCACATTTAGTGGCAAACCGGCACGGAACGGTCCAAATTCACCGCAAATTAAATAGATTTTGTCGTAAGTAAAATTTGGTATTACACTAATTATTCTGTTCTCGCCAATGAATTCCACTTCGTAAGGGTCCATTTTAGTTATTTTCTAATCACTATTATTAAAAGAAACTGGTTTGGTAACACATTTTTACACAAAACATAACTTTTAAAGAGTGGGTGTCTGGGTGAGTTTTGTTTTGATTGAGTTTTTTGACGTAACAAAAGTGCGGGAAAATTGTTATACCACAGACTATAAAACTATGCAAGTGTACTATCCATCAGCAACATGCAAAAATAAACTTAAACTATATTTCGCCCCGTTTTACTTCATCAATAAGTAATTGATTTAGAAATTTAGTTGAATGTTTTTTTTTAAAGAAATTCGCCATTATTCTGTGAATGTAAATGTATAGTTGTGACATCTACACTTCCAAGGTAACAACTTGTGAGTACGTAAGTACGAAATAGTTTACCATAATTATTGGTAGATGTCGCTACACGTAGCATTTCAAGATGCAACATTTCGCAAAACTTTCAAAATTGAATTCAAAACTCCGAACTAAATTACCATCATCCGAACATTATTATAAATTAGCTCAGATCCAGCTACAGCTCAAACATTCCAGAATAACAATAAATTAATAGCGTAGCGATCGATGCAAATCGTTTTGGCAAAGTGCAAACTCCTAATTACTAGCCGTAAATTAGGGTGGCCGGTTGACAATGTCTCAGACGGTTGATATTTATGGGAGGCCTCGTTGGCGGGGCCCGGACTTTTGCCACCCCCATGTCTGTCATAGACTAACGTTTTATGTGACTTCGCAACTGAATTGACGGTCCTATTTCAAAATAATATATTCGAGTTTTGTAATTTGAACTATGCGATGCGTGTTAATGAAGGCGATTTATGGGAACTGTGTCCACGCTACTTCAAAATACGGGGCCAATTTATAGAGGGTTTCCTTAATAAAAATGGTGACTGATTGTTATGTTAGAATCGTGTCACGTATCACTCAAACAAACTCAGGCACGTAGCAAGTATGTAGGTAGTAGGTACCTTTTTGTTGCAGACTACTTTGTTTAGTTAAAAGCTTCATTAATTTCAGGTGTCCGGAAGTGTTAATAATTAACTCAAACCGTGAGACATCACTCCGGTATCACCGGGTGCCGCCCTACCTCCGTGGCGTGGTCGAGGCATATTTGACTGACAGGGCCGACATCTACCCCGGTCACCAGGGAGAATGGAACCGGCGAGAGATGTCGTGCGGTGTTCCACAGGGATCGGTCCTGGGACCGCCTCTGTGGAACATCGGGTACGACTGGGTGCTGCGCGCCGACCTCCCTAGCGGCGTCAGCGTAGTTTGCTACGCTGACGACACGCTGGTCCTGGCGCAGGGGAGGTCGTACCAGGTGGCGGCCGACTTGATGTCACGTCGGGTTGCGACAGTCGTTGAGAGGATCCGGCAACTGGGACTTGAGGTGGCATTGCACAAGTCCGAGGCTATGTGTTTTCATGGTCCTCGGAACGCGCCACCGTCGGGTTCCCGGATAACGGTAGGAGGGGTACACATCGGCGTCGAGAGGACGATGAGGTACCTTTTTTTTTTTTTTTTTTTGTGGGATGGGAAATCATCCTATGACTTCTCCCGCTCTGGGTGCAGCGGGAGGGCGTGTCAGACTCTTACTGACTAAAACCCACCCCTGTTCCTTCCTGCCTTTGAGTGCCCAAGGGCGAGGTAACTCTGTTTCGAATTTATCCTCAACCCCCGGGCAGATGAGATGAGATGAGGTACCTGGGTCTCATCCTCGACAGCCGGTGGAACTTCGTCGAGCATTTCCGACGTTTGGCTCCCAGACTGGAGCGGGCCAGTGCTGCTTTGAAGCGGCTCCTGCCCATTCTGGGGGGTCCAAACGCCTTTAGACCGGAGGCTCTACGCGGGGATCGTGCGGTCCATGGCCCTTTACGGGGCAACGGTGTGGGCGTGTTCTTTGAGGCGGCGACCAGCTCGGCGGCTGAACGCGTCCCAAAGGGTCATGGCCATTCGGCTCATCCGAGGATACCGCACGGTCTCCTGTGAGGCGGCGAGCCTCCTTGCCGGACTGTCGCCATGGGATCTGGAGGCCAAGGTTCTGGTCTGGCTCTGGGAGTGGCGCGAGGAGGTCAAACGCCGGGGTGAAACTCTGCTGCCTGGACACCTTGCGGCTCGGCGGACGCAACTCCGGCAGGATCTCATGACGACATGGAGACAGCGACTGTCGCAACCCAGCGCTGGACACGCCACCATCGCGGCTTTAGTGCCCCTCTTTGAGGAGTGGCTGGAGAGGCGTCACGGCGCCCTCACCTTCCGCCTGACGTAGCTCCTCACCGGACACGGTTGTTTCGGGAGGTTCCTGCATCAGATAAGGCGGGAGGAAACGCCCGGTTGTTACCACTGCGCGGATCGTCCAGAGGACACGGTGGAGGTCTGCCCTGCTTGGGCGGAGCACCGCCGTGTCCTCGTGGATGCGATAGGTGGTGGCGGCCTTTCGCGCCCGACCTGGTTCAGGCCATGGTGCAGAGAGCGAGAGGGAATGGGAAGCAGTCTCCGCCTTCTGCGAAGCAGTAATGCTCGCGAAGGCGGAGGCGGGACGCGTGAGAGAAGCTCAACGAAGTGGCCCTCACGGCCCCGGCCGCTACCACCGCAGGAGAGGTACTGGGCGTACTGGGCGTAGGACGTCGCGAGACGATCTCCGGCCTTCATAGATTAGGGCCTGTGGACGGCGAGCAGTGGGTAGCTCGCCGTCCGATCAGCAGCAGGCCCGTGAGTCGACGGCGCGTAGTGTTCCACGCACGCCTCAAAGAGATGAGTGTCAGCCACCACAGACGGGGCCAATCCTGGCCGGTGCCTGCATGCCTAGGGGTAGCGGATAAATTCTGAAAATGAGTTACCGCCCCCCTGGGCACTCAGGCAGGGAAGGAACAGGGGTGGGTTTTAGTCAGTAAGAGTCTGACACGCCCTCCCGCTCCACCCAGAGCGGGAGAAGGCATTGGATCATTACCCACCTCAAAAAAAAAAATCTGTATTGCCTTTTCACAACTTTCCTGTCAAAGCGGTTACAGCTGAATAAAAGTATTTCACAAGACTGGTTGTCAGATCTTCAGGATCTCAAAATAGCGTCGTATAAACAACACAAGAGCACGGTGCATTCATGACCTCTCAACTACACACTCCTATCAACATGAGACGGTATTTACATTTAAACTTCGTTTCAGAGAAAGAAACTAATGAATAATACATCGGTCGTTGCTTTCAAGACTTGGAACATACTTGGAACGAAGATGCAAAGGTAGTGTTATAGGTATTAATATACTTTCATGTAGATATGTGTAAAGCTACTGTTTGTATTTTCACTATTAGGTACCTACTTATTCTGTTATTATATAATTAGTTATCTATGCTGTATCTGTCAGTACCTATAAGGTACTTATATAGTATACGACAAACTTAATGGCGTGTGGGAATACCTACCACCAACTTCCAGACTGACATAATAATAAGTAGGTACCATACACCCATATACCATAAAAATATTCACACAACTTCCACACAGTTAAAAAAATCATTAAATGGTCTAAATTATTGTCGACTTGACTGTTCCTGCTGCGCGCAGTTGCACTAATTGCAGCTAACTTCTCACACGCCATTAAGTTTGACGAATACTATTCCACAGATAATATACTAGCCTAACTATACCTACCTATTGACTTAAATCAAATAGATTTTATGTAAGTATGATGGACAACGTAATGCAACGTAATAATCCATTGTCCGTACCACCAGTTCTCATTACATCTGCATTTCTTTATCACCAGAAGCTGGATTGCTATTTTGTAGACAGTAAAATCGAATGAAGGATTATTTTAGCTACTATTTTTACGTAAAAAAATTGATTAAAGCCAGTTAATCTTCACAAAACATAAACTTCGGTCTATAGATATAGAAAAAGAGCTTTTCCGAGTAAAATAAATAACGAAATCCGTCTGCACGAATGGAAAACACACTCAGACATCTTTCTTCTTAAATCTGCATACAAATTCGTGAGATCGCGCGCAAATTCGCCCAGTCATTTAAAAGCGATTCTGTTTCAAGCGGGGTGCTGTTTTTTTGGCCATAAATATGTCGCGAGTGACACCTAGCAATGTACTGCCATCTAGCGGCGACGATCAGTATGCTAGTCACGTAATTTCCAACATAGATGGCGTTGCATGTCACTCAAGTTTGAAAATGTGTTTCAGAAGTTACTTTAAAATATTTTGTTTGATTTTTAACAATTTGTAAGTTGTACTATTTTTAAGTGGTTATTATTTGTAGCATTATGAACATGTACCTGGCATGTACCTGGTGCGTCAGGTGAGTGCAACAGATATTTAAATGAAATGTTACTAACATGTATCTAAATTGTAAGTAGTGTGTGTTAGGTATTAACATCATAAGGGTCAAGGTCTGAAATAAAGTAATTTGTACTATTTTTTTATTTAAAATTAAAATTAAGAAGAGTCACTACGAACTTATTGGCATTTCGGCATTTTGAGAATTCACTCTTTTTAACCGACTTCGAAAAAGGAGGAGGTTATCAATTCGGATGTTTGTATTTTTTTATTTTTTTTTTATGTATGTTCGGGCATAACTCCGTCATATATTGACAGATTTGCAAAATTCTTTTTTTGTTCGAAAGGGGTTTATTCCGAAATGGTCCCATTTAAATTTCAAAAAGATCTGATGATGGGTTTCGGAGACAGACAACGGAACTCTTCAAAAATTGACAGCAAATCAACCGCGATTGCTGCTATCGTATGTCTATGAATTGTTAACACAACTAAAAAGTGAAAAATAAAAAACTTTTTTACAAAAAAATAGAACCGACTTCCAAAAAAAGTGCAAAATAACTTTATTTTCGGAAGTCGGTGTCAAAAAACGAAGACACAAAACAGGAAAACCGATTTCCGAAATTAAAGTTATTTTGCACATTTTTTGGAAGTCGGTTCTATTTTTTTGTAAAATGTTTTTATAGTCAGATTATAAACTTTGGATGCTGTTAATTAGACATTCCCTTTTCTAGCACCTATTGTTTGTAGTTAACACCGTTTTAGGGTTCCGAAAGTTTGAACGAAAAACGGAACCCTTATAAGATCACTCGTATCTCTGTCTGTCTGTCCGTCTGTCACAGCCAATTTGCTCCAAACCTGCTGCACCGATAGAGTTTAAATTTGGTATACACATGAATATTTGTTACCCAAACAAGAACGTGTACCCTAAATAAATAAATTTGGAATATCACTTTTGGGGTGAAAATCGGAAAATTTTAAAACAAAGTTTTTCAGACTGTGCCATGCGACATATCAAAATGTGAGGGTCTCGAATGTGTTTATGTATAATTTTAAAATGTAGAGTTTTAAAATTATTTAAGAAAATAGATGAAAAATGTCCATTCCTTATCTCCGAAACCACTGAGCCCAAAATTTTGAAAAAAAAAAAATACAGAAAGTAAATTAGTTACAGCTACGGATCCCCATATCTCGATTAAATATTCTACATATTTAATCGAGATATGGGGATCCGTAGCTGTAACTAATTTAAATTCACTTCAAAGAGTTCAAAATAAAATAATTAAAACTCTGTTCCATTATCACTATCTTACTCCGACAAAGACCATATACAAAAAAACGAAACTATTAAATATTAGACAGCTATACATTTACTACACTTGCATTCTGGTTAAAAACATAACTACTAACTCAATACAAACTAACATTCAACTAAAGAAAAAAAACAATGTCATTTAACCTGAGAAATAGAAATAAAAACAAACTTGAAGTCATCAGCGCACGCACTAATTACGATAGAAAGACCATATTATACGAAGGAGCACAGCTGTTCAATGGTCTGCCGGACGATATAAAGGAATGCGATAAAAAATAAGCTTAAGAAACGTGTATCTAACTTTTAGTACTCTGGAGGAAATTGTA
This sequence comes from Polia nebulosa, assembly GCA_951329385.1. Lineage (NCBI taxonomy): Eukaryota > Metazoa > Arthropoda > Insecta > Lepidoptera > Noctuidae > Polia > Polia nebulosa. Next base: position 31,432,121 of record OX589597.1, read on the forward strand.
TTGTATTTTTATATTTTTCAAAGTATGATAAACTATTATCATACTTTTTAAGTACTTTGTATCTCATTATAAGTGGACTCTAAGTTCTTATGAGAATAAATTTCTTTAAACCGAAACCGAAGTGGTTCTTTACTTAAAGATTACAAAACACCTGCCAAAAATATGATTTGTACGGAACCCGCGAGTCAGACTCGCTTCTGGCCGGGTTTCTTTTTTTGCACAGTGAGTAGGTACCCATCTACTTATTCACTAGCCTTTTTGGGATTATTTCATGTGCTACCTATCATTTTTTAATTAGGCCAAGCTCGCCTTCCATCCTCAGACCACTGGACGTACAGCGATGCTCCACCGGTAAGTACATGGTGGACATCCCTCCCATACTCACAAAACGTCTTGCTAACGCTTTCTTTGCGTAAATACCTACAGGTAGGGAGTGGAATTCCTTACCGGACTATGTGTTTCTTGATAGCTACAACCTGGGAGTCTTTAAGTCATGAGTTAATAGGTTACTTCTGAGCAAGCATTGTCCATAATTGTCGACGACATCATCGCTTACCATCAGGGTGAGTTACTCAATCGCGAGCATATCAATTATAAAAAAAAACCTGTTTATTTTTCATAATCAAAAGGTATTTGGTTGCGATTGATAAAACTTGATTACCTGCGACTTATTCAGTTAAACGTGCTACACTTAAGTAGGTAGGTACATAGGTACTGTGGGACCCCAAGGCCCATACGGCCTGCAGGGATCCTGGGACGTTCTACTTAGTAGTTTCAGGGTAGAGCTAGGTCTCACTCGCTGGCAACGCGAGAGTGCGGTGTATAAAAGGGCAACTGGCTACAGGTGGTTAAGAAAAGAGATGAGGGCGCGATAGACTCCATATTGATTTTTATAAGAATTACGTGTGTGCCCACTTGCAAGGGCAAAACTCCAGTCTCACATCAAACCTATGCTTTTAATATATACTTGAACGACTCCTCAATATTCTTAACTGCCAGCTAAAGGCCGGTGCAGACCCGCTGAGTTTAGGCTGTGTTTACAATCGCCACAGTACCTACTTATTGTCAGGATCTTTTCTCACGTGAAAAATTAAAATGTCGGAAGTTGACATTATTGTGCTATAATTAACTAAAGTAGTAAAACGCTAAAAATCTAGGCGTCCATATGGACACTAACCTCTCTTGGGAAGTACATATTGCAGATGTTAGTAAGAGGGTCTTCTACTCTTTTCAGTCTCTTAAACCTCTCCAAAAATTCTTACCATTTCACACTAAGGTCACTCTTGCTTAATCTCTTCTCCTACCCCTAATAGACTATGCGGATGTCTGTTTTCTAGATGCTACGGAGGTACTCCTAAATAAACTCGAGCGACTGCAGAACTTGTGCATCCGCTTCACTTTTGGCCTCCGCATATACGACCATGTGTCGGAGTTTCGGACCAAATTGAGGTGGCTGACGATTCGGCGTTGGCGAGATACCCATACCCTATCTCTTCTTTATACTATCCTGCACAATCCTTTTTCTCCTCAATACCTTCGTGAACGGTTTGAGTACTTCATCCCGAGGGGTAAACCCTGTTGAACTGTCAATTCTCTTCTCCTTCGTACTCCGCGTCACACTTCCAGCCGCTATAATGGCTCCTTTTCTGTTACTGCAGTGCGTCTCTGGAACTCTCTCCCACACTCACTACGCGCCACTCAGTCCTTCTCTAGATGTCTTCAAGAAGAAAATCAAAGAGCACTTCCTTTCAAAATGACATAATATTAGTATATGTTGGTATTTACTAGTATGTAGGTATAATATATATTTGGAATTATTTATGTAGGTTTACTCGTATATGTTTTGTGCACTGGATCCTACCCTCAAATGTGATCTTTCTCTATCACTCAAAGGTTTGCTGGGAGAAAATTCAACATTGAGGTAAGCTCGCCTTTGTACATGCATTGTGTAACCACTAAGTACTATGTGAAATTTTTGGCGTACAATAAAGAATTAAGATTAAGTAGTAGGTTAGTACCCGTAACGCCCCTCATTAGCAGACACAATTAAAAACCTATTGTCGCGACTCCTTAAGGAGACGCGAGGGGCCTGACGGATTAAATAGTTATTTAATCCGTCAGGCCCCTCGCGCGCGCCCCCCCTCTTTATATTAGTATCTTTGTTAAAAGTATATTTGTAACTGTGTGTGTTTATTTATTGGTGAGATTCTAATGTTTTTTTTGCTTAGGTAGTTTTTAGTATTTATTGTTGACTCTCTATACGTCTTGGTATAGACTGTTAGTGTAAATATTATATTGTTATTTAAAATAACTAAAAAACTTACCAATTGCATTTATAGAAACAGAAAATCCCACAAAATGAACCACCTCTCTCCCCAAAAAAGTCCCACCTTCCCCAGCGTCTCATTACCCACTTAAAGATAACTTATACTTACAAGTTACATAACACCACAGTTTCACAGTCAGTTATTAAGTGAATTATTATAATTACACTTAGCCTCTGCCAGTTGAGAACAACTTAGTTCACTTATCTCATTCTTGCGGCGGTAAAAGTTTTCACAGCGAATTTCTATGTTTTTGTTTTTAATAAAAATGTTTACGGCCCCTGCATCGCTTTGCCACTGCGAGGATTCTGGTTCGTTTTGGTTTTTTTGCAGTTGAGATTGCATTTGAATATAAGTATGAATCTATTAGGCTAGGGGAAATCATTGAGAATCGTCGACCAAAGTTTTAAGAAGCGTGAGTCCATCTGATGGCAACTCCGCCTCGAAAAGATGCGATCTCTGGCGAGAGAAGCTCGGTCCACCTACTTAACTATTTCATCAAGCCATCGGAGAGCCTTCCGCCTGGGCACTCGTTGTCGTGGCCGACCTGGAAAACTATAAATACTTGTACGGAGTCTTCGTATTCAGGTCAGTCGCAGTAAAGACAACCTCCACAGGTGGGGACTCTCAGATAGCTCCGATCTTCGGTGTTTATGCAGCATCTCTCCGCAGACCATGGCCCACCTACCCTCTCATCTTACGCCGCAGCTCTGTCGCCTGTAGTACATGTGAGGACCTTATGGCTGCGTCAGCGAATGTTGTTGTCGTCGCTGAATACTGGGACCAAACATTAATTATATTTAAAAAAAAAGTGCCATCGACACGCTAAGAAGAAGATGGCGAATCGTTTAGAAAAGACTTGAGTTGTAATGAGAATCTCATGTATGCACATAAAAATATTAATCTGTTTAAAAGATACAGTGATATCCATAGCATAAATACTAGGAACAAACACAAATTTATTGTACCTAAAACCAGGCTCAAGAAAAATATAGGTGGTTCGTATAGATGCCAATGTATACGTTTCTATAATAAACTTCCTAGCCAAATTCAAGAACTAAGCATAAATAAATTTAAATCATTTATTAAACGTAAGCTGTGCCAGAAAGCTTTTTACACAATTAATGACTTTCTTGAGGACAAAAAGGCGTGGGATTGAGCTGCTCCAATGATATACATGAGCCATTGTTTTCATATGCACTACTTACTGATGAAATTTTTTTATATATTTTTTTTAATATTCATTTTTGACATGAATACTTGTATAGTGTATATTATATTATATTTAAAAAATTTTTTTTTTTTGATTGACATTTTATTATTATTATTTTTTTTTGACTTGAACACTTTGTTAAGTATTATATTTATTTTTAATTTTTTATTGACATATTATTATTACTATTTTTTTTGACACGAATATTTACTTTGTAAAGTATTATATTTTTAATTTTTATTGATTACTTAATTATTGTAAATGTGAGGACTATGTGGGTTATTATTATTATTTTCTTCTCCTTTTTACAGTAATTTTTAACGTTGTCTGACAGTTTGAGTACTTTTGCGGCCTACCCAAATGTCTTTTCTTTGGTATTGTTCGTCAAGTCGTTGAGCTCCTTAGTGGTTTTTAAGTTGAGCTATTCGACTATTGACAAATGCTTGCACTGACTAGACAGATCCACTCAAATATGTTTGGTTCTTTCTTCAAAAGACCACTACAGACACTAAGCTGCATGGTCCTCATATAGAATAATGTGAATGCGAGAACTATGTATGTCGTTATATTCATGTAGATTTTATGATTGTCTGACAGTTTGAGTATTTTTGCGGCCTACTCAAATGTCTTTACTTTGGTATTGTTCGTCGGTCCGTTGAGCTCCTCAAAGTCCTGAGTTGAGCTTCGCGATGACTGACAAATGCTTGCACTGTCTGGACAGGTCCACTCGAATTTGTGTGTTGCTTTCTTCAAAAAGCTCATCCCAGACAAACGTACATGGTTCTCATATGATTTAACCAGTACACATTGTATGGATTTCAACACTTTAAAAGAGACTTTGACCTCTGAGTTTGTTTCGGTGTTTCTTCTCAGGGTAGTCAGCTAGGAAACACCGGCCTCATCTAGCTTAAACTGACAAAAAACATTGACGTGTAAAAGTGTTCCTTGTAACCTATTTACTGAATAAACATCATTTATCATTTAATGAAATTTGCGTGAATAAGTGTCTGGGTACGCTCAAGCTCATTCAATGACGATCAGAAGCTTAAGAAAGTATTAAGTAATGGTAAAGGTATGTAATATTTAAATGATTATAGAGATTCCGATTGCTGCACGTTGACAATTTATACCATAAGTATACCCACCGTTGTACAAGGTTATGGAACAAATAATGTTACGTAGATGAGCCTTCTTTTTAACATATTGTTTTTTTTTTTGTCTTAAATAAATATTCATCTGAATAAAACACCTGGAATGACGCAGCTTTACAGATAACCAGTAAACAGGTAACAAATCAAAAGTCATTTTTTCAAACTAGGCTGAGAGCCAGTACTTTTTGAACGTCAAAGTTCTACATAACGACAGTCCCCCTAAAACGCCCGCCCGTTATCACTTCCCAGTGTAATCAAATCTTATGTGGCTCGAATATGTCAGCCACCACTGACGGGGCCCATCGTGGCCGGTGTCTGCAAGCCTAGGGGTAGCGGATAAATTCTTAACATGAGTTACCGCACCCCTGGGTACTCAGGCAAGGAAGGAACAGGGGTGAGTTTTAGTCAGTAAGAGTCGGACACGCTCTCTCGCTCCACCCAGAGCAGGAGAAGTCTTTGGATGATTTCCCACCACCAAGAAAAAAAGGTGGCTTCTACAGCAAAAACAAAACATCAACTAAATCCTGCCGAACGTTGAGCACCTCACCTCAAGATGTAACCGGACCGCAGTAATCAAGCTGCGCCGAAATCTTCCAGCATTAAGCCCCAGGGCGCAATTAGCGCAAAGATAATAACTTACGACTTAAAACTAACATCTGAACGTTATGGAAAAGCCGATTGGGATGATTCATTTGCTTTCTTCAAAAGTATCCAGAATCCTTCTGCTGTTGGTATTCCTTTACTTCTCAAGCAGCCTGATGGAGGTGGTTGCATTTGTTTTAGTTCAGTCTGAGATTTGATGCCACCAACTGCTTTAGACTGCTTTTTTTTTGAGTCGTGACCTGTTTGTAACTTTTTTGTCGTTTTTTAGCGTTTAGTTTTTTTCACAGAAATCATATTTTTTCCTATAATTTAGTGAGTTATATTTTTGGAATCATCTCATCGAGCCCTTTCTTTTTATACCTCACATGACTATGTAAGTATGTCACAAAACTACGAATTAACTTACTTAACAGCAGCCACAATTTTTTATTTTTTTCAAAATTCATATAGCATACGTCACTTTTGAACTAAAGATAAATCTAATGAGTCCATGATACCTCATTTCTTAAAACCCTTTCAGCAAAACTGTAAAACCTAATTGTACATATTTTATTTATTAAATTATTTATTAGTTTAGCTAGGCATATTATGTATATTGTAATCAAACAGTGTGAGGTAAAATTAAAAAAAAATTGGTATAAACCTACTTAAACTCTAAATAACCGGCCAAGTGCGAGTGGAACTCGCACACGAAGGATTCCGTACCATAATCCGAATAAAAATAAATTTAAAGTTAAAGGGGCTTCTCGGGGAGCCCCATTTAATTTTTAATTTATTTTAATATTTGTTGATACAGTGGCAACAGAAATACACATTCTGTGAAAATGACAACTGTGTAGCTATTACGGATCGTAAGATACAGCCCGCTGACAGACAGACGGACAGTGCAGTCTTATTACTAGGGTCCCGTTGGTTACCCTTTGGGTACGGAATCCTAAAAAGTACAAAACTTTAAAAAGTCTCTTAGTTCGGTGTGCCTAGGATAGGCCTCTCCCAATGACTTCGACTATTGCCTGTAATGCGCTAACCTTCTCCAGTTCGGTCCTACTGTCAGTTATATTTAGTTTTCCCACCTTGTGTGTTGTCTACCTTGTCTTCTTTTGCCCTCCTTTGGGTACCATTCTGTGACTCTCTTGCTCCACTTCCCCATTTTAGAGTGCATTAGTATTTGGCCTGCCCACCTCTACTTCTGTTGGTCGATAAATGCCCAGGGGCGAGGTAACTCTTTCGAATTTATCCTGAACCCCCGCGCCTCCAGTTAGTTTAGTACTTATGTTCTGGAGTTTTGTTATTGACTTTAGATCGGTGTTTCTAATCTTATCCTGACGTTTATAACCGGTCACAGTACCTGTAACAATTGTTATAGATGTTACCACGGAATGCCCTTTTTTTTGTGGTGTGGGAAATCATTCAATGCCATCTCACGTTCTGGGTGGAGCGGGAGGGCGTGTCAGACTCTTACTGACTAAAACCCACCCCTGTTCCTTCCCTGCCCTGAGTACCCAGGGGCGCGGTAACTCGGTTTCGATTTATCCACAACCCCTGGGCAGTTTCCACAACCCTTGGGCAGACGGAATGCCCTTGGGTGACAATTTTAAGAAACTGAATTCTATACCGAAACTCACAAAACTTCCCCACCAACCCTTTAATACCAACTGTCAAAAATTAAACCGTTCAACTTATCCCCCGATGAGTAATGTCGTGAAGGTTGGTCGGCTCGCGATATGAGGCGTTACGGCACCATGGCGCATGCAGCGAACTGTGCCTAATGGCTCAAGTTTTTGTTACTCACTTAAATAATTGTGTTATTAATGTAATGAAGAGACTTTATTGTCTTTGGGAAGTTTGAAGGTTTGTTTTTAATGTTTTTCGGTATTTTTGTTTGGGTTTGTGAACACAATGACTTGGTCAAAGAATGAAAGAAAGAAAAAAATATATTTGTGCCTCACACAAGAACTTATCATAACTAAACTGTACGAGGGCCTTATTTTTTTTGGGTGGGAAATCATTCAATGACTTCTCCCACTCTGGGTGGAGCGGGAGGGCGTGTCAGACTCTTACTGACTAAAACCCACCCCTGTTCCTTTCCTGCCTGAGTGCCCAGGGGTGCGGTAACTGACTACCAGAATTTATCCGCTACCCCTAGGCATGCAGGCACCGGCCACGATGGGCCCCGTCAGTGGTGGCTGACACTAATCTCTTTGAGGCGCGCGTGGAACACTACGCGCCGTCGACTCACGGGCCTGGTGCTGATCGGACGGCGAGCTACCCACTGCTCGTCGTCCGCAGGCCCGGGAAGCTGTACGAGGCCTAACTCAGCATTTGCTACGATATTTAAAAAAAACAATAAATAATGCAGCGCTGGTATTCTGCTAGGGCCCGCTGTGATGCCACGGACACACTGACTTACTAAAATAACATAAAAAATAAAAATGTTCTTTCTAAAACATCACTTTAAGTTTCGGGGTCTTCTGAAAGCATAATGAATAAATTGTAAAGTAGACCTATACCTTAATGCTGAGGGCATTAAGGTATAGGTCTAGGTAGGTAGGCCTGTCTCATCGAATTCCAAAGCGTAGCCGTAATAAAAAAAAATAAAAAAAACGCTCGTAGCAGGGAGGTCTACGACGTAGGCCCTAGCGTAGTCAAAATCTGTACTATTTCATGGTGCACGCTTTTTAAAAGTTAAATTTTAATGATACGAGTATGAGCAAAATAGTTATTGTTTATGAAAGTCTAGGTAATTTTCTTTCTTCAATTAATTGAGTCAATTAGTTATTAATTAGTACGAGTATGTTATCTATAATTTCTTTGGCACGCCTTGTAGTCTAAACGGCTGGATGGATTTGAACAAATAAGGTCGTATATGGGTAAAAATTAAAAAACCTAAATCATCACATTTGTGATTAAACTAAAATTAATTCCACCAACTGCATCAGTCTGCTTGAAAAGTGACATAGTTGGAACTTTTAATGGTTTTTAATTGAACATCACGTCAAAACGACTTGTCTTATATCTTTGAAAAAAATATATGTTACTCTTGACAATTTACATCGTGATTTGATCTCAGAATATTTGAAATTATATTTTTATAACATAGTGTAATTAATTTGTAAAAGTTATATCTAACTCGGATTAAAAATTGAGAATCACACAAAAACTATAAAGCGTATTTTTGTGAAACCTTCACCATTTAAAAGATTATTTAATTATTTATAATTTAGTAAACCTGTTGTTTTATCACTACATAGTATAAAACAAAGTTGCTTTCTCTGTCCCTAAACCCCTATGTATGCTTAAATCTTTAAAACTACGCAACGGATTTTGATGCGGTTTTAATAGATAGAGTGATTGAAGAGGAAGGTTTATATGTATAATTTGTACCCGAGCGAAGCTGGGGCGGGTCGCTAGTGTGTAATAAATTAATAATGCGTCTAATTTCGGACAGCGCTCCTTGATGGGCGAGTCCTATTACTGGGTGGACATACGACGCGTTTCGTAAGCTCAGCGCAGAACACGCAAGCTAACTACTCAAGGTCGTTGGCAGCTAATAGCGCCTTAAGTTGTTTTTTGCAGTCAAGCGTTTAGTTTTTTTTAATGATTAGCTGTTTTTGAGCCTATGTGGCATATGTAAGTTTTTGAATTTTTTGTTGTAATTATGTATGTATAGGTAAAATATAAACAAATAATTTCTAAATAATAAATCAATTACAATACCACACCACCCATAACAAAATTACCCCACCCCAGTCTTAGCACTACGCCGAGGCACCATTACCTATCAAATGTCCCATAAACACCCATAAAACACATAAATTCCCATTAAAAACATTAGAATACTACTCGGCGGATATCATGGTGTTTCTACGGAGAATATGGCAGCTCTTTTATAAGACCGTGGGGAATTAATGGTTTTATTCTTTTTCTCTTAAGGGTGGGTGGGGAGGGGGGTGTTGGTAAGGGTAGTAGTAAGGCAGATGGGTAGCAGAGTGTTTGGTTTAGTGGTTGTAAGTGTGAGATTTTTGGGTATGATTTTCATGAGTCGAAAATGCATCATCATTCTCCTGCCCTTATCCCAATTTATTTGGGGTCGGCGCAACATGTCTTTTTCTTCCATACTCCTCTATTACTCGTCGACATACACATATATATATATATATATTTATATATATATATATGTGTATGTCGACGAGTATATTTATATATATATATATATATGTGTATATAGATAAACGCTATTTATCAAAGGCTGTTTCAAATTTTGGTTTCCATTTAAATCTGCTCGGAATAAATAAAATATAATAAAAATGTCGTTACTTACAATTTTATAAACTGTATTAGGTATGAAAACACTTCAATATTTACAACTACAAGACTTCCAAAAAAAATCTTCAGCTCTTTTTTTAGGGTTCTGTAGTCCTAATGAGGACAAGGAACTCATACTGTTTCGGTCTGTGCGTCTGTCCGTTCGAGGCATAGCTGAGAGATTGTTACGACTGTAACGGACGACTACGGAACCCTACACTGCGTGGCCTGACACGCACCTGGCCTTTTTTTTCTAAATCATTGATAGAAAGAAACAAAGAACACCCACACCGACTTTCGAAATTGTTTTTGTGTTTCTTTTGGAAGTCAGTTGTATTTTTTTTAAATTGTTGTACCCCATATCTGAAACTAAATAGTAAAGCTATACCCGAATTGATAGCCTCAAAAACATGGAATTTAACATAATTGGTGAAATTAGGGTGTTAATTCAGTGTCAGGCTGAACTGTACAAAGCTGTGTACGTCTTTAGAGCGTATCAGCGTGATGTTACGTTATGAAGTGGTGTAAACTGTGTTTGCTGTCATTTATTGAACATTTCCATTGTCTGTCTCCGAAGTTCTTCATCAGATCTTTACCAAATTTAAATGGAACCACCTGGAAAGTATACCCTTTCAAACGAAAACATAGTTTTCCAAATCGGTCCCGGCGTCTTCGAGTAATCGGGGTTCCATTGTCTATCTCCGAAGTTATTCATCAGATCTTTACCAAATTTAAACTGAACCACCTGGAAAGTATACCCTTTCAAACGAAAACATAGTTTTCCAAATCGGTCCCAGCGTCTTCGAGTAATCGGGGAACATACATAAAAAATAAAATATTCCGACGAATTGAGAACCTCCTATTTTTTGAAGTCGATTAAAATGTCAAAAAAAATTAGAATTGACATGAGCTAACTACTGAAATGTAACGTGGTCAATTACATTTCATTCAATCAATCAGTGTAGCCTTTTTCCAACTGCGTTGGAGTCAGGATTCACACTAGCTTCCGCCAGCGGTTTCGTCCACGTAGAATTAGTATGTCTCCCACTATAAATTATAGCCTATGTGCTATTCCAGACTATAATCTATATCTTTGTCAAATTTCAACGAGATTCGTTCAGCCGTACTGGCGTGATGGAGGCACAAACATCCAAATTTTCGCATTTATAATATTAGTAGGAAGTGGGATAGAACGACTTCCTTTCTGACCTCCACAAGTCAGATACTGGTCACACTACCACGAAACACGATATGTTGTCAATACCATAATGTTTAACATTTTTAACCCACGAGCATTTAGGCGAGCCACAGCCTCCCAAAAAACCGGTCAAGTGCGTATCGAACATCGCACATTTAGGGTTCCGTACCAAATGAGGGAAATAACAAAGAAAAAAATCAGATTAATCAATATATTGGTATTCGTTAGTAAAATATACGTAATAATAAACATTATCACCAAATTTCAAGTTCAAAAATTCTTCGTAACAAAAGTTTTTGACAGACGACAGACAGAGACGGACACGTGAGTGACAACGATAGGGTTCCGTTTGGACCCTCTGGGTACCCTAAAAAATGAGAACGATACAAAACGTTGAAATTATTGCGTGACGTCACACCTATGTCAAAAACGTACCACTTTTTACCTAGAATTGACGTAACAAGCCCGCTCTCCTGAAAACGGACGCGTTTAGTCTTTGTAAATTTTATTGGTTTTGTAAAGCAAAAAATACCTACGTGGCCAATATTTTTTAACCGACTTTCGAAAAAGGAGGAGGTTCTATGTTCGGCTGTATGAATTTTTTTAAATTTTTTTTTGTGTATATCCGCCGGATTCACCGTCAGTTGTGGACCGTTTTTCAAAAATCTTTTTTATTCGAAAGCATATACTCCCAAGGTGGTCCCATATAAATTTTATCGAAATCACTTCAGCGCTTTTGAGAAACTGAACATATACGTATACCTACGAGTAGATGACGTTTTTGTTTTCTCCAATTACGAGTATGTTTAAATTCCACTTTCTATGTTTTTGGGGTTTTTAGTTCTGGGGTAAAACGACTAAAAATTGAATAATAAAAAACTGACTTCCAAAAAAGAAAATACACTAAAAATTAAAAATGAACTTTAATTTTGGAAGTCGGTGTCAAATAACGAAAAAATAAAATACAAAAACCGACTTCCGAAATTAAAGTTATTTATTAATTTTAGTGTACTTATTTTCTTTTTTGGAAGTCGGTTGTTTTTTTCGTAAAAAAGTTTTTGATAATCTTATTACTATTTTTGTACCCCAAAATCATCTCCATTTTGAAAGTTAGCATTGGCCACTGTACACAACGTATCCTCCCAAACGCCTATCGATTCTACCCTCCGGAGAAAAAGAAAAACAAAGCATTTTAATATGAGCACAATATCATGAGATCTTTATTTATAATAGCAATAACATGTTCAATAATGACTGAGTCGTTTCTGGCCAGTGTTGGTGGAGCTCTGTGTGGCTGGTGTGAAGGAAACCGTAGAGATATTTTATTTAGATAATATCTTTAGATAGCTCACAAAATTAATTATCAGATATATAGTTCAACCGTAACATATAATTTATGAATTAATTAGTAGAATGCATTCCACAAGACTAATTAAAAAAGCTTTTCCACACCCATAATCGAAAACTCGCTCCGACTTCTAACGCTTTTGGCTTGCAATGTCGTACTAGTGCATAAAAGCGTCCCCACAAACCATTATTTTCGAGTAGGTACCTAAATGTATTGAAAAACGTCATTTGACACTTGTGGGCAATTGTCATTGCCAAGCCTTGAGCTTTCACAGGCCAAGAGAACTTAAAACCTTGGAATAAAAGTACAACAAGTGACTAAACTTTAGATCTGATTTTTAATAGATACATAGAACATATTGGAAGTACCTACCTTTTTTACCGATGTTTATTTTAATACCAAACAAAATTAAATATATAAATAACTAAACAATATTTCGAGCAAAATCTATAAATTATTGTGAGGGTCAGTAACAATTTTTTTGTATTAAAAAAAAGAAAAATCGGGTAAATTAAAATTTTTAGGGTTCCGTAGTCAACAAGGAACCCTTAAAGTTTCGCCATGTCCGTCTGTCCATCCGTCCGCAGCTTAGCTCAGAGACTCTTAGTACTAGGAAGCTATAATTTGGTATGGAAATACATAATAATCACGCCGACAAAGTAGTAAAATTAAATCATGAAAAAAAAATGGGGGGTAGTGTTGGATACGCCATTTAAAAAATATTACGGATTTGTGAAAACCATTTTTCGATTCAGTCCGTTTGCAGTCGTTTAAATTGCAAATTTTTGTTAGAGTCAAGTAAATGCCAGCTAAATGATTGCTTTTGGATATGTGAAACAATTCACGGCTGTAGTATATATATAACGAAATTAAAAGGAAAACTATCACGGCTAAGTTAGCTCTGTTAGTTTTAGAGTATTAGTCGCCCAACTTATAAAATATTTCTACGTGTTCAATTTCCTACAAAATACAAGAAAAGAATTACTTAGCTGAAGTACGGTCTACGGAACCGTACCTTGCGCGTGGCCCGTCACGCTCTTGGCTGGTTTTTCTATTCTATATGGTCAGAGACTTGTTTTTTATTTACTTTGTCAGGGACTTAATAACGAAGCAGGTCAATAATTCTCTTTACCAGCCAGCAAAACTGACAGCAACTAGGTATGAATTTTACCACTCAACACCATCGCCCGTCCAGTCGTCCCCACAGCTCAACTTACAGCAGGCAGTGTGGCGCGATTTATCGCCGGCCCGGGTTCGGTTCCCGGTCACGTCCGCGTGTCCGTCACGAATGATACGATGATTTGACCCGGTGACGTGCCGGACAGCCGGACGATTCGGCAGGGTAGGTAGCGTATGATAGGCGTCCGGGTTTTGGGAAATAGTGGTTGGATAGCTCAGGAATGAGAGCGACTTTGCCCAACTGTGATGAAGGCAAAATGAGAGGTAATGTTTTTGGCTGAATGCTTTTGCAAGTAATGGTTTTACAAGGTTGTGATTCTTTCAAACCGGACAAGTACGAGTCGGACTAACGCATGAAGGGTTCCGTACCTTCGTGCAAATACGCGTCTACTTGTTGCCATTATTACCAGCCAAAACAGGGTGTATTTCTATAGCCGCTAGGGAGCCCCGTTCAATTTTTAATTTATATTTTATTATTTGTTGTTATAGCGGCAACAGAAACAAAAATTCTGTAAAAAAATCAACTGTCTATCTATAACGGCTCATGAGATAAAGCTCAAACAGCCCAGCAAAAAACCCAAAAAAAAACACGTTTCTTTTATTTGGGTTTTATTTTCAGTTTATGGTACGGAACCCATCGTGTGCGAGTCCGACTCGCACTTGGCCGGTTTTTTTTTCTATTGCGATGATGTGGTCGACGATGGAGCAAGCTTGTCTAGAAGCAACTTAATCACTCTTGACTTAAAGACCCCCAGTTTGTAGCTATCAGGAAACACAGACTCCAGCAGGGAATTCCACTTCTTAAGGCGTATATATCCGCCAAGTGGCGCCCTCATTGAATAAAATTCCTATCTTAGCATAGAAAATAAAGACAAACAAACAATACTAAAAATGTTTCGTATCCAAAGTAGTAAGCAAAAGTACCAAAAACGGCCATTTTTGACACTTTTGCTGACTACTTTGGATATGAAACACTTTGAGTCCGGTTTTAACAACGTAAAAATACCTTATCCTATTTGTAACAAACGCAACATAGGATTATTTAATCTTTATTTTCTATGCTAAGATAGGAATTTTTATTCAATGAGGGCGCCACTTACGGGGATGTAGGCCCTTAACAGCTTACTCACAATGAATGTGTTCCCAAATCTTGTACTGAAGCATAACATTATCAACACAGCACCTCTCCAAGACAGTCGGCTATCTCCCTGCCATCTTCCTCCACACCAGCCCATAAATCGTTCAGCCATCTCCTCTGCTGACGAGTTTCAGTTTTTATAGCCTTGCCTACCCTTACGGGGGCTAGCATGAGGGTACGTGTCATATATTGTCTGTTTGTACGCTGTGCATTATACTGGGGCGTGAGATGCATTCTCTAGTGATTTATGTCGTAATATCATTTTATGGATTGAAGGGAGATGGATATTGTTTTGGGTGATAATGGGGATAAAATAAAAATAAATCTGTTTAGTTCGTAAGTTAATAATTAATAATAATAATTTCTTCACTTAGACACACATATTACAAAATTGAAAAATTACAATGTAAAACTTAGAACTCGTAGCTTAAAGTTTGTAAATACATGAAGATCGGGATATTCTGCATCCGAACTAGGCGGTAGCCTGTATCTCGGATTGCATTTCCTCCCCCTTAAAAATATTGTGCACCTTTATTAGCCATTTGTAAAGATTTTTATACAATAATTAAATAATATTTCCATGTCATGTGTATGAGTAAATTACTGTGTATAAAACGAGAACACATGTTAAGAGTTGGTGTATAATGTATCTGTTTATGTGATGTGAGCGATATACATACCTACATTTATTAGATTAGGAATTTAGTTAAAAATAAATATGAAAGTGAGTTAGATTAACAAAAAGTATTGTATACGTCGATAATGCTATAGCAAATCAATGAAAAATGACAAAGATATAACGCATCAAAGTTCAGGAGTGCCGCTTGTTACTTCACAATAAAGTGGTACAATTTTAACTCAAGTGTGACGCCATGTAAAATTTCAACGCACTATATCATCTTAATTTTTTGTTTACTTCAAAAAGGATAAAAATACATGTCCTATACTTTTTGGCTATCAAACTGACGGATTAAATAGACTTTTGTAGTCATCAACCCAATTTTGATGGAAGAGATTTGGGATAATAAAGAAACCTTCTCATACTTCTAGTTTTGTTCATTCTTCCTTTCATATACAGTCCATCCTTCTGTGGAATGCGCTTCCCCTCAATATCAGGACGGCCACCAGTCATTATGCATTTAAGCGAAAGTTGCGGAATTACCTTCTTAACAAGTAAAGGAGTCGTCTCAAAATCCTTATCTCTAACTTTATATACTCGTATATTATTTTTATATATGTAGGTATTTTATATTAAATATTTTAACTATATATATATACTTTCGTAACTATTTTCGTCTTAGTATTATTTTTGTTCAGTTAATGCATCTGCCATGTTATCTCTCCACCACCCTTGGTCGACTGGTAGAGAATGCCTAAGGTTTGTACATTTGTGTTGCATGAAGTTTTAATAAATAAATAAAATTTGGATGGTAAAAAAAAATTCTTGGTCGAAGCACGAAAACCAGTTTGCAGATAGAAAATAGGCAGAGGCATAACCATCAAACATCTTCTAATTGAAAAGGTAAAAAAAACTTTTTACAAAAGAAATACTATGGACTTCCACATAAAACATTAAAAACCGGTCAAGTGCTAGTCAGACTTGCACACGAAGGGTTCCGTACCATAACTCGCCGCCCGATCAGCACCAGGCCCGAGAGTCGACGGAGCGTAGTGTTCCACGCGCGCCTCAAAGAGTTGTCAGCAAAGGACGGGGCCTGCCACGGCCAATGCCTGCCCGGGGGTTGAGGATAAATTCGAAAGAGTTACCTCGCCCCTGGGCACGTAGGGCAGGGAGGAACAGGGGTGGGTTTTAGTCAGTAAGAGTCTGACACGCCCTTCCGCTCCACCCTAGAGCGGAAGAAGTCATAAGATGATTTCCCACCCCCCCAAAAAAAAAAAAAAAAGGGTTCCGTACCATAAGCTAAAATAAGACACGTTTCTTGTATCCCTTTAATTTTTAATTTATTATTATTTTTGTTATAGCGGCAACAGAAATATACATTTGGTGAAAATTTTAAACTCTCTATCTATTACGGATCATGAGATACAGCCCGCTGACAGACGGATGGACAGCGGAGTCTTAGTTATAGGGTCGCGTTGGTTACCCTTTGGGTACGGAACCCTAAGTACAAAATAACTTTAATTTCAGTAGATAATATACATTAAATAACCTTATTAAAGAACTAATACTAATTTGGTACCACAACTAAACAGTGGAAAATAAAAAACAAACTTTTTACAAAAAAGTACAACCGGCTTCTCCTTTTTTTTTAATTCGGTTAAAAATAAATCAATATCTTTTTCGTAAACCACACGGGATCCATAAAAAAACGCCAATTAAAATGACAAAATACAAGGAAATAGCACAACACAAAATATTAGGTACCTTATATAGCTACTTCTAACCACCGCACCGTTTCAAGTAGCTCTCATGATACCTAGAAGAAAATGCTATGAAGTCGTGGAAAACTATTCATGTCAATAACACGGTACAATTTATATCTACAACTTTTCTGGGAATTAGCGCCAAAATAAAAGAAAATATTTAGCAATCACAATAAAAACCTTAAACACACCAAAAATCGTTTAACAAACATTTAAATGTACATCAAAACAGTCCCGTTGTTTATTGCAAATTAAATGCAATTTAACCCTCAAAAAGCATTCGAAATTCCACAACAAATTCTGTACCAAATTGGTGGAGGATCTAGCCACGATGTTT
The DNA here is from genome assembly GCA_951329385.1 of Polia nebulosa. Lineage (NCBI taxonomy): Eukaryota > Metazoa > Arthropoda > Insecta > Lepidoptera > Noctuidae > Polia > Polia nebulosa. The sequence goes on from OX589597.1 coordinate 31,449,302, forward strand.
ATAAAGGGGAGAAGGGGGCTAAAGTAACCCATTTGAATGCATACTTGTCCGTCACTCAAGGCGATATCGGGCCGGAGCGCGCGCTGAGCGTGTTACAAACCGGCAAATTTACCTCCGACCCCCGCACCCCCCGATTTATTCAGTGAAACAGAACTCGGCGGATATAACTGCCGAGTTATCGGAGTTCTTTGTTAACTGGTCGCTTGCTCGTACAAGCTAACTTGTCACATACGCGATTAAGCCCGATTGTGATGTAGGCTTGCAGGATAACTGTTGATTTGATTTTATGTCACACCAAAACGTCTGTCTGTACGTTTATTGCTTATAAAGTCTCGTTAGCTTACGTTGTGTATCGACAAATAAAATTGCGTGTTAAACTGTTATGACCCCAACTGGATTGTGCTGCGAATGACAATTATTTTTTTCTTTTTTAAGTGGATCTCTTTTGTATTGGTTTTTGTGTTCTGTCTTCGTGTGGAGTGATTGTGTTTGGCTATTCTGGGTTTTATTATTTTGGTAATGATTTACGGAGCTGGTGAAAATGTTTTTACTAACATTATTTTATGATAAGCTGTGTCTGCAGATCGAATCTTTCAATTGTTTAAGTCATCTACCGGCCACTAACTGCAAAGCTACGTACTGCCTGTGGTAAGTGGCCAGTAGGCAGCCTGTGTAATTTACTGAAATATTTAACTTACGAGTCACGAGTCTAACTTTCCAAAAACATAGGATTGATAAACTTCAATCACGGAAATTACATCAACAGTTTCGGGGAATTTGGTTAAAAGCCAAGACAAAAGTGACGACGCACACTATTATTGAGGAACATCACCATTACGTCACAGCCTTCAACAAAAACACGCAGAGGAACTCAAACTCGATTTCACAAATCACCGAACCGACCCATCTGTTTATTGGCGCTGATACCCAAGCTATTGTACCTTTTTCCCAAATAGAAATGAACAAAAACAATTCCTACTCCCGATATCATCAACACCGCTCGGAACACATTCTATTCGACAAACTTCGGCCAAAACTTCTGCACCCCAAACGCACAATAAATAAGGAGGGGGGAGGCACAACAAAAACTCTCGCAGCCATCACCTCGCCGCGTCACCCTGCTCAGATTTCATTACCATAAAGAACTGGAAGCCTTAAAACCCCCCGGCTGTGTAAAAGGTGACGAATACCGACCAGTCCAACAAGACCCCTCTTTTTCCCCGGCTTCCCCCCTGCTCCCCAACTATTTCTACGGCGAGAACGGTTCGGTAGGTCTTGCTTGATCGGTCGCTGGAAATCCCTAAGCGGGCCAGTCCCGGCGTCGAAATGTGCCGTAAATCGTCATAAAACTGTCTGAATCCATGATGTGACGCTGCCCGAGGGTAATTAAACGGGAATTTATAGTTTTGCGCGAGTTACCCCTGCTTCCCCCTTTGGTTTGCCAACGTCTCATCTTGACGATCGAAACCCGCGTTTTTGTTGGTGATCGTGTCATCTTTTTAGGAAAATTCTTGTAAATGTTAACTCATTCTATAATAGATTTTCCTTCAATACTTACGATGGTATCTATGTTTCGTTGTTATTTTGTGTGCGAAATTACTTATCCAGGGTTATAGACGCTTGTATAGCTTTCAAACTATTTTCAATTTCGAATAAGTTAATTGTTTTTCGTATCTTTTATTTTTTACAGCTCGCGAAAAAAGAGAAAATACTATATACTTTTATTTTTAGGAGGTATACAGTTAAACGGTCCCGGAAAAATAAGTTAATCCAACTTAATTTACCTCATCAAACAAACCTCTTATTTCTCAAGCGCTCACCTCTCGTCACCCGTAAAGTGTGCTGCTTTAAATCGCAATTATTTTCAAAGAAATATTTCCGTATGTCCTCGACTAAATCTCAGGAACCCAGATTTAGTGGCATGCAAATCCGGGGGATGCCGCGTGGAACATAATTAGCGTCTCGCTGTTCGGGCTGTTATGCCCACGGTCCCACACCCCAGCGGTGGGGTATGGCAGGATAGATTACGGAGACATTAGACGACTTAGTGATGGCAGATGAGGTGGCTAAGTCAACTTTATTGTGAAGATCTTGCGTTATTTTTAAGAGGATTTTTTTGGTCTTATTTGGGTTTTTATGTAGACGGGGAGTTTTTAAGTTAAGAGTGAATAGGTTACTTTAAGGCGCAATTATACGACTTTTAATGGTTTTTAATTGAACATCACGTCTAAACGACTAGTTCTATTTCTTTTAAAAAATATATGTTACTCTAAACAATTGCCGTCGTAATTTGATCTCAGAATATTTGAAATTATATTTTTATAACGTAGTGTAATTAATTTGTAAAGTTATGTCTAACGCGAATAAAAAATTGAGAATCACGCCAAAACTATAAAGCGTATTTTTATGAAACTTTCACCATTTTAAAGATCATTTAATTATTTATAATTTAGTCTCAGTGTTTTTGTTTAATAGCTGTTGTTTTATGTGTAATAAATTAATAATGAGTCTAATTTCGGACAGCGCTTCTTGATGGGCGAGTCCTATTACTGGGTGGACATACGGACACGCTACGTGAGCTCAGCGCAGAACATGCAAGCTATCCACTCAAGGTCATTGGCACCTAATAGCGCCTTAAGGCAAGCGTGCTCCATTGACCATAGATACATCGCTTGCCATTAGGTGAGATGGTCAAACAGAAAAAAAAAACTTCTGATTCTGGTGGACAAAGTATCTAAGTACTTACTATATCTAGGTATTTGAGTTCACAGTAAGTACTAGTTAAGTAAGAGACACAAAATTATGATGCAGTAGACATCTAGGCATGATCGAAAACGTCGTGAAAGTTATCTTAGGTATTCTAATGCAGATTGGTCTTGATATTCCTTTAATTTAATGATTTCATTTCTCAGTAGTTAGTTTCCATTTTATTATGTGGTTCATCTTCATAATAACCATAATTTAAAACATCTCTGTCAGTTTAATCATGCACACCTTTTTCTTTCATAATGGGAAATCATCAAACAACTTCTCCTGGAGCTCTGGGTGGAGCGGGTGGGCGTGTAAGACTCTTACTGGCTTAAACCCACTCGTGTTCCTTGTCTGTGCCAGGGACAAGGCAACCTGGCAGAACTTTGGTAGGTACTTTTAGTTCCAAAATGATGCACAATATCAGAGCAATATTACCCACCCTCAATTTATACAGCCGGCTTACACTGTGCGTAGTAATTACTGCCGCAGGAGCAGCACGAAGCGAAATACATCTCATCACCCAAAAGAAAACACTGCAATCACCGCTTGCCTCTAAAACTTGATGACAGCATTCACAATAACCCTTGTTTTAAGCAGAATAGCGCTTTAAACGTAATATTAAAGGTATTAAGTGCATACGCGTAGCATATTCGCTGTACGGAGCAATTAGATGTATAAATAAATTCGTATAAGCGCCGACAGATGGCGCGTACGCGTTCCGCCATCTTGTGCGATATTCATAGGTGATCTAATTAGGCCACTGTTTTGTATTGTTTATTTTTGTTTGATATTAACGTTGTGCAGTTGTGTTTAAAGGGCTGTTTTGTTAATAAATGTGGGTAGGTGAAGTGCTTAGTTATGGGGTGTATAAGGGGTAGGTAGGAGTCTAAACAAAGTGCGTCACGAATGAGATTATAATTAAATTGAATGATAATCGTTGTTATTAATATCATATCCGGCTGCAGTTAACTGTATTTCCATTGTCTTTTCTTTTTTTTTATTGCTTTACCAAACCAATTAAAAATGACAAAGATAAAACGCATCAAAGTTCAGGAGTGGGGGCTCGTTACGTCACTTGGGTGGTAAAAAGTGTCGCGCAGCGTGACATCATGCGAGACTTCAACGCACTGTATCGCCCTCATTTTTTTTTTCGTGACTAAAGAAAAACTATGAGTCCAATATTTTTTGGTTATTTAAGTGACGGACAAATTAGATTTTTTTAGTAAACCTCCCCCATTATGATGCAAAAATTTAATTAATTACTTTAATTTTCTTAAATGAAGTAGTGTAGGTAACCTAACTAATCCTACTCATCATCAGCCTAGTCTTTTCCCAACTATCTTGGGTCGGCTTCCAGTCTAACCGGATGCAGCTGAATACCAGTATTTTACATGGAGCGACTGCCTATCTGACCTCCACAACCCAGTTACTGGGTAATACGATACCCCTTGGTAAGACTGGTTGTCAGACTTTCGGGCTTCTGACGACCCGTAACGACTGTCAAAGATCCACGATTGACAACCGGGACCAACGGCTTAACGTGCTTTCCGAGGCACGGAGGAGTCTCGGTATGTAAAGATGGTTACCCATCCATGGACTAACCCCGGCAAGCGTAGCTTAACCTGATAGATCGACCCGTGAGGCTGTTATTACTTTAGCCACGAGCTCCTCTTTACCTAACGAATCCTACTTATATAATTATTATGATATCCTATTAATATTACAATAATATATGAAAGTTTGGATGGATGAATGACTGGATGTTTGTTACTCAATCAACATTATACATTCGAAAAATAAATATGATTGTAAAGAAACACTAGTTAAGTGGATAAAACCACTTACGTATGAGGACACAGAAGCATTGTTATAACACGGAATTATTCATATACACACAGACACACACACCCACTTACTCTGACAGACACGCTCATACACACACACACACACACACTCACACAAACACACACACACTCAAACGCACACTCACAATTTAATTTTTTGATTTCTTTTAATTTCTTTTTTTGTTAGCCTAGACTTATTATTCTAAACAAAATTTTTACATTTTAAAAATATTGTGTTAATTATCACGCTATACAAAATAGGGAGGGGCGGAGTCTTCTACGAGTACTACAGGCATTATTTGTCTAAAAGAAGATTCCGAACAGAAAAATTTGTAAACCAATTATTTGACACAATAAATTTTATTTTATTTTTTTTATTTTTTTAATCAAAAAAATAAAATAAAATAAAATTCCGGCCAAGTACGAGTTGGAGTGGCACACGAAGGGTTCCATACCATAAACTTATAATAAACCCTGATTTTTTTTTGGGCTGTATCTCATTGTCCGTAATAAGTAGACAGTTGAAATTTTCACAGGATATGTATTTCTGTTGCCGCTATAACAACAAATAACTGTATAATCGCTGACAGACGAACAGACAGCGGAGTCTTAGTAATAGGGTGCCGTTGGTTACCCTTTGGGTACGGAACCCTAAAAACGCCAGAATAGCTGAACGGATCTGTATGAAATTTGGCACAGAGATTTATTATAGGTAGTCTGGAATAGCACTTGAGACGCTCGTGGCTAAAGTAATAACAGCCGCACGGGTCGAGCCATCAGGTTAAGCTACGCTTGCCGGGGTTGGTCCATGGATAGGTGACCATCTTTACATACCGAGACTTCTCCGTGCCTCGGAAAGCACGTTAAGCCATTGGTCCCGGCTGTCAATCGTGGATCTTTGACAGTCGTTACGCGTCGTCAGAAGCCCAAAAGCCTGACAGCCAGTCTTACCAAGGGGTATCGTATTACCCAGTAACTGGATTGTAGATGTCAGATAGGCAGTCACTCCATGTAAAATACTGGTATTCAGCTGCATCCGGTTAGACTGGAAGCCAACCCCAAGATAGTTGGGAAAAGGCTAGGCAGCGATTGAGTCTGGAATAACACTTATGCTATAATTTATAGTAGGGGAAAGTACGGTAGGACCCCAAGGCACCAGTACGGCCTGCAGGGATCCTGGGACGTTCTAGTAGTTTTAGAGTAGAGGTCTCACTCGCTGGCAACGCGAGAGTGCGGTGTATAAAAGGGCAACTGGCTACAGGTGGATAAAAAAGAGATGAGGGCGCGATAGGCTCTATATTGATTTTTTTATAAGAATTACATGTGTGCCCACTTGCAAGGGCAAAACTTCAGTCTCACATCAAACCTATGCTTTTAATATATACTCGAACGACTCCTCATTATTCTTAACGGCCAGCTAAAGGCCAGTGCAGACCCACTCAGTTTAGGCTGTGTCTACAATCGCCACAGTACTTACTAATTCCACGCGGGCGAAGTCACTGGCAGAAGCTAATTTGATCTAAATCTCTAAAAAAACACAAACTAACCGAATAAAATAAATACTTAAGTAACTCAATCTAATCAACTGTACCTTAGTCTAATCTTTATTCAACTTTATGTGACCCTTAATCGTGTAACGAAAAATTACCCCAAGAGACCATTAACGTTAGTCACCGAAATAATCAAGTAAGTAAATAGAAAAAGACAAAAACCCTGGCGAATAGGAATCGGCAATAACAATAGGCACTGTAACTAAACTCCTACACATTTGGCCCCTAATTTCCAATTAGCAAGCAGGTAGCGTAAAAAGACGCCATTAGTAGACGCTTCCCGATTTTCTGTTGGGGTTGCCAGCGTTTGGGTCAGGAATATCGGATGAATGCAGTTTGGGAAACGTGTTCCATGAATTTAATAGTGAAAACATTTGGTTTTTTAAATTATCTTCAATGTTTTATTTCATTTATTAGGGGAAATAAATAGTGACATATTACATTTTATAGAAAACAATACAATACAATATGATCAAATGTGTAATCAACAACATTTGCCACAATATACCTACTCATAATAAATCTTTGCAAAGCATGCGGTATTAAGTTTTTTTTTTTATAAAAAGTATACGTATAAGTACATAATTACTGTGTATCTGTGTACTTTTTCCCAAGTGGGTTTCCTTACATACCTTATTTTTTACTTTGTTAACGTTAATAAAAAACAATGTTCTATGTAATTCGTATGTGATAGTTTCAGAGTCAGTATGTTGGTACCTACATACTGAATCTCCGAAACTATCAAAAAAGTCTACTCTACTCATGAAGTGTGTTAATTATTTTATTCTATCAATCTTCCAAAAAAATCATAACACCGAAACACCGAAAAACCTGGGGAAAATCATTGACATGGCAGCACAGATTCCCGCCAAAAGGTTGGCGGCGCCATCTTGCGAGGTCACGTGGTCGTTCGGATACACGCCTGCGAATTATTGTCCAGCGTTGCATATGTGATGTTGTTTATTGAATTAATTTTGGTCATTCTGATTTTCGAAACGGTTTTCCCGGGTTAGAGATGCGATTAGGTTTTTGTTTTAATTTGGGAAGTTGAGTAGTATCTTCATTGTTATTTTTTGGGATTTTTACAGTAGTTAAATAAGAATGACAAAATCACCCTATAATTTTCCCATTGCTGGGACACAGGCTTCATCTCTGTGAGAGAGAGTGAGCTAAAATAGATTGATATTTATATGAATTGTACTTTGAATCAGCAGTAAACAATGTTTATTAGAGTAGTAACCCTTTAACGTCGTGAAACTAAATCTAAGTCGCAAAGAGATAGTAAACTACGGACTGGACTGGGCTGGATCTTATTGAAGCCAGAAATTACAGTATTACATTGCATGATAGGTACCTAAAGGACAAATGAAGACATCCGCAGGAAAACCAGGTTTACCGACATAGCCTGAAAAATTGCCAAACTTAAGTAGCAGTGGGCAGAACATATGGTCGATGGGGCCGAAAAGTTCTGGAGTGGCGACCGCGTATCGAAAGACATAGCGTTGGAGGGATTCCCACAAGGTAGACCAATGACCTGGTGAGGGTCACGGGTAGCCGATAGATGCGAGACGCACAGGACCAGAAGAAGTGGCGACAATTTTGAGGATCTGCGTCAGGCGGAAGGTGAGGACGCCGTGACGCCTCTCCAGGCACTCCTCAAAGAGGTGCCCCTCTTACCGCCTCTACCGCCGCAATGGTGGCGTGCCCAGCGCTGGGTGGCGACAGTCGCTGTGTCCATGTCGCTCCGTCCGCCAAGGCGCGAAGTGTCGTGGCAGCGGAGTTTCATCCCAGCGTTTGGCCTCCTCGCGCCACTCCTATAGCAGCGCAAGGACCTTGTTCTCCAGATCCCATGGTGACAGACCGGCAAGGAGGCTCGCCACCTCACCGGAGACCGTGCGGTATCTTTGGGACGCGTTCAACCGGCGAGCTGGTCGCCGCCTCAAAGAGCACGCCTACATCTTTTGGCTTAAATAATGATGATGTTGATGACCGATAAGACGTGACTTAGGTGTGGTTTTATCTTGCTAGAAAAAAGTTAAATCAGTGTTTTCGTTGTTTTGCAGGAACCTGGAACAACGTACCTTCATTTTCATGACGTCTTTTATTACAAAATAAAAACCACAGATTTACCGCGGCCCGTAACCAACTAACCAGACGCCCATACTTTAAACGATATTGCAATCGCAAAAACTCGCGAGGACATCACATTTACAGTAATTAGAAAAGTTTGATACATTTTGAGAAAGGAGAATTAGTATTTTGTGGCTTTACTCGTTTTGTACAGGCCATAAAAGCCGTTAACTGGCGGAGTAGCACCGCTTCGAGGTGGGTGCCACCGTGATGGTTAACTTTTAGGGGTATTAAAAAGTGCCATGCTATGTTTCTGAGCTGTGGGAGATTAATAGTAAGCTTCTGTATTACAGGGTGCTGTCCTTAGATATATTTCAAATCATCATAATCAGCCTTTTATAAGACAACCCGGGTTGTCATCGGGCTTCTTCGACAACCCGGGTTTGTCCGCGGATCTTAAAGGGTTAACGTTTGCTTGGAAAAAAAAAATTAACCTCTTAGGATCCGAAACTCAACTGTGAGTTTGAAAACAAAAAAAAAAATTAAATAACTGAAAAACAAAGCGTGAATCGGCTGACAACCCGGGTTTTTGCGCGGATCCTAAGCGGTTAATGTCCCCACTGCTGGGGCACAGGCCTCGTCTCTCTGTGAGAGGGTGTGGGCCGTAATCCACCACGCGGGCCCAATGCGGATTGGTGGATGTCACATGTCGAATTTTCGGTTCTAGGACATGCCGGTTTCCTCACGATGTTTTCCTTCACCGTTTTGAGAGCAGTGGTGATGAAATAACTTACACAAAGTAAAGCGCCTACCTGGGTTTGAACTCACGACCTACAACTTGTAAGTCGCGGCTGTTACCACTGGGCCACCACTGCTCTCAGATATATTTCTACGTGGTTTTATTCCTGGCTCCATGGGCACAGAACAGAAAAATAAAAAGTATAAGAATAAAGAACAATATCGCCTCTGCGAGTTGGCTTCGGTCCCCTTGTACGTCTCCTAATCCTTTGGGATCCCAGAGTCCCGAGAAATCGCTAAGAAGAAAAAGAAATAATAGGAATTAATTTAGGTTATTAAAAAAAGAGTTAAGTAAATTAACTGTAATTTTGAATTTAGTTAATTGGACCCAATTTACGTTAGTTAAATGAAACTAAAGTACGTTTCAATAAAATAAAAATTAACTGGAATCAGCTATTAATTTTGGAATTTCTGTTCATGGATTTTAACATCCTTACAACTGTACAGTAAAATTACTCACGGGCCTGGTGCTGATCGGACGGCGAGCTACCCACTGCTCGCCGTCCGCAGGCCGGGGTACCCTTAAATAAAGCTGGGGTGCATGAAAGGTGCACCTCACCGAACTTCAATTCCAAACGCTTGGCGCACCCTGAACAGATAGCACTCGGTAACGCAGAGTCTAGCAGACTAATCCTTTCACCACGGTGACTCAAACTCAAGAAATACAGCTAACAAAAACGACCGCTAACCACAACCAGTGCCACCGGCCCAAAGCCTAAACAGTGAAAAGTTACGTCCATAGTTTGAAAAGCATAGCTACTAGTGACGGTGTCGGACCAAATCCGAATGTTTTATTCTTAACGGCTACACGAGTTAATTGCTGAACCCTCGTCCATCCCTAGTTTTAAACGACAATTTATTTTGGTTATAGTCGAGTTGTGTACAGGATGTTGGTTATGATGGGGTTTGTACACGTGGATGGGTATCTTGATGGTTTCGTTTAATGGAAATTCGCTGAAAGTTCTGCTAACACATATATAAAAATACAATAAAAATTAAAAAATTACATTAATTTCGGAAGTCGGTGTTTGTATTTTATTTCTTCGTTATTTGACACCGACTTCTGAAATTATTTATCTTATTTATTTATTTATTTATTCGGATGTTTTTTTTGCAAAAAGTTTTTTATTTTTCACTTTTTAGTTGTACAGGATGAACTCAGGATGGATGAAATGGCGACAGGTCACTGGAACAAGTTGTGACCGACGGATGCCCCTCAAGCTAAAGGGAAAAATCTGTAAGTCCGTGATTAGACCTGAAAATTGATAATTGAAATCAAATTCATGTAAGTGTATTAAATGTAATTGATTATTTTAGGTTAAAAAATTACCAATTGTTATCGTGTAATATGCATGATATAAATAAAGCTTTATTATTATTATTTTACTGTATGGGTCAGTATGTTAGGCTATGAAAAAGACGGATGAAAAAAGATTGCATGTGGCGGAGATGAGAACGTTGAGATGGATGTGTGGAGTAACGAGAATAGATAAAGTGAGAAATGAGTACATTACAGGTAGTGTAAAAGTGGCGCCAGTGTCAGAAAAGTTGAAAGCGAACCGCTTATCTTGGTATGGTCATGTGAAGAGGAGGGATGAAACACATGTAACTAAAAGAGTAATGAATATAAATGTAGATTGATGGAGTGGGAGAGAGAGGCCAAAGAAAAGATGGTTTGATTGTGTAAGGAGTGATATGAAAGAAAAGGGAGTTAGTGATAGCCTGACGGCTGGCAGGACAGAATGGAAGACAAAAACGTGCTGCGCCGACCCCAAGTAACATGGGATAAGGGCAGGAAGATGATGGAACGTGGAATTTAAACATACTCGTAATTGGAGAAAACCAAAACGTCATCTATGTATACGTATTTTTCGTTTTTGTCAGTTTTTCAAAAAAACATACATACAGTCGAACATAGAACCTCCTCCTTTTTTGAAGCCAGTTAGAAATGACGAAATGTGTTCATGTTTACAAAAGTTAGCTAGTTAATATAAAAAAGGAAAACTACTATAATATTATAAAAGCTATTACTACGTAGTATTTGTAGTGTTTTATGGTGGTAGTACTTGTAGATACCTACAAGTACTACTTAAATTACACTTTTTATCAATCATATAGTCCCCAAAACTGAAACAAAGCCACCTCCTCCATCACACATCCCCACATCACCCTGTATACATAAACATGAGGGGCATAAAATTAAATTTATATGACAAACTATTGTTTAAAATTCAAATTGTACGTGTGAAATCTTGCCCACCCTTAATTGTATTGACCAAAAGTCCCTCTCACGAATTACTGAGGGCAGAAAGGGTAGTCCACTCCGGTCGTGTGAGGAAGCAGTATATGACAGCCGTGGAACCATAATGCCGTATGTTGAAAACACCATGTTGATAGGAAAGAAAGAAAATTAATGGTATTTTATAACAAATCGGATTGTTTAGTTAAGTAACTTCAAAAGATAAAGTTGTGGATACCACCTTAGCTTTTTATATTTACCTAATAACATTATGTGTATGAAATCTGCGTTGTACAGTTTGTTGGTTTCCCAATTATTTTTTATAATTAATGGAATCACGCTTGACCACTATCTCACGTAATGGTAAGCGATGATGTGGTCGAAGATGGAGCACGCCTGCCTATAGGTAATTTTTTCACTATTGACTTAAAGACCTACAGATTAGCTATCAGCTACTATCAGGCTTAGCTGCTCAGGATCAGGAAATAGACAAAACAGAAGTTTTTTTTTTTGTGGTGTGGGATATTATCCAATGACTTCTCCCGCTTTGGGTGGAGCAGGAGGGCGCGTCAGACTTTTACTGACCTAAACCCACCCCTGTTCCTTTAGTTGCCTCTGTGCCATGTCAAGGACCGCAGTAACTCTATTTCGAATTTATCGAGTCGAATTTAGCGACCCCAGGCAGAAGACTAAACCCAGGTCTGCGGACCGCGAGTAGTGGGTAGCTCGCCGTCCGGTCAGCACCAGACCCGTGAGTCGACGGCGCGTAGTGTTCCACGAGCGCCTCTAAGAGATGTTTGTCACCAGTCACCAATGACGGGGCCCATCATGGCCGATGCCTGCATGCCTAGGGGTAGCGGATAAATTCGTAACAAAGTTACGGCTCCCCTGGGCGAACCCGAGCCTGCGGACGGCGAGCAGTGGGTAGCTCGCCGTCCGATCAGAACCAGGCCCGTGAGTCGACGGCGCGTGGTGTTCCGCGCGCACCTCAAAGAGATGTTGTCAGCCACCACTGACGGGACCCATCGTGGCCGGTGCCTGTATGCCTAGGGATAGTGGATAAATTCTGAAAATGAGTTACCGCACCCCTGGGCACTCAGGCAGGGAAGGAACAGGGGTGGGTTTTAGTCAGTAAGAGTCTGACACGCCCTCTCGCTCCACCCAGAGCGGGAGAAGTCATTGGATGATTTCCCACCACCCAAAAAAAAAAAAAAGGCAAGGAACGAACAGGGAAAAAGAAGGCAGAAGACTAAACACACTTAGTAGGTCTGTTTAGTCTTCTGCTGTTAGTTTATTCCTTTGAGTAAGAAGAGTGAGTAGAATACTTTTCCCAAAAAAATCTTTCACTGTCAAATATTTTTGAAAAATAAAATGTTTCTCAGTTTCCCGTATTAGACTTACGCCCTTATCGTTCTGTAATACATTCTGATGTAGAAATACTCGTCTACCCTCCTAATGGCTTTAATAAAGGTACGAATTTACGCCCCGCCATATTTATGATTTTGTTTCGATATATTTAATTAAAATTTTAGTGGCACCCATTAGAAATGACTGTTTCTTTGTCATTTTTGTTAATATTATTGTTTAAATTCGTTTTTGAATTGGTGTTTGGGTCGTTTTTATTGACATTTTCTGTTCAGACCATTTTGTTTTTGGATTATTAAAGATTTTGTTTGGATTACAGTTAGGTGTGGTTGGAGGTATTTTTAATCGCGATTTGATATTTTGATCGTCATTTTCATTTTATCATGTTATTTTCTATCTCTTTTTATTTAGGTTATAAGACATTAATGCCTAACTTATATTTTGCATTCGCTACAATATTTCGAGCAAATTAAAATAGATTACAGGGACTCTAAACAAAATTAAAAATTTCTGTTAGGTACCTACGTAAGTCTGTAGAGTATGATAAATATGATCGTTGATTTACAAAAACGCTAATTAAAGTATTTTATATTTCAATATCCAGTACACATTTCATGATGATAACAATAACGGGACTAATGCATTTAAGTTTAGTATTACCATTCAAGAAATGTCAAAAGCAATCTGCCTAGCATTTTCCCAACTATCTTGGGGTCGGCTTCCAGTCTAACCGGATGCAGCTGAATACCAGAATTTTATATGGAGCGACTGCCTATCTGACACTTCCACAACCCAGCTGCTGGGTAATACGATACTCCTTGGTAAAACTGGTTGTCAGACTTTCGGGCATCTGACGACCCGTAACGACTGTCAAAGATCCACGATTTAAAAAAAATTAATAAAAAAAATCTGATTCGATTCAGCCGGAACCAACGGCTTAACGTGCTTTCCGAGGCACGGAGAAGTCTGGGTATGTAAAGATGGTCACCCATCCATGGCTAAACCCCGGAAAGCGTAGCTTAACTTGATGGATCGACTCTTGCGGTTGTTATTACTTTAGCCACGAGCTCCATACCATGTAAATGTACACTTTCAAAATTAAAAACCATAGTTTTCCATATAAAACCTTATTTATAAAACTCGCTAACTTCAGCATAGTTTAAATACTGATTCATCATCATCATCAGCCTTATAGTGTCCCCACTTGGGGCACAGGCCTCCTCTCTGCTCTGTGAGAGGGTGACAGCCGTAATCCACCACGCGGGCCCAATGCGGATTGGTGGATGTCACATGTTTTCGAATTTTTAGTTCTACTAGGATATGCCGGTTTCCTCACGATGTTTTCCCTCACCGTTTTGAGAGCAGCGGTGATGAATTATTTTACACAAAGTAAAGCGACTGCCTGGGTTTGAACTCACGACCTATAACTTGTAAGTCGCGGGTGTTACCACTGGGCCACCACTGCTCTTAATGCTGATTAGTGGAGTTTCATTTTAAGAAAACATTCGTCTCATCCATCAAATTCAACTGGATAAACGAGTAGGACAAAACAAGAGAGGAACCTGTCTGGAAGTGGCACCGCTGACTGAAAAGTTGTGTGGAAATCGGTTGTTGTGGTATGGGCATGTGATGAGGAGGAATGAAGAAAATGACGTGAGGAAAGTCTTGTAGATGCTTGAGCGTTAGCCGTCGGCCTATGGTTTATTTTATATTTATTCACATTCACAAATATTTTTATTAAAATTATATGTTTCACAGTCGCTTTTATTTTATTTATTTATATAGTTTTTATGTATGTATTCCGTGAGTGTATCCGTGGCTTCACAGGCCCTATCAGAATACCAGCGCTGTGATATTTATTTTATAAATGTCGCAGCATATGCTGAGATAGGTGCTTTTTTGGCCTCGCACAGGTCTTACCTATGTTTTTTCTTTATATTTTTTGATTATGTGGTTTTTTTATGTATTAATATTGTTTTGATGGTATGTTGTAAAATAATTGTTTTTCTGTGCGAAGCACAAAATAAACGTTTTTTTTTCTTTCTTTCTTTCGAGATGGATATGGGTGTTATTCACAAAAATTGTACGTAACGGATATGAAAGTAAGAAAAGATAACAGATATGAATTATTAGGACTAGTGCACAGTACTAAGCCTTAAAAATGTATTATAATAATATAATTAAATTATTATTATGTGTTTCAATTTCAATTCAGAATGTCATTAAAAATGCATAATTTGTTGCAATTTGTAATTATAATAGAAATTGACTGATAAAAGTTATGATTACATTTAATCATAACTAAAATATTTAGAGGGTGCTTTTTAACATTATTTTCCTGTATAATTTGTTGAGATCAGTTTTCCTAAAACGTATTATGTATAGTGATGTAAAATAAAGTAATAGTTACTTTATTTCGATTGTTCTAAGACAGTAATTTTGAAGAACCATATTATAGTATGGACTGGTAAAAAAACAATTATTGGCAAAACAAGAATGGGTTACAACATTTGTCAATAACAACAGTAAATAAAGTAACATTATTTTTTTGTAACATAAAAATAATTTAAACGACATTGAAAAGTAATTAAGTAGTTTAATTATAAGGTTTGCGTTAAAAAGTGATGTATGTAAGCAACTTAAATACAACCTTATTTTTTGTTTAACAGAAACCTGAAAAGGGGTCTGAAGAACTTTCAGTGTAGAACAATCCTGAATTTATACCTGTAAAACCGCGAAAACGAAACCAGCTGGTCCATACATTTTGTCAACTTATGCGAACACAAATGTATGGATCAGCAGATTTTGTCGCCATTTCAGGGTTGGTCCCGTAGTAAGTCCCGTTGATCTTAATGATCACTTTTCAGGTTTCTGATAAAAAAATAAGGTTTAATAATAAACACTATTAATTTTCTTAAATTAACAATGAATTTAGGCAGTAAGCAGGTTTCTTAATTTAGTTAGGGTTTTATTACACCAATCGACCGATTGTCGATCGATGCCATCGGTCGACGATCTTTCAGTTTGTTTGAGTTTTTCAGTTGTTTTTTACAATCGGGATTTTGAAAATATTAATTCTTTTATTTATAAATAAGGCCCAGTATGTTATTTTAATCTTTTATAGTATTGTCCTAAAACAGAACAAAAGAAAAAGTTGTAAAGAAAAAAAAAAATATTAAAAAGACAAAAAAAAAACGAGTGTGCTTTAGACCACCAGACTGAAGTAAAACTTACTTTTCGTAACGCTCTCCGTCACGCATTCATCAGCTTACTCCCCAAGTCAAGCGTGCGTAAAGGAGTTTTAATTAAAAAAAAATATTGAATATTTTCATAAAACCCGACCGTAAAAAACAACTATTTGGCAGTTATTTTAGTTCAATTATTGATTTCATGACAACAACTGCATCAGACTGCTTGAAAAGTGACTTGTTTGCAACTTTTTAGTTGTTTTTTATTTACAGTCGGGTTTTTTTAAGAATTACTATTTTTTTTAATTTGCTACGTTTTAGTGAGTTATATTTTTGGAATGGCCTCCTCGAACCCTTTATTTTGATACCCCACTTAATACAATTCGTTAACTTGAATTTTTTTCTTTTTCACAATATGGCGTCTGGTTGTCGCCATATTGTATTTTGATTACTGTCATGTCTTTAGTAGCACTTGCAAGATTAAGATGAATTAATTGATTAAGAATTATCAAAATTGGCACACGCGTTTGGTGTCTATAGTGCCACAAAGGAACAAACATAAACACATTATACATACATACATAGGCTGATAAACACACTACCCTCCCTTGCGTCGCGCAGTCGGGTAAGAAAAACCAAAGTTACGTTAAATATTGAGTAAGTAACGGTAATTCTTTTATCATTTTTAGCACCATCTTCTTCTTCTTCTTCTTTGCCTTCGCCTCCATCACCACACCAACACAACACCGCACCATCTTAATTTTTCAAAAAATTACCCACTAACATTCAAAATATTCACAAACACGAAAATTCAAAACATGTCTTCCCTATCAATAATAGGGCACGTATTGCCAATAAATTGCACCGTTGCTCCCGAAACAAGCGGGCATCGTAAAATCGATGCACTAGGTTCTTGAGTTACTGCGGGACGAACACACGAACATAAATATAACAGTAACTCATCGCGGCCGTTCGCTCCACCTGTTACAGCTAATAGATGTGCAGAGAACGGTCATCATGGTGCTACTGTTTCAATGGAGTTTATGGGTTATTTGAATGTGCAGGGAAGATGTAGATTGTAATTACTATGGAGCCCAAAGACTAAGAATTTTGGTATTTTTTACCCAACTGCACCAGAAGGAGGGTAATGTTTTTCGAGAGTATATATGTATGTGTGTATGTATTATGTATATGTTCGGTCCGAGTGCATTTCCGAACGCAACCTTGAGAGGTGACAGCTGTCACACCCTTTCTTTTTATACTCTATGACTCACATATTCTTTGAATGCTCAAACAACATCCCTCCTTTAGATTTATATAGTCGTCTCCCTAAATTTAAGATTCCTCTCCCAATTAATTTCCCCTCTCTTTTAACATATTGTTTGCCTGATCTACTTGTGGCGCTGATGAAATTCATCCGTCAAAACTATGAGTGGTAGCTTCAAACCTGCATATCTGTCTTTGTAGTTGTGGTATATGTTTAAATGTTTTAACAGTTATTATATTTATGTATTTTTATTTTTTGTTTGTTTCAGTCCAGTACTAACCCAACAAGTTCAATCGAAGATTAGTAGTATTAGTAGAAGTGTATCATATCAATCGAAGATTTTTGTTACGTCTACAGTTGCTGTCCAGTTTAAAATTCCTTTTCTTTTATTTTTTAAATTATCTATTCACACACTTGCTTTTCCAAGTTACTTTTTACATTGGCAGAATAGTCGACATCGGCTCTACTTGCCATCAACAAAAAATAAAATAGAATAGACTTTTTTCCTGTAATCTGTCACTTGTTGGTTTCGACCGTAGTGAAAAAACGGGTTGAAAATGTAGGTTCCGGCTTGCGATTCAATCTAGCCGAATCTATTGGTTTTGAATCTAATTGTTTGTTATTGAACTAAATTTGATTAAAGCCCCATTTGATGTAGTGGTGAAACGGGTTATTTTGTGAAAATACTTAGAAGTTTGGTTGGTTTGGTGACTACGGCGCCCTTTTGAAGTCACATTTGGAGTCTGGTATACTTACTTACTAACAAGCACTACACTTCCTATTTAGCTCTGACATACACACGTTTACCCAGATTGCTCGCTGGACGAAGACTTCGGAAACCTTGAGTAAGTTGTTCAAAACGTTTGTAAATTATTCTTTAGCTCTGCGTACTTGCAGACGATTTGCGATCAGGCTGGGCCGAGGTTCCGACGGGCACGCTTCCTCACTCTTGTCACCTCAAGTTCGGTTCCTTTGCCCTGGCTTGGTCGCAAACAGTATATTATAATGTTTATATGTCTATTTCTTTGGCACGCTCTTTAGCTTAAATGGCTTGATGAATTTTACGAAATGAGATATTATTAGATTGGTCTTGACCGCCGAAGTGACATAGGCTATATGAATTTTGAAAAAAAAAAAAAAAAAACAAAATGGCGACCGGCATTAGGTAAGTGTAGTTGTATTTTTTGTGACATGGTCATGTGGGGTATCAAAATAAAGAGACGATTCCAAATATATAACTCACTAAAGTCGAGGAAATAAAAAAATGAAATTATCAAAAAACCCGACTGATAATAAAAACAACTAAAAAGTTCCAAAAAAGTCACTTTTCAAGCAGTCTGATGCAGTTGGTGGCATACAATCTGTGATTGAACAAAAATAACTGCCGCCAACTACATCAGACTGCTTGAAAAGTGACTTGTTTGGAACTTTTTAGTTGTTTTTTATCAGTTGGGTTTTTTGATAATTTCATTTTTTTTTATTTCAAATAAGGTGCTACTTTACTTTACTCTTAACGTGACCAGAGAACTGGTTTATTTTAGGCCAAAGAATCAGCATTCAGCGTGGCAATGCTGCTAGTGCCCTGGCCAGTTTTCCCATTGACAGCAATGTGGATGAATTTTTCGATGTCTAATGAGTACCTATTACGCCTTACTTTATTATGCCACTTGTACATATTTTATGAATTATGGTTCCATACCCGAAGGGTCCAAACGGAGTCCAATTGCTGTCACTCACGTGTCCGTCTGTCTATCACAAAATTTGGTTCCGAAGAATTTTATAATTTCCCATTGACCTATGAACTTGAAATTGGGTGATAATGCTTATTATTACGTAAATTTTAACAACAAACACCAAAATATTGATTTCCCTCATATGGTACGGAACCCTAAATGTGACTCGTACTTGGCCGATTTTTTTTACTAGCTTGTCTACACTCTGTAATTTAATAGTAAGTAATTACATAGTTACCAAACAATGGTGCTGCTTAGCATCATATTTAGCAACTATTTGGAATCAAGTAAACTACATTTAATTCAATTTTGGTTGGTCTCGTTGAATTCTTAAATTTGTCTCATTCTACTTTTAAATAAACCTGATGTATTCAGCAATGATGATTTAAGACAAGAATTAACTAATATTGAAAAATGTCCAAGACTGTAATCCAAACAGAGGAGCTTATCCAAGACCAATGGCGAAGCAGGACCAAGATGCAAAAGTAATGTATAAATCATCATCATTTTAATCGAAAGACATCCACTGCTGGACATAGGTCTCTCCCAAGTGTCGCCATAACGACCAGTTCTGTGTGTTTCACATCCATCGGCTACCCGCGATCCTCAACAGGTGAATTCTGACTGCATATACCTAATAATAAGCATATACACCCTGTAAACGTTTACACTGCTGGGACTTAGGTTTCATTGGCTACCCGCGACCCTCAATAGGTCATCGGTTCATCTAGTGGCAGGTCTTTCAATGATGCGTCTTTCGGTACGCGGTGGCCACTCCAGAACTTTTCGCCCCATCGACTATCTGTTCTGCGAGCAATATGATGCACTGCCACTTCAGTTTGGGGATTCTTCGGGCTAATGTCTGTAAAAGTAAGTAATACCCTTGTATTCTGACCTATAATCAATTTCGAATCAAAAGTAACTACAATTTGCCCTATTATCTTTCCAAAAGACAACCTTCAGAATACAGATATCTACTTACCTACGTCCTGCATGTGAAAAACCTCCCTCAAATAATGTGTACAATAGTACCCAGTAACGGTTCCCATCCGGTTGTTTACCGGCTGTCCGGCGGATGTCGTGTCGTTACGGCAGATATTGTGCTACCCTAGTTTACTAAATTAATACTATGTGATTACCTAGTGCGTAGGTATTCGTTTTTGGGGTAAATAGTTTTGTGTACGTAGGAACCTACTAAGTATCGGAAATAGTTGTGCTACTTTTTTTTTGGTTATTTCTTTAATTTTCAATGTAGACTGTGAGCTGAAAATTAACAAATGAAAACAACAAAATAATGTAGTTGACTTTTAGGTGTCCAAAGAATTCATCGTCAAATATCTAATACTTATATAAAATCTCGTTTCACGGTGTTTGTGGTTGCAGTCCTCCGAAACGGCTGGACCAATTTTAATGTTTTTAACCGACTTTCGAAAAAGGAGGAGGTTCTAGGTTCGACTGTATGTATGTTTTTTTTTTTTGTATGTATGTCCGCCGATTTCTCCGTCAGTTGTGGACCGATTTTCAAATTTTTTTTTATCTGAATGAATATACTCCCGAGGTGGTCCCATATAAATTTTATCGAAATTGCTTCAGCCTTTTTTGAGAAACTGAACTAAAGCGAAAAATACGCGTACCTCGATGACGTTTTGGTGTTCTCCAAATATTAAAATTCCACGTTCCATGTTATTGGGGTTTTTAGTTCTGGGGTATAACAACTAAAAAGTGAAAAATAAAAAACTTTTTTACAAAAAAAACAACCGACTTCCAAAAAAAATTACTCTAAAAATTAAAAAATAACTTTAATTTCGGAAGTCGGTGTCAAATAACGAAGAAATAAAATACAAACACCGACTTCCGAAATTAAAGTTATTTTTTTAATTTTTAGAGTAATTTTTTTTTGGAAGTCGGTTGTTTTTTTGTAAAAAAGTTTTTTTTTGTCTATTTGGTAGGTATGAGAATAGGTCGTATAGTATTTTTCAGTCTTATAGCCCCACCCCCCAGTTTTTAATTGCAGAACAAAGTTTGCCGGGTCAGTCGGTCGCTATTTACATAAAAAAGATGACTTTGTTGCTATCAATTCACTGCAACTCACCTAAGGCAACACATGTCATAAAATTACAACTCCAAAAAATTCAATTCAAAATCCGCCAGCAGTCATACCTAATCACAGCCATCACAATCAAAATTAAACCTTCCCATCAAAAAGAGCAAATCGAAACAAATTAACGAGAGCCCTTTAAAATCATCGCACATCGAAAAGCGAATACTCAGCCCATAAACACTGACACGCTGTGTCCCTTTACAACGGCAGATCAAACACATTTTCAATTCTCATCAAAAAAGTAAAACGTTATGACATTCCTAATAAAAACCGCCGCTATATTCGTTGTACTCACAGCAATATCGTAATGAACACCCTGTATACACGGCGGCCATTTAATCTCGCACCTGTATCAGCCTGTATATGGTTGGTGTGAGTTATAGTTGACCAGCGATTAATGGTTTGGGTTTTTTTTTTGTGATTTAGAGACTTATGTTGTCTACTGTACCTATTGTAATGGCTCCGGGATGATGAGCTGGGTTCACGATGAGGTGGCTGCTGGACTCTGGTATGGGAGGGGCTGGGTTCGATCACGTTGAGGCGGCTGCTGGGCTCTGAGATGGGATGGGCTGGGTTCGATCACGTTGAGGGCGGCTGCTGGGCTCTGGGATGGGATGGGCTGGGTTCGATCACGTTGAGGGCGCCAGTGTCACGGTACGGAGGGCGATGTCATGTTGCAGAGGACCGGAGTGGTGGTGTGACACGTAGAGGAGGTCGTAGGGTAGGAGGACCGTAGATGAGGAGTTCAATAAATAATAACACGACGAGTTAACACATTTACAACAGTTGGCTTTAATATAATATTAAGAACACAAACACTGACTAGTAATTAAATTGTATTAATGCAAAATTCTAGGAAACTGGTAACTGACACTTGAAGAGTCAAAAAATAACAATGAGGAGCTTCTACTAGCTCGGCTGCAGAATTAGAACTGATTTTTCAATATGAAAACAGAGACTTGACAGAGAAAACTAAGTAATTTTGAATTTGAATTTAAAAAAAGGTAGCAAAGAACGTAATTTTGGAATAGAGGTCAAAAAATAAACAAGGCTTTAACACTGCCTTGTTACAACTGAATCTAGATCAGTTTGAAGTTCAGTTTTTTTTATACTGATAGGCTCGCGTTTCACCACTATCTCACCTGATGGTGGTCGAAGATGGAGTATGCTTGCTTAGAAGCAACCTATTCACTCTTACACAGCTATCAGGATACAGATTCCGGTAGGGAATTCCTCTTCTTTGTTTAAATAGCTAGCTGAAGCGAAAAACGCCGGACATACGAGTACATGGAAATAGCTGGTGAAAGTTATGACTAACTGTTAAAAAGGTAAAGACCTTATTTATCGCTGTCGATAGACCAAAGCCCAAAGCCCCTCCAAAGTACGTCCACTGCAGTACATCACATCACATCATCAGCCTTTTAAGGCGCAACTATATGACTTCTAATGGTTTTAATTAAACATCACGTTTAAACGACTGGTCTTATTTCTTTGAAAAAAAATTAAGTTACTCTAGACAATTTCCGTCGTAATTTGATATGTGAATATTAGAAATTATATTTTTGTAACATTGTGTAATTAATTTGTAAAGTTATGTGGATATAAAATTGAGAATCACGCAAAAACTATAAAGCGTATTTATATGAAACTTTCACCATTTTTAAAGATCATTTAGTTATTTTTAATCGGACAGCGCTCCTTGATGGGCGAATCATATTACCTACTGGGTGGACATATGACGCGTTACGTGAGCTCAGCACAGAACACGCAAGTTATCCACTCAAGGTCATTGGCAGTTAATAGCGCCATAATGTCCCCACTGCTCTAATCCACCACACGGGCCCAATGCGGGTTGGTGGATAAACCACCGCCACAGTAGCATATACATAATCAGCATAATCAGCCTTTTTTAAGTTCCCACTGTTGGGACTCAGGCGTCATCTCTAGGAGAGGGAATGTATGTCATCATCATGTCTTTGCGCGGATCGCCCTGAGGACACGGTGGAGCATACGGTGGAGGTCTGCCCCGCTTGGGCGGAGCACCGCCGTGCCCTCGTGGATGCGATAGGTGGCGGCGACCTCTCGTGTCCGGCCCTGGTTCAGGCCATGGTACGGAGCGAGAGGGAATGGAAGGCAGTCTCCGCCTTCTGCGAAGCAGTAATGCTCGCGAAGGCGGAGACGGGACGCGCGAGGGAAGCTCAACGGAGTGGCCTTTACGGCCCCGGCCGCTACCACCGCAGGAGAGGTACTGGGCGTACGGGGCGTAGGACGTCGCGAGACGATCTCCGGCCACCGTATACCCGGGCCTGCAGACGGCGAGCAGTGGGTAGCTCGCCGTCCGATCAGCACCAGGCCCGTGAGTCGACGGGGCGTAGTGTTCCACGCGCGCCTCAAAGAGATGTTGTCAGCCACCACTGACGGGGCCCATCATGGCCGGTGACTGCATGCCTAGGGGTAGCGGATAAATTCTGAAAATGAGTTACCGCACCTCTGGGCACTCTGGCAGGGAAGGAACAGGGGTGGGTTTTAGTCAGTATGAGTCTGACACGCCCTCCCGCTCCACCCAGAGCGGGCAAAGTCACTGGAAGATATCCCACGCCCCCAAAAAAAAAATTTAAAAAAAAATCATAATGTCTAAGAATTTTTTGGTTCTAGGAGTATGTCCTAGAACCAAAAAATACGAAGACATGATGTTTTCCATCACCGTTTCGAAAGCAGTGGTGATGGAATAAATAAGATAAAGTAAAGCGCCTGTCTGGGTTTGAACCCACTACCTTCAATTCGTAAGTCGAGGCTGTTACCACTGGGCCACCATTGCTCTACGATGACCGAGCATAAAGCTGTAATGATTAGTAAGAATTCGTACTAAACACGTCTCCTCTACACTTATTAAGCACTTAGCCAAAGTGTGGAATTCTCTGCTAGCGTTTGTATACCTTACCACATACGAGTATAATGCGTCAGCATACAAAGCAAGAGTATATCTGAACAGGCATCTTCTGGGCTCGTTCGTTCCATCGTCAAACCCCGTTCATTGCTTTCCATCAGGCTATTTATATGCTACGAATATGCTGTCTCAATTTATCAAACATGATATAATGAGTTAAATAATTTACAATCAACTGTTTGTGTGTGTGTGTGTGTGAGAGAGAAAGTGTGTGTATATGTATGCGTGTGTCAGAGGATGTTCATTTGATTGGACAGTGTTGTTATAGATGTGAATGAGAGAACTTGTCGCCACTTAAATTATATAGTTTTCTGTTTCGTCATAGGTTTTGTTTTGCAAGTATGAACGAAGGGTATTTTTGCAATTATAGTAAGATAAGCCGTTTTATTGGTCAGTTTTTACTTATTTAGTTGTAAAGACACCTAGGAAATATATTAATCTTTTAGTAAAATTATTGTAATTGTTTTAAAATCGATCGCATTATACTTTTGCCTGTTTTAAAAATCACATCTTTGAAAGAACTAACATAGATATATAAGTATTACTAACACAGGATTGTGGACCAAAGCTGTCTTAAATAAATAAACATTATTATTATTATTAAATACATATCCACTGTCACTT
Organism: Polia nebulosa; assembly: GCA_951329385.1. Taxonomy (NCBI): domain Eukaryota; kingdom Metazoa; phylum Arthropoda; class Insecta; order Lepidoptera; family Noctuidae; genus Polia; species Polia nebulosa. The sequence goes on from OX589597.1 coordinate 31,473,779, forward strand.
TTCCCTTGGGCCGCCTCCCGCTGACGGGCCGGTCGCTAAACGGTCGGCAGTTTGGTTGTCCTAAGCAAATAACCCGTGCCATCTGCGTAAGGGTGTTTCACATTAAAACATTGTTTAGCAATCCGACATGCGTCATTAGTGCGATCCGCTGACCCAGCTAATAACTGACACTGTGCTTTTTTAGCTTGGTTATGTCGCAAGTATTATCTGTCGGGAATAATTTACAGAGGAATCTTCCCGCCAGGGTAGCGCAGCAGGTAGGAGTGTTTGAAAGAGTCACCGTGGGCCTAGTACAGTCAACTGTATTAACACGGGAGAAGTTATTTAATTATTTCCCACCATAACAAAGAAAAAAAAAGATAAAAAGAGAGGAATCTTGCTTGGAGGTGAAACCATCCATTCTGAGGCCAAGCAGAGGTACTGTGTTTTTACATTTAAAGGTGTATGCGACGAAGCCAGGGCAAAGGATCCGACTTAAAGAGACAAGAGTTGTGGAAGCGTGCCTGCCGGACCCCCGACCTCCAACGGGTCGCACACTTGTCTTCGATACGCAAAGCTAAACGAATTATCTACAAATGTTTTAAAATACTTACCCAAGGATTCTGAAGTCTTCCGTCCGGGGACCAACCTGGTTATATGTGTATGTCAGAGTTAAATGTGAAGTGTTGTGTTTGTTCAGTAGGTATACCAGTTCTTGATTCTAAGAGGCACCGGTGAAATCCACACAACACGTGGCCATTCGCGAACCAACCAAACTTTAAAGTATTTCACTCCCAATATAGTACAGATTCTCGCACACAAGAAGACAAGGGTTCTCAAGAAATACATGGTGATTTCACAATAAGTTTTACAAAATAACCCGGTTCACCACTACATCAAATGGGGTTTAAATCAAAACTAGTTCAATCGCAAACAATTAGGTCCAAAACTAATAGATTCGGCTAGATTTCAGTCACAAGCTACAAAAGATTATATTTGTTCCGACAAGTTTTTTACTTCTTTTTTCATTATGAACGACAAAATGTTAAGTGACACATGACAGACAAAGGCCGCGTTCGGAAACGCACTCGGACCGAAGAAAAGGTATGCGTCATAACTGTTCTCTATCACATTTAACCGATCAACCTTCAAAGCAAGAGTTAACAGGCATCTTGAGGATCGAGGTCAAGAGCGGATTCATCACAAATAATAAAACATTTTGTGGCGGTTATGATGGGGACTTTTCTTTTTTTGGGGGCAAGCCCGCCACACTATTCCCAAACCACTGTAGCTTCTGTAAGCCAGAGTCAACAGTGGTGACTACTAGAAAAAACGCCGAGGCAATGAAACTCGACGAGTCCCAGAGAAACGATTGAACTATTTTGGGTCCAGCAACGAAATTAATCAGAAAAGACAGCGGAGGAGTAAGAAAAATGTAATTGCCATTTTCCGGGATCTTAATCAAGCGGGAGACAGAACAAAGCTAGACACAATGGGGCTATTTACAACTGGGATAAGCCCAGTTGCCAAGCAACACTGGCTAAAAAAAAAAAATGACGGAGACTGCCGACAGAAGTGAAAAATTTAAACTTTAGCATACAGGCCGCTGCTGCCAACACGTCACTAGCATTTCGGTGACGCGAACCCATAAGTTTTGCCCATACCAAAAATCGCTCAACACGGCTAGGGAAGTTTACCATTGTGTGCCGTTGTGATTGCAGGCTCATGAGATACTTCAGCTTTCTCTTCAGCTTGTTTATGGGATGCTAACAAGTCTGCAGTGTCACTGGTATTGCACATGTCCATGTTGTCACCTAACCACTTACCTTCAGGGGTGCCGTTGATCTGCTAGATAGAAATCACTAAAACTATGTCACGTGCGGAGCCGGAGTAGAGGTGTGACACGTAGAAAGGACGTAGGAGTGGACGACCGCAGATGAGGAGTTGGATGAAGATAAACACACGACGAGTTCAGACGTATATTTTATTATTCACAGACGGCTAGATTTTATATGAAGCACTCATTAATCGTACGTACACCATAAACTGTGACTAGGGAAAGGTATAAATTGTATTTTTTGTCAGGAATTGCCTAATAAAAGCTGCACTTCACTGTTCTAGTAACTCTTACAAAACTGGTAACCGTCATTTAATGAAAAGTAGGAAAATGACAGGCGCTTCTACCAGCTCGGCTGCTGAATCTGAACTGATTTTTAATATAAAAACAGAGACTTGACAATAGAAAACAAGTAATATTTGAATTTTAAATCAATAAAGGTAGAAAAGAACGTAATTTTGGAATAGAGGTCATAAAATAAACAAGGCTTTAACACTGCCTTGTTACAACTAAATGGAATGGAAAACCAAGTGGCAATTTCAGAATTATTATTATCAAGGGCATGAAACATACATACGTACATTACTTCACATACTCGTACTTTTAATACTGCATCAGCCAATCTGCCTGTGGCTTACAGTGATTGTATTTGAATTATGGCTTTGGAGGCCGATATTGTTGAGCTTTATTACAATTAACATAGCTATGATAGCTGTAGACAGTTGTTGAACTTGACCAAATTAATGTGTGAGATGGCGATGAACTGGAGGAATAGAAACATACTGTTATTAAGTAAAACTGGCCAGAAATTCAATTGCATCTAATATTTGAATGACAAAAAGCACTTTTAATAACGAACGCTGATCTCAATCCATTACAACTGTTTGAATCGGAAAACTTGACCTCGTAAAAACCGAATCGATTTATTTAATACACTTCAAAACTCCAAAACGAACGCATCCATTTTACATTTCTACCTTCTATATTCAAAAGTTGGCGTTATCTGTGCAATGTAACTTTCCCACCAATCGCAATCGAACGTCAATGTCTGCGGTGAAGAAATTAAAAGTTTGTCAGTTGGCCTGGAGCGGTCGACGGCGCCGGTCGTTCTGCCAATAGTTTGATTACTAGAATGTCGGGGAATCTAGATGGCTTTTATATACAGCTATGTTTATTTCTGTTTAAAATTCTTTTAACTAAACTTTGACTGGTAACCCACATTTTATTGATTGAGTTGTGAAAATGTTAAAAGCATCGTCGGTCACAGCTTACTCACTATAATTTTCTTTGATGAAATTAATAAACAGTTCCTACAAAATATGAATTAAATCATGAAACCAATGGCTGCTGAAGTTGCTATTTCATTATCATCATTCTCTTGCCGTTTTCCCAATTTATTTGGAGTTGGTATCTTTATATTCCATACTTCTCTTGTAATCATCATTATTCTTTCCTATTCTACGCATACCTTCTTTCCCACAGTAAATCTACAGGGTGTAACAGAAAGGTGTGGTCATATTTTAGGAACCGGTTCTGCCCATGGATATGAACAACTTTCTTCAAGAAAACCTGAGGAAATTCACAATTTGTTTTTTACCTTCCATACAAATATTGATCAGCTCATGATAACTTTGTATGGAAAGTCCAATTTTTTTTTTGGGAATTTCAGTTTTTTCTTAGAGAAAGTTGTTCATATTCATGGGCAGAACCGGTTCCTCAAAATATGACCACACCTTTCCGTTACACCCTGTATAGTTTTAGGGAATATGGAAGTAATTCAAAACTTTTTTTTTTTTTTATATTGTATTGGATCATAGAAAAAATGTGGTACCCTTGTTTGCTTTTTTAATTCATCACATATTTTACAATTCAATATTTTATGTCGCATGTTTTGATGAAACTAAACGTAAACTCAAAACGTATCGTTCTCAATAATGCCGGTAGTGACGAAAAAATATATTTGTCAAAGTAACACTTAGATAGTATATATCCTACTAATATTATAAATGCGAAAGTTTGTATGTTTGTTTGTTTGTATGTTTGTATGTTTGGCTGAAGGTATCGCAAAAACGGCTGAAGGGATTACAATTAAATTTTGCACACACGTAGGTCATAACCTGGATTAACACATAGTTTTTATCCCGGTAAATGACAAGACTTAGCGAAGGCTGAGGTGGAAGTAGAAATCCAAAGTCAGGCTGAACGAGCGCACACGCTCAAAAAGTATTAGGACACCAGAAACATGAGAATTATTTCCAGGGCTGAAATCATGAGAGATAAAGACTCACAAAGTACCAGGAGACCAGAATCATGAATAGGTGTTTTCGGGGATACAATTCCTAAGCTGTATAGCTTCACAAACCACTAGGATACCAGAATCAAGAAGAAGTGTTTCCGGGGCTATAATCCTAAACGGTGTAGATTCACAAACTACCAGGAGATCAGAATCACAAAACATATTCCGAGGCTGGTATTAGGATAGGTAGAGATTTACAAATTACCAGGAGACCAGAAAAATGAGAAGTATTTCCAGTGCTGAAAACATGACCGGTAAAGACTCACAAAGTACCAGGAGACCAGAATCATGAATACGTATTTTCGGGGCTACAATCCTAAGCTGTATAGCTTCACACACCCCACCAGGAGCCCAGAATCAAGAAGAAGAAGTGTTTCCGGGGCTTGAATCCTGAGCGGTATAGATTTACAACCTACCAGGAGATCAGAATCACAAAATATATTCTGAGGCTTAAAGAATGTTTTTTTTTAATTATTTGGTTATAAATAGGGTAGAGATAAAAAAATAAATAAAAATAAAATAAAATTACAAGTAGCGGCACGTAAGTCTAGCGCTGAACGATAATTGCTGCGCATTTGGCGCGCGGGGAACAGAATGCGACTGTAGAGCCAATTGGCGCTACGCACGCTCGCCCTTCATCCCTCTAGCCCCCCTCAGGTACCTTAATTTTTACTTCTGCGCAATAACGGTCAGCGCTAAAGTTTCGTGCCGCTACTTGTACCAGGAGATCAGAGTCATGAATCAATCAATCAATCAATCATCAATCAATCTCAAGCGCTCACTTTCTATTTTGACATACATATCGACTAAGAACTGATGTAAAAGTTGCTTGCAGCGCAGCAGTAAATTAACATTATTATTACGTACCATGAGATGGTAAGCATAGAAATCCATGCAGGAAACTTTTTTGTTAGGTACTGGAAGGTTAGTCTGCGGATTCATTTGTGGTATTTCAAAATGGTAGCCTTCCTGGCCTTTCCAAAAAATGATCGGGTACTGGAGAGCGTCGTAGAATCTATGTGTATCAGCAATGCGACAGAGCCGTTCATCGTGCGCGCGCAGCACGATGTCCCTGCCAGCGGTGTGTTCCGAGTCAGCCACCACGGCCGCCACATCGCTGGTGGTGGGCGCGTTGTAGCGCCGCTCGTGTTGCCCGCGTGGCACGCGGTCCGGGTGAATCACCACTTTGCAACTTTCATTGGGCATGTTCTCCAGAGCCGTTTTAAATTCATGTACCAAAATATTGTTATCGTCGAGAACTCTTTGAATTTTTTGAATTATCTGTCTTTGAAGTCCTTGAAAGATGTGAGAGCGTCGCTCTACTTGTGCTTCCTCATCGCCTAAAAAATAAATTTGTAAAAATTGTGGCTGCTCGTTGGACACGGGAAGCAAGGACCCAATCGTATGATAAACCTGCCCTTGTACAGTAAATGTTGGAAAAAAGCCTGGCATGGAAATAACTCTATCTGCCCCAAAAGATGTCATGTGGAAGCACCCATTGTATTTTCTGATATTATTTAAAAAATGCCGCGAGTTGTCTGTGCTACCTGACAATAATTCTTTCAATGGTTCCACAGGCTCCTCTAACCGAGGGATTACTACTTTTCCCCCAGAACAACACATCCCAGCCGTCTCTTGTTTCCATTTCTGTGCACCGCAAAATTGACATGTTTTATTCATTCTCTCCATTTTTAGCAGCTTGTGGGTGCCATAGTCGAGACTCGCATCATACTCAAATGCAGCGCGTTCAAAAACACCCCAAGTGTTTAGAGTGAAGGTTCGCCGCCGCTGCGCTACCCTTTCAGCAACAGCCCGTCGCCGAGCTTCCGATTCCTCCACAGACTCGGAAGCTCTCTGAGATGCCAAATACTCAGCAAATTGCTGCCGCCGATGCTCCGCCTGCTCCGGCGTTTCGACAGCTCTCAAACTGGCCTGCCGCTGAACTTGTTCCTCACGCCGCACCTGCGATTGTTCGGGCATCTCAACAGCTCGCTGGGTTGCAATACAATGAGCGAATCGTTCACGTCGAAGCTCCGCCTGCTCAGGCGTTTCGGACGCTCGCAAGCTGGCCTGCCGCTGAGCTTGTTCCTCACGCCGCACCTGCGATTGTTCGGGCATCTCAACAGCTCGCTGGGTTGCAATAAAATAAGCTGATTGTTCACGCCGAAGCTCTGCCTGCTCGGGTGTTTCGGAAGCTCGCAAGCTGGCCTGCCGCTGAGCTTGTTCCTCGCACCGCGCCTGCGATCGTTCGGGCATCTCAACAGCTCGCTGAGTTGCAATAAAATAAGCTGATTGTTCACGCCGAAGCTCCGCCTGCTCAGGTGTTTCGGAAGCTCGCAAGCTGGCCTGCCGCTGAGCTTGTTCCTCGCGCCGCACCTGCAATTGTTCGGGCATCTCAACAGCTCGTTGGGGCGCAATAAAATTAGCGAACTGTTGACGTCTAAGCTCGGCCTACTCAGGAGTTTCGGAAGCGCGCAAGCTGGCCTGCCGCTGAGCTTGTTCCTCGCGGTGTACCTGCGATTGTTCTGGCAGTTCAGAAGCTTGCTGAGACGCAATAAAATGAGCACATTGCTGAAGTCGATGCTCCGTCTGCTCCGGTATTTCGGCCGCTCTAAGATCAGCTTGACGGCTAGCTTGCTCAATCCTCCTCTGTTCCGCTTGAACAGAAGTCTCTTGACTTCTGGCTACTTTCTTAGATCGCGCATTTTTAGAAAGTTGTGACATATTTGATTTTCGTTTTCCCGTCATGATTTAAAATTGGGAAAGACTTAATTCGCATCAAAATGTTTACAACGAAACGTCAACGTCAAACGTAACTTAAAACGTATATATAAACGCTGGTAGCCAAATCGCTGGTAGTAAATAAAAAATATAAGGTACGGCAACATGAAATCCTTTTCCGATTTAACCATATACTTTTTTCAGCGGCTTCACTTGCGTTTTATATCAGTAATTTTAGTCCTTCGTAGTTCTGGCCTCCAAATAGTACCTATGTGAGTATTTTTTCTTTTTCTCATGATTTCAACTCCGGAAACACTTCTTTATGATTCAGCCGGTCGATTCTGTTAACATCTCACCGTTAAAACTTAGGTGCAGTGAGTGTGAAGTGAATTGTCATTCCACCTAAATTGTATGGGACTGACAGCTCACTTCATGTTCACTTCACCTTTGTTTTCACGGTGAGATTTTACAGAATAGCACTACTGGTGTCCTGGTATTTTGTGAGTCTTTAGCGATCGCGATTAGTCTCAGAAAAAAAGGTATACTTCTTCTTGATTCTGGTCTCCAGGTGGTTTGTGAAGCTATACAGCTTAGGAAATGGTAGTTTGATTAAAAAAAAAAACTTCTTTAAGCCTCAGAATATATTTTGTGATTCTGATCACCTGGTAGGTTGTGAATCTATACCGCTCAGGATTCAAGCCCCGGAAACACTTCTTCTTGATTCTGAGCTCCTGGTTTGGGGTGTGTGAAGCTATACAGCTTAGGATTATAGCCCCGAAAATACTTCTCATTTTTCTGATCTCCTGGTAATTTGTAAATCTCTACCTCTTCTAATACCAGCCTCGGAATATGTTTTGTGATTCTGATCTCCTGGTAGTTTGCGACTCTTGTGTTTCTGGTCTCCTGGTAATTTGTAAATCTCTACCTATCTTTATACCAGCCTCGAAATATGTTTTGTGATTCTGATCTCCTGGTAGTTTGTGAATCTACACCGTTTAGGATTATAGCCCCGGAAACACTTTTTCTTGATTCTGGTATCCTGGTGGTTTGTGAAGCTATACAGCTTAGGATTGTAACCCCGAAAACACCTATTCATGATTCTGGTCTCCTGGTACTTTGTGAGTCTTTATCTCTCATGATTTCAGCCCTGGAAATAATTCTCATGTTTCTGGTGTCCTAGTACTTTTTGAGCGTGTGCGCTCGTTCAGCCTGACTTTGGATTTCTACTTCCACCTCAGCCTTCGCTAAGTCTTGTAATGACAAGACTTAGACCGGGACAAAAAGTAGCCTATGTGTTAATCCAGGTTATGACCTACGTGTGTGCAAAATTTCATTGTAATCCCTTCAGCCGTTTTTGCGATACCTTCAGCCAAACATACAAACATACAAACTTTCGCATTTATAATATTAGTAGGATTGATCATCCATTGATCGTCTATTGATCGTCTATTGATCGTCTATTGGTCGTCTATTGATCGTCTATTGATCGTCTATTGATCGTCTATTGATCGTCTATTGGTCGTCTATTGAACTACTATTGATCGTTCAATAGACTCAATAGTGACGTTTAATAGACGTTCAATAGACGTTCAATAGACGTTCAATAAACGTTCAATGGACGTCCATTGAACGTCCATTGAACGTCTATTGAACGTCTATTGGTCGTCTATTGATCGTCTATTGATCGTCTATTGGTCGTCTATTGGTCGTCTATTGGTCGTCTATTGGTCGTCTATTGATCGTCTATTGATCGTCTATTGATCGTCTATTGATCGTCTATTGAGCGTCTACTGAACGTCTACTGAACGTCTACTGAACGTCTACTGCACGTCTACTGAACGTCTACTGAACGTCTACTGAACGTCTACTGAACGTCTATTGAACTACTATTGAACGTCTATTGAACGTCTATTGAACGTCTATTGAACGTCTATTGAAAGTCTATTGAAAGTCTATTGAAAGTCTATTGAAAGTCTATTGAAAGTCTATTGAAAGTCTATTGAAAGTCTATTGAAAGTCTATTGAAAGTCTATTGAAAGTCTATTGAAAGTCTATTGACAGTCTATTGACCGTCCATTGATCGTCTATTGATCGTCTATTGATCGTCTATTGATCGTCTATTGGTCGTCTATTGGTCGTCTATTGGTCGTCTATTGATCGTCTATTGATCGTCTATTGATCGTCTATTGATCGTCTATTGATCGTCTATTGAGCGTCTACTGAACGTCTACTGAACGTCTACTGAACGTCTACTGAACGTCTATTGAACGTCTATTGAACGTCTATTGAACGTCCATTGAACGTCCATTGAACGTCTATTGAACTACTATTGAACTACTATTGAACTACTATTGAACTACTATTGAACTACTATTGAACTACTATTGAACTACTATTGAAAGTCTATTGAAAGTCTATTGAAAGTCTATTGAAAGTCTATTGAACGTCTATTGAAAGTCTATTGAAAGTCTATTGAAAGTCTATTGAAAGTCTATTGAAAGTCTATTGAAAGTCTATTGAAAGTCTATTGAAAGTCTATTGAAAGTCCATTGAAAGTCTATTGAAAGTCTATTGAAAGTCTATTGAAAATCATATGAAAAGCTTTTGAAAATCTATTTATCTATCCATTTATTTACCCACTAGCTTATGCCCGCGGCTTCGCCCGCGTGAAAAGTATGATTATAAATTTGAGTGCTATTTCCTGAGAGCAGCACGTTAAAAAAACACTGTAGAAATCAAAATCCAAAGTCAGTTATTCAAATTAGGTTGTGAGTCAGATCTTTTTGAAAGGTAGTTTAAGAATCTATACCGCTCAGGATTCCAACCCCGAAAATACTTATTCAAGTTGCTTTTTTTTTTACCTCTTTTGATCCCATCCTATTTTTTTTTTTTGTAATATTTTTTGTGATGTCGATGTCTCCTGGTAGTGCGTGAATCTATACTGCTCGGAAATTTTACTACTTCACGTTTCTGGTCTCCTGGTAATTTGTAAATATCTACATCTTCTAATACCAGCTTCGAAATATATTTTGTGCTTCTGATCTCCTGGTAGGTTATGAATGTATACCGCTCTGGATTCCAGCCCCTTCCTTGGTAGTTTGAGAATCTATACCGCTTGATTCTAGCTCCAAAAATACTGATTCACGACTCTGGTCTCCCCGTAGTTTTAGAATCTATACCTCTCATGATTCCAGCCCCGGAAACACTTTTTCGTTAATCCTGATCTCCCGGTAGTTTATGAGTCTTTATGGCTCATGATTTCAGTCCTAGAATACTTCTCAAGTTTCTGGTCTCCTGGTCATTTGTGAATCTGTATCTCTCGTAATACCAGCCTCAGAATATATTTTGTGATTCTGATCTCCTGGTAGGTTGTTAATCTATACCGCTCAGGATTTAAACCCCGGAAACATTTCTTCTTGATTTTGGTCTCCTGGTGGTTTGTGAAGCTATACAGTTTAGGATTGTAGCCCCAAAAATACCTCTTCATGATTCTGGTCTCCTGGTACTTTGTTAGTCTTTACCGGTCATGATTTCAGCCCTGGAAATACTTCTCATGTTTCTGGTCTCCTGGTACTTCGTGAGCGTGTTCACTCGTTCAGCCCGTCTCTGATTTTCTACTTCCACCTCAGCCTTCGCTAAGTCTTGTCATTTACCGGGATAAAAAGTAGCCTATGTGTTAATCCAGGCTATGACCTACATGTGTGCAAAATTTCATTCAAATCTCTTCAGCCATTTTTGCGTTACCTTCAGCCAAACATACAAACATACAAACAAACAAACATACAAACTTTCGCATCCTACTAATATTATAAATGCGAAAGTTTGTATGTTTGTTTGTTTGTATGTTTGGCTGAAGGTAACGCCAAAATGGCTGAAGAGATTTGAATGAAATTTTGCACACAGGTAGGTCATAGCCTGGATTAACACATAGGCTACTTTTTATCCCGGTAAATGACAAGACTTTTTTTTTTTTTTTTTTTTTTAAAAGTCTTAGAAAACTTAGCCTTAGAAAAAGAAAACTTAGCGAAGGCTGAGGTGGACTTATTCATGACTCTGGTCTCCTGGTACAAGTAGCGGCACGAAACTTTAGCGCTGACCGTTATTGCGCAGAAGTAAAAATTAAGGTACCTGAGGGGGGCTAGAGGGATGAAGGGCGAGCGTGCGTAGCGCCAATTGGCTCTACAGTCGCATTCTGTTCCCCGCGCGCCAAATGCGCAGCAATTATCGTTCAGCGCTAGACTTACGTGCCGCTACTTGTAATTTATGAATCTCTACCCTATTTATCCTACTAATATTATAAATGCGAAAGTTTGTATGTTTGTATGTTTGTATGTTTGTTTGTTTGTATGTTTGTATGTTTGGCTGAAGGTATCGCAAAAACGGCTGAAGGGATTTGAATAAATGCGAAAGTTTGTATGTTTGTTTGTTTGTTTGTTTGTATGTTTGTATGTTTGGCTGAAGGTATCGCAAAAACGGCTGAAGGGATTTGAATAAATGCGAAAGTTTGTATGTTTGTTTGTTTGTATGTTTGGCTGAAGGTATCGCAAAAACGGCTGAAGGGATTTGAATGAAATTTCGCACACAGGTAGGTCATAGCCTGGATTAACACATAGGCTACTTTTTATCCCGGTAAATGACAAGACTTAGCGAAGGCTGAGGTGGAAGTAGAAATCCAAAGTCAGGCTGAATGAGTGGTTTACGCTCACAAAGTACCAGGAGACCAGAAACATGAAAAGTATTTCCGGGGTTGGAATCATGAGCGGTAAAGTCTCGCAAAGTACCAGGGGACCAGAATCATGAAGAGGTATTTTCGGGGTTACAACTCTAGCTGTATAGCTTCGCAAACCACCAGGAGACCAGAATCAAGAAGAAGTATTGCCGGGGCTTGAATCCTGAGCGGTATAGATTCACAAGCTACCAGGAAATAAGAATCACAAAGTATATTCCGAGGCAGGTATTATGAGATGTAGAGATTCACAAATTACCAGGAGACCAGAAACATGAAAAGTATTTCAAGGACTGAAATTATGAGCGATACAGACTCACAAAACTACGAAAAGATCAGGATTCACGAAAAAGTAGTTCCGGAACTGGAATCATGATAGGTGTAGATTCCAAAACTACCAGGAGACAAAAGTCATGAACCAGTATTTTTGGGGCTTAAATCCTAAGCGGTATAGATTCCTACGACCTACTAGGAGATCAGAATCACAAAATATATATTCTGTGGCTGGTATTATGAGAGGTACAGATTCACAAATTACCAGGAGAACAGAATCATGAATAAGTTTTCCGAGCAGTACAGATTCATGAACAACCAAGACATAAAAGAATTACAAAATATGTTACCAAAAGGCTGGGATTATGAGCGGTAGAGATTCATAAATTACCAGGAGACCAGAATTATGAAGAAGTGATTTTGGGGTTGGAATCATGAGAGGTATAGATTTTAAAATTACCAGGAGACCAGAGTCGTGAATCAGTATTTTTGGGGCTAGAATCTTAAGCGGTATAGATACTAGGATACCAGAAACACAAAGAGTGTTCCGGGGCTGAAATCCTGAGTGGAATAGATTCTCAAACTACCAGGGAGGGGGCTGGAATCCTGAGCGGTATAGATTCATAACCTACCAGGAGATCAGAAGTACAAAACATATTCCGAAGCTGGTATTGGGAGAGATAGAGATTTACAAATTACCAGGAGACCAGAAATGTGAAGAAGTAAAATTTCCGAGCGGTATAGATTTACTCACTACCAGGAGATCAGAATCACAAAAAAAAACCCAAAAAAAGGGTGGGATCAAAAGAGGTAAAAAAAAAGCATCTTGAATAAGTATTTTCGGGACTGGAATCCTGAGCGGTATAGATCCTTAAACTACCAGGAAAACAGAATCATGAAGAAGAGAAATTTCAGACCTGCACGCGGATGAAGCCAAAGGTAAATTGGAAGTAAAAGGTGGTGAAAAAGTTAATCCTACTAATATTATAAATGCGAAAGTTTGTATGTTTGTATGTTTGGCTGAAGGTATCGCAAAAACGGCTCAAGGGATTACAATGAAATTTTGCACACACGTAGGTCATAACCTGGATTAACACATAGGCTACTTTTTATCCCGGTAAATGACAAGACTTAGCGAAGGCTGAGGTGGAAGTAGAAATCCAAAGTCAGGCTGAACGAGCGCACACGCTCAAAAAGTAGTAGGACACCAGAAACATGAGAATTATTTCCAGGGCTGAAATCATGAGAGATAAAGACTCACAAAGTACCAGGAGACCAGAGATCATGAATAGGTGTTTTCGTGGATACAATCCTAAGCTGTATAGCTTTGCCCGGGGGTGGAGGATAAACTGCCCGGGGGTGGAGGATAAATTCGAAAGAGTTACCTCGCCCCCGGGCACTCGAGGCAGGGAGGAACAGGGGTGGGTTTTAGTCAGTAAGAGTCTGACACACCCTTCCGCTCCACCCTAGAGCGGAAGAAGTCATAGGATGATTTCCCACCCCCAAAAAAAAAAAAAAAAAAAAGCTGTATAGCTTCACAAACCACCATGATACCAGAATCAAGAAAAAGTGTTTCTGGGGCTATAATCCTAAACGGTGTAGATTCACAAACTACCAGGAGATCAGAATCACAAAACATATTCCGAAGCTGGTATTAGGAGAGGTAGAGATTTACAAATTAATAAGTTAATTTAATATAAAGATATGTTCGGGACTCAATAAATGAAACAGTTTGGATATAGTAATTTATTATATTTAACACGGTAAATGTCTACGCGGACGGAGCCACGGGCAAGAAGCTAAGCACCAATATAGGATATGTTCGGGACCCAAAAAATGAAACAGTTTCGATATGGTAAACTATTATATTTGTCGGATCACCAGGATGTATCAAGCTACAATCAGGTATCAAGTGGGTCTGTGTAGGTATATCGTGCAATAAATAACAATGGCAAAGTAATTATTCACTTTAATTAATTTGAAACTTATAAACTTGGTACTTTCAATTAGTAGTAGTTGTTGTTTGTTTTTGTTGTTGTTGTTGTTTGTTGTTGTTGTTGGTTGTAGTTGTTGTTGGTTGTTGTTGGCTGTTGTTGTTGCTGGTTGTTGTTGTTTGTTTTTGTTGTTGTTGTTGGTTGTTGATGTTGGTTGTTGTTGTTGTTGGTTGTTTTTGTTGTTGGTTGTTGTTGTTGGTTGTTGTTGGTTGTGGTTGTTGTTGTTGTTGTTGGTTGTTGTTGTTGTTGTTGTTGTTGGTTGTGGTTGTTGTTAATTGTTGTCGTTGTTTGTTGGTTGTTGTTGTGTAACTTTTTTTCGCATAGATGTTTCTAGGGAGAGGGAAGTCGAGAGCGGTAGCGTAGTGGGCGTCGTGGCACGACGGCGTCATGTCGTTACGACATTCGAGTCGGTTTTACTGCCAAGCCGCGCCAATAGATATTCCACATCAAGAGCAAAAGTTTATTTCATCACCTTTTTATTGTAGGTACTATTTTCTCGCAAATGTGTTGAAAAACGTTGTATGTCACACGTGCGGTTTGGTATTTACAAACTCGTGACTGTGGTAAGCCCTCGACTTCGTCGCGGGCTTACATCCGTCTACTCGTTTGTAAAAACCAACTTACCGCACTAGTATCATAAATAACTGTTTTTTCAAAATTTAAATCCGTGTTATCTACGAATAAAACATAATACAAAACGACGTTCATTCGGGTAACCTCGCCTTAAATATTTTTTTTGAGCAACATGCAGTACTTCAATTTATTTTTAAATAATTTTCTTGAGTATGAGTACAAAGTACAGTATTTTAATGCATTATGTGAAGAAAAAAATACATGCATATTTTCCTATGATCAAATGCAACAAAAATCTCACGGTCCGTCTTAAGCCTCAATTTTTATTGCCGTCTTACTTTCCTTCAAAGGCGAACTCGTACAACTTATAATTTGATGAGGTCCCGCGGATCTTTCCGCAACTTTTCACGGCGCATGAATATTAAGGGCTTCCCTTGTTGGCGCCCAACACGGGACCTGTTATTATTTCTTTCGTTAATGCGATTAGATTTAGATTTTTCTTTAGTTTTTGGAATGAAATGGGCTAGTATTTTTTTCTGGTTTATAGTCGTAATAATAGAGGAGCTCGTAGCTTAAGTCAGGCAGGTCGCAGCATCCATCAGGTTAAGCTACGCTTGCCGGGGTTGGTCCGTGGATGGGTGACCATCTTTACATACCGAGACACCTCTGTGCCTCGGAAAGCACGTTAAGCAGTTGGTCCCGGCTGTCAATCGTGGATCTTTGACAGTCATTACGGGTCGTCAAAAGCCCAGTCTGATAACCAGCCTTACAAAGGGGTATCGTATTACCCAGTAAATGGGTTGTGGAGGTCAGGTAGGCAGTCGCTCCATATAAAAATACTGATATTCAGCTGAATCCAGTTAGATTGGAAGTCGGCCCCAAGATAGTTGGGAAAAGGCTAGGCAGATTGATTTTGAGTCGTAAGAATACGAATAAGTAAGGTCATGTTTTTTTTTAAATTATTGTTAGGCTTGCATTTGATCTCACCTGATGTGGTCGACGATAGAGCACGCTTGCCTAGAAGTAACCTATTCACTCTTGACTTAAAAACCAGGAGGTTGTAGCTATCAGGAAATACAGACATTTTTTGAGAGTTATTCCTGTTTCATTGACCGGAAACCGTTACCCTTATCTAGAAACAGAAACCAGTTAAAAAGTCTAGATAATTATTTGTTGTAACAATAGCAGTATCTACGCAATCATGAAAAAGCTAGGGCTAGTATCACAGCACCTAACTTAAGGTTCAAGCATCAGTTATTCTGCCCGGGGGTTGAGGATAAATTCGAAAGAGTTACCTCGCCCCTGGGGATTCAGGGCAGGGAGGAACAGGGGTGGGTTTTAGTCAGTAAGAGTCTGACACACCCTTCCGCTCCACCCTAGAGCGGGAGATGTCATTGGATGATTTCCCACCCCCCCCCCCCAAAAAAAAAGACTTAATTTATTTGATTTAATACTAAAACTAGCTTCTGCCAGTGGCTTCGCCCGCGTGGATTTAGTACTTTCACCGTTATAAACTTTCAACCCCTTTTTCACCATCTTAAGGGTCTACTACCAGCCAAGTAGCGCCCTCATTGAATAAAAAATCGTAGCATAGCACGGAAAATAAGTGTCAAAATCGGCCCTTTTTGGTACTTTTGCTTACTAATTTGAATACGAAACATTAAGAGTCCTGTTTTAACGACGTAAAAATATTGTATCCTATTTGTAACAAACGCAACGTAGGATTCTTTAATATTTACTTTCTATGCTATGCTACGATTTTTTAATCAATGAAGGCGCCACTTGGGCGGTAGTAGAGCCTTAAGGGTTGAATTTCAAAAAACCCTTTCTTAGTGGATACCTACTCTTCACAAAGAACAAACCCTCCAAATTTCATGTCTCTAAGACCAGCGGTTAAGGCTGTGTGTTGATATTTCAGTCAGTCAGTCAGTCAGGAGTTCAGGACTTTAAATGTTATGTAGTTTTATATGTAGATATATTGAGCAAGAAAAAAATACTGATAAATATCCGATTGGATACTTGTAATACCGGAGAACCACTGACTTAGTTAATCTACTCCCTAAAACCTTAAATGTCAACGAATACCTACTACCCTCTTTTGGTAAGAAACAGCAAAATTCCACGCCTCCAGTAATTTTTCTCCAACACTCACATAAGTTTGACGCTGTGGCCCCTCGGAGAAATCACGGCGCAACCATATGAGAAGCTAATTGAACATATCTGGAGACGCTGGATTAATTGGACCGCGATGAGGTTCAAAATTGTGATTAGAGGTAGGAGGAGGGTAGGTGTGCATTTATTTTGCGATTACGTAATAATAATAATTAATTCATTTATTTCAGGTTATAAAAATCCATAAAATTTAAAAACAATTTTACATACTTAAAATTTAAATTACATTTTGTTATTTTGTACAATGGGACATGTTACGATAGGAGATTTAAAAATGTCAATAAATAATTAAACATGAAATAAATGAATGTTAAAAAAAGTAAATTAGAACTGCAATAAACTAAAAATAGAAATGTTATAAAATAAATATAAAAATGACAATAAAGAGTGTGCGCTGTGGTAAGGCTACCAAGTTGCATATTTTTCTGAACTGTATTGGAACTAAGGATTTTCAAGAAAATTTACGTGACCAGTTGGCGCTACTCATACAAGAGGTCTTCTTCTTTAAAAACGCAACTTAAGACGTAAATATGACGTTGGCGTCAATTTAACTAATGTCAAAAACATAAGTGTTTTGACATGCTTAGAACTGACGCCTCAGTGCTGCCACCTGGTATTCATTTCTGAATACCCTAATTCTTATCTTTTACTCTTCCTACCATACATTAGGTGCTAAACTTCAGTAATCATACCCCAAAAACCACCCCAAATAGCGGTCTGTCAGCTGAGTCTAAAAATTTATAGTCATGATGTTAGTCAATTGAGATACTAAATATAATCATAGCAAACATCCGTAATTTAATAAGCAGTGTAATTAAATAATTTTGTTTAAACTTCATACTTGTTACTCCTTATCACTTTTGATCTTGGTTGCTACTTGAAATGAGAGATAGATGTCCAAAAATAGCAGATATTTAGGTTACAATTCCTTTCCCCACTCTGTGAGGAAAACCTCGAGCAGAAAAAGGTGGGCTCTTTTATTATTTTTCTTTAATTTCCCAGCTAACACAGATATTAGTAGAATATTTTGTTTATTCTATCCGCAAAATACTAAGTTTTGTATATTTTAGTCAGCTGTGAAAAGTTAGTTCACGAGGCTGTTGGGCCCCGAAAAACTGGGAGGTACTAGAAGTTGAATAACCGAAAAAATGGGAGTTAAATAACCGAACAACCAGGAGTTATTTAACTGACAAATAGGACTATTTTAACCGAAAAAAGCTGAGCTGTTTTACTGAAAAATAAATACTTTACCACTTTTTCCTTTGTCTTCATGTGCGAGGTGTATCCCGTAGGAACCGCGCATTTTTCGGGGATAATGTGGCCTGTCACAGGTAGCGATAAAATTGCTTTCAACTAAAATAATTATTACACGTATTAGTAGGTACCTACCTATTAACTACCTTTGACTGGGTAGTTTTTAACGTGGCCTCTTCATAACTAAGATTTTAAGCAGCATGATATTTACGATAGATGGGTCCATGAGGGTGTTGAAACCAAAATGTTCCAATTATGTAATACAATCATTAAGTATAAAGTTTATTTCGTTATAGAGATAGATATTTTTTATATCCTTTAGGAGCTTAGATGAGGCTTTACCTGCATTCTAAAAAAATCAAAAATTAATAGTTTAAAAACATTTACAAAAACAAGTTTTTATAACTGTATTGTTGGCGGTTGAAGAGTTCCTGTATCTGCAGCTAATCTTGGTTGTCCATTCAGTTCATGCTCACCATAAAAACTTTTTTACAAAAAAGTACAACCGACTGCCAAAAAAGCAAAAAAAACACAAAAAATTGCAAAATAACGTATTTTTTGTAAAAAGTGCATTTATTTTTCACTTTTTAGTTATTCAGAACTAAAACTTATTATTAAAGTTATGCCTGAATGGAAAACCCCAATAAAATGGAATTTGAACATAATTGGAGACAGCTTAAACGTCATCTGTGTTTACATATTTTTTCAAAAAATGCTAAATCAATTTCGATAAAATTTCTAAGGGACCACCTTTAAAGTATGACCTACCAAACAAAAATAATCATGAAAACCTATTCATAAGTGGAGGAGAAATCGCGTAATAAACATACAAAAAAAAAACATAGACGAATTGAGAACCTCCTCCTTTTAGAAGTCGTTTAAAAATTCTTTGTCATCGGCTCTGACCCAACACGTAAAAGTTCAAGTAGATAAAAGGAAGTGGTTCTAATTCAGCTTACAAGATTTTACCGAAACAAACAAACACTATAAGTTAAATAGAAGATAGTGAAAAAAAAAATCGAAAAACCCACCTCATAAAAACAACTAATAAAGTTGTTCCAAAATGCAGTCAGATGCACTTGGTGGAATTTATTTTAGTTTAATCTCAGATTTGAAGCCACCAACTGCATCAAACTGCTTGAAAAGTGACTGTTTTGAGCTTTAGATCAATTTTAATAGTTGTGTTTACCTATCAGTCGGGTTTTTTGTTTTATTTTTTTATTTCTTCGAGCTCTTAATTTTAATATATGACCAGGTCACAAAAAAAACGACTACACTTACCTAATGGCGATCGCCAATTTGTTTTTTTTTTCTCAATATTCATATGGCATAGGTCTCTTCGGTGGTCTAGACCAATCATTGTTAAAATCCACCAAGCCGTTTGGGCTACAGCGCGTGCCAAAGAAATAGACAAACAAACACACATACATACATACTGTCGAAAAACATTACCCTCCTTCTGGGGCAGTCGGGTAAAATGTGACTGATATTTTACCCCATCCCAAAAATACGCCAATGTGATTGATATTTTATCCCACCCCTAAAATACGTCACTGTGACTGATATTTTACCCATCCCTAAAAATACGTCAATGTGACTGATATTTTACCCCACCCCAAAAATACGCCAATGTGACTGATACTTTACCCTACCCCAATAATACGTCAATGTGACTGATATTTTACCCCAACCCAAACTATAGGTAAAATCTCTTTCTTCGTGGCCTCACAAATAAAAGGGCTTGGGAGCCTCCATCAAACGGTAGGCGAGCCCCAGAGAAATCAGTGGAGTCCATATGTGCCGCTGTTAATTACTTGCTACGTAAATATTGCAGATATTGCCGGGAATAATTAAAATATTGAGGAAAAACGTCTTAGCTGCTTCCTTGTGTTTTGATTCCGATGATATTGTGAATTGGTTAGACCGGCTTTTGTAATCAGTGGTGCCGATTTTGCTGTGTATAAACTAAACTTAATTTAGACTATTGCTATCTTTTTCTGTATAAAAAAAGACGAACGTAAATAAAAGTTGTCAAATTTAGTTGAACTAATATTTCCATACAAATTATATCGACTAAAAACATGGTGAAGTGCAAAGCGTAAACTAGTTTGACATCTCTAACTTAATTAGTACTATTTTATTTTAATATTACACACCCTCTCACACACATACACTCACCATTTCACCTTATTACACCCAGAGGACAATTACTCTTCACAATTTTGTTTTTATTGTTTAAAATCCTGCAAATTATATTATGTTAATCAATTTTCTATTTTGTTCATGAGCTAGTACTTACAGATCCAGCTCCAGGGCTTGAGGCGCTGCGTGCCGAAATACAGGCCCTAAACCTAGTTCGGCAGCAGAGGCTTATATTAAGACACAACTGTAATTGTTTCTAGTTTACTCTGTGTCAACCTATATTTCTTTTTGATGTAATAAATATATTATTATTATTATTATTAATTCATAGCTATAGCCGTCCTTTTCTCGCACTGCCTTTTAGTAAAAGATAGCGATTCTCTAATTTTAGTTTAGTTGTTGAACAAGAGAATTGTCACCAGTATTTTTTAAAACTCTTGTTCAATTGGCTAGATTTAATAACTAGTGACTGGGCTTGATAAATGGAGTGACCGATACTTAAACACGTGATTGTACTCATGATAACAAACCACTTTTCCAAAGAAAGATTTTATTTATACTCGTTCACTTTTATAACAATAATAAAAAAAAATAAAAATAAAAATCTTTTATTAACAGACTACATGGCCCACATTGTGTTAGTATAAGTCTTTAAAAGCTATGTTAGTATCTAATTAAGAAAGGGGAAATAAATTAATAATAAAATAAATAAATGTTCCAGCCATTGATAAGTTGATCAAGCCCCATGTGAAACATGTAGCTTGATAAACCTACCCATGGTAGGCCCATCCAACCTTTCAGCAAAAACCCTTAAGATGCCGTTGTTGCTTCCTCCCACTCTGCGTATCATCGACGCCACCTTCTTACGCATTATTGCAAAATAGTCATCGGTGTGGGCATCGGCAAACATACCTGACGCACTACAATAGGGTGGAAGCCTCAACAACACCCTAAAGGTATTATTATATTGTATTCGCAGGGCATTATCTGCTTTTTGGGTATGATTCGCCCAAAGGCTGCAGGTGTAAAATGTTTGGCAGTAAGCCTTGAACAATGTGATTTTAACTGGTACTGAGCAACCAGCAAACCTTCGAGCCACCATATTTCCCCTCACAGCCAATGCCCTGCGTTCCCTTTTCATGTCTGTGTCGTCTTTCAGGTCTTCAGTGACAATATGGCCCAGATATTTAAACTGGGTTACTCTCTGCAAAAGTGAGCCACACAGTGTTACCGGAGGGATATATGATGGGCTTTTATTTCTACCTCTAAACACCAGTAGCTCACTTTTCTTAGGGTTGTACTTTAGCCCATACTGCTTAGCATACCCCTCACAAATCGAGAGCAACTTTCTTATTCCACAGATGGAAGGGCTTAGCAACACCATATCGTCTGCGTAACTTAAGTTATTCAAACAGACTTCATCAATGTGGCATCCAACATGTGTGTTGCTGAGCTCAACCAGTAATTTATTAACATAAATGTTAAAGAGCCTCGGAGAGGTAAGACCTCCTTGTCTCACACCACATTCTAATTTGTAGGGGTCAGACAGCGCATTTGACCACTTTACAAAGTTTCTCTGCTTATCATACCATAAAGATAACGTAGACACTAGCGAAGCAGGAACGCCCGCCTCTCTGAGCTTTTCCCATAGGGCATCATAGGAAACCAGGTCAAACGCTTTTGACAGGTCCAGGAAACAAGCATAGACTGGTGTTTTTCTATCTGTGTAATACTTGACAGTATGCTTCAACGCGAAGATGGCACTTTCAGTGGACAACCCAGCACGAAAGCCAAACTGTGAGTCGTGTAACTGGGTATATCCATCGAGGCGGGAGTCAAGCACACTGTCAAGTACTTTGGCTAACACAGTTGCCAGTGAGATAGGCCTATAATTACTCTTGTCTGCTATGTCCCCTGTCCTGTCCTTCACAATAGGTATGACTACTGTATCCAGTAGCTCCTGCGGTAAGTGAGAATGTCCCAAGCACAGATTAAAAAACATAGTCAACACACGCGGCAGATGTATACCAGCGTTTTGAAGATGCTCGATGCTGAGCCCGTCGTGCCCAGGAGATTTACCTCTCTTCATACATTTAATAATAGATTTTATTTCCTTACATGAAAATCGAAGGGGTGATCCAGCACGACAGTGCTCAGCATCATTCATCATCGACGCTGTCTCGAGAGGAGCACTCATTTTAAAGTGTTCTTTGAAGATATTGGCTATTTCAGTGCAGTCATTCCGACCATCCACGCAAGCTGAAAGACTTGGGGTATTATTATTTAGTTTTTTAGTCCCTTTCCAAAATGACGTGAATGATTTTTTTGAATGTAATGAGGC
This sequence comes from Polia nebulosa, assembly GCA_951329385.1. Lineage (NCBI taxonomy): Eukaryota > Metazoa > Arthropoda > Insecta > Lepidoptera > Noctuidae > Polia > Polia nebulosa. Next base: position 31,496,087 of record OX589597.1, read on the forward strand.
TATAATGTCCATTTCAATTTTGTTTTGGTTTTTAATACACCATTTTAATTTTGATTTAAATAATTTACGCGTTAATTTCATATCTTCAAAGATAGGCCCGCTACTGGGTTGACCATACCACATCCACGTTTTAAACATAATCTTTGCCTGGGTGTGAACTTCTTTGACATGTTTGTTCCAGCCCTTTATACCTTTATTTTTTCCTATAAAGCCTCTTGAGGTCCTACTACTACTGGCAGCTTCACTTAATATATTTACAATTTTGCTATACATTTCATCCAACAAAATTTTATGGTCGAGCTTATCACAATATTTATCAGCACATATTTTAAAGTTTTCAGGAAAGTCTAAACTCTTTAAATTGTTATTACAGTTCAAAAAGTATTTATGAATTTCTTCTGAGCTTCTTTCGCCCCAGCGCACGTTATTACATATTCTTGTAACAAATGTTTTTACTCTAATGATATTAATATCACACTCCAATTTCAATGGAAAGTGGTCTGACCAAAAAGAGTCATAAATCACCTCAATGTTTACAATTGTTTTGGACGCCGACTGTGTTACAAGACAGTGGTCAAGCCAACGTTTACACCCATGTGAGTCACTAATAAATGTATAAGTAGGCGGCGACGACATGCCGAGATAATTAATATCCGCGCATAATAAGTCTTGCTCGTTACAAAAACTTAGAAGTTCATTACAGAATGACTCACCTGGGTGCGCGTTGAAGTCCCCTAGCACAAACACTGATTCAATATTGTTATTTTGTATCATTGAGTATATTTCACTGAGGCACTCCGTAAAGTCTAACAAGTTCTCGCTACAGTCCGTTGGCATATACACATTTATAACCATAAACGATCGGTCATTAACCACTACTTTTATTGCACAGATCCTATTATTATCACTTTTCACTACCGACACGCAATTAAAAGCACTTTTTCGCCACAGTATGGCGACTCCTCCATATGGTCTACCTTTGCAAATACCAGCAGACGTGTCTACTGACGATTTCGCAGTGTAGCTAAATTCTTGATCTATGTTTTCGAGAAAGTGTAAATCATGTGGATATAACCACGTTTCTTGTAACAATATTATATCGGCCGTCAAGCATAGTGAGCGCACGCATGTCACAGATCTCTTCACATTTTTACAGTTAAATGTTATTATGTTCATTTTCGAAGCACTATCCATTACGTTCTGTTTTTCATTTCATTGCTCTGAGAAGCATTCTTATCCTCTTCTCTTCTATTTTTGAAGTGCACAAATCGTCGAAATGTGATACCGTCGGGCCACAACTGGTCATTTAGAAACGTATCCAGCTTGTTTTTGTTTACAAGTAGTTTAAATGCATTATAAGGCCGCTCTTTCTTCATTGTAATTTTTTCCAGTGAAACTACCTCCGATGTTTTATTTTTAATGTACAGACATATATCGCTTTCTGCGGTTTCCTTGTTTACGTTAGAAATAAACAATGGAATTTTTACTTCAGCTGCTTTGAACTTTTCAGAAAAATCCGTGGTAGCTTTCCCAGTATTGCCAACAAACCGGTTTCTAAACCTCCTTTTTTGGACCGTTATCCATTCTTCATTTGGTTCGTTTTGCAATTTCCATTCACCTTTTCTCGCAATGTCCGCCATGGTAGGCTGTTTAGTTTCTACAGTCACTGTATGATCCACAGCTGATTCAGGCGTCTTTGTGCAAAATTCATTTTCTAACATAGTCGAGTTAATCAGTGCAGATGCACTCGGCTTACATATCTCCGCCTGCGTGCGAGCGAGAGAGCGGTACTTTGGTGACTCAGTGCATTCGGTGCTTGAATGTCGCATCATCACGTTGACACCGGCCGCCGGCGACAAACCGATAGGTCCGCTATCGAGCAAATACCCTCCTCTTTTTCTTGTGTTAATATTGCTGGCTAAGTACGATGAAGCGGGCCTAACTGCTTCCAGTTCCATTTTCAGCTCATCCAATTGATTCAATGTACAATAACACAACAGCTTTACGAAATTCGCGCGCGCGCGCCGTTCACCTATCAGCTGTTAGCCATGTGACGCCATTCTGTATAATTAAGGCGCAGTTATATGCCAACGACCTTGAGTGGTTAGCTTGCGTGTTCTGTGCTGAGCTAACGCAACGCGTCGTACGTCCACCCAGTAATAGGACTCGCCAATCAAGGAGCGCTGTCCGAAATTAGACGCATTATTAATGTATTATACATAAAACAACAGATATTATACTAAAAAACGTATACTAAAATATAAATAATTAAATAATCTTTAAAATGATGAAGACAGACACAACTTTACAAATTAATTACACTATGTTATAAAAATATAATTTCTAATATTCACATATCAAATTTTGAATAAAATTATCTATAGTAACATATATTTTTTTTCAAATAACTAAGACTAGTGGTTTAGACGTGATGTTCAATTAAAAATCGTTAGAAGTCGTATATCTGCGCCTTAAGGCCCTTCTCGCGGTCCAGTGGCGCCCTCATTGAATAAAAAATCGTAGCATAGCACAGAAAATAAATATTAAAAATCCAACTTCACGTTTGTTACAAAGAGGATAAAAAATTTTTACGTTGTTAAAACAGGTTTCAAAATGTTTCGTATCCAAAGTAGTAGGCAAAAGTGCCAAAAATAATGAGGGCGCCACTGGACCGCGAGAAGGGCCTTAAGTATTGGTCACTATACTTACCAGTCGCCCTTTATGCATCTATTGTGTAAAGTGACTTTGTAGTGATAACGTAATAATAATAATAATGACGAGCACCTCGTGAAAGCTGAGAAAGAGAAACAAATGAAATATCTTGATTTAGCACACGAGGTTGTCGATATGTGGAATGTGGACTCGGCTGTCATTGTGCCGATAGTCGTTACCGCCACCGGCCTGATAGCCAAAAGCCTCGACGACCACCTGTCGAAGCTGTCGTTGCACGGTTGGATCAAGGGCCTGATACAGAAGGCAGTACTCCTCGATACGGCACGCATTGTGAGGAGGTTCCTGTCTCTGGAGCCCTAACCACCGGTAGCTTGGACCCTGCTCCCGACACCGGCGGACTACTATTTTTTATAATTTTAAATGTTTTTTTTTTATATGATTTGTAAGAAATATTTAAAATTATAATTTATATATGTATAGAAAATTAATAAACGACATAATAATAATAATAATATTCCACAACTATCACACAACGCCATCTAGTCCCAAGCTAAGCAAAGCTTGTGTTATGGGTACTAGACAACTGATAAACATACTTATATATTTCTAAATACATACATATTATAGATAAATTACACCCAGACACAGAACAAATGATCGTGCTCATTACACAAACATTTGTCCTGGGTGGGAATCGAACCCACGACTTCCGGCATAGCAGTCAGGGTCACTAACCACTAGACAAACGTAATGTCATAAGTATGAAATGCATGAGATTTACATACTTAATACATACATAATCAGCCAAATGGTCCCACAGCTGGGACTCAGACCTCCTCCTTAGGTGGGGAAGGGGACGTAATCCACCACGCTGGCCCAATACCTGTTTGTGGATGTAACATGACTTCGAATTTTTGGTTCTAGGTCATGCCGGCTTCAACACGATGTTTTCCTTCACCGTTCTAAGCAGTATGATGAAATAAATATGACGAAGTAAAGCACCTGCCTGGGATTAACCACCCACGACCTACAACTCGTAAGTCGTGGCTGTTATCACTAAGCCACCACTGCTCACTGATTGACATGCGTTACCGAAGTGCCACGAAGACTCACACATTTTGGACTTTTCATAATCATCATCGCAGATATTAATAAAAATCGGCCTAGTGCAAGTCGGCGTTCCGTACCATCGTACAAGATTTAATAGTATTTAGGTATTGCCATTTTTAAGATCGAGCAAAAAAACCAGAAAAAACACGTTTCTAAAGGTTGTTCCAAATAAACGTGCAATAACGGTCATTGACCCACCTACATTTATTGACATTTTTAAATTGAAAAACGGAATTAATGACTCAAAGCTGTCCCGAATCAACATCTCTCGTGATCCTTAACATTGTCTAATAATGAAAAACGATTTATATTTAATTGTTCAGGTACCTACGAAGAGTTATTAGGGAAAGGTCAATGTACTTTATTGCAAATTTATCTGAAACATAGTATAGTGGGAACTCCCTTTAATTTTATTTTTATTATTTGTTAGAAAATGTCAACTGTCTACCTATTACGGATCATGAGATATAGCCCGCTGACAAACAAACGGACGGACGAACGGACGGACAGCGGAGGCTTAGTAATACGATCCCGTAACCGTTAGTTAGGTACCCTTTGGGTACGGAAAACTAAAATTTGTTTTTATTTACGTAAACTAATTTCAATGGCTAAGCAGATTTACTGGTTGCAATAGGCTTTTTGCTCTATTGCGAAGAAAAAAAAAATACCACTGCATTATAATTTGCAGCTCGCAACATCAAAGCTCAATGAAACGCTAGCTGGCCATTAAATATCCTCCAGAAAAACATACAGAAAATCGTATTGGAAACTTGAAAATCTTTAAAAAAGGAACGTTCTATCAAAGCTAGAAACGGTTAGCAATAAAGGCTTGCTCTGATTGGTCGGCGAGGAGGTAGACGGAATGTGCATTTGCACAAAGGTACAGAAATATGTGACCGGTGCTAAACATTAACGATTATAGTCGCCAAGTCACGTCTAATTGCGAGAGAGGATGGGATTATGCAGAAGAGTGTATGTAAGAGACTGTCGATATTGATTTTTAAGCATGAACTGACAAAAAAGTGGTTACCTACGGAAAAAAAGAGTTGTTTGTCAAATAAGGTGTCCAATAAATAATAGAAGATTTCATAGAGCGGGTTCTGAATTGAATATTTTGAGTTAAGAGCGTATCAAACCCAACTGTAATGCTAAATTTTGCTATGTTATCAGGCTAAAATAGAGTTCGAAAAATACTCAACTTCAAATGCTTAATTCAGAAATCGCGGCATGGTAAACGTGATTATATAATCTCCGTTAGTAATTTAACAACACTCTTATCTATCATCATCCAGGATACGTTAAGTTAGATAAGTTTCTTACTTACATACATTGGATATCAATCAACGAATATAATAATTATAATATCAATTATTGAATATTGGTTGGTTTAGTAATAGCACAGATAATATAATACTAGCGTACAGATGCCTCATCCCATACAAAGAAACGGTACCACCGTACTTACGGGTTTTGGACTTGCAAAAGCAACTTTTGTTCTTCATTCGGGCCCGTCCTCTACACCTCTCTAGATGGTGTTAGCTTCGCTAGATTGGTGGCTTGCAAGTTGAATGAATTTACATAAAGTCTTACCAATATTTTCTCACACATTCAGGAATTACTATAAAGTATTTTTGGCACTTCATAACAATTTTACAGTTTCAAAATGTTTCACTATACAAATTTTAAAGAGGTGAATGGATAATCTCTAAAACTTCAAACGGCGTAAAAAAATATAAATGCCTGAGGATTCGTTCCAATAAACATCTAAATTTGAATTAGGAGCCCAGGATTCCACAATTTTAAGGGTAGTTTATTAAATAAGAAAATACAGTTTTTACCATATTCTTTTTTTCAAAATATTAATGTTACGTAGACTTCATTAAGAAATCAATGCATATTACAATATCTATTGTTTGTTTGTTTGAACTAAATTTTCTTTGTTTGGGATGAGACCCCGTGGTAATAGTGTGGAAAAAAGAGAGAAAATAAATTTATCTGACCCAGTTTAAGGCACACAATATTAACAAAAACAGACTAACTAGACATATCCTACAATAGTATTATGTGCCCCACGGCTGCGGCGGGGTTGTCCCAATAGGATACTCACCTAAACAAAAAATGAAGACGTCACGGTGTGCAACATTTTTTCCACAAAGTGACGTAACGAGCCCCCTCTTGAACTTTGATTTGTTTTATCTTTGTAATTTTTTATTGGTTTGGGAAATTATACTAAATTATAATTATTTTCATACCTAGGAAAATGCCCTATTAAAATACATTGGATATCATACATTACCTACGCATATTAACTATCTAATCAAGTCCCGCCGATGATGCATGTCGCATTTAAAACAACACTGCGGTTACTGCAGTAACACCATTTTCACCTAAAAATGCCCCATTTTCATAGCAAACCGCTCTCTAACATAACACCATCCTAGCTAATTGTAAGCGCGCGTTATCGCGAGACAAACGCGCTGGCTGCACAACGCATAATCGTTACCACTTTTTCGTTTCGGGGAATTAGCGCCTTTTTGCATTGTCTCGTCCCCGATAGAGACTGTTGTGTATCGCCATTTCTATTGCTTTGTTCTTTGTTCCTTTTGCTATTGCCGTACGTAATTGGGACTGAGTATAATTGACTTGACTTTTTTGAGCAGTGTTTTTTTTTAAAGAGGATGGTGTGGTGGTGAGTTTAAGGATGCAGCTTAAGGCGATTGAATATAAGACCAACATCGGAGGGGATTCAAAAGGTAATCAACGAAAAAAACCGGTCAAGTGCGTGTCGTACTTCGTACATTTAGGGTTCCGTACCACCGTGAGGGAATTATCAAAGAAAAAAATCTGATTTATCAATATATTCGTGTTTGTTAGTAAAATATACGTAATAATAAACGTTATCACCAAATTTCAAGTTCATAGGTCAATAGGAAATTAAAAAATTCTTCGGAACAAAATTTTGTGACCGACGACGGACAGACGGACAGGTGAGTGACAGCAATAGGGCTCCGTTTGGACCCTCCGGGTCCGGAACCCTACAAATGAGTTCAAAGACTGTCAGTGTCTTGATTGGTTGCATTAGTAGTCGGCTATTTACGCTATATTGCTAGCAGTATTTTACAGACAACATAAGTTTGAATCTGATACAAGTAGTTTTGAGCCTTTATAATTATGGAGAAACACAGACTCCGCCACTCCGAAAAGAGATTTCTATTCCGTAGCCATAATTACAATCACTTCCTCAATTTCTCGAGCAGCCAGTCGCACAGACAGCCAGTACCCACGACTTCTACGGGTATCCTGACCACCAACATGCAGCGGACGCGCATTCCTGGTCAGTTTCTGAAAAAACTGACCAGGAATGCGCGTCCGACCTGGACATGCGCTATGAGGTTAAGGGCTGAAACCCTTAACCTCATCATCGACCTTGGTAAAGCACACTGTACCTTGGGCCGGTCACGTGAAGAGCCTTGGAGAACTCTTTAGGTTGATGAACGACGTAAGCAGTCAAGCTGGAGCCAGCAGCATAACTCCAACCCACTGTCGCCTGTATGTGGGACTTTACTCCTTGTTCCTGTATAACTCTATAAAGTCTTTGTCCTCCAGTAAATTGCTCTGTATTGTCGTAATTTGCTTTGTGCTGTTGTAATTTCCTCTGTGTTGCTGAGACCTCAGCTACTATTTCTAGGGTTCCATACCCGACGGGTAACCAACGGTAACCCTATTACTAAGCCTCCGCTGTCCGTCCGTCCGTCCGTCAGCGGGCTATATCTCATGATCCGTAATAGGTAGACAGTTGAAATTTTCACAGAATGTGTATTTCTATTGCCGCTATATCAACAGATAATAAAATAAATTAAAAAGTAAAATGGGGTTCTCCTACTAGAAACGTGTTTTTACTGACTTTTTTTGCTCGATCTTAATAATGGCAACAAGTAGACGCGTATTATCTTGTACGATGGTACGGAACCCCGGTTTTTTTTAAACGTTGCATTCTGGGAATTAGTTCTGTATCGTGGGTGCGTTCTAACTGTGAACTCACAAACACAAGACACCGAGACTCGGAACAATTTTCTGTAGGCCTTACAATATTTGTTCCGTGCGGGGATCGAACAAGCGACACACAGTGCAGCAGCCGAACGCTCAACCACTGCGCCAACCGTGCCGTCGAACATATATTTAACCACAAGACTCGCAATTAATTGGCAGTGCAAGAAAAGACAGCATATCAGCACTTCCCAAGTCAAATGGGCGTACGACAGCCGAATTCCCTCACCAATCATTCTTTCGCCCGCCATCTTTCCGCAGAGAAATGGCGTGTACTGTGGAGAGGTGATCTGTCTGTGTAATTAACATTCCGGCTCACCTCGGCCTCGCTCGGCGTCAAGACGCGCGAATTAAACCGATATCACTTCGGCACTTATTGACGGGGGACTCGCGGTGGAGTACTGGAGTCGAGGGTTTATATTATGGGTTTGAGACGTTTTCAGCTCTATCCAATGATATTCTATATAAAAAGGAGGTAGATATGCCACTAGCGTGCGCAAATTGTTGCAGAGAAATTCAGACAATTGTAGCAATTTGATTTAGTCGATTAACAGCAGCGAGCGAGGAAAAGCGTGTCCGTGGCGTTACAATTATATATTTATGATGCCAAGTTGTGTGTTAAGAGTGTAAAAACTATGGTTCCAAGATAAATTTAAGAGTGAAGGAATTTCATACCATAGTTACTATAAGTACCTACACATAGATAAGGACATTTGTAATAACAACTCAACGAGATCTGAACGCCGCTTTGTATAAACATAGCGTGTCTTTCTTATATATTGGCTCTATCTTAAAAAACAGCTATGTTACTGAGAAAATGGATGTTCTTCATTTTTGCTCATATTATGATAAAGTAAACTAATTTTATACTTAATACAATGAATTGTTTACTTTGTTTAAAGGAGGAAATATATAGAAAATTTTATCACATATAAAAAGTTAAATTAATGCTGTATGTCCTAGGTTTTTTTATTATGGAAAAATATACGGTTCCTGTAGGAAAACATTTAAAACATAATTTTTTCTCATCTGCTCCAGCACTGCACTCCGAGGCTAAGCTTGGCGCGTTCGCGAGACGAGCGTTCGACAGGCTCCGTTACCGAATCGACACAGGCATCCTACACATTATACCCAACGCGACTGTAGGATGAGAGAGCTTGTAAATTAAAAGAGAGGAGGAAAATCCTAATCTACTTCACTATCACTACATACTATATGAAGCTTATACTGTGAAAAATGGAAGACTGTAGCTTTGGAGCTACAATCTGCCTAGTCTTTTCTTAATTATCTTGGGGTTGGCTTCCAGTCTAACCAGATGCAGCTGAATACCAGTATTTTACTGTAGCTTTGGAGCTACAGTCTTCAAAATTTCACAGTATAAGCTAGGCCAAACGGTTGGCCGTTTGGCTGTAAGCCTGCGTAACAGACGATGGACAGACAGACAGTGAAAGACAGCAATAGGGCTCCGTTCGGACCCTCCGGGTACGGAACCCATGAAAACTACTGAACGGATTTCCATGCGGTTTTCACCAATAAACAGAGTGATTCATGTAGAAGGTTCAAGTGTATAATTTGGACCCGTGCGAAGCTGGGGCGGGTCGCTAGTATATTATAAATGCTAAAGTATGGATGGACCGATGTGTGTAACTCAATTAAGCCAGACTGGCTGAACGGATCTGGATGAAATTTGGCACAGACATAGATTATGGTGTTTCATGAGCAGTCGTGGCCCAGAGGCATTGGCCGCGACTTACAAGTTGTAGGTCGTGAGTTCAAACCCAGGCAGGAGGCAGGTATTTTGTGTAAATTATTTCATCACCACTGCTCTCGAAACGGAGTAAAGTGCCTGCCTGGGTTTGAACCCACTACTGGGCCACGACTGCTCTCACAAGTAAGATCGATACTAAGGTCGAATTTCACGAATGAAACTGAATGTGATCAGCCGGTCGATTCTGTTCACAGCTTACCGTGAAAACTTAGGTGGAGTGAGCGTGAAGTGAACTGTCATTCCACCTTGATTGTATGGATTGACAGCCCACTTCACGGTCACTTCACCTAAGTTTTCACGGTGAGATCTTACAGAATAGCTCTAGAGCACATGCAGAGCACGGTTAATGATCTGTCAATGTCATCATTAATAAGGAATATCGCGTTTTGTTTCATTGGTGAAATTCACATTATGTTATACCATTATATTTATTTTATCCCCTAAATGTTATAAGTGCTGAAGACATGGTTTGTACCTTTTTTCTTCTTCAATTAAATGAAATAAAAACTTTTAATAAAACAATAGTTCACACAATTTTAATTTTTTATTAAATTTTAGTTATGTTTTAGAAAAAGCCTATCTACGTATATCTACATCTATTTAAATTCACAACTTTACTTTATGTTACATACGAGTATGTTAAGATTTTTGCATACAATTAAATAGATTCAAGTTCTTCAAACTTAACAGACAGATGTGTTGCTGAGATTTTGTTGCGCCACTTCTTCTTCACAGCTAAAACACTAAGAAGTGGTGACGGGCGAGCGTTTGTGAGGGACTGTCTTTATGTAGAACTTTGACGTTCAAAAAGTACTGGCTGTCAGCCGAATTTTAATAAATGATTTTTGATTTATTTTTTAAAACCAATGTTCAAGTTCCTATAAAATCCATCAATTATCAGAAACATAAATAATGATAATAATATAACATTTAATTTCCTATAAAAAAAACCAATTCATTTTCCATCAAACACCGCACCCTCTCTCCGTGAGCAGCCTGTAACCCTGTCTATATTAATGTGGCCAATTTGTAGGAGGGCGCGATCACCTCATTTGTCGGGAGCGGCGGGCTACGCAAAACAAGTAGCTTCGGTGTTGCCAGATCTAAGACGATGTCCCGGGAAAACTTGGGAATTTTGTCGGTGGAAATGTGCTGAAAATAATTTTCATTAATACTTTCTCATTTCAGTAATTGAGCTTAAAAGAGTAGTATTAGGAAAGGAGTTTGTTACGAGGAAGTACTGGCATCGTACTTTTTTTGCGCTAAACGGTGTTGCTATGTTTGTTTTTGAAGAGTAACACACACGTGTCAGTGGAAATTAAAAATAATCTATTTTTTGGGATTGGTAGGGAACCTAGATTCCCCTTTTTATACTGCAGGTTTTCACAAACGACGGTGATCACTATTCATCAGTCGATTTACAACTACTTACAATATTATCATTCAGAAAATTCTAGATTTTTTGACAGGTGTCCAGACTACGTTTTGTTCTGTTGCAGAACAGTCGTTGGTATGAGTACTTATACTTATCTCTAATTACCCAGAAAAAAATACTTTAATACTGAAAAGTAAGGCATTTCCTAGTAAAAAATAAATAATCTACCCAACCGAATTCCGATTACGGTGTCCAATTTCAACGGAGATTAGCCAAATACGCAGGAGATTTATAGTGTACAAGCGTGTGCGCAGACACAGATGCACGCTCTGTTCCTTCACTCTCATAGTCCGATGGGACGGCAATCCGACACGACCGGGGAGAGATCAGGAACAGGACCAACGTCTTTACGTACTTTCCGACGCTCGGGGGTGTCACATCACTAACTTCCAAACTCCGGGTTGCTGCAGAGTATTTCGTAATGGAACACTTGGCCCGACCCAGGAATAAAACCCAGGAGCACACTCGCATGGTGGAGGTCTGCCCCGCTTTGGCGGAGCACCGCTGTGTCCTCGTGGATGCGATATGCGGGGGCAACCTCTCGCGCCCGGCCCTGGTCCAGGCCATGGTGCGGAGCGTGAGGACATGGGAAGCCGTCTCCTCCGTCTGCAAAGCAGTAATGCTCGCGAAGGAGGAGGCGGAATTGGTGAGGGAAGCTCATAGGAGTGGCCCTCACGGCCCCAGCCGCAGCCGCTGCAGGAGACGCCCTGTGCGTCGGAGGTTGCAGGACGATCTCCGGTCACCGTAAATATGGGCCTGCGGACGGCGAGTAATAGGTAGCTCGCCATCCGATCAGCACGAGGCCCATAATTCGACGGCGCGTAGTGTTCCACACGCGCGTCAAAGAAATGTCAGCCACCAATGACAGGGCCCATAATGGCCGATGCCTGCATGCCAATGGGTCGCGGATAAATTCGTAACAAAGTTATCGCGCCTCTGGGCACTCAGTCAAGGAAGGAACAGGGGTGGGTTTTAGTCAGTAAAAGTCTGACACGCCGCGACATGACAAGCGGGAGAAGTCATAGGATGATTTCCCACCCAGCAGCAGCAGCAGTCGCGCTTGCGAGGCCAGCGAGGCAGATACCTAGGCGATTCATAAAGCTAAAATGAAGGCAGTCAACAAACCCTAACAAGCCAACTTTACACTAAAAAAAAAAAAACAAAAAAACACCTCAAACAAGCCCCTTTCCAAAGCTTACAACCCAGCATTATTTGGTACACGAACACTTGGTAATCGGTAACTAATTACTCTTTAATTAAAGAACGAAACGTTAACGCAGTCCGTTTGTAAGACTACCCTCGTTTTAACACGAGTGCTGTGAACTTTATAGATTGGTAGATTATTGGCAAACGGAATTGGAATGGATGTTTACATTTTCTTGTCAATTACCTACAAAATATTTTCGAAACAAGAAATGCCGATATTTCCTTTTTACCCGACTACGCGATGCAAGGGAGGGTAATGTGTTTATCAGCCTATGTATGTTTGTTCCTTTGTGGCACTTTAGAGACCAAACGCGGGGGCCAATTTTGATAATTTTTACGTCAATCATTCGTCTTAATCTTGCGAGAAAGACATGATAGTAATCAAAATACAACATGGCGACAAGCAGACGCTATGTTGTGAAAAAGAAAAAAAATAAAGTCAACGAACTATTTTGAGTGGGGTATCAAAGTAAAAGGTTTGAGGAGGCAATTCCAAAAATATAACTTACTAAAGTGTAGTAAAAAATAAGTTTTCGTAAAACTCGACTGTAGAAAACAACTAAAAAGTTCCAAACAAGTCACTTTTCAAGCCAACAGATGCAGTTGGTGGCATGTATTCAATAATTGAACTAAAAAAACTGCCACTAACTGCATCAGACTGCATGAAAAGTGACTTGTTTGGAACTTTTTAGTTGTTTTTTACAGTCGGATTTTTTGAAAATATTTTTTTTTTATACGTTCCTTTCTTTTTATCCTGTTATTTATATGTTTTACCGGTGGCTAGGACTCCAAAGATAGGGACCTCCTCACAATGCGAGCTGTGTCAAGGAGTACTGCCTTCTGTATCCGACCCTTGATCCAACCGTGCAACGACAGTTTCGACAGGTGGTCGTCGAGGCTTTTGGCCATGAGGCCATTGGCAGAAACGACAATCGGCACAATGACAGCCGTCTCCACATTCTGCTCGACAACTTTGTTTCTCTTTCTCAGCTTTTACGAGATTCTCTTTTACATTCTTCGTTTATTAACTTTTGCACATATCATTTACATTTTTAAATGTTTAAATAAAAAAAAAACATTTCAAAATATAAAAATACCCACCGGTATCGTGAACAGGATCCAAGCTACCGGTGTTCAGGGCTTCAAAGAGAGGAACAGCCTGACAATGCGAGCCGAGTCCAGGAGTACAGTTTTCTGAATCAAGCCCTTGATCCAGCCGCCTAACGAGAGCCTCCTGAGGTGTTGGTCGAGGCTCGTGGCTATTAAGCCATTGGTTGACACAACTATCGGCACAATGATCGCTGAGTCCACATCCCACATGTCGACCACCTAGCAAAGTCAAGATACTTGATTGACTTATCTTTCTCAGCTTTCACGAGGTTGTCGTCATGGGGTACGTTCTTTATTATTACGAGAACTAAGGAGTATCACAGCAGAATGAGTTTTTACTTTATTTTGATTTTAGTTGGTTGAACATTAATCCGTCTGGCCCCGCGCATCTCCAATCGGAGACGCGACAATAGGTTTTTAATTGTGTCTGCTATTCCGGGGCCTATTGGCCCCGGCTCTTGGTTTTTTTTCAAATCTTGCCTATAGTTTAGAATGGAGACGAATACGTAGCAAAGCATCTTAATTCTTTATTATTGCAGCTCAATACGAAAATTCAGTACAGTTAGAATCATTTTTATCTATAAAAATTCAGCTAAGTGCGTGTCGGACTTTGCACATTTAGGGTTCCGTACCAAATGTGTTTTTGACTATTTGTATGGCTTTGGGTCAACAAGATGCTTATATTATACTGTGAAAATTTTTGAAGGCTGCGCTCCAACCGCTTGGCTATAAAACCTGTGTGATAGACAACGGACAGACAGACGGACACGGGAGTGACAGCAATAGGCTCCGTTTGGACCTTTCTGGTACGGAACCCTAAAAACAAGGCATCCAAGGCTTTTTTTTAGGAAATTATTTGAAAAACATTGATTACAGCTAAGGAGAATATTCCCTGTCTGAGTCTTTGTTTCCAGCTACAACCTGGGCTCTTTAAGACTAGAGTGAATAGGTTACTTCTAGGCAAGCGTGCTCCATCGTCGACCACATCATGGCTAACCATCAGGTGAGATAGTGGTCAAGCGCGAGCCTAAAAATGTTAAAAAAAGATTGACACTACATAGATTAAAACACAAAAATTTAACACACTTGATATTTCTATTTTTGATCGAGAAGCCATATTACTCTATTGAGGAATTCCTTAATGACCGAATGTAATCTTTTATATGTTTAAGTGGTTGTGAAGTATTGCTTGCTTGTTATAAATTGTAATAGTGTAATTTTAATTGTAATCGTGATTAGTTATTTATATTATTATTTGTACATCATCAAGAAGTGGGACATAGAGATCATAATGTACTTGACTGTAACACCTATGTTCCCAATAAATGAATTTAATTTAATTTAATTGATATTTCCAATCTAACTGCTCTACATGGTAACAGGAAATTTGACAACACAAACGCACAATCCTAAAAGCTCCTGAATTCTCAAACTTAATCAAAACGGGAGTCAACATCATTGTTATCTAAATCTGAACAAATTTAGCAACACAAAGCTCGATCCGATAGTGATACAACTTCGTTAAAGCAACAGAACTCACTTATCCACCTCAATACAACGTGTTTCAGATAAAATCTTAATAACTTCGACGATCTCATATTAAAAGGCCTGAAATGTCGATAGATGAAGGAGGTAGAGAATTTGGAACGGGTTCGTGGCTGGCAACTTGGAAATGAATGATTCTACTTGCAATATCTTTTTGACGAAAGCTATATACCTCACGAATGAAAGCCAATAGTGAATGTCTGAAAATATAACAAATATTTGTATAGTCTGCAGATACGGTTGTTTTGTGAGTTTACATATACACAGAAGTAATTCACTGGGAAAAGGTTTTTTTGATAAAAAAAATTAATAATAATGAGATATTATAATTTTACTTGAAAAAGTGAATAGGTAGCTGTATCATTTGGTGTAAAGACGATTTCTATTTCTCTTAAAAAAATATAGATGAAATATGGAAAAGCATTAATTTGACGAGAAAAGCTATGTTCCTTTTTGCTGTCCCTGATAATGAACATAAAAAGTGTGGCCACAGCCTCTTCCAGTACTCCCAACATCTTTAAGGTCCTTATTTTAGCAGGTATCGAAAGTCCCAGTTAATCCACGCGATATGAGCGACCAACAAAGAGATCGCCGATATAGTCCGCGACTGACGAGAGTAGACCTGGGAATGTTTAGAGATGGAGAAGAGTCTCCAAAGACACCAGCATTCTAGGTTTTATATATATTTTTCCTCTTCTCATCTTCTGCAAACTGTCATTGGACTATGAGTAGACAGGTTAGTGCAGAGTGGTTTCTCCAACGAGATTCCCTCTTTATTTCAATGACATCATCATGCCCCACTCTGTAAGGTCCATCACAGTCAACCTTTTCAGCCGCCTGTTATGGTTTGGTTTTGTAAGCGCTTTCTTTAAGGGATATGGGTGATATTTTAGGCGTGCTCTGTATATACTCGTAGTTCTGCCCAGATTTTTAGGTGAGATACATATACGTACATAAATGTATCGCACCTGATGGTTAGCGATGATGAGGTCGACGATGGTGCACGCTTGTCTTGAAGAAACCTTCCAGTTATAGTTTGACTAATGAGGGGTTTCATCAGATAAATTCTGACTGAACTACTTACATGTATAAATAGTCATTCAAAACTGGTTATGAGATCATGATCTTCAGGTTATATTTATTTACGAGATTTATTGTTTTAATCAAAATCCCTGTAACGACTGAATTGCATTTGTGATATTTTAACAAAGTAAGAGATGCGAGCTAGTCGCTTACAAACCACCGCCACATAATTTCCTACTATCCTGAATTATTGTGGAACAAGATTAAACAATAAGTATACTCAATTCAAGTTTTATTTGCATCTCCATTCATCTGGATCTTTAAGGGATAACACGCACAGTATCCCAAATAATCCGAAATCTTAGCCTGCCTTCTCTAAACCCAGCTCTGTCAATCCAAGATCTTTATCATTCAGAGCCGTTAACATCGAGTTTTGGAACAAATTCCATTGGAACAGAAACTTGTCGGGACAATGAGAAACACCTTGCTAATATCCAAGAGGGGACTACCCCCCTGTATCCCCTTGATCGAGTTCGATCGATTAACCCTTTAGTTGCTCTCGTAGGGAATTAAAAATGGGGAGTTTGTTTTGTTGAGGTGTAAGAAAGGTATCTTGGATGGCAAGAATGTGAAGCAAATTAAATACAGCCTTTTCTAAGTTAAAGAAGAATATAAATGTCAATCTAATAGGAGGCGATAAGCTTTTTGTTTAACTAGTTTTTTTCTTTTTTCTTGCTGCTTTGCGTCAAAGCATATCTTGCCGGGAATGAGCATTATTTGATATAAAAACCTAGCCTATGACACTCAACTATAGTTTAGCTTTATATACTCGTAGGTGAAATAATTTTAAAACCGGATGAGTATTTTCGCAGATTACCTCATACATCCAAACTTACAAACTTGGCCTCTTTATCTATATAAATAAAAATCAATTGCCGAATGTGTGTCAGACGCGTATCACATCGGAACAGCTGCACCTATATGGCTAATTATTTTTTTGTTGCGTTTTTAATCGTCAGGACAAGGTTTGTATGTAATAAAATTTTGGGAAATCGATAAAAAAATTAAAAAAAAAAACGGGTCTCTAGTAAAATATAAAGTGTAGATGTAGATACGAATAGATATGAGTTTTGTATCTCAGATTATTAGTTATTTCATGGACATTACAATACAAATTGTAATTTTCATTTTTTTGTAAGAGGATAACCTGTAACCTACTGAAAAGATTTTACACAAATTTAAAACAGGCGTCATTTTAATTACAATATTGTAAACTTAATTTCTTATTTTTTTTTCAGGCATACCCTTGAACGTTCAGTTATTAAAACACCGATACCATAAACTTGTAAGACAACACACATAGGCATCCCAATCCGCTTACAATCACACACCAGCAGTGTCACAGCGGAACTCGGTCTGCTAGTCAAACATGAAACAATGCAGCCGTTTGCGTAGGAGCACAACTTTATACGTAACACGAGAGTTATAGTTCAACTTGTAGCCTTCATATTGTTTACCTTGTCGTGCGAACGTTTACCAATGCTAAGTGATTAAGAATACTCGTTGAGGATAGGAGTGCGGTGGAGTCGGTGTTGTTGTGAAAAGTTTTGGCGCTGATTTTGTCTTAGCACCTATGGACCCACAGAACTGGTTGAGTTAAAGCAATTTTATAAGCCGAAGGGACTGCAGTTTTGAAATAAATCAGTATCAGAAATCTCTTTATTGTGAATCATTTTGTTTAGGGAACACAGCGTACAGTTAAAAAAAAAAAGGGAGTGGAATTCATTGTTTAAATTATATTTTTCCTGATAGCTACGACCTGGGGGTTCTTAAGACAAGAGTAAATAGGTTACTTCTTGGAATGCGTGCTCCATCACCGACCACATTATCGGTTACCATATCAGGTGAGATAGAGGCCAAACGCGAGCTTTAACAGTGAATGAAAAAGTGGCAGATGTGAAACATATATTTTAATATTAGAATTAAAAATTGTTGTTACTTGTTGTTGGTGTTGTAGTTGTAGTTTTACTAGTTGTTGTTGTTGTTCGTTGTTGTTAGTTTTTGTAGGTTGTTATCGGTGTTGTTGGTTGTTGTTGTAGTTGTGTTATTTTTTTTCGCATAGATGTTTTTAGGGAGAAGGGAGTCAAGAGCGGTGGCGTAGTTGGGACATCGTGTCACGACAGGCCGTTTTCCGTCACGGCATTCGAGCCCATTTTGCTGCCAAGCCGCGCCAATAGATGTTTCACATCAAAAACAGTGCCCGCAAGCTACACACCCTGTGTACAAATGTAAAAATGTCGAAGCGAGAGCCTTACCTTCCGTTTCTTTTGACTAATGCTTAAAAATAAACCGTTTCGTGTACAGTTTGTTCGGATTCCTGGTCACTTGCTGACTAGGATTTTCCACGAAACCTAAAATGAAGGTTTACCTTCCCCACCACACCCAAACCCAAGAGCCTATTTACAAACTAACAGCGACTCCACCGCACCCCGTATCCCACACTTACACCGAACTACACAAGATACAGTTCTCTACTCAAATTCCAAGTGTTCTAACTTAAACTGAAATAACTTATGAGAATCGGCCGATCGCCTTTGTCGTAAGCTAGAAGGCAATTATCATTAATTATTATTAAATGTGACATTTTAGTGATAAACGGTGGGCCGATAACTTGGGCAAATAACTCAAGTTGGGGTGGATGGGTCGAAAGTACCCGCGGTGTTCACTGTTTGATTTGCTATTAGATTTTGAGGGTTGAGTTCCGTTTGTTTGATTCCTAGTGGTGAGGTAACGATTTTTGGTGTTTGGTTTGGTGATTTTGTTAGTTAGTTCTTCTTCTTGAATATGGCCATAAGGCTGGATTGTGCCATAATTAGTGGAAAAATATCTGTTGAAAGTCTAGACTGCTGGAATGGATTTCATGTACTATAGTTTCGTATCTGTCGTACTAATGGTTTCCATCGTTTTCAGGATGCTACTGGATCACTTTAGCACTAGATAATTATATTTATTCTAATTAATTATTCAATATCAAGATACCACATTTCTAGAAAGGAGTTATCTTGCTATAAGAAAATGGCAATATGACAAGATAATATAATCTGTAGCAGTATCTACTTCTACTGCTTCTAGTTGTTATATTTCAGTCAGACGGACATTACTATACTAATTAACTTCAGCTCAGAGTCATAATCATGGTCAACCGTCAAGATGGCATCTCATAATTTTACGTATTTTTAAAATTCAAATAATTTTATTTAAAAGAACTCTTTCGAGTCTCAAAATTTCGGATTACACGTGGAACTCTGGAAAAGAGATGGCCTGATGCTGTGAAACCAAGTGTGCGGACCCACCGCATAAAATGTCCACCACACCACCATGCACAGATTGTTGGTAATAGATAATACATTTTATACACTATTATTATCTAATGTTGGTAACGTTGGAAAGGAGATGATTCTGAAGTGATTTGTGCTCTATTGATGTAATTGCTGCAAGACCCCATGCGATAACAAGGGAATAAAGAAATGGTGATTTCCATCAATTCCATTATAGTGGCAATTATCTTACTAGAGCTGCACCTAATGCCTAGAGGTAGCGGATAAATTCTGAAAATAAGTTACCGCAAAAAAAAACGCCCCTGGGCACTCAGGCAGGGAAGGAACAGGGGTGGGGTTTAGTCAGTAAGAGTCTGACACGCCCTCCCGCTTCACCCAGAGAGGGAGAAGTCATTGGATGATTTCCCAACCACCCGAAAAAATAAAAAAAGAGTTGCACCATACTAAGAATAAAATTATCACAACTGTATTACAAATCAAAGTCCCCCGTCGTGCTTTTACGCGATAAACTCAAAAACTACTGAACAGATTTTCATGCTGTTTTCACCGATAGACAGAGTGATTCATGAGGAAGGTTTAGGTGTATAATTTGTGCTCATGCGAAGCTGGGGCGTGTCACTAGTTTCACATCTAAAAAAAATTGAAGATTAGGTACTGTGTGGACTTAGTTATTTTTCTCAAGGGCCAGAATCTTTGTTCCACCAGAAACAATAACACAGTGACGCTATGACTGTTCAGACCCATCTAAGATGGCACATCGGTGAAGTATAGCCACTTAAATCCGTCAAATAAATTTATTTTCACATAAATCCCGCCGTTATTAATCTTATCCGTGCTGTGCGCACATTTGTTATTTTTATTGTTACTTCATACGTTATGTACTGCGATAGTTATCCTAATATCCTGGACTCCATGGTGGAATACTATACCATTTTCGTTTTAGTATGGCATGGATGGCCTTCCTATATTGTCTTTTGTGATCTTTATTTTTATTAAAAGTTTTTATAAAAAAAAGAAAGGAACTTTTATCTGTCTAGCCTAATAATATCACTATTTGAAAAGCAAAAGGAAATGAAAAAGCGAACAAACAAACAGGAATCTTGAGTTACAATTATATAACTAGAGACCCGCCACAGCCTCGCTCGGATATAAATTATTTACAACTTTTTACTTGTTGATTTCAGTCGGATTTTTTGAAAATTTTCAATGTTTTTATTCACTAGATTTTAGTGAGTTATATTTTTCGAATCGTTTCCTCGAACTCTTTATTATGATACCCCACAGGACCAGGTCACAAAAAAATATGACTAGGTACACTTACCTAGTGGCGGTCGCCAATTTTTTTTTTCGAAAATCATTCATTCATATAGCCTATGTTACTTCGGCGGTCAAGACCAATCTGAACATACGTCATTGTTAAAATCCATCCAGCCGTTTAGGCTACAGCGCGTGCCAAACAAATAGACATACAAACATACACACACAAATACATAATTATATACATACACACCTACATATATACTCTCGAAAAACATTACCCTCCTTCTGGGCCTTTCGGGTAAAAAAAATACGTACGGTTCGACTTGAGCAACGCCTCTTTTTTATAGGATTTCAAGCAGATATTAAGGAAAGAGCAGTGGTGGCCCAGTGGTATTGACCGCGACTTACAAGTTGTAGGTCGTGAGTTCAAACCCAGGCAGGCGATTTACTTTGTATAAATTATTTCATCACCAATGCTCTCAAAAAAAAAGTATTTAGACAAACTGATAATAATAACTAATATGTACAAATCCATATGAAAACAACCCATTTTTATTTGTTAGTAAAATATACGTAATAATAAACATTGCCACCAAATTTTAAGTTCACATATTATGTCAATGGGAGGTTAAAAATTTCTTCAGAACAACATTTTGTGACAGACAGACGGACAGATGGACAGACGGACAGATGGACAGGCGGACAGTTGGACAGACGGATACGTGAGTGACAACAATAGGGCGCCGTTTGCACCCTTTGGGTACGGAGCCCTAAAAGCGGACGATACAGTGTTACCTATTGCTCCCACGTGTAACGATTTTGTTTATATAATACAAAGAATTCCCTAGAACTTTCCCAAAGCTACCCCTTTGCCAAAATATCTCGGATCCATTGCTTGGTAATTGCAAATCTGCCAAATAGGAAAAGTCACTTCCACATTGACTATTGAAGATCTATGTGTGTTTAGATGTCATCTGATTTTAAGTAATCTTTGTAGAGATTCATACTATTTGGTAACATAAAGGTGCGTTTCCACAAGCCGAAAAAGTGTCACTAATGGAAAAGCATCCTTGTAGCAATAGTGTTGAATTTCTTCCATTCGAATATCGTTGTTTTAGAATGAAACCCTCAGAAAAGATATTTTGGTAATTACCGAAAAAAAGGAGTGTTATATTTTCAGGGTTCATGTATGTTTGTCGCGGCATAAATTCGTAACAGAGTTACCGCGCCCCTGGGCAATCAGGCAAGGAAGGAACAAGGGTGGGTTCATTAGTCAGTAAGAGTCTGACACGACTCCACCCAGAGCGGGAGAATTCATAGGATGAATTTACAACCCCAAAAACAAAAAAAGGGTTCATATATGTTTGTGAGTTTCTTTATTCCACCATAACTTCTAAACGGCTTAACCGATATTAATGTATGTGGTATCGTTAGAAGCGTTGCGGGTAATATAGGCTGGTGAAAATTAAAAAATATAATAGGAGAGCCATGGTTGATTTATATCATTATAATTTGACTACGTGTATTTATCATCTTCTAGAGCTTGCTTAGTACATTACAAAAGTATAAAACAGTAGTATTAAATATACATTCGTTCACTAATAAAATAACAAAACAGTTTCGCGTTATTATTTGCGTATTATTATATTTTTTAGTTAAATTTTTTATTTAATTCACTTTTACACAAGGCAGGCGTGTTTTTTTAGTTATATGGCAAGTTTTATTAACTTTTAGAAAAAGAAACTAACACAAATCAAGACGCACGTCCTAATTTCACCCAAAAATTGTTAAGTAACCTGTAACGCTATCAATGACGGTTCATGAGAACAGCAAAAAATGACAAGTGTCTTTACGAAAAGCTCGCAAGTAGCATTTTTGATGTTAAAATAACTTACAACATCTGACGACGTATCTAAATTACAAACTAAATTACACAAACTTATAAAATACTTAACTAACTGTTATTAAAACAAAAACTCCTAACTAAATAAAACTGTAAAATCTGGCGTTAAAAAATTCCTCCGCATCGCTGTCTACAGCAAGTGTGCCCAAAAGACTGGTGGCATTGCCACGTTGTATGGCAATGTTTAACCTCTGGCCGAGGAAAATGACAGCCTTTGGGTCACGCGAAGTGTCAACAAGGCGTTTAGATAGATCTTTAAATACTAATTGAGCACTTGGACCCCACGGTTTCAACCACAAACGGCTCAAAAATGTAGCTACCGACGAGGTTGTTATATTGCCGCCGCTTGAGGTTCTCCAAAGTTCTTATATAAAGCTGTAACAAATTGCTAATTAAAATCATTATTAATCCCCTTTTTCAATAAAAAATTGTTATTACACATATTATAATTATCAATATTAATCAATATTAAATAAGCTGTGTTAATAAAATTTTACAGGGCGCAGTTTTTTCTTATGCTGTTTTTGTACTGCTAGGTACAGCCCTTCTTTAACCCAGTCACCAACTCACCACCCTTCAGTAATTGCTGCAACCCAAAATTCCCTCCTGATTTGCAGCGATAGTTTATTTCACCCTAAACACGGCCATTTAGGTGGCTCCTTAACCTCTAATAGGCCACCGTCCAACTATGACACATAACCTTCAGCATATTTCCTTCTATATTCACCACTTTAACCGCACAATAAATCCACGCACCTTGACTACTTATCGATCACAGCTTTGCCCGGGTAATCATAATAAATAACGGTAAATTCGTACATTAACCAGCTCGCGTCGCTTGCCCTGAGTTATAACGTCTACCCGACATTTAGGCGAACCAGCGGCATTAGCATTAATTTAAAATATTATTTATAGTTTGAAGCTTTATACTGATGGGGGATGGTCGAAGGGATGGAGGTGACACTGGAGATTTTTTTTTCTATACTCCATAAATAAAAAACAGATTTTAAGAGTCTTTTCTCTCTTCTTTTCTTTATCTCCGTCATTTTCCCGTTAAAATTCTCTCTTAATGAGGGTCTGCTTTCTTAATCCTGTGCCACCATTTTGTGCGATTGTCAATATCGTCGACTGTAAAGGGTAATATTCTTCATGTACTCTTCACGTCATCAAGGGTCTTTTTCTTTGTCGTTTTCATTAATAAGCTTCTATCTAACCCTACTAAATGCCTACATTTGAAATAATCTGTAGAATCAATGGGCTCCAATTAAAAACTGTTAGTAGTATTTTACCGTCTCCAAAAACACAAAAGTACCTCCACATCTTTCCTCCAAGGTTGCGCTCACAAATCTTCGTAGCTCAACATTGGTGCCGTGTTGATGATCTCGTTAAGGGTAAGATGACACCAAATGACCGTAATTATACCGAGTTAAGGGGCAGTAATCGCGTCGGGGCCGTGTTTTTGGCGAATTCGCAGCACCTCGTGTTTCATTGTTTATTAAAGTTTTTTATTTTTATTGTTATTGCTGTCTGGTGCTGGTGCCTTTAATTGGTATCGGTTTGATGATGGTAAGTTTTAGGTCGGTGACACATGCTAACTGCGTATTAGGAATAATTAATTATACCTAATAACAAGACCAACAAATTGCTCGCAAAACTGATGGTCGATAGGCCCGAAAAGTTCTCCAGGCCCGTGAGTCGATGGCACGTAGTGTTCCACGCGCGCCTTAAAGAGATGTCAGTCACCACTGACGGGGCCCACCATGGCCGATCCCTGCATGCCAACGGGTAGCGGATAAATTCGTAACAGAGTTACCACTCCCCTGGGCACTCAGGCAAGGAAGGAACAGGGGTGGGTTTTAGTCAGCTACGCTGCGACGCTTGGGGAGACCTATGTCCAACAGTGGCCGTCTTTCGACTGAAATGATGATGATGATGAATTAGACCACTCAGCAGCTGACTGTTCTATGCAGTTACTAGTTCCTTGGTGTTTTTCAGGCAGAAGGCATGAAGTACGAAGGAAAATACCAGTACCATGCCAGAGTTTAATTTTAAGCCAGAACACAGGTATGTTGTACAACCGCAGATTAGGTATAACATTAAGGCATCATATTTTTCGACAAAAGTCTGCTTAATTCAATTAATCTAAAATCAATAGAATTAGAATTTATTTGTCAGAATGTAGTTTTATATTCGTTGATATGGGTATACATTTAGGACTAACAGTTATTCTTTTTTTTTAGGACAATCCCGCCACACTATTCCCAAACCACTGTAACTTCTGTAAGCCAGAATCAACAGTAGGTTTGCGACCACCAGAAAAAATGCCGAGGCGATGAAGCTCGACGAGTCCCAGAGAAACGATTAAACTGTCTTGGGTCACGCAACGAAATTAATCGGAAAAGACAGCGGAGGAGTAAGAAAGTAACTAATAGTTATTACAAGTAAAGGTAATCCTACAGTGCAATCAATCATTTTTATTAGGGACTAGATGGCGTTGTGTAATAGTTGTGGAATATATTATTATTATTATTATTATTAAACTGAAACTAAAATGAAATAAATTAAAGGTATTTTTTTCTAAACAAGATTTTATCTGGGAAAATGAACTAAAAAGTTAAAAATATATTCTAGTAAGTATTTGGCGTGTAGGCACTACCCGTTACAGGTTACAGGTTAGGTACTTAGTATACTTCTGTGCCTCAAGCTTTTAAGAATATGGGTAAGTACCTACATGCCAAATACTTACTAGAATATATTTTTTAACTTTTTAGTTGGTTAGTATTTTAGAAGTAGGTGTGATGTTTTAAAATATTCTACGGATATTATGATGTGATCTAAAGTGCTCCCCAAGACGAAGCAATTGAGCCCAAACTCGGTGAGCTTATGTTGTTTTATTACAGAGATGCTGTGGCCACCTTCCAGCTTCATCATCAGACCCTGGATATCGTCTAGGTGTAAAGTGCTCCTCAAGACGAATCAATCGAGCCTAAACTCGGTGGGATTATGTTATTTTACCACAGAGATGCCGTGGTGACCTTCCAGCTTCATCATCAGACCCTGGATATCGTGTAGGCGTAAAATACTCCACAAGACGAATCAAGCGAGTCTAGACTCGATGTGTTTATCTTGTTTAGTTCAGTAGTTCCTATGGCCATCTTCAGTCTCCATCATTAGACCAGCTTCGTGGTGCCATATCATTGTATTATCACCAAAGATACATAAGTACACCAAATTTGAGTCCAATCGGATGTTGGGAAGTGGATCTAATTTAAGTTGCAAGATTCCTCCAGCACAAACAGTTTTTTTTTTTTTTTGGGGGGTGGGAAATCATCTTATGAGTTCTTCCGCTCTAGGGTGGAGCGGAAGGGCGTGTCAGACTCTTACTGACTAAAACCCACCCCTGTTCCTCCCTGCCCTACGTGCCCAGGGGCGAGGTAACTCTTTCGAATTTATCCTCAACCCCCGGGCAGGCATTGGCCGTGGCAGGCCCCGTCCTTTGCTGACAACTCTTTGAGGCGTGCGTGGAACACTACGCGCCGTCGACTCTCGGGCCTGGTGCTGATCGGGCGGCGAGTTACCCACTACTCGCCGTCCGCAGGCCCGGGGAACAAACATAGTTACCTATATACTTTGCAAGTTAAATAAAAACTTGTAAAATTAGATTCCTACATTACCCACACACACAAAACGTTTTGGGAACACATTCATTGTGCGTACAGCTAAGGAGTGGTTTTCCCTGCCATAATCTGTGTTTCCTGATAGCTACAACCTGGGAGTATTTAAGCCAAGAGTAAATAGGTTACATACTTCTAGACAAGCGTGTTCCATCTTCGACCACATTACCGCTTACCATCAGGTTAGATAGTGGTGAAATGTAAGCTTAGAAATGGTAAAAAACTTAGATTCACCATTCGAAGTTAATCACGTCAAACATATAAAACGGTGAAACTTATTCTCTGACCCGGTATTACTCACAAAAGTTGCCTGTTGGTATTAATTTCCATACATATGTGTGGCACGCCTCACTGCTGGACTCGGATGGGCTCGGGCGCCATGTTTGAGTCCCCAACCGGACATATTTAAGCTATTTTATTTATTTTGAGATACAAAAGGCCTTATCGGCGGATATATAGCTTAACAGCGTGTTCGGATTTGGGTACTTGATTATTGATAATTATGTTAAAATTGTAGAGATTAAAACACTGGTGGATGGATTTTGTGAATAATGGTGACTTTTAAGATAATGTATGGAACAAGATGATATGCTGCGCCAGCCCAAACGAATTGGGATAAGGGCAAGAGGATGACGACTGAATCTGGTATCCAAATAAATTTATTTTTATAGCATCAATTGAAGCAGCAGTAAATAAGCAGCATTAAAGGTTATTAATTAAAAATACCTATTTAAGACACAAATGTGCACCCTAGTCTAGAATTTTATTATTTTTATTTTAAAGGCGCTGATATATGCATATAATAATCATCCTTTAAATTAAATCACTGAAAATACTATAAGAATACTTTTATGCATTGTAAGGTAAAGATATAGTACACGGAAATAAATATAAAAAACGGCCAAGTGCGAGTCGGAATCGCGCACGAATGGTTCCGTACCATCATCTATTAAAACGCCAAAAAAAACATGTCTGTTGTATAGGAGCCCCACTTAAACATTTTTTTATTCTATTTTTTAGTATTTGTTGTTATAGCGGCAACAGAAATACATCATCTGTGAAAATTTCAACTGTCTAATTATCACGGTTCATGAGATACAGCCTGGTGACAGACGGACAGACGGAAGGACAGCGGAGTCTTAGTAATAGGGTCCCGTTTTACCCTTTGGGTACGAATCCCTAGAAAGTATAATAGTAAGTAAGTATTTCAGCTACGATATTAATGTCAGATTATATTGAATATTTGTCAGCTCACCTATGATTTTTTATTCAACTTAGATTATTTTCTAAATTGTATAATTGTAATTGTATATAGACAAACTAACAATAATACCTAACATGTACAAATGCGTATGAAAACCACTCACTGGGCATCAAAAAATTCATCCACATCGCTGTTAATGGAAAAAGTGCCCAGAACGCTGGCAGCATTGCCACGTTGAATGGCAATGCTGATTCGTTGGGCAAAGAAAAGCCCAGCCCTCTGGTCACGTGAAGAGTCGACTAACAGCTTGCTGATATGCCGAAAAACTCGATGAGCACTCGGACCCCATGGCCCTAGTGTTTAGATTATAATATTAATTTAACACTTAAAAACAAACAAAATTAATAAAGCTGTACGTCAAAATACCACTGTGCTTAAATTAAAATAAAATCATAGTTAAAAAAAAAAAACACGCTTTTTGTATTTTTCATAAACCCTTTCATTTAATACCAATATCATGGGATGCATAAAAAATAACTAG
The DNA here is from genome assembly GCA_951329385.1 of Polia nebulosa. Taxonomy (NCBI): domain Eukaryota; kingdom Metazoa; phylum Arthropoda; class Insecta; order Lepidoptera; family Noctuidae; genus Polia; species Polia nebulosa. Next base: position 31,523,924 of record OX589597.1, read on the forward strand.
TCCGCAATTTTTGTTCGTCCATCATATTGGATTTAGAATATTGTCACAAAACTAACCATGCATTGTCATCAAAGCTAAACATATATGCTAAATTTTAGCTCAATCGAAAAAAAAGATTCTAAGATTTTTGACAATTTATAAATTATTTATTTAATGTCAGGTTATTTACATACAACTAAAATACTTAATTAACTATACTATACTATACTATAACTACACTAAAAAAAATTGTTAGATACAGGTGAAGAAAAGCGTATTAAAAATGGATTAATCTATATAGTAAAGAAAGAAAGAAAGAAAACATATGTTTGGGGACAGTCACCGGGCACACAAAAGAAAAATAAAACAAAGATAATAATTTAGCCAAAAAAGCCTACCTATTTAAATAAAATATTCCCAGCCTCACATTCTGAACATCGGGACCCCGTGACATCCTCTCCATAAACAAGGCTTCTCATAGTTGCCGCGTTATCTGACTTTGATGGGACGGTCGGCGGGTAGTTTTAAAACGTGCGCAAACACCGGTAGTTGTAAATAATTATGGGATTTTGTAGTTTTTGCCCAGCGATTATGCGTAATCACCGGGCCTGGATACATTTTGAGATAGTTACACTGTTTATTTACGTTGTTCACTTTGTTTTGTGCCATGTATTTTGCTCTGGAAATTGTAATCGGTTTTGTATGTAATGTTTGTTTAGTTCATTTAAATAATGGGAAGGTGGGTAATTGGGTTGGGTTGTTTTTGATAATAAAGGGATGTTTATATGAAATTATATGTATTTTATGTCTAAAAAACACTACAAACTGTAAAATAACTTTTATTTCGGCAGTCGGTGTTAATAGTTTTGTTTCTTCGTTATTTGACACCGACTTCCAAAATTAAAGTTATTTTGCAGTTTTTAGTGTTTTTTTTTATGGAAATCGGTTGTATTTTTTTGTTGTTGTTAGTTGTTGTAACCCCTAAATAAAATTAAATATTAAGTTATTCCCGAATAAAATGAGAACATCATCAATGTGGTCGAAGTCAATTAAATACGCATTATTAAGGATAACTCATAAACTTCTAGTCTGATCTTGATCAAAATTAAATGACACCACATGAAAAGCACTAGCTTTTAAATTATAAAAAATAACAATAATCAAAATCGGTTCAAAAAAAGTTATGACGAAACACACATAAAAAAAATACGGTCGAATTGAGAACCTCCTCCTTTTTTAAAGTCGGGTGAAAATAAGGAAAGAAAAGATACATTAACTGTATTTAAATTATTGAGAGACGGATGAAAACAACCGATTCCATTTAAAGAAATACACTAAAAATTAAAAAATAAGTTTAATTTCGGGAGTCGGTGTTTGCATTTTATTTCTTCGTTTTTGACACCGACTTTCGAAATTAAAGTTATTTTTTAATTTTTAGTGTATTTTCTTTTTTGGAAGTCGGTTGTTTTTTTTATAAAAAAGTAGTTTATTTTTCACTTTTTAGTTGTTATACCCTAGAAAATAAAAACCCCAATGAAATGGAACGTGGAATGTAAACATACTCGAAATTGGAGAAAACCAAAACGTCATCGAGATATACGTATTTTTAGTTTTTGTTGTTTTTGAAAAAGCGCTGAATTAAGTTAATAATTTCAATAAAATGTATATGGGACCATCTCGGGAGTAAATTCTTTCAGATAAATAAGGAATTTTGAAAGTCGGTCCACAACTGACGGAGAAATCGGTGGACATACATAAAAAAAAAAAAAATACATACAGTCGAACATAGAACCTTCTCCTTTTACTTATGTTACTTTTACTAATTTTTCTGATGACACTTTCAGATACTTACATATTTCTAAAATTAAAATGTGGTTATTTCAATTTCAGGAAATAAAATGTGAAGTCAACAATACAACACTTAATTCAAACCGGCCAAGTGCGTGTCGGACTTCACACATTTAGGGTTCCGTACCAAATGTAAAAAATCTGATTTATCAATATATTGATAGTTGTTAGTAAAATATACGTCATTACCAAATTTCAAGTACGTAAGTCAATAGAAAGTGAAAAATTCATCGCAACAAAATTTTGGGACAGATGACGGACAGACAGGGACACGTAAGTGACAGCAATAGGACTCTGTTTGGACCCTTCGGGTAAAGAACCTTGAAAACACTGGTAGTACTCATAATTATGAACAGCTTTTACTATAAGATTAACTAAGAAATCGCGATAAAAATATTAGCTGCCCGAAACATTTATGTTTGCATAACTTGACAAAATGTACAAACAGTTGTTTTGTTTTTGCGATTGCCAATTTTTTTATTTAGTGTTGTATAGTCGTCTGTACATTGCATAAGCAATGCTGTGCATAGCATGTGTGTGTGCATAGCTGTGTGTGCATTTTATTCTATTCCTGGTATGTTATTATTATTCCTATTTTGTTTATAAGTGTGTGTATTGTGTTATTTTTATGTTATTTGTGATTCGTTTGATGACATTATTATGTAATTTGTGTGTATTTCGATTATGTTATTTTTGTTACTATGTTTTTTTGTAATTAATGAATATGTTTTGTTGTCAATATTTACTCATCTAATTCTATGGACTTCAACGTCTGCATTTGAATGATTATTATTCCATTTATTTAATTTTATATACACACACTTTACATTTTCAAATATTTAGGTACTTACATATTAAAACATAAATAAATACAAAAACATTTAAAAATATAAAAAAGTAGTAGCCCACCGGTATCGGGAATAGGGTCCAAGCTACCGGTGGTCAGGGCTGCTGAGAAAGGAATCTCCTAACAATACGAGCCGTGTCCAGGAGTACTGCTTTCTGGATCAAGCCCTTGATCCAACTGCCCAACGAGAGCCTCCTGAGATGTTGGTCGAGGCTCTTGGCTATTAAGCCATTGGCCGTCACGACTATCGGCACAATGACTGCTATATCCACCTCCCACATGTCGACAACCTCGCGAGCCAGATCAAGATACTTTGTTTTTTTATCTTTCTCAGCCTTCACGAGGTTCTCGTCATGAGGGACAGCTATATCAATAATCATTGTGCGACGCTCTTGTCGATCTATCACCACTATGTCAGGCTTATTGGCAACAATAGTCCTATCAGTGATTGTTTCGACCCAGGGTTCGATGAATAATAAATCTGACTCCAATTTTAATGCGTTTATTCTTGTGTTTTACAAAATATGGTTGCACAAGTTAATGCCACGATGGTGTGAGCGAGAGTGTAGAACGAATGTTTTTACGAATGAACTTTTGCTAGGTCTAGGTAGGTTTGATCACATCAGTGCGGTGCACGAACAGTGATGATAGATCGATCCCAATACAACGTGATATTGCCATTTTCGAGAACTGGGTCGGGCTCATACCTATAGTACGGTACTTCAGATTCCACAACATTGTATTTAAGAGCAAGTTAGCAAATAGTCTCCGTTAGCAAGACGAGAACAACCAGAAATAATGTGTCGGATTGATTCCCCGAGCCGGTGGCATGCCCGACAGATGACAACCGTACCGTCCTTCACAATATATTTCCGGTAGTTATTCGTCATCATAACTTCGTCCATAATCGCACAGACAAAACCTTTGGTTTCCCCGAATAGGTCACCAAAGCGCAGCCAGGATACGGACGCCAATAGATCTACATCGGGTCCATGTAGAACCCGGTAAAAGCGTTGAATCTGATTATTATTAATATTATTATAAGTCTAATAGGAAATAAGAATATAACTACATTACTAGGACAAATTATTATTATGATTTCAAACGAGTTGTAGGCAGAATGTTACGTTTGCGTCTACGGGAGTTGCTACGCCGTAGCATTCGGTCGTAGCCATAGCTATGGCGGCGCTACGGAATCCGGGATCGCAATATTGATTCTATTTTATTTCTCAAGTAACGTTGTTAATAGTGTTTTTGTCAATGTTTGACCGACATTTCCCATGGAGCGTAGTTTATTTCCTCACAAAGTTATTAATGTAAAATAAATACTCACTTGTGGAATCGGAAGTGCCGTACTACAGGTATGTGCCCGACCCAGTTCTCGATAATGGTCATATCTCATTGTACTGGGATCAGTCCATCATCACTGACAGGACTATTGTAGCCAATAAGCCTGATATAGTGGTGGTGGACCGAATCGAGAGGCGTGCAATGATTGTTGACATTACCGTCCCACATGACGAGAACCTCGTGAAAGCCGAGAAAGATAAACAAATCAAGTATATTGACTTGGCTCGCGAGGTTGTCGACATGTGGGATGTGGACTCAGCGATCATTGTACCGATAGTTGTGTCAGCCTATCACGACCAACACCTCATGAGGCTCTCGTTGATCAAGGGCTTGATTCAGAAAGCAGTACTTCTGGACACGGCTCGCATTGTCAGGCGGTTCCTCTTTCTGGAGCCCTGACCGCCGGTAGCTTGGACTCTGTTCCCGATACCGGCGGTATTTTTTATATTTTAAATGTTATTTTTTTTTTATTTTTCATTGAAATATTTTAAAATATAATTTATATGTGATAATTTACAAATGAATAAACGAAATATTAATAATAAACGAAAGTTGAAAAAAAAAAAAATATTATGATTTGAAAATTCTCCTAGTCAAAATTAGTTTCTATCAGTGTTAACGACTGTAAACTGATGGTTTCTCGTTCGAAAAATCTGGTGACATTTCAGTAGTACTTGTCAATTCCATACATATTTGATTTTTTTGGAATTTGTCATCGCTGATAGACTGTCGTTTCGTATAGAAGGGCCTCTGTATTTCTTGTCTTATTCTAACTCTCCCATCTGTCCCAGTTTTTAGTAAGATAGATTACTATCTTATTGATTTTGAGTGTCTTTATTAAAAAAATAAAGCTAATTATATATTACTTTTTTTTAACTACCATACTACACCACTGGTGTGGCGAGTTGCCGCCACTCTGCAAGTTGGGTGGGGTTGGTATCACGTCGCGTGTGTGTCTCGCTTTAATTTGTCAGACAGACGTGAGTGGCCGGTTTTACGCGAGCTATAGACAATTTAAAATGCAACTATCGACGTCACGTCAGTTTGAAGTCAGTTGTGTGTTTCTAACGCCGCGAGGCACAGCGCGCATCTCACCGCAGACTAATGTCTTAAAAATAATATCGTCCCCGCAAATACGCTAAAATCCCGAGTAAATCCCGTAAACGTTGGGGATCCTCCGGGAATAATAAATAACCCATATTTACCGCGTCCGTTAACTACTGAACAACCATAATCAGGAGTGTTGGTGTGAAGAGAACGAGTGGCCACTCGACAATTCGACGTGCAACATCGAGAACAGCCCGGAAAGTAAGGTACCACTTGTTTTACAAATTGTAAGTAGGGCCACATTCGCCGACTGCTGCCGACCACTCCTAACTTGAAGTTATACAGACAAATATAGGCAATTTTGGGCCAGCATTCCCTCTAAGTGCTTGGTCGTACTTTACTGTCCTACTTCCGCAGAGACCCACGGCTATTTACACGCTTGGGCAACTCCATTTGATGGTCCTTTCGAGCCTGGATAGGCATCAGTAAAATTCAGTACAAATTAAGTACAAGTCATTACGGTAGGCACATAACTTTATTAGTGCCCCAAAATGGCGTCCCGCAAGCAAGAAGCTAAATTGGCTCAGCTTACCGCTAAAAAACAAATGATTTTCGAGCGAGTTAATCGCCTATATAATGATTCCAGAAACATCTCGAACTATGATTCACGTTCAAATGAGACATTCCTAGCGCAGTCAGAAACAATTACTGAGCAATATAACAAATTTGAGGAAATAATAGAACAAATGAATGAATTGCAATTCGAGATTGACCAAACCGCACCAGACTATTCGAGTCTATATTCTATTGAAGACTTATATTCTAATATTAAATATAAACGTAATCTCATACTTTCGAAAAACGAAACATCGGAACACAAAGTGGGTACTCGGATAAAATTACCGCCCATAGATTTGCCAACGTTTGATGGTAAAGCGGAAAATTGGCCCATATTTTATGAAATGTTTCGAAGCAATGTTCATTTAAATACCGATCTGGTTGACTCGCAGCGTGTCCAGTACTTGATCAGTAAGTTGACTCATGATGCCTTAAAACTGACCGCAGGCATTGTTCCTACAGGTGATACATACAACGTTATGTGGAACAGTCTCGTAAAAAGGTATCAAGATAAGCGTAGTTTAGGGATTCATTATCTCAATAATATACTGGACATTAAACAATGCGCCGGAAATGCCGCGAGCCTCAATACTTTTGTGGAACGATATTCAGCGTCCGTCGCAGCCTTGAAGCAGTTAGACATTCCAGACTTACTGGATTTTGTTTTATTACACTGTGGTTTAAGAAAGGTTGACGCGCAAACTGTCTTACAGTTTGAATCACGTGTGAGTGAAAAAGAATTACCTTCCTATGCGGAGTTTATAACATTCATGCAAGCATATGTTAAAGTGCTGCAGCGCTCATACGGTAATAATTTACAGACGGAACCGCGCGCTAAGTCTAGTTCAGTTAATCATCAAACAAAAAATAATACCGCTAAGTCATTCGTATCGCGTAATGAACCGGTTTCGAATGGCAAATGTACGTTGTGCGATAAGGATGACGTACGACATCAGCTGTTCTATTGCCCGCAGTTTAAAAATATTAGAACACCGCTTGCACGTTTTGAATTTATTAAAGCTAAACGTGGCTGTATAAACTGTTTAAGTCTATCCCATTCTTTGGTTAAATGTAGGTCACGTAACGTTTGTAAAATTTGTAAGAAGAACCACCATTCTCTCTTACATTTCCGAGAAAAACATGAGTCATTATCGCCCGAGCCGCAAGCGCCTACTAAGGATACATCTGTTTCGCTCACTACAGCTGTTAAAACTGGGTCAACCATTTTGCTAGCGACCGCGCAGTTATATGCATACTATAGCGACATCAGAGATAAGGAGGTGGTTCGGTGCCTACTAGATAACGGATCGCAAAATAATTTAATTACTGTGGACTGTTGTAAACGTTTGAACTTACCCATAATTAAATTACGCAATTCATTTTTACAAGGTGTTGGAATGTCATCGAAACCAATACACGGTTTTATTCATCTCAACATAGAATCTCGGTTTGACCCTCATACGAAGTTTTCGATACAAGCGTTAGTTGTTGATTGTATTACAGATAGACTTCCCGCGAAATTAATTAGGTTACATAACAATGATAACATGTCATACTTAAGTAACTTGCAGCTCGCTGATCCGCTTTGGAACGTGCCGGGCACGGTAGATCTCGTGCTTGGAGCACAATTGTTCCCCTTTATTTACCTGGGAGACAGGGTCGAAACAGGTACCCGCGCACCCCCTGCTGTACTGACTAGCTTCGGTTATGTACTTATGGGTGATATTGATTGTTGTAGTAGTGATGTGACACACATTGCATCTTCGTTTACCGCGCAGGCCGACATTGAAGTCGAGTCAAATTTATATAAGTTTTTTGAGCTAGAGGAAATTCCACCCGCCGCCACCGCCGCGCCGCGCCGCGCCGCGCCGCGTTCCGTTATTGGTCCGCACGAATTAGAGTGTGAAAATAATTTTAATTCTTCAGTCTTATTTGAAGACGGCAGATACTTTGTCGATCTGCCTTTTGCGCGCTCACCCGGCGGGCTAGGTAGCTCGCACGGTTACGCCCCTGGGCGCTCACTTGCGCTTGAGCGTAAGTTTGCGTTGGTGACCCTACGCGAGAATAATAATAAAACTATCGCGGATTATATGACTCACTCGAGGTTGTCGCTCAATGACATTTTGCATGTCGGACCTAATTTGCAAGCAGACTTGTTTTTGTTATTGCTTGATTTTCGTACATTCCCTGTCGCGATGACAGCGGATATAAAACAAATGTTCTTACGTATCGGTGTAAGAGAGCACCACCGCAAATATTTACGAATCTTGTATCGTTTTAGCAAAGGTGAGCCTATTCGCACCTTTCATTTTAACCGCGTTCCCTTCGGACTAAAACCTAGTCCTTATTTAGCGATGCGCACATTGCGTAACTTGGCGTGTGAGCAAAGCGACCGCTTTCCTGAGGCTTCTAAATTGGTAGAAACTCAGTTTTACATGGACGACTACGTCTACTCTGTTTCGGACGAACAGACAGCTATACGTCTATCCCGCGATTTAATTGATTTAATGAAGGTAGGTTCCTTTGACTTAGTCAAATGGGCTACCAATTCACCCGCTTTATTAGAGATTCTCCCAGAGTCTCACCGCTTACCAGTTAATTTTTCTGGCATGGATAATGATGTCCATAATTTCAAAATCCTTGGATTAACCTGGGAACCCGCTGATGATTATTTTTCTTTGACAACAATCGCCGTGGATGATAAATGCACGAAGCGCGCGATTCTATCGCTAGTTGCCCGCTTGTTCGACGTACTGGGCCTTGTAGGACCCGTTGTGCTGTACGCGAAGGTATTAATCAAGGAACTTTGGTTAGCTAAAGTAGGATGGGATGAGGTTCCACCGGAATCTATCACAAATCGGTTTGCCGCTTTTACGCGCGATTTTCCTTCACTCTCTTCTCTAAAGGTTCCTCGCCACATTGGCGTCTTTAGAGAAGCTGTAGTGAACATCGTAGCCTTTTGCGACGCCAGCTTTACTGGTTATGGCTGTTGTATTTATTTACACATTACCAACCCTACTGGTGATATCACTGTCCGACTCTTATGTGCAAAGTCCAAAGTCTCCCCCGCTAAAATAACAACGCTAGCGCGATTAGAACTTGTCGCCGCTTTACTTCTATCTAAACTTGTTCGCGTAGTCAAGGAAATACTTTCCGCTCGTGTACCTATTACAGGTGTCCACGCTTTCTCGGACTCCACCATAGCTCTCTCGTGGATCCACTCATTTCCCCATAGATGGTCTATTTTTGTCAGCAACCGCATTGCTCAAATACAGGAAAACTTACCTGCCGCTTGTTTCCGTCACGTGTCCGGGAAAGAGAATCCTAGCGATTGTCTGTCTCGCGGCATGCTGCCGTCGGATTTAATAAGACACTCGTTGTGGTGGAACGGCCCCACATGGCTCCATCAGCCCATGAGCGAGTGGCCTTTAAAGTTCGCTCCTGCTCAATGTGAAACATTGCCGGAGTTTAAATCAAAGGTTTTTCTTGTAGAAACTTCGAATACTGAACCGCGTATTTTAGATACTATAGCTGACCGTGTTTGCTCATGGAATAAATTGTTACGTGTATTTATGTACATTCTTAAATTTACAAACAGACTACATAGTCATAGTTCTGTTGAAAACATTCAAACCGCCGAAAATTTCATTGTTCGATTAGTTCAAAGTTTACATTTTGCGAGCGATTTAAATTTAATTAAAGCAGGTGAACTTCCAGCTAAGAAGTTGCGCTGTTTATCTGTCTTCATTGATAGCTTCGGAATCTTACGTATTGGGGGCAGATTGTCTAAATCTGACTTACCGTATGAAGCCAAGCATCCCGCGCTTTTACCTAAACGCGACCGCGTAGTCGATCTAATTATCGATCACTATCACAATACGTACTGCCATACGGGCCCAGGGTTATTGATGTCCATTATAAGGCAGCGGTTTTGGATATTGGATGGCCGAACGGTTATACGTTCTCGTTGTCGGAAATGTAATAATTGTTCCTTCTAAATCCTAAGCATCCAGTACCCAAAATGGCTGAACTTCCTGGATACCGCGTCCGTGATGCTAAAGCCTTTGTACACACCGGTGTAGATTTCGCCGGGCCGCTTGCTTATATACCTATTCGACGTAGAGGTCAACGTTCGCAGAAACTTTACTTATGTTTGTTCGTATGCATGGTGACTAAAGCCATACATATCGAGCTTGTTTCGGATCTCACATCTGAGGCTTTCCTATCCGCATTTAAGAGATTCATTTCTCGCCGCGGTCCAGTGTCTGTTATGTACTCAGACAATGGCACCAATTTTGTTGGCGCTAAGGCGCAATTGGATGATATTTATTCTTTTTTATTAAATTCAACTGTTCAAACGGATATTAAAAATGAGCTTCTTAAATCACGCATCGAGTGGACAAGAATACCGCCGCGAGCTCCACACTTCGGAGGTATTTGGGAGTCAAATATTAAGAGTGTTAAAACTCACTTGTTTAGAGTCGTAGGTAAACAACTTCTCACTTACGAGGAACTCTCGACCGTATTGGTGCAAATTGAGTGCCTTTTGAACTCTCGACCACTTAGTGTCATTTCGTCAGACCCACATCCGGAGGTACTCACGCCCGCGCATTTTTTAATGTCCAGTCCACTCACGTATTTGCCTTCTTCTGAATTGGCAGAAGAAAGCATAAACCTAAACAACCGCAAAAGGCTCTTGGATCAACTTGTGTTATCCTACTGGAATAAATGGCGAATTGAGTACTTGCACGCGCTGCAAGTTCGCCAGAAGTGGTGCACTCCCGATCGCCCTATAGAGATAGGTACTGTCGTTCTCTTGGGTCAAGATAACGTACCTCCATTGACTTGGCCATTAGGTATCATAGAGGAAGTTTTTCCGGGATCAGATGGTGTAATTCGAGTCGCTTCAATAAAAACCGCGTCAGGCACGTATAAACGTCCTGTCACTAAGTTGTATCCTTTGCCAACTCAATAGATTATTATTACTACATAATTTAGTTTAATTTAGTTTAGGGTTCATATTATACGTTCCAATGGTACGCCATTACATAGTTGTAATTTAGTTTATTCGACTTACCATAGTCAAGTCGAACCGCAATTCATTCTTAGGACACTGATAATTATTTTTCCCGAGCATTATATCAATGCGATGGTGTTTCGGACTGCTGCTTGGATTTCCCTCAAAGCTCTTCAACAAGTTAATGCTTACATATCATCACCGCTTCTTGAACCTCACTCGCTCCGCATAGATTAGCAGCTTTTGAAAGCTCCTGGACCTTTCAAGGCGGGGAGCATGGTGTGGCGAGTTGCCGCCACTCTGCAAGTTGGGTGGGGTTGGTATCACGTCGCGTGTGTGTCTCGCTTTAATTTGTCAGACAGACGTGAGTGGCCGGTTTTACGCGAGCTATAGACAATTTAAAATGCAACTATCGACGTCACGTCAGTTTGAAGTCAGTTGTGTGTTTCTAACGCCGCGAGGCACAGCGCGCATCTCACCGCAGACTAATGTCTTAAAAATAATATCGTCCCCGCAAATACGCTAAAATCCCGAGTAAATCCCGTAAACGTTGGGGATCCTCCGGGAATAATAAATAACCCATATTTACCGCGTCCGTTAACTACTGAACAACCATAATCAGGAGTGTTGGTGTGAAGAGAACGAGTGGCCACTCGACAATTCGACGTGCAACATCGAGAACAGCCCGGAAAGTAAGGTACCACTTGTTTTACAAATTGTAAGTAGGGCCACATTCGCCGACTGCTGCCGACCACTCCTAACTTGAAGTTATACAGACAAATATAGGCAATTTTGGGCCAGCATTCCCTCTAAGTGCTTGGTCGTACTTTACTGTCCTACTTCCGCAGAGACCCACGGCTATTTACACGCTTGGGCAACTCCAACCACCATATAGTAGTTATTAACCGACTTCCAAAAGGAGGAGATTCTCAATTCACCTGTATATTTTTTTTTGTATATTTGTTACGCGATTTCTCCACCACTTGTGAATAGATTTTGATGATTTTTTTTTTGTTTGGTAGGTCATCTTCAGATGTGGTCCCGAAAATTTTTATCGAAATTGATTCATCACTTTTTCAAAAATCAATGACAAAAAATATGTATACACAGATGACGTTTCGTTTGTTTCCAATTCTGTTCAAATTCCATGTTATTGCAGTTATCCATTCGCGCATAACTTTAACATCTAGTTTTAGTTCTGGGGTACAACAACTAAAAAGTGAAAATTAAAAAACTACAAAATAATTTGTTTTGTTTTCAATTTATTTTCTTGTTTACACGCACACATCATATCTAAAGTAATTTTAACATAGAATCTTTAGGCAAAAATATCGCTGAAAGAAATCAAATCAAATCCATCGAAACCCATACGCTGTACATCAGACGATCCCTAAGGACAGGTTCATACTTCCGATACGAAAGTCTCTAACATAAGTCTATTACAACTTGGACTCGTTTTAAAATAAAGTCTTTTCATTTCAGACACATTTGGCCCATAACATTGATAGTATACACCTAAAAACTATGTTACATTTAAAAATTAAATTAAACTCAAATCAAAATCAAATACAAAATAAAATTAAAATCAAATACAAAATAAAAATTAAAATCAGAATCAAAATCAAAATCAAAAGAAATGAAATTCAAATTAAAATCAAATTTAAAATTAAGTAGAAAATAAAAATAAACACAAACAAAAATCAAAATCAAAATTCAATTCAATTCAAATCAAAATCAAATTTAAAATCAAAATTAAAAAAAAAACAAATAAAAATACAAAAATTAACCTTTAACTAATTAACTAATAATAAACAATAGTTAAATGTGAAAGTGGATGGATGATTTTGAATCAATCACGTCTTAACGTGGTGATAAGTGGATACTATTAGAATAATAAGTGTTTTGTTTAATTAGTAAGTTAATATAATTATGTACAACATTTAATTTTATTGTACTCCTGTTTTTTATCCCGAAATAAAATAAAATAAAAAGGCTGAGCGGATTTGGATGAAATTTGGAACACAAATAAATCATGACCTGGGCTAGATACTTTTCAACTCTCTTGCACGATCCTTTTTTTTTTTTTTGTGAGGTGGGAAATCATCCAATGGCTTCTCCCGCTCCACCCAGAGCGGGAGTGCGTGTCAGACTCTTACTGACTAAAACCCACCCCTGTTCCTTCCCTGCCTGAGTGCCCAGGGATGCGGTAACTCATTTTCAGAATTTATCCGCTACCCCTAGGCATCTTGCACGATCCTGTGAGATTAATTCCACGTGGGTGAAACCCTTGGCTAACGATAGTCATAATGTAATTTGTTTTGAAATTTCTTTGTCTGTGCTAAAAATGATTTCCGATTGAATCTGGTGTGAATTAAGGAGTGGAACTCTCTGCCAGAGTCTTGTGTTTCCTGATAACTACAACCTGGGAGTTTTTACGTCAAGAGTGAATAGGTTACTTCTAAGCAAGCGTACTCCATCTTCAACCACACCATCAATACGTGAGTGAGTGGTCAAACGCGAGCCTATTAATGAAAAAAAAGAGTGGCACTCCGGGAGTGCCGAAAGAAGTGAAAACTTGAACAAATATGCCCAACGCGTATAAAGAAGTTTTCACTTCAAAAAAAGAATAGGCAAGGTAATCTTTGTGCACGTGTGCGTATTGCAATAAATTTTAATACAGCATGTTCTGGCAAAAATATATCGCCCAAAAAAAATCAAATCAAATCCATCCAGAAACCCATACGTTGTCCCTAAGGACAGGTTCATACTTCCGATACGAAAGTCTATAACATAAACATGGGGTACACTATTAAAACTTGGACTCGTTTTGGGAGCCAAAATATTACACGAGCTACCTTCCTTCTGTCCCAAGTTAGGGCTGCCAGGGAATTTCCATTTTTATTTCAGTATAGAGATATGTTTGTAAAATGGTATCTGTTTTATTTTAGGAGATAGTTTCTTGTCAGTTTATGACTATTGTGTGAAAGGTTTGTGTATGGAGTACGATTGTCTGGGTTTGTGTTTTTATTTTAAAATGTATCTAACTTTTGTCAGCGACTTCGATTGCGTGAAGGTCGGAAATTATCTCGTAACGTCGGAACGTACTCCCGGAATGATATGTGCTTGATATATTTACTTGATAAATATCCTAAATATACTTTATGGTCAAATCTCTTTAGAAAAATATCATCATAACTGGTTCAGCGATTGAGGTGTGAAAAACAAACAGACAGACAGAGCGACTTTTGCGTTTATATTAGTTAGGTATGATTGTTGGAATATCCGCATGAGAACCTAGGTTACTGACATAGCCCGAAGAATGGTCAAAATTGAGTGGCAGTGGGCAGGGCACATTGCTCGCAGATCAGATGGTCGATGACGCAGCGTTGGATGTCTTCCAACGCTTCGTGGACCACAGCGTTACAAACAGGGTGGACTGATGACCTGGTGAGAGTCGCGGCAATCTATTGAATGGGAGACGTACAGAATCAGCCGTTGTGGTGACAATATGTCCAGCAATGGACTTCTTCGGTTGAAATGATGATGATGGTGGTAGATTATGTTTTGTCTAAAGATTTGTAACCCGAGACGAAGAATATAATATAAGCAATAGCTTCTTTAAAATTGTTACTTTTTTTGTTAAATGTTTATTCAGATAGTGATACATTCTTGGCCTTCGGCTGAATTAAGTGCGTGTCGGACGTGGCACATTTAGGGCTCCGTATTAAATGTATTTTTGACTCGACATGATGCTTATACTGTGAAAATTTGAAGACTGTAGCTCCAACCGTTTGGCTGTAAAACCTGTGTGACAGACGATGGACAGACAGACAAACAGACGGACACGTGAGTGACAGCAATAGGGCTCCGTTTGAACTCTTCTGGTACGGAACCCTAAAAAGCAGCTAACATTAATGAATAATTTTTTATGTTGTTTTGTATTGAGCCATATTTTTGTCGTCATTTTATTAAACATACCTTTACATAAAATTGTCTGTATTTCAAATGAATGTGTGTTTTTTGGCTAACTTCCATCTTTGTTTGACCATCGTTCTCCTAGTTCATGTCGCCTTTGCATACTTACTATTGAAGGTTTAGCGCATTTTTGAAGGTCATGTTTTGTAGCACTTACGAATATTAACTTGTTTTGCATGTTTAACTGTGTACGTTTATACAGAGTGTAACGTTAATGCGTGGTTATATTATAGATATTGGTTCTGCCCGTCGAAATTAACAAATTTCTTTAAGGAATTCATTGTCAATTCCCAACAAAAAAAAAAAACAGTGGCACTCCGGGAGTGCCGACAGGAGTGAAAACTTGAAAATAAATGCCTAACGCGCCTAAAGAAGTTTTCACTTCAATCTGCTACGAGATCCGCTAGTCTCTCGTCACTAGTCGTAGCACTCGTAGCAGTGTCGGTAACAGTGTCGCGAGTTCAATCATTTCCC
Source organism: Polia nebulosa (assembly GCA_951329385.1). NCBI lineage: Eukaryota > Metazoa > Arthropoda > Insecta > Lepidoptera > Noctuidae > Polia > Polia nebulosa. Next base: position 31,539,079 of record OX589597.1, read on the forward strand.
ATCTCAAAAATGCCCAACGCGCCTAAAGAAGTTTTCACTTCAAAAAATTGACTTTCCGTACAAAATTATCATCAGCTGGTCAAAATAAAGTCCACTTTTGTTTTGGATTCCCTACTACACTTAGGGACCTTTTTAGAGAAGTCATAGTCAATTTCCAAAAAAAAAACACAGTGGCACTCCGGGAGTGCCGACAGAAGTGAAATCTTGAACATAAATGCCTAACGCGCCTAAAGAAGTTTTCACTTCAATCTGCTACGAGATCCGCTACGAGTGCGTCTCTTGTCACTAATCGTAGCACTCAAAAAAAAGAAGAAGTTTTCACTTCAAAAAATTGACTTTCCGTACAAAATTACGAGTATCATCAGCTGATCAAAATAAAGTCCACTTTTTTTTTGGATTCCCTACTACACTTAGGGACCTTTTTAGGTTTCCGTACCCGAAAGGTCAACACAGAGCCCTATTGCTGTCACTCACTCACTCACTCACACTTGGTACGGAGCCCTAAATGTACGAAGTTGGACACGCACTTGGCCGGTTCTTTAGTATGCCAAATGCCTGGATTCGTAACTGATGTTGATTTTCTTCTTTATAACTGGCAAATAAGTGAACAATTATCCACTTAAATCGCTCTTTGATCAATTCGCTGGATCCCGTACAGCCCTACCCGCCGGCCAGAGTCCGGCCGGTCCGGCGGCTGTCTCATAAACATGCCCCTGTATCAGCGCGTAATCTGCCGGATTTGTCGATCAGGCCGGCTATCCACTGGCCAGATTTGTACGGGGCTTTGCCGTCGATACGGCACATACATTTTGCTTTTCTTCTTCAGTGTTTATGTGGCTGGTCAGGTGGAAGGCTCTAGTTTGTTTAGGGGTGCGTCATTTGTTTTTGTTTTTTATGCAGGGGTGCTGATTAAAGGGGATGGGGGGTGGTAATTATGGGTGTGTATTTCTCGTGTGGTATATTTTCTGTTTCGTTCATGCATTTTGTATGAGTGTTTTGCCATACCCGTGCGAAGTTATCCGACTCGATGGACAGACATATGAATAGGAAAAAAAAATCTCTAAAGATAAAAAACCAAGGTTTCGAACTATGTAAATATCGTAATTGGCAAGAACTGCACTTTACCGTTCTCTTATTCACTAGCTAGGAAGTGGATTGTTTGCGGTAAAAAAAAGTCATTCTTAGGACTGCACGTCAGAAGTGAAAACTTCACGTGTCGGTCACACAACTTTAGTGCTTTTTCCCCATCCCAAAAGTGCCCAACAAGCCTACGTATTAATTAAGCAAGTTTAAACACATTTATTTATTTATTAATAACAGCTTTTTTTTTGGGAAATCATCCAATGACTTCTCCCACTCTGCGTGGAGCGGGAGGGCATGTCAGACACTTACTGACTAAATCCCACCCCTGTTCCTTCCCTGCCTGAGTGCCCAGGGGTGCGGCAACTCATTTTCAGAATTTATCCGCTACCCCTAGGCATTTTAATAACAGCTTAAACTATCATTACAGAGTTTACCCTGATGCGGCACTTAAGAACTTAAACTACCTACCCGGGCCTGCGGACGGGGAGCAGTGGGTAGCTCGCCGTCTGATCAGCACCAGGTCCGTGAGTCGACAGCGCGTAGTGTTCCACGCGCGCCTCAAAGAGATGAGTGTCAGCCACCACTGACGGGGCCTATCATGGCCGGTGCCTGCATGCCTAGGGGTAGCTGGCTGGGCACTCAAGCAGGGAAGGAACAAGGGTAGGTTTTAGTCAGTAAGAGTCTGACACGCCCTCCAGCTCCACCCAGAGCGGGAGAAGTCATTAGATGATTTCCCACACCCTCCCAACCCCATAAAAAAAAAAAAACTAGTAACCTAAACTATATACTTACAATAACCAATTTAGAAAAATTAGAATTAACATAATTTTTAAATTATTACACCATTAAAACAAACCAAATAGCATAACATAATTACTTGCATAAACTTAGTACCTATATCTTAAGCATTATTTCGCTTGTAGCTTAATAAAAATAGTATCCCAAAAGTGCCCAACATGCCTAAATAAGTTTTCACTTCAATAAATATCATGTAACAACATATCCAGAAAACCGCCAAACAAAAATATTCCCGATCTTAAAATAGCACCTCGTCATATCTCCGCGGTCGTGAATATTGATGAGTATTGACTGCGGAGCGATGGCGCGAGCTGATCAGATCGACGCCGTCGTCTCAATTAGTTACACTTTGACGGACTATATATATCTGGATCTGAGAATAACTTCGGTTTTTGTCGATGAAAAATATGTTGTACTAAAAAATTTGAATAGAAATTTAAGTATTTTTGTGTGGGTGTCAAATAGTCAATCGCTTGTCTTGCTTGCTTGATAAGGTGAGACGCCCGAGTTTTTCGACCAAACTATTTACGGTGCGTTTCCACTGAAGCGGAGCTGGGCGTGCAGGAATCGACCAATCACAATGGTTGAAATCCTCATTGCGTCAGTCGTCTCGTCTATTATTGGACGATTGCTGCTCATCTCCGCTCCGCTCACCCTTAGGCTATTAAAACGGAGCGGAGATGTCCTCAACTTTTTCAGACATATTGTACGCTAACCTAGACATGGTCTGGAAAGCCGAGTGGAAGGCAAATGCACTCAAAGTCGAGCACGAGATGGTCTTACGAATTAAAGAAGGCTGTTGGAGGCAGCTTGTACCGAAAAGTCCACATTGCAGAAGACAGCAAAACTCACTAGCCTTATCACCTTTCTCCTTATTTAAAAGCGTTTCTCTTACACTCTTTTAAAATTCATCCTGACTGACTCGATAGCAGCAAAGTAAAGACGGACATCAACATTTTTGCCAAAATGTTCTTGTGTTTTCTTTCTGTTGTGTTTAGCGCCTTGTATTTGAGACGATTTTGCATGTGTGTGTAATCACCTAATATAATAAGTAAAAACTGTTTGTACGAGTTAGTAGCAATAAACCATCATCGCATCAACACGCATCTTTCCTTACAAAAATCCCTGCAGACCAAATTGAACCTTAACTCGTCAACATATGGTCGAATTTCGAGCCGGATCGTGTTTTTAAAAAGTTATATTCATCGAGTGCAATACAAAAGAACCACATTCCTTAGATAAGAAGCCAGCTGCTAATGAGTTGTTTGTGCGGATTTTAAGTTAAAATAAATTGACTTGGTGTTCATATTAGGTCGTAGTGAGCGTTTTAGAAGAAATTACGAGTTTGAAATCTGATAGTGATTGGAAAATATTGAGATTTCAGTCATGACTGAACCTACACCGGAGCAGTGTTTATCAATACTTGAAGATACTGCGTTGTTACTGCAAAAGGCGCAAACAAATTTAAAGAAATGCCCTAAACAACGACTTACCAAGGGTTATATTGAAACTCGTATACAGTCGATAAATGAATACTGGGATACATTCAGAAACGCTCATCAAGACCTCGTCAGATGTGTACCAAAGGAGAAAAAGTCTGACATATCTTATTTTATGAATGAAGATTATTTTGTATATGAAGATTTATATTCATGTATACTGGCCGATTTGCGAGATTTATTATCAACCTTTTCTCATCTAAAACCACTGGAAGCAAGCTCATTCACCGAAGGACAAGTTAAGTTGCCGAGAATACAGCTGCCTACTTTTACCGGAGTGTATGATGAATGGCCAGCGTTCCGAGACTTATTTATCTCATTGGTACACAAAAATACGTCTTTGAGTAAAGTTCAAAAATTACATTATTTGAAAAGTACTATGGCTGGTGAAGCCCAGAATCTCCTGAAACACATTCAAATCACGGAAACTAATTACGAGCAAGCATGGAGTACACTCAGCGTACGTTATGGAAATAAAAGAATTATAGTCAATTCTCTTTTGAAGAAATTATTTTACCAACGGAAGATTCCCAGTCAAACGGCCAATCACATCAAATCTTTATTGGACGTTACAAACGAATGTGTTAACAGCCTGAAGAACCTTAATATTTCTACTGACTCTTGGGATCCAATAATTATATTTCTGACGGTTCAGAAATTGGACCCAGAGTCACACCGAGATTGGGAAGAGTTTGCATACCGGGAAGATATGGACGAGTTGCCGAAGTGGGAAGAGTTAGTGAAGTTTTTGCAAACCAAATTTCGTACACTCGAACTCGTCGCACCACCATCAAAAGAGAAACCTGTATCTAAAGGTACCCCTACAGTCTATATAGCCACGTCAGAGTCTACACCATTAAAACAGTGCATATTATGCGAAGAAAGTCATACCTTGAGCCACTGCAGGGAATTTACGAAACTAGAACCAAATGAAAGATGTGAAGTAGTGAAAAAGTACAATCTTTGTTTTAATTGCCTTGCTGGCGGACACAATGCGATCCGTTGTCGGTTGAATATGAATTGTCGTAAGTGTAATAAACGTCACCACACCTTAGTACATTCAAGTGCGCCAGTGCCTGCTCCCAGCAAACCAGATGCTGTTCAAGTGAATCATAGTGAAGTTCAAGAGGAAGAAAGCTCAAGTAATTCAGTCCTGGAAGAACCAAAGGTTGAGCTATCGTCATTCTTAACAACACATACTACCATGGCCCTCTTGGCTACGGCACTAGTACCAGTGCAGAATGAAACCGGATCCATCACAGTGTTACGAGCCCTCCTCGATACGGGTTCCCAGGCAACATTTATCAGTGAACGAGCGGCCCAAATACTACACCTCAATAGGACCCCCGTCCACGGTACAATTACGGGAATTGGTTCCACTCAGACTGCAGTAAAACACGCAACTGACATCGAGATTTTATCTAAACACGATGACAGTTTCAAGATTAAAACTAAGGCATACATAATATCAACGCGACTAACCTCGCAACTACCTTCACAAAGTTTACCTAACAGCAACTGGGCACATTTAAAGGGACTAGTGCTAGCAGATCCTGGATTCCATCAGCCAGGTCGGATAGACCTATTGCTAGGAGTTGAAATCTGTGCTCAAATCTTAAAGGGTGAAATAATCAAAGGCCCACCAGGCACACCATGTGCACAAAATACCAGCCTGGGTTGGATCCTTTTCGGTAAAATTCAAAGCACCAAGAAAAACAACGATTTTACCGTCATGCACCTTAATCTAGACCTGAACACGATGCTAAAAGCTATGTGGGAACTGGAACCTGAAGACAAAAGTGTACTTACCATAGAAGAAAGAAAATGTGAAGACATATACAAAGATACACATACCAGAACAGAGGATGGAAGATATATAGTGACATTACCTAAAAGAAAAAATGAAATATTATCAACCGAAGGACAAACTAGAGACATAGCAATGACGAGACTGTACCAACTAGAACGACGATTTGAAAAAAACAAACAATTAAAATTAGAGTACGTAAACGTAATGGAAGAATACAAACGGATGAATTATATGGAAGAAGTACCTAAAAACGAAATAGAGAACCCATCAGTGTATTTGCCGCATCATGCTATAATAAAACAAGAAAAGGAAACAACAAAGGTACGGACAGTATTTAATGCATCGCAGAAAGGAAAAAACAAAATATCTTTAAACGAGGAATTATTAGTTGGACCGCAATTACAAGAAAATATGAGGAGTTTAATTACAAGATGGAGAATGAGGAAAATTGCTTTTGTCTCTGACGTTCAAAAAATGTATCTCCAAATTTACGTCAGCAAGGAAGACAGAGACCTTCAAAGAATTCTTTGGCGAAGTGATCCCAAAGATCCTGTAAAAGATTACCGAATGACGAGAGTCACCTTTGGCACCGCGTCTGCTCCTTATTTAGCTGTTAAAACCTTGCAACAAGTAGCGGACGATGAAGGCTCGAACTACCCTGACGCAGCTAAGGTGATAAAGGAGGATTTTTACATGGACGATTTGATGTCTGGAAAAGATACGCTGCAAGAAGCTATTAAATTAGCCAAAGAAATTGACACTATCTTACGAAATGGAGGCTTTGTCCTTCAAAAATGGTGTTCGAATAGCGCGGAATTCCTAAAACAATTTGAACCTTCTCTAAGAAGTTGTTATGCTAATGTAGATATCACTATTGATGGCACTATCAGAGCCCTTGGCTTAAGCTGGAATATGGGTAAGGATGTTTTCCAATATAAACTAAACTTACCTGGTCCAGCTGAGAAGATCACGAAGAGAATAATTTTGGGTGACATTCAAAGGCTGTTTGATCCGCTTGGCTGGTTGGCACCTGCCATATTGCCCGCAAAGCTACTCATTCAAAGGCTATGGCTGCAAGCTATTACATGGGATGAAGAAGTTGACAGAGAAATAGCGGAAGAGTGGCTATCCATAAGACGTAGCTTATCTGATATAAATAGCTTGGAAGTTAAACGATGGCTACATACCGAATCAAATTTAATGTCGAACGTTACTGTCCATGGTTTCTGCGATGCCTCCAATAAGGCTTATGCAGCGGTTGCCTATATCCGTGTGTGTCAAGACAATGGTGATATTAAAACCAATATAATTGCAGCTAGGACGCGTGTAGCTCCCATTAAACCGGTATCATTACCGCGTCTCGAGTTATGTGGAGCAGTATTGTTGTCTAGACTTTTGAAGCAAATTAAGGAAGCCACTAGAATACCAGTGAACAATATCTTCGCTTGGACTGATTCCACAATTGTGTTGTCCTGGTTATTTGGAGATCCCATGAGATGGCATACCTTTGTAAGAAACCGTGTCGTAGAAGTCCTAGATAACATCGGAAATAACTGGTATCATGTAGCAACTCAGGAGAATCCTGCAGATCCAGCTTCAAGAGGAATAACTTTCAAAAACCTGAAAGAAAATAAGATGTGGTGGGAAGGCCCTCAGTGGTTAACAAGAGAAGATGTACCTTACACCAGACCTAGCAGCCTGCTCACAAATTTAGAAAAGATACAAACCATTCAAAGCAACATGAAGATAGATACTGAAGGATTTAACAGCCTTGTCACAAGGTTTGTAGAATTTGATACCCTGACTGAGCTGTTAAAGACAGTCACTTATAGTAAGAGATTTCTGAAAGGCCGGAACATGAAGGTCAAAGATATTGCGATGACTACAAGTGAGTTGAATGATGCATTGAAGACCTGTATTAAGCTAGTGCAAAAATATAGTTTTAAAGACGAGATTACCACCTTAATGAAAAATAAATCAGTAAGAAAGGAAAGTAGACTAAAGACTTTACACCCTTTTTTAGATAACGAACTGATACTCAGGGTGGGCGGAAGACTAAGGCACGCTGACTTAGATGAAGATGGCAAACACCCAATGATTTTGGATAACAACAATGCCCTCGCTGTCCTCATAGTAGGAGACGCCCACCTCAAAACTTTACATGGGGGAGTACAATTAATGCTGGGCTATTTACGCTCTAAATTTTGGATATTGAAGGCAAAGAAGTTGGCAAAGGCAAGGCTAAATAAGTGTTTAGTTTGTGCTAAACAAAGTGCAGCAAGTAAGACCCAACTAATGGGAGATCTACCTGAAGTCAGAGTTACACCTTCTAGAGCTTTTTTACATAGTGGCGTCGACTTTGCCGGGCCTTTTCAAGTTTTAATGTCAAAGGGCAGAGGAATGAAGACCTCTAAGGCATATATATCTATATTTATATGTATGTCTACAAAAGCTATCCATTTGGAACTAGCTGGAGACCTCACTTCTGAATCCTTCATTGGGGCTTTTCGAAGATTTGTTGCCAGACGCGGCAAATGTGCTCATTTGTGGAGTGACCAGGGTCGCAACTTTGTAGGAGCTAATAAGGAACTTAGTATTGCCTGGAGCGAAGCCCAATTACAATTTGACGGACCAATTGCTGAACAACTTGCACTGGATGGCACGCAGTGGCATTTCATACCTGCCTATAGCCCTCACATGGGAGGTTTATGGGAGGCGGGTGTGAAATCGTTGAAATACCACCTCAAAAGAGTACTGACTTCCCATTTAACCTATGAAGAGATGTCTACTCTGCTATGCCAAATAGAAGCCTGCCTCAATTCGAGGCCATTAAGTCCTGTTGATGAAGCCGAAACAGATAATGTTAAACCACTGACTCCAGGCCACTTTTTAATCGGCGAAGCTCCTATAACCATTCCTAACCCAGACCTAGCGGAAGTACCTATACATCGGTTATCTCGTTGGCAGCATATGCAACAACTATTGTCACACTTTTGGCGCAGATGGCAAAGCGAATATTTATCTCGTTTGCAGCAGAGACCTAAATGGCTTAAACAGATCCCTGAATTGGATATCGGTAGTATTGTACTGATTAAATATGACAATCTGCCTCCGGGCAAATGGATGTTAGGTCGTATTGTGGATAAACATCCAGGCGCAGACGGTGTGACTAGGGTCTACAGCGTGAAAAGTGGGGATCACGTAGTTCAGCGAGCTATAAATAAATTATGCCCTTTACCAATTGAGAACGCAGATTAAGATATTGTTTTAATGTTGTAGGTAACTAAAGTTTTAAGTAGGAAATTTAAATTATTGTTGTGTAACGTAAACTTATTCAAAGGGCCTAATAACCCTTTGGTGGGCGGGATGTTGTGTTTAGCGCCTTGTATTTGAGACGATTTTGCATGTGTGTGTAATCACCTAATATAATAAGTAAAAACTGTTTGTACGAGTTAGTAGCAATAAACCATCATCGCATCAACACGCATCTTTCCTTACAAAAATCCCTGCAGACCAAATTGAACCTTAACTCGTCAACACTTTCTTTCTTTCACATCTACACTCGGTTTCGAAAAAATGTCGCAGCAGAAACGGACTTTTGAATATGGTCGTCTTTAATCCGGAATATTGACAGATGATTGAAACGTAAAAAAGTCATTTGTCACCTGTCAATCGTACCCGGGCCTGCGGACGGCGAGTAGTGGGTAACTCACCGTCCGATCAGCACCAGGCCCGAGAGTCGACGGCGCGTAGTGTTCCACGCGCGCCTCAAAGAGTTGTCAGCAAACACGACGGGGCCCGTCATGGCCGATGCCTGCCCAGGGATTGACGATAAATTCGAAAGAGTTACCTCGCCCCTGGGCATTCAGGACAGGGAGGAACAGGGGTGGGTTTTGTCAGTAAGTCCTTCCGCTTCACCCTAGAGCGGAAGAAGTCATTGGATGATTTCCCACACCCCAAAAAAAAAAACCTGTCAATCGCGAATTTTTATTTTCTCCTAATAATAACCCTTTTATTTTTCTTTAGATTATATATTTCGCGTGGTTTGAGAACTAAATATATGATTTAATTGACATAATTAGATGAAGTTTGGTGGTAGATAACTCATTTAGTGAAATGTGTTAATTGATAAATAAATAAAAAAAAACCGACTGTAAAAAACAACTATAATATATATGTATGTTTATTATTAATACAAATATATTTTCGTTCACTTTTTTTTAAATATTTCTACTTGGTGTTGCTTTGTTTGTTTTTTTTTATGCACCTGCCATATTATCTCTCCACCACCCTTGGTTGACTGCTAGAGAATGCCTAAGGCATTAAGTCCGCCTTTGTACTTTTGTTGCATGAAGTGTAAATAAATAAATAAATAACTAAAAAGTTCCAAACAAGTCACTTTTCAAGCAGTCTGATGCAGTTGGTGGCGTGAAACTGAGTATGAACTAAAATAACAGCCTATATATCAGAAAATCCCGATGGCAGCAAAGTAAAAGAAGACATTTGGGGGCCGAGTCACCCGCGTCCGTAGGAGTATACCCATTGAGTCCCTACACGTGGTCCCCGGGTGGTGCTAATCAGGTGACAAACTGGTGGTAGGTTTCGACCGATGGCTTGCGACCACCCACTGGGCAAAGACGTACCGCCAAGCGGCCTGGCCGTGTTCCGGTGCGATGCTCAGTGTAGCCAATCCAGAGGAGTTGGGTCGAAATAGTTGTTCCATTGCAGGCAGACCAACCGGGCTCGCGCTGATATGAATGTATCGGGAGACTAGTCGCGGAGGGTAGCGGGATCCGAGGCACGGTGCGCCGCTGGCCGACCGCAGTTAGTTGGGGGCCCAAGTAGTGTACCAGCCACACACGAAAGGCTGCCCCGCCAACTGACGAAAAATCCCGGAATGCACCATCGTGCTGGTTGGCGACCAGACGAGAGGGCCCGATGGACATTCCCGGGGGGGCTCGGGCGTCCCCGCAGTCTCCAGACTAGTCCCCCAATGATACCGTCCTGTCAGTGCGTGCCTGAAGGTAGCCAGCATGGAACCTCATTTCACTTCCTTCTCCTCTCCTTCCTTCACTCTTTTATTCATGAAAAAAGGAACTAAAAAGAAAAAAGCTGTACAGTGGCAGCACTCCCTCTCACACAAAGTGCACCTATCTAACATTCGAGGTCTGCACTCAAATCTCGCCGCAGTCCACCACCACCTAGAGACTGAGAAACCAGCTCTCTTATTCCTTTCGGAGACGCAGATCGGATGTCCGTCTGACGTGGCGTACCTATCTTACCCAGGGTTTACCCTGGAGCACAATTTTAAGCCACGCGCTGGTATATGCATGTACGCCCGGGACGACATCTGCTATCGGCGTCTCCGTAACCTTGAGGACTCCAGGTTCTCAACTCTTTGGGTCCTAGTGGACACAGGCCTAGACAAAATTGTCTACGCCTGTGTCTACCGTTCGCACAGCGGTGATCTGGGGACAACTGGGCTCACACAACACCTGAGTAAAGCGGCAGATGTGGCTCAGCAACGGTACCCTTCTGCCCAATTGGTGTTACTGGGGGACTTCAACGCCCACCATCAGGAGTGGCTCTTCCCATACCAGTACACAGACCATGCTGGACAAGAGACGTATAAGCTAGCGCTGGCGTTAAATCTTACCCAGCTGGTCCAGGGGGCAACGAGGGTGCCGGATGTTGATTCGCACACAGCCAATTGCTTGGACCTTCTGCTGACAACAGATCCAGACCGTTACTCAGTGTCGATTTCTTCACCATTAGGTACTTCCGACCACTGTCTGGTGAAATCTGTATCCGTCTACTCCCCGCCCGATCCTAGCCCTAGAGGCACCAGGCGGGTTTGGCGATACAGGTCAGCAGATTGGGATGGCATGCGATCTTTCTTCGCATGTTATCCTTGGGGGCCCACTTGCTTTTCTTCGACTGATGTTTCGTCGTGCGCGGACGCCGTGACGGATGTGTTGCGGCGGGGAATGGAGTACTACATTCCATTCTCTGACGTAACAATGTCTGGCGGGGCTCGACCATGGTTTGGTGCCGAGTGCAATCGCGCTGATGCGTTTAAACACGCGGCCTACCTAGCATGGGTCGACGCTCGGACGCGTAAAGCGAGTGACGTGAGTCAGAAGAAGAGAGCCTTCAACAGGGCTGCCAAGTTCTGCAAGAAGGTGTTGCGGAAGGCTCGGTTTGACCACATTGGCCGAATTGGGAACAAACTTGCTTCTTACCCAGCTGGTAGTAAGGCGTTTTGGTCCCTGGCTAAGTCGGTTGAATCGAACTTCTGCCGCCCCTCACTACCTCCACTGCTGAAACCCGACGGGTCGCTGGCCCACTCCGCTGAGGAGAAAGCAAGCTTGTTTGCCTCTCTGTTTGCGGAATCTTTGCGTCTAGATCCTAGTGGCGCGAGGCCCCCTGGTACTCTTGGTGGATGCGAGTCGATTATGTCAGACATTCGCATTCATCAGAAGGATGTCCGGAGGGTACTGCGTAACCTGGACGTGAACAAGGCTAGTGGCCCCGACGGGATACCGGCAATTGTACTGAGGACTTGTGCGCCTGAGTTGTCTCCGATCTTGACACGCCTATATCGCCTTTCGTTTGAGACTGGAAAAGTGCCGATGGCTTGGAAGCAAGCTAACGTGCAACCCGTACCCAAGAAGGGTAGTCGAGCTGACCCAGCAAATTATAGGCCCATCTCGGTAACTTCCGTTCTCTGTAAGAGTATGGAACGTATACTGAATGGTAAGCTCCTAGCATACCTAGAAGCTAACGATATTCTAAGTGACCGACAATACGGCTTCCGCCGAAATCGGTCAACAGGAGATCTTCTAGCGTATGCCATTCACATCTGGAGTGAGGCCATCGACAAACAAGGGGAAGCCCTTGTTATCGGTCTCCCTTGATATCTCGAAGGCCTTCGACCGGGTCTGGCACGACAGCTTAATTGGCAAGCTTCCTTCCTTCGGTCTGCCCGCTGGATTGTGTGATTGGATAGCAGATTTCCTGAGGGATCGGTCTATCCGAGTAGTCATAGATGGCTGCTCGTCCGGACTGCTGGCTATTAATGCCGGTGTTCCTCAGGGGTCGGTGCTCTCGGCAACATTGTTTTTGCTGCATATTAACGATCTGCTAAAACCCGGTACCTTTGGGTATGCAGACGACAGCACTGTTGCCGAGAGATACGTGCCAGACGCACGAGTTAGTGGGTCTCAGGTCCGGTCTCTCCGAGAGGCTATGGTTGGGCGCTTGAACTTGTCCTTGCAGGCTGTCTCAGAATGGGGCGATGCCAATCTGGTTAAGTTCAATGCTGCTAAGACCCAGGCGTGTCTTTTTTCTGCTAAAAGGAGCCAATTTCACCCGGCTCCATCTTTCCGAGGTGTAACCGTGCCGATAACCGACCGACTTGATCTTCTTGGTGTTACTTTAACATCTACCCTCAATTTTGGTCCCTTCATAGAGGCTAAGGCTCAAGTGGCTGCCAAAAAGTTGGGGGTCCTCGCAAAGGTGAGACGATACTTCACGCCGGAACAGCTGCTCCAACTCTATCAAGCGCAAGTCCGATCGTGTATGGAGTACTGCTCTCATCTTTGGGACGGATCTGCAAGATACCAGCTTGATGCCCTTGAGTCAATTGAGAAACGAGCCAAGAGGATCATCGGCAATGATAGACTCGTTGAGTCAAAACTCCAAAGTCTTGAACATAGACGCCGAGTTGCTAGCCTTTCGGTTTTCTACCGATTACATTTTGGGGAGTGTGCGACGGAATTGCATGATTTGATTCCGCCAAGCCCGTTTCATCTAAGGACCACAAGACGTACGGCGAAGTGCCACCGGTTCATGGTGGACATCCCATCCATACGCACAAAGCGTTTTGAGAAAACATTCATTGCACGTACAGCTAGAGAGTGGAATTCTCTACCGGAGTCTGTGTTTCCTGTAAGATACAACCTGGGAGTCTTTAAGTCAAGAGTGAATAGGTTACTTCTAGGCAAGCGTGCTCCATCTTCGACCGCATCATCGCTTAACATCAGTTGAGATAGTGGTCAAACGCGAGCCTATCAAACATAAAAAAAAAAAAAAGACTTCTACAAAATCGCAATTTTACAGGAGAGCATATTTACCAAGAAATTGTGACTAATTTGAGAGTTGTGGACTGATTAACATGAAATTTTCTATGAGGCATTAAAATAACCTTCTTCTTTCGTTGTTTTACTAAAATAATGGACGAGTAAATGTAGGTACTTTTTTACTCTGAAAAGTCTTTTACGTAGAAGAAGACATGTGCCTGATATCCGTTTCTACGTTATCTAAAATATCGAATAACTAAGATAACAATCTCCAGTTATACATATCTGGATATTTAAAGAAAATCTAAGCAACATGCAATCAATATATCGCTTTTTTAACAAAATTTTGTAGATGTCTTTATTTACTTTAAATATTTAATTTTCTACCTTTTAGTGAGTTATATTTTTGGAATCGTCTCCTCGAACCCTACCCCACTTAATAAAGTTCGTCGACTTTAATTTTTTTCTTTTTCACAAACGGCGTCTGGTTGTCGCCATATTGTATTTTAATTACTCTCATGTCTTTAATAGCACTCGCAAGTTTAAGGCGAATCAATTCACTACAAGAAGTCTCTATAGTGCTATAAAGCAACAAACATACATACATAGACTGATAAACACAAGGGGGGGTCCCCTTTCGTCGCGTAGTCGGGTAAAAAGGGGTTAAAGGCTTATAACCGGGGAGGTACTACTCCACGCGGGCGGGGCCGCTGGCAGAAGAGAGTCTTAAGTATATTTTATTTAACTGAAAAACAGCTTTTCCATAACGTATTTGTAATTAAAAAAATATCTTCGATACTTCTTTGCAATGTCTACTTAAACAAAATTATGCAGATTGATTAATCATAACTTATTTTAATAGTCCATTATTTGTTCGTTCATCATTGCGTGTGCTAGGTAGGTTCAGAGTATTTCAGACTGGAAGACAACTTAGCCCTGCACTTGGTTAAAATTGCTGGCATATTATTTATAATGTAATTTGACATATTTTATGATTTAATTCTTTAACTTACTTTATTATGAATATCCTTGGCATAAGTTAATTTTATTGCTTTCCTTTTCCGAAATGTAAGTAATTTAATGTGAACGTTGTAATTGTTAATTGTAATGAAATCTTATTTTCATTTTTGTAATTTATTTTTTTATTTATTTATTACCTTTTACTACATAGGGGTTTGTCATAGCCTGAAGTAAATTATTTTTATTTTATTTTATTATTTATATAACATAACGCACCGTTTTAGGGTTCCGTACCCGAAGGGTCCAAACGGAGCCCTGTTATTCACGTGTCCGTTTGTCCGTCGTCTGTCACACATGTTTTACAGCCAAACGGTTGGAGATGGTTAAACTGTGAAAATTTGAAGACTGTATCATAAAATTTTCATAGTTGATGCATCTTGTTGACCCAAAGCCATCCAAATAGTCATTTGTACGGTATTGTTACATCGAAGCTCAAATCATTTATCCTAAACCTATAACCTTTCATCACTAAAATATATCAACATCACTTAAATTCCTTTCAAAACCGAAGAACCAACTGCAACTCCTATCCATTCTCACACATTTCACTGCCTATTGTAAATTAATACGTCGCACGAGCAGGCCTCGTAAATCGGCCGTCTCAATTTACCGGCCTGCGTATTGGCAAGACGGAGGCCCGGAGGCCAGTCGACTGGAGGCCTTTATTGATAGGCCGTTGTCGCCTTGAGATATTGCACGGCAATTTGTAGACACTTGCTGGGTACAGAATTAGCGGTAATCAATTAATTGGAGCGTTTTACGGCAAAAATTGTTTGATGGGGTGGTGGGCTTAATTGGTGCTGTAAGTTTTTGGGTTGGGGGAAGATTTTTTATTTATTTTTTATGTTGTTTTTAAAATTCATTTTTGTTAAATTGATTCATGTGTGGTAAGAATGGAAAAACCGGCCAAGTGTGTGTCAGACTTTACACATTTAGAGTTCCGTACCAAATCAGGGCATTTTCAATAAAAAAATCTGATTTATCAATATATTGGTATTTGTTATAGTACGTAATAACAAACATATCATCAAATTTCAAGTTCATAGGTAAATGAGATGTTAAAAATTTCTCCGGAACAAAATTTTTGACACACGATGGACAGACAGATGGATACGCTTTGCTGTCACCAAATGGACCGTAGGCGAAATTATTGGATTTCGCTCCTCAAAAGTTAGCGCTTCACCCAGCCAAGCCCCCAGCCTACCCCTTAGCCTTATTAAATTTACCAAAAACATGGGGTCTAGTGACTTTAACTTACTTGTCTGCGGCAGCCGCTTTCCTTCAGCTAGCGCTGCCAAAGCGGCTGGGAAGCTGTCCTTCTGCATCTGGCGCAGGAGACGTAGCTCGGCGACGTGCATGTCTTCCATGGAGAATGTGGCGTCTGGTCGCTGCTTGCGGCATCTCTTAGTGAATGCTAGTACACGCGCTAGCACGCGCTGTGTTCGTTTCCAAGTCGACGCTTTGGTATGGTCAACCACTGGCTCTTCACATGTTACCAGATCATGCGCACGCTGCAACCTTTCGGCGTCGGCATCCTCATTAGGATGCCGACGCCGAAAGCGGAGTGAAGCGGTGCGGGTATAAGTTGGTTGTTAATTATAAATAAACAAAAATAAATAAATAAAAGCTTGTTTAATCCGTCAGGCCTTAGCAGACACAATGCTAATGAGGGGGCTTGACGGGTTAAAACATGTTTTTTTTTTCTTAAATTAAACTATCGATGTAGCAGGTTAACAGTTTGGAGACTGGTAATGTGGACTACTGGGATAGTTAATTAGTTATTTAGTTTAAAAAAAGTATCCTTGAATATCTAGACGTGTTATTAAATAGCACTAGACTCTATAGAGTCTAGTGCTATTTAATAAAACTGACTGGCCTGTTGGTCTAGTGGTTAGTGACCCTGACTGCTATGCCGGAGGTCGTGGGTTCGATTCCCACCCAGGACAAATGTTTGTGTGTTAGAGCACGATCATTTGTTCTGTGTCTGGGTGTAATTTATCTATAATATTTATGTATTTAGAAATATATAAGTATGTTTATCAGTTGTCTAGTACCCATAACACAAGTTCTGCTTAGCTTGGGACTAGATGGCGTTGTGTGATAGTTGTGGAATATTATTTTATTTATTTAATAAAATGGAAAAGGCGTGATCATAGAGTGCTTAAATTTTTATGTCACTTCTTATTTTTTTACCGACGAAAAAAGGGAGGAGGTTCTCAATTCGATCGTTTAAATATTTTTGCATAAAATATTAAAGAACTTTTCCCTTTACGTAATAGTACTTACTAACACGTTCGCTACGAAAGTTTAATCAAAACATTAAATTCAATTTAGTTTGACACCGGTAGACAACACCCAGCATAATAAAATTATAACGTTTAATTGCAACATTTTAGTAGGGTGACCATATTTCAAGGCAAAACTATGTATTTATTATTTTATCATGGAAGACTTTTATATGCCCAAAGCCCGTTCCATCATCGGACCACTAGACTACCATTACATGGTGGACATCTCACACACGCACAATACCTACGTTTTGGGAACACATTCATTGTGTGTACAGGTTAAGGAGTGGAAATCTCTGCCAGAGTCTGTGTTTCTTGCTAGCCACAACCTGGGAGTCTTTAAGTGAATAAGTTAATATTTTAGACAAGCGTGCTCCATCTTCGACCACATCATCACTTACCATCAGGTGAGATAGTAATTAAACGCGAGCCTATCAACGATAAATAAACAAATAAGAAAAAAGATTAATTATAAGTATTATTAATTGTATTAAGCAAATATTGTACAATAAATTAAAAACACAGGTAAAGAACAAAATGTCAACTAAACACAAATCCCAGTCATATAAAAAAAAGAGTGGCACTCCGGGAGTGCCGAAAGAAGTGAAAACTTGAACAAAAATGCCCAACGCTCCGAAAGAAGTTTTCACATCAATCCAAATAGCGGTGTCGGTGTCGGTGGCGAGTTCAATTGTTTTTCCCATCTCAAAAATGCCCAACGCACCTAAAGAATTTTTCACTTTAACACAAACTCTCAACCAAACTGTATAATCCAAAACACAGCACCAATCATGCAATAACATTGTCAAATCCTGCTCGGGACAGGCGGTGGATTACTGCGTATTTACTGCAAATTAACCGCACAATTGATGGCCAATTGATCGTCTAATGTTCCCACATAGCCATTATATTAAATCAAACAGCTCTGGATGGTCTACCAAGTACCTGGACAAAGACCTATTGATTTAAGAGCTGTGTAGAGGCTGTTTACATAGATTGATGTCATCGAGAGATCTGTGCGTCTTAGGTCTAGCGCTCGAATGGTCTAATCTCTCTTGGACGGTGGAGTGTTGGCCAGTGACAATTGAGGTGGGGTATTGAATGCTGGTGGCAGTAAGGGGCAGTGTTAGTAAGACATCATTTAGATCTATAGTCTTCCAAACCCTACCTTGACTATCATTATGGCAGGTTATAAGTTTTGCGTACCAAAATTATTTAAAAATCTACTTTCCCTGTTATAGATTGGAATACTTATAAAGAATCTTCATTTTGAAATAATCTGTAAACTACGTAGACGTAATTCTCTTGTTTCAAGATACAAACTCAAGATAAATTTTAAAGCTATTTCACCTACAGATGCAATCTCAGAAATGCAATCCCCAAAACCGACTACAGTACAGAAACCAAAACTCATCCCTAAAAACCAAATCCCTTGGCATACAAAACGCCTAGTTGCACAAAGACAATAATTCGATAGTAAGCCCGCGCCGCGCCTCAGATCTCACCTGACTAACTGCCTCTAACCACCTCTAACCGCTACGCGCCGGCACGGACCGGTTTAATCCGCCCGGAACCGGCGCAATCCGGTTCACAAACTTTGTTCTGTCATGCTTGCTTTGCGGTACACGCGCCGTGCCACTTGTCGTGTTGTCTGTAAACGATTTGTTAATGGATTCCGGTTATTGTGTTGCCCTTTTGTGGGTAATTGACTGGAGTGATGAGTGTATTCGCGGTTTCGGAAATTTGAATATTTTTTTTAGGATTCGTGTTGTTGAATCAAGTTTTTTAAAACAGTGAAAGGGAATAATTTAGTTCATTCAGATAATGTACATGAATGGAAAAAAAAGAAGAAATAAAGGCAACGTCGTAATTGTTGCACTGTTAAAAGTGTAACAATTACAGGCTGGTGCCTGCAGAAAATAATTGACCCCTCCTTTCTTCTAAGAACCATCAAACAAAATATCACCGAAACACCCTTTTAGCTAAATGCCAGTACACTCAAACGGCCCAAACGTCCCTGGAAATTCCCAAATGTCAGAGAATGTCCCCAAATGTACCAGAATGTCCCGTAAAGATTGTGTCCGCGGGCTTAATGCTCCGTGCTAGCCGCGGCCCATTGCATCGCCGATATCTTTGTTGCTTTGCAAACTTGGATGTAGGAGGAGATAGACAGACATTGGAAGGCATAAAGTAGCCTTAGGAACTGCGCAGCTGCGTGGACTGGGCTTGTTGCAGTTTGTTAAAGATCCTTCGTAATGGTTCTTTTTTCGATGAATAGGACATAGCTTTAGAGAAGTGAACTGGTTTTCCTGAAAAATATTTGGGAAAAGTTTCACAACGAACCATTATGTACTCTAAAGAAAATGTTATTTTACCATGACAGAAAAAACTGCTAGGTACATATTTTATTTTCCAACTTGTTTATAAAATAAACAACATTTTTCTTATTAAAACAATCTTCACATCAAATAACTTTGCAGCAAGTTTAAATTGAGCCTAACCAGTATAAACCAGTACAAACCGACGTAAACCAGTTTAAGGCGGTCTGAGCCAACTCACGGGGCTAAGTTTGTTTTGTCACTTGCTCCGTTTAATAGCAAGTTGGGCTCACACTCAAAGTACACAGTCTAATTGAATTGATTGTCTGGCTTCGGGAGGAATACCTGGAAGATAGGAAATACGAATACTTAAGATATGTGGTTTTTTTTACAGTAAATCTGACAATTTTTTGCCACGGTGATATTTTTTTATGTGTATTTAACCCTGCAGCGGTCAAGTGGATGACAATCTTTGTACTTAAAGTTTATTTGTTTTTGTTTATATAATATAGAATGCTAAATGCTTACATTTAAAGCAAAATAGATCAGATTGCCTAATACATGACATCATATGTTTAATCTCATTTTAAAATGCATTATAGTCTATTTTTGAGGTGTGACCACTGGACTGCACTTTTTTAAACTACTTAGATTATTTACCTATTTCAATAGGTAAGATAAGGTTCACGTTCGTATCAAAAGGTACGCGTATTTCAGAAAAATACACAAAAAAACATCACAAAGGGAATGAAAAGAGGAGACCAGTAAAGCACACTACGAAAAACTGTATCAACTAAAAAGAAGTTGTTAAACAACAAATGTTAGTGACGTAGCACTTGTTAGTCCATCATTACTCCATTTCTTCCGATCCTGCACAAAACATCTGTCTCCATCCAAAAATCCACAAGTGAACTGAATTTGAATCGAAGCGCCGTCCAATAGTGGAGTACAAGAAGTTGTCATTAATCACTGCATTGTTGAACTAGGGTGACAACGAGTCAGCTTGTATTGTGGATTTGTTGACAGGGATCACGTCTGGACGTCAGCGGTCGTATTCTGGCCGTTTGATGTGGGTCCGTGTTTCTTTCGAATGTTGTGTGCGCTGTTAGGCTGATTGTGATATGCGTGGTATTTCTAGTGTTTTGTGAGAATATTTGAATTATTCGTATGAGACGTGTAGGTAAGCACTGTTACAACACTATTTTTACTTTATACTAAACATCTCTAGGGATCACTGTACTCAAAATTACGAACAGCTTTTACTATGGGACCAAACCAGAAATCGCGATAAAAAAAACAGGTGTTCAGTACATTTTACAAAGACTTTACTTTAGAAGCTACAACCGTGGGGTTGTAGCTTCTAAAGTAAAAGTAACATCGGAAAACAATATAAATCAACAAACATATTTAATTGATAACCAACCATCTCCAGAATAAGTCTCCAAGCTCCTCACTCACAGTAGTGAACAATCGCGAATGAATGGAGTGGAGACAAAAGGCCGGTTCCTTTGTGCTAATGAAGAATGGTCACCCTTACCCTGTGTCGTGTTAGTGTGTTAGCCGTTAGATTAATATCGGAGCTAGTGCTCATTGCTCATTGGTTGTAACAAAAATTAACGTTTAGTGATAAATGGTTGGGCTAATTGTTTGGATTGCAGTGCTGAGAATATTTTGGTAAGAGGAATTCGATTTTTGAAATGAAAACTTTTTTAGGCGCGTGGGGCTTTTTTGAGATGGTTAAAACAATTGAACTCGACACCGACAACGACACCGCTACTTGGATTGAAGTGAAAACATTTTTTAGACACGTTGAGCATTTTTGTTCAAGTTTTCACTTGTAACGGCACTCTAAGAGTGCCTAACTTTTTTTTTTTTTTTAAATGGTTATTATAACGTATTTATGACTCATGACCATCATCATTCTTAATTCTTTATTGTACACCAAAATTTCACATAGTACTTAGTGGTTACACAATGCTTGTACAAAGGCGAGCTTAACTCAATGTTGAGTTTTCTCCCAGCAAACCTTTGAGTGATAGAGAGAGGTCACATTTGAGGGTAGGATCTAGTGCACAAAACATATAAACCTACATAAATAATTTGAAATATATATTATACCTGAATACTAATAAATACCAACATATACTAATATTATGTCAAATTTGAAAGGAAGTGCTCTTTGATTTTCTTCTTGAAGACATCTAAAGAAGGACTGTCGCGTAGTGACTGTGGGAGAGAGTTCCAGAGACGCACTGCAGTAACAGAAAAGGAGCCATTATAGCGGCTGGAAGTGTGACGCGGAGTACGAAGGAGAAGAGAATCATTATCATCATTTTAGCCGAAAGACAAACCTATGCCTCCCTCAAGTGTTACCACAATGATCTGTTGTAAATCTCGCATCCATCGGTTACCTGTAACCCTCACCAGGTCATTAGTCCACCTTATTAAGCCTTCCTAGTTTTTTTTTATTCATGATCGAAACAAATGAATTAAATTGTCAAGAATTTATTACTCTTAACGTGTCACGTCATCGAATGGCTTCAATCAAAAAGATCAATACATGCATTTTCTCAAAACATTAATCTTAATCAGCAAGACTTCAATTAGGAAACTCAACTGATTGATTTTCAAAGAAGATTGCTCATGAAAATTTAAATGAAGAAAAACCTCGATTGTAACAAACTGTAAATGTAAGAACTAACTTTGACTAGAAATTATTTTAGTAGCCCAACAACAAAGAGGCCAATATATATAAGGTTACTCGTTCTAAAATTACAACGAAAACAGGCCAAAACATTTTCTTTGCGTGATTTCCAAAAGTCACTGGGACTTATCCCGTCAGGACATATCAGCGACATTTTACGACGTCAAAAGTCTCGTCAGGATTACTAGTGACGTGCCGGCCGGCCCCTGTCCCAGGACTGACAAGCAGATGGACACCCTTATCTCTCACTAAAAGCGTGTCTATTTATAAGTAGTGTGTGTGTTTGAGTTATGTGCGAATTTCAGCTGTGTCTTTTGTAATAAATATGGTAGTTTTTGTTGACGTGGTTAAACTAAATTAACGTTTTATTCAGACTTCTGTTCAGTTACAACATGTACAAAAAAAATAATACAACACCCAATGAAAGACAGTTTACAACACAATATGAAAAATAATACATTTAAATGTACGAGTAGGTACACATTTTCACAATGAAACAAAAAAAAAACCGGTCAAGTGCCTGTCGAAATTCACACATTCAGGGTTCCGTGCCAATTTTTGACTATTTGTGTGGTTTTGGGTCAACAAGATGCTAATACTGTGAAAATTTAAAGACTGTAGCTCCAACCGTTTGGCTGTAAACCTGTATGATAGAAGACGGACAGACGGACCCGTGAGTGACAGCAATAACAGGGCTCCGTTTGGACCCTTCGAGAACGGAACCCTAAAAAACGAAGCAAAAAAAAACAATACTTACACATTTATTTCGGTGAATGGGGAACTGTCCACTGCTCACCTGGTTTAGATAGAGTTAACAAAGTTAATAGCGGGACTAATGATTATTAAACCATTAATATAATATAGAAGTGGTTTTTCAGTCCAAGAGTAGGTAAATTATTATATTGATTTGGTATCGTAGAACCTTTTTTTTTCTTTTTTTTTGTGAGGGTGGGAAATCATCCAATACTCGCTCTGGGTGGAGCGGGAGGGCGTGTAAGACTTTTACTGGCTAAAACCCACCCCTGTTCCTTCAGTTGCCTGAGTGCCAAGGGCCGCGGTAACTCTCTTTCTAATTTATCCACGACCCCAGGCAGGCTTCGGCCCTGACGGGCCCCGTCAGGTTTTGTTGACAGCTCTTTGAGGCGTGCGTGGAACACCACGCGCCGTCGATTCTCGTGCCTGTTCCTGATCAGACGGCGAGCTACCCACTACACGCCGTCCACAGGCCCGCGCCTACTGTGGTCGGAGATCGGCTTGCAACCCCCGATGCCCAGGGTGTCTCCTGCGGCGGCTGCTGCTGGGGGCGTGAGGGCGACTCTGTTGAGTCTCCCTGAGGAGGGAGGTGGGTAAGGTCTTTCTAAAATAAACCCAAAGAAGACAAATGAATACGTAATTTTGAAAAAAAGAACAGCATGCATTTATTAATATAAAGTTTATTTGAACTTACAATTTCAAGACAAGCCGAAATTATCACAGTTCAAAGTATGCAATTTCATTGGTAAACTAATACAAGCATGGAACTGGCAACCCTATCCCATAACTTGGGACCATACCAAACTCCGTGCTACCACTTCTTCACTAACTAACTAACCAACCTAATTGATTTGACTCAAAGAAAACACTAAGCCACTTCAAAAGCCACCCAGCACCTACAGAAACAAAAACCCACTCAAAGTGACAGATTGACACTAGGGAGTGTCACCCGTGACTAATAGTGGCAACTGACCCACGACTCGTAATTACAGACACATTAATACTTGTGGCACTATCACTCACGGAATGAGGGGTGGCTTTAAAAACAGTGGCACGGTGGTAAGGTAAAACATGTATGTCCACTTGAAGGTATGGTGAGAGTCGCCCCTTTGATGGATGCAATTAATTGATAATAGCAAATTGGCGCCTGAAATGACAGTGGGAAAGGGTACATAGTATTGTATTATTGTGTAAATGTACTCGTAAGTGTATGTTTTGCATATGAAATTTCGGATCTAGATACGGATACGGATATAGGAATAATATTATATAGGTTTCAGATAAGGTCATCAACTCGGCCTATCGCAGTCCACTGCTGGATATAGGCCTCTCCCAGGCTGCGCCACAACACCCTGTCCTTCGCCTTCCGCATCCAGTCTATACCAGCCACCTTCTCAAGGTCGTCGGTCCATCTAGCTGGTGGGCGTCCCACACTACGCTTACCGATACGCGGTCTCCACTCCAGGACTCTTTTGCTCCATCGGCCATCGGTCCTTCGACAAACTTGACCATCCCACTGCCACTTCAGTTTGCTTATTCTGCAAGCTACGTCGGTTACTCCGGTTCTTTTCCGGACAACTTCATTCCTGATTTTATCCTTCAAAGAAACTCCTAACATAACCTAGGATAAGGTAATATGAAATTATTTCGGACTATTCGCCGTATTATAGTTTCGGTTAAGGATATTAGATTTTTAAAGAATTGTAATAGTAAAATATGACTAAGCAATATAAATAATCATTCAAAGTTGCCTGAGGTCATCCACCAAGCTGGAAGAGGCAGAAACTCTGCCCCTTCTAGCTTAAGCCTAATCAAAGGAATATTGTACATATTCACATTAATAAACTAACGCCCTGAAGCTAAAACTACAGAACGCTACCTGCTACGATCCTTACGTACTCCTTCCTCCCATAATGTGGACCGATGACCTGGTGAGGGTCGCGGGAAGCCGATGGATGCGAGTCGCACAGGACCGGTCGTTGTTGCGACACTTTGGAGAGGCCTATGTCCAGCAACGGAATGTCTTCTGGCTGAAATGATGATGATGAGAACACAGCACACATAATCTGAAGAACATCGCCTGCAAGATCTGTGTGTTTCCTTCTAAGGCAGGAGGGACCTGGCGTTTCCAGTCACATCTGCCAGTCAAGCAGCTCAAACCAGTACCAGTGAGTGTTTACACTAAAACCACAGACACACAGCCAAAGGCTGATGATGATCTACATTCCAAAACTAACATAATCGAATACCCCACATAAATCAAATACCCGAGCACTACGTACAGTTGAGGTATAATTACCTAGCTCGTAAACATGCCACGCTAACTCTGTCCCACGTGGCCTGCTGCGATACCCGCACGGTAATAAGCGTGATAATATGGCGGTAATATACGGGAGGTGGCGAAATGCTACGTAGCTGGGGTTGTGTGGTACTTTTGATTGGTTATGCAGCTTTTGTTGGTGAAAGAGTTGGAACTAAAGTGCAGTCAAAGATCTGTAAATATATATAACACAATATAAAGAAAAAAATATAAATTATTTTTGAGTGTTTTTGAAGTGTTTGCAATGGTGGCATTAATGGTCAATACACAATGAGCAAGGGTGGTGCTGAAGGCTCTATTATTCTTAGTATGAAGGAGGACTAGGTCTTAAAATTGGACTATTATTGGCAGGTTTTCACTAACCAACTAATCCTATTTTGTCCCATTGCTGGGCTAGTCCCTTCAGTAAGAGTCGAGCTCGTCCCACCATCTTCACCTTGGTCTGTTGCGATGTCGTCTGGCATTTAACGGGACTCATTCTGTGGTTATCATTATTTTATTCTTAAACATAGTAAGATTCTGGTTTTGTTGTTAACAGCTTATCTTGCCTTCTTGCTTCTAGTGTCATATTTCCCTTGTCTATGGTAATTGCAATACTACTCGCGATCTCAATCCAATTCTTCTCTCAATAAGTATAATTACAAATTGTTGCATATAATTATATAGATTCAAGTTCTTAAAACTTAACACCGGCCAAGTGCGGGGGCTCCCTAGGGAGCCCCCCTTAATTTATAATTTATTTTTATTTTCATTATTAATGTTATTATAGCGGCAACAGAAATACACATTCTGTGAAAATTTCAACTGTGTAGGTAGCTATTACGGATCGTGAGATAGCCCGCTGACAGACGGACGGACAGCGGAGGAATAGTAATAGGGTCCCGTAGGTTAGCCTTCGGGTACGGAACCCTAATAATAAACTATAGGATAATATAGGAGGCCACTTCCAATGATTCCTACGTCCAGTTTGTCTCATCAATAAATGCTGACACCGGTAGCATGTGAACACAGTCGCTTATTAAGACGACACGATGAGAAACTTACTGGCTTGATCTGTACGAACGTATGGGTTCAGACTTTTAATTAATTGTCTACGTTTTCTTTACAAGGTGTGTGGGTAGTTAGAGAATAGGCACGATTCATTAGTACAAACATAATAATTCTATTTTTTGCTTCACCAAATCAATAATATATTTTTTTTTACAAAAAATACAACCGACTTCCAAAACTTAATATACACTTAAAATTGCAAAATAACTTTAATTTCGGAAGTCAGTGTTGTATTTTGTTTCTTCGTTATTTGACACCGACTTTCAAAATTTTTAGTGTATTTTCTTTTTTTAAAGGCGGTTGTATTTTTTGTAAAAAAGTTTTTATTTTTAATTTTTTAGTTGTTATACCCCAGAACATTATGCCCGAATTATGACCGATGCAATAAATAACATGTAATTTGAGCATAATTGGAGCAAACTAAAACGTCATCTCTGTGTAACATGTTTTTTTTTTTGTAATTTTTTTCAAAATCTGGAACCACCTTTAAAGTACCTACCAAACAAACAAAGAATCATCAAAATCTACTCACAACTAGAGGAGTATTCGCGTAACAAACATACAGACGAATTGAAAACCTGCTCCTTTTTGAAGTCGATTAAAAAATGACAAAGATCATCAGCATCAAAGTTCAGAAGTGGGGGCTTGTTACGTCACTTGTAGGTAATAAGTGGTACATTTCTTACGTAGGTGTAGACTGCGACATTCCAACGCACTTTATTGTCCTCATTTCTTTTTTACGTGTCAAAAGAAAAAATACGTACGTTAGACTGTATGTTTTTTTTTAAGTATGTTCGCCGATTTCTGTGTCAATAGTGGTCCGATTTTAAAAATTCATTTTTTATTCGAAAGAGTGATACCTGAGGTGGCCCCATGTAAATTTTATCGAAACTTTTTCGACGATTCAGCGCTTTTTGAAAAATCAACAAAAATATGTATAATAATAATAATATAATAATATTCCACAACTATCACACAACGCCATCTAGTCCCAAGCTAAGCAGAGCTTGTGTTATGGGTACTAGACAACTGATAAACATACTTATATATTTCTAAATACATAAACATTATAGATAAATTACACCCAGACACAGAACAAATGACCGTGCTCATTACACAAACATTTGTCCTGGGTGGGAATCGCACCCACGACCTCCGGCATAGCAGTCAAGGTCACTAACCACTAGACCAACAGGCCTGATAACGTATACACAGATAACGGTTTTGTTTTCCTCCAATTATGTTCAAATTCCATATGTTACTGCATTGCTAAATTCCAGATGGAAAACACAACTTTGGCTGGCAATGGAATTGTGCCCAGGTCCTCATGCTCATTATATTATTATATCTAACCTGTACTGCCCCACTGCTGGGCAAAGGCCTCCCTCCATTCCTTCCACTGTTCTCGGTTCTGTGTTACCTCTTTCCAATAGCGTATTTTACTCAATTGTTTTTATTATTTGTATCAAAAAGTTCATCATCATCAGCCTTTTAATGTCCCCACTGCTGGGACACAGGCCTCCTCTCTGTGAGAGGGTGTGGGACGCAATCCACCACGCGGGCCCAATGCAGGTGGATATCACATGTATTTCGAATTTTGGTTCTAGGACATGCCGGTTTCCTCACGGTGTTTTCTTCACCGTTTTGAGAGCAGCAGTGATGAAATAATTTACACAAAGTAAAGCGCCTGCCTGGGTTTGAACTCACGACCTACAACTTGTAAGTCGCGGGTGCTACCACTGGGCCACCACTCCTCCATCTAATTCTCATTTACTAATATCTACTGTTTTAAAAACATGTATATTTATACTTACTTACATCACACACATATACATATACACATACACTTATGCACACATTATTTTGTGCACAACCACACACTATCACACTACTAACTTTCCACGATGCTTCTCTTTCTCTACTAAAAGTTGCAGAGAATTTTATTGCTACAGTACATCTAGACACTGTTACTCGGGGTGGAGACCTGGTGACCTGAAACACAGCCTAGCTTAGGCCCCAATCTCCCACAATATTGTAGTGTTTATTTAATAGCTTACTCTATTATGCAAGTTACCGATAGTAACCTTTAAAATATTGTGGAGAGAAACATAACCTTTTTTGATTATTTATTATTTCTGTAACAAAACAATCTTCATTCTAATAACCTTAATTAATTAGTGACACGTCGATCTGTTGCGATCCATTTACATACAAGCCGATAGTGTTGTGCCTACTACGGGGTTTGTAGAAAGCAGACTACTACGTCAACTTTACAACTATGTGGCCCTATGAAGGGATGAATTTCAATTTTTTATTTTTATTTTCGAGAGGCATTTTTGTGTTGTTTGTTTGTGTGTTTGTCTATTTAGAAATAAAGGTAATCATAACAATTATGCACCCATAACCAAATCTTTTATAGGCTCGCGCCTGACGACTATCTCACCTGATGGTAAGCGATGATGTGCTCGAAGAAGCACGCTTGCCTAGAAGTAACCTATTCACTTTTAACTTATAGACTCCCAGTTTGTAGCTATCAGGAAACACAGACTCTGGCTAGGAATTCAACACATTACCCTCCTTCTAGGGCACTCGGGTAAAAATGGCCAGCCTGGGTTTAATCTTACGACTCGTGCCGTCACATTACCACAAGAGCTGCATGCCCCGACAAGGATTGAGAACTTAAGGCCCAGACATCACCTAAAACGTGGTCACTCTCGAACTGCAAAAAGAAAGAGATGCGCAACGACAAATACTCGCAATTTTTTTGCAAAATATAAAGTATTTTATCGATTTACTTAGGATTTACCAATATATTTAAAATAAATATCGTACCATCACTGGATGCAGTTTAGCATTTGGAATTTTATGGTATATTTTTTATTATGATTATAATTGTTAATGAAGGGATAAACTGTTTTTAAAGACAAATATGAGGTACCTATGTTTGAAGATTTTTTGAGTTCCATCACTGTATACAAATAGGACTTGAAAATATCATTTTTTTTATTTGTTAAAATTATTTACGGTTTAAGAGATAGACTGCTTTAAAAAACCCACCTTTTTTCCCAAATACGTGACCGTATTTGGGAACCTCCGCCTTAAATACAAAACAACACCATATTCTAATAACGACCATTCCCCCACATCCCCCATCACTAAAACTCCAACGTAACACTAAATATCTAGTGGTTTTAATTTATTATCAAACTTGAGCAGTTTGTCGCTTGCACATGCAAGAGGCCAAGTTTCGATACACTGGGACCATAAATTGATAAGATTATGTGCATTCGGACTTTGATTTACGTCCCCACGATAGATAATTGGGACGAGTTTTGAATTTACTGCATAATGGCTTGGGTTTAGAAGTTTGGGAGTGCAATCATGCGTGGGTGCATACATCATCGTGTTACAGAGGAACAAGGGACTGTAGCAAGTGGAGAAGCAGAAGTCTTCTGCGACACTTCGGTTTTTGTAATTATACTTATTGAGAGAAGAATTGGATTGAGATCGCGAGTAGTATTGCAATTACCATAGACAAGGGAAATATGACACTAGAAGCAAGAAGGCAAGATAAGCTGTTAACAACAAAACCAGAATCTTACTATGTTTAAGAATAAGGTTTTCACTAACCAACTAATCCTATTTTGTCCCATTGCTGGGCTAGTCCCTTCAGTAAGAGTCGAGCTCGTCCCACCATCTTCACCTTGGTCTGTTGCGATGTCGTCTGGCATTTAACGGGACTCATTCTGTGGTTATCATTATTTTATTCTTAAACATAGTAAGATTCTGGTTTTGTTGTTAACAGCTTATCTTGCCTTCTTGCTTCTAGTGTCATATTTCCCTTGTCTATGGTAATTGCAATACTACTCGCGATCTCAATCCAATTCTTCTCTCAATAAGTATAATTACAAAAACCGAAGTGTCGCAGAAGACTTCTGCTTCTCCACTTGCTACAGTCCCTTGTTCCTCTGTAACACGATGATGTATGCACCCACGCATGATTGCACTCCCAAACTTCTAAACCCAAGCCATTATGCAGTAAATTCAAAACTCGTCCCAATTATCTATCGTG
The DNA here is from genome assembly GCA_951329385.1 of Polia nebulosa. Classification (NCBI taxonomy): domain Eukaryota; kingdom Metazoa; phylum Arthropoda; class Insecta; order Lepidoptera; family Noctuidae; genus Polia; species Polia nebulosa. The sequence goes on from OX589597.1 coordinate 31,568,875, forward strand.
GGGACGTAAATCAAAGTCCGAATGCACATAATCTTATCAATTTATGGTCCCAGTGTATCGAAACTTGGCCTCTTGCATGTGCAAGCGACAAACTGCTCAAGTTTGATAATAAATTAAAACCACTAGATATTTAGTGTTACGTTGGAGTTTTAGTGATGGGGGATGTGGGGGAATGGTCGTTATTAGAATATGGTGTTGTTTTGTATTTAAGGCGGAGGTTCCCAAATACGGTCACGTATTTGGGAAAAAAGGTGGGTTTTTTAAAGCAGTCTATCTCTTAAACCGTAAATAATTTTAACAAATAAAAAAAATGATATTTTCAAGTCCTATTTGTATACAGTGATGGAACTCAAAAAATCTTCAAACATAGGTACCTCATATTTGTCTTTAAAAACAGTTTATCCCTTCATTAACAATTATAATCATAATAAAAAATATACCATAAAATTCCAAATGCTAAACTGCATCCAGTGATGGTATGATATTTATTTTAAATATATTGGTAAATCCTAAGTAAATCGATAAAATACTTTATATTTTGCAAAAAAATTGCGAGTATTTGTCGTTGCGCATCTCTTTCTTTTTGCAGTTCGAGAGTGACCACGTTTTAGGTGATGTCTGGGCCTTAAGTTCTCAATCCTTGTCGGGGCATGCAGCTCTTGTGGTAATGTGACGGCACGAGTCGTAAGATTAAACCCAGGCTGGCCATTTTTACCCGAGTGCCCTAGAAGGAGGGTAATGTGTTGAATTCCTAGCCAGAGTCTGTGTTTCCTGATAGCTACAAACTGGGAGTCTATAAGTTAAAAGTGAATAGGTTACTTCTAGGCAAGCGTGCTTCTTCGAGCACATCATCGCTTACCATCAGGTGAGATAGTCGTCAGGCGCGAGCCTATAAAAGATTTGGTTATGGGTGCATAATTGTTATGATTACCTTTATTTCTAAATAGACAAACACACAAACAAACAACACAAAAATGCCTCTCGAAAATAAAAATAAAAAATTGAAATTCATCCCTTCATAGGGCCACATAGTTGTAAAGTTGACGTAGTAGTCTGCTTTCTACAAACCCCGTAGTAGGCACAACACTATCGGCTTGTATGTAAATGGATCGCAACAGTTCGACGTGTCACTAATTAATTAAGGTTATTAGAATGAAGATTGTTTTGTTACAGAAATAATAAATAATCAAAAAAGGTTATGTTTCTCTCCACAATATTTTAAAGGTTACTATCGGTAACTTGCATAATAGAGTAAGCTATTAAATAAACACTACAATATTGTGGGAGATTGGGGCCTAAGCTAGGCTGTGTTTCAGGTCACCAGGTCTCCACCCCGAGTAACAGTGTCTAGATGTACTGTAGCAATAAAATTCTCTGCAACTTTTAGTAGAGAAAGAGAAGCATCGTGGAAAGTTAGTAGTGTGATAGTGTGTGGTTGTGCACAAAATAATGTGTGCATAAGTGTATGTGTATATGTATATGTGTGTGATGTAAGTAAGTATAAATATACATGTTTTTAAAACAGTAGATATTAGTAAATGAGAATTAGATGGAGGAGTGGTGGCCCAGTGGTAGCACCCGCGACTTACAAGTTGTAGGTCGTGAGTTCAAACCCAGGCAGGCGCTTTACTTTGTGTAAATTATTTCATCACTGCTGCTCTCAAAACGGTGAAGAAAACACCGTGAGGAAACCGGCATGTCCTAGAACCAAAATTCGAAATACATGTGATATCCACCTGCATTGGGCCCGCGTGGTGGATTGCGTCCCACACCCTCTCACAGAGAGGAGGCCTGTGTCCCAGCAGTGGGGACATTAAAAGGCTGATGATGATGAACTTTTTGATACAAATAATAAAAACAATTGAGTAAAATACGCTATTGGAAAGAGGTAACACAGAACCGAGAACAGTGGAAGGAATGGAGGGAGGCCTTTGCCCAGCAGTGGGGCAGTACAGGTTAGATATAATAATATAATGAGCATGAGGACCTGGGCACAATTCCATTGCCAGCCAAAGTTGTGTTTTCCATCTGGAATTTAGCAATGCAGTAACATATGGAATTTGAACATAATTGGAGGAAAACAAAACCGTTATCTGTGTATACGTTATCAGGCCTGTTGGTCTAGTGGTTAGTGACCTTGACTGCTATGCCGGAGGTCGTGGGTGCGATTCCCACCCAGGACAAATGTTTGTGTAATGAGCACGGTCATTTGTTCTGTGTCTGGGTGTAATTTATCTATAATGTTTATGTATTTAGAAATATATAAGTATGTTTATCAGTTGTCTAGTACCCATAACACAAGCTCTGCTTAGCTTGGGACTAGATGGCGTTGTGTGATAGTTGTGGAATATTATTATATTATTATTATTATACATATTTTTGTTGATTTTTCAAAAAGCGCTGAATCGTCGAAAAAGTTTCGATAAAATTTACATGGGGCCACCTCAGGTATCACTCTTTCGAATAAAAAATGAATTTTTAAAATCGGACCACTATTGACACAGAAATCGGCGAACATACTTAAAAAAAAACATACAGTCTAACGTACGTATTTTTTCTTTTGACACGTAAAAAAGAAATGAGGACAATAAAGTGCGTTGGAATGTCGCAGTCTACACCTACGTAAGAAATGTACCACTTATTACCTACAAGTGACGTAACAAGCCCCCACTTCTGAACTTTGATGCTGATGATCTTTGTCATTTTTTAATCGACTTCAAAAAGGAGCAGGTTTTCAATTCGTCTGTATGTTTGTTACGCGAATACTCCTCTAGTTGTGAGTAGATTTTGATGATTCTTTGTTTGTTTGGTAGGTACTTTAAAGGTGGTTCCAGATTTTGAAAAAAATTACAAAAAAAAAAACATGTTACACAGAGATGACGTTTTAGTTTGCTCCAATTATGCTCAAATTACATGTTATTTATTGCATCGGTCATAATTCGGGCATAATGTTCTGGGGTATAACAACTAAAAAATTAAAAATAAAAACTTTTTTACAAAAAATACAACCGCCTTTAAAAAAAGAAAATACACTAAAAATTTTGAAAGTCGGTGTCAAATAACGAAGAAACAAAATACAACACTGACTTCCGAAATTAAAGTTATTTTGCAATTTTAAGTGTATATTAAGTTTTGGAAGTCGGTTGTATTTTTTGTAAAAAAAAATATATTATTGATTTGGTGAAGCAAAAAATAGAATTATTATGTTTGTACTAATGAATCGTGCCTATTCTCTAACTACCCACACACCTTGTAAAGAAAACGTAGACAATTAATTAAAAGTCTGAACCCATACGTTCGTACAGATCAAGCCAGTAAGTTTCTCATCGTGTCGTCTTAATAAGCGACTGTGTTCACATGCTACCGGTGTCAGCATTTATTGATGAGACAAACTGGACGTAGGAATCATTGGAAGTGGCCTCCTATATTATCCTATAGTTTATTATTAGGGTTCCGTACCCGAAGGCTAACCTACGGGACCCTATTACTATTCCTCCGCTGTCCGTCCGTCTGTCAGCGGGCTATCTCACGATCCGTAATAGCTACCTACACAGTTGAAATTTTCACAGAATGTGTATTTCTGTTGCCGCTATAATAACATTAATAATGAAAATAAAAATAAATTATAAATTAAGGGGGGCTCCCTAGGGAGCCCCCGCACTTGGCCGGTGTTAAGTTTTAAGAACTTGAATCTATATAATTATATGCAACAATCTTAATATTATGTAAAACAGAAAAATATGAATATGATGGATATGTCGTCTAAAATATTATTATAATCATAAAATTAAATAATCCGCCACTTGCCAGCTAGCACACTCAATCATGCCATTAAAAACAAACTCAAGCATAAACACTAAACCAAATTAAAGAAGTCTCCATACATAACTGGTGTGCCTGCTTACAAGAACAAAGATAGAAACTATCAAAGGGCTGTGATTAAGATTGACCAGAATGCATCTACAGTAGTCTCACTAATACAGCAGTATTAAAAACCCCCGCCAAGTGCGAGTTGAACTCGCGCATGAAGGGTGCCGTACTATCACCGGTTACAAGATTATAAGCGTCTACTTGTTGCCATTATTAAGAAATAGCAAAAAAAGCTAAAAAAAAAACACGTTTCTAGTAGGGAATCCTTTTATTTTTTATTTATTTTTATTATACAGGGTGTAACGGAAAGGTGTGGTCATATCTTAGGAACCGGTTCTGCCCATGGAAATTAACAACTTTGTCTAAGAAAAAATAGAAAATTCCCAAAAAAATTTTTTTTTTAGAATTTCCTCAGGTTTTCTCGAAGAAAGACATTCATATCGATGGATAGAAGCAGTTCTTAAAATATGACCACACCTTTCCGTTACACCCTGTATACAGAAATACACATTCTGTTTTACAGATCATAAGATACCGCCTACTGAAAGACAGACGGACGGACGGACGGATTAGAAAACAAGAATGAGGAAAAGGAAAAAAAAAAACCATTCCTTGCTTTTAACCGGCAGTGGAAGAATATAAGGCTGATTAGATTTAAACATCCCGCAGAAATTCCTTAAAGTTTGTCTAACAAGTAGTTTAGTTTGGACAAACTTTAAAATGTCAACTCTTAAGATTCGTACTAATATTTTTCTTTGGTTACTAACATGCTACTAAGTAGTTTCTCGGCTTGATGCCAATGTCTGAGACGTCTGCTTGGCCGCATGTCGAGAAGCTTCATGTGAAACTTTTTGAAATCTCAGTCAAACCCTGTCGCCACTGTTAATTAAGTCTTTCTGGAGTAGCAGTGGTTGGGAACGGCTCGTCTATTCCAAAGAGGTACATCAAAGTGTAAGCTTAAATCATAATAATATGAGATTAGAAGATTTTTGTGATTCAGCTTCGGTAATCAATCTCATCATTAGTCTTTTAATGTCCCCACTGCTGGGGTACAGGCCTCCTCTCTGTGAGAGGGTGTGGGCCGTAATCCACCACGTGGGCCCAATGCGGATTGGTGGATGTCACATGTCTTCGAATTTTTGGTTCTAGGACATGCCGGTTTCCTCACGATGTTTTCCTTCACCGTTTTGAGAGCAGTGGTGATGAAATAATTTACACAAAGTAAAGCGCCTGCCTGGGTTTGAACTCACGACCTACAACTTGTAAGTCGCGGCCAATACCGCTGGGCCACCACTGCTAACAACTATTTGTAGGCCATTTGTAGGTAATCAATCTGCCTAGCCTTTTTCCCAACTATCTTGGGGTCAGCTTCCAGTCTAACCGGTTGCAGCTGAATACCAGTATTTTACATGGAGCAACTGCCCATCCGACCTCCACAACCCAGTTACTGGATAATACGATACGCCTTGGTAAGACGACGACTCGTAACGACTGTCAAAGATCCACGATTGACAGCTGGGACCAACAGGTTAACGTGCTTTCCGAAGCACGGAGGAGTCTCGGTATGTAAAGATGGTCACCCATCCATGGATCAAACCCGGCAAGCGTAGCTTAACCTATTGGATGGACCCGTGCGGCTGTGATTAGCTTAGGTACGAGCGTCGGCTTTGGTAATACTTATATGTGTTTGTGGAAGTAGCATTACTTGCAGTGTTTCGTTTTGAAGAGTTTGAGTGCCGGTGAGAAGCATAATATATTTATTATTATGAGTCTACTGCCCCACTGCAGCGAGCAGAGCGAGTAGCAAGTATAGCTTCAAACTAAAAACGAGTTGGCGAGCAGCGAGTAGTGAGTGTAGTTCCGATAGTTTCGGTAGTTTTGAGCGAGTGTGCGAGTGCGTCGGGCGATTGCTCGCGACACTCGCTCGTGGCGACTAGTCCTCTCGGCGTGAGTTCTGACAGCCAAACGAGCATCGCTGAGCGAGTATCGCTGAGCTAGTATTATCTTTGATAGCTCTTGTCGCTTGTCGACAAACTTGTGGAACGAGTCCTCGCTGGCAGTGTGAACAGTCAGCGATCAACTATTAATATATGCGTCTCTTTTGTTTACACGGAATGTATATCTATTGTACGTTTCTTGAGCGTCAAAATAGCTGATAGTTAGTCGCTTCCTCGCGGGTGGGACAACGCCTTACCTCGTTTGAAAATCAATGTGGTAGAAATTTATACAGCTGCAAAAAGTCAGGTGGGCTTTTAATTAACTGATAACAATGTGTAAAACTCTTCTTGGGAAAACTGATGCTCCTGAGCTGCATGACGAGCTGTCTCAACTTTGTGCCCAGTTAAATATAGCCGCATCAGGAAACATAGCTTGCTCGTTGTGCCTGCGAGTCACACCGTTGCTCGAGCGCAGTCCCCTGTCCCTCGCACTCTCTCTGCGCTCGACGCTCTCCTGGACGCAAAACTGACTGTGATGTGTTCGCAGACGAATGGAAAACGATCATGTCAACCTGGGAGTCTTTAACTCAAGAGTGAATATGTTACATCTAGGCAAGCGTGTTCCATCTTCGATCACATTTGACGCGGTGGTTGAGCGATCGGATGTTGGACTGCTTGTCGCGGGTTCGATTCCCGCACGGGACAAATATTTGTATGGCCTACAAATAGTTGTTCCGGGTCTATGTATCTTGTGTATGTGAGATTACATGATTGTGAATGCACCTACGATGAGCCTAACAAAAATAAAAAAAAATATACAGTATAAATGGATTTCTGTGAGATGAGTGTGTGAATTTAGTGTATCTTAACTGATGTAAATGCCGGATAGCCATTTTAGTTAAAGTAAAAAAAAATGCCCTATAATTACTGTCACATCTAGCTTCTCTACTTCAAGATCATGAGAAATGTAGGGCGGACGGTTAGAGGTCCAGGTGATGCGACCGTTAGCCAAGTGTAACAGAATTAATTTGTGGGCGGCGGAGATACCAGGGTCGATGGCGACACCCACCGTTTGTTATTGGCAACTGAATTCATAAATGGGTATTTTGGTGGAAATTGCGGTGTTGATGAGGATATTATTTTGAAGTTGAAAGTGGTCACATTGTGCTAGTTTTCAATAAAAAGAATACCAAGGCATAGGAAAAGAGGTGTTAGTTTTTTAACCGACTTCAAAAATGGAAGTTCCTTCTTTGACCCGTATGTATGTATGTATCTTGATTGTCCGCGATTTTTTCGAAAACTATCTGATCTGAAACTGATCTGATTTGGATGCATATTTTTCAAGGAAGGTTTTAGTATGATATGTTTTAGGTATGTATTAGGATCTGATGAAGATCTGCGGAGATAGACAGTGGAACTCTTCAATAACTAACAGCAAATGACTCTCAATTACTGTGCTTGTATGTCTGTGTTTTTAACACAATTTGATGGAGACTCACAACTAAAAAAAACTTTTTACAAAAAAAATACAACCGACTTCCATAAATAATACTAAAAAGTGCAAAATAACTTTAATTTCGGAAGTCGGTGTTTCTAGTTTGGTTTCTTCGTTATTTGACACCGACTGCCGAAATTAAAGTTATTTTGCACTTTTTAGTATTATTTATGGAAGTCGGTTGTATTTTTTTTGTAAAAAGTTTTTTATTTTTCACTTTTTAGTTGTTGTACCCCATTTTAAACTAAATTAATAGTAAAGTTATGCCCAAATTGATAGCCCCAAAAATAGGGAATCTGAACATATCAGGGTGAACTGTACAAATCTGTATACCCCTTCAGAGCGTATCAGCGTGATGTAATGTTGTGAAGTGGTGAAAACAATATACAGACATGCGATTGCAGCAATTCTGGAAGGTTTGCTATCATTTATTGAAGAGTTCCATTGTGTATCTCCGAAGATCTTCATCAGATCTTCACCAAAAAAAAGTGCATAATAAAGCAAAATATATTTCTGAAGTCGATGTCAAAAAACGAAGAAATAAAACCAGAAACACCGCGACTGCCGAAATAAAAGTTATTTTGCAGTTTTTTTTTTTTTTTTTGGAAGTCGGTTCTATTTTTGTGATTGTGTTCTTAACCGTGTTCGAAATTTTCAAAAGTCGAAATTTCAAATTGTAAGATCCAGGGAAACTTTCAGTGAAACTTTTTTTTTCTATGATAAGCTGCGCTTGATGACCACTATCTTACCTGATGATAAGCGATGATGTGGTCGACGCTGGCGTACTCTTGCTTAGAAGAACTGAACCGGATTTAAGTGGGTTCAGTGTCTTTATTCCGAAATAATGATGACCTGATATATCCTCGATACGGCTCGCAGTGTCAGGGTGTTCATGTCTAAAGAGTTTTAACCTACCTAGCTATCGGTAGCTTGGACACTGCTCGCAACATCTTACACAATTTATTGTTTTTTTTTAGCCTATTGTATCCCACAGTGGAGCAAAGGCCTACCCCAGATAATTCCAGACACACTTATCTTGCTTTTGACACACTTTGTTGTTTAAAAAGAAATTGCCCATACGCCAGCGTAGAGAGCGAAGGGCGCTTACCACCTTGCACTCGTTTCTTTTCTATCCAAATTCTCCTAGTTATCTAGCCCCTCACTTTTTATACATTTGCGCCAACCACAATAGAAATCTACGGTCATCGCATAACCGTCTTCTTTTATGTCCCACTCACCGTACTGACTCTCTTCACTGTTCTTTCTTCGTTCAGTCTATCTCTCTGTGGAATGCGCTCCCTCAAGAAATCAGGATGGTAACTAACCGATTAACCTTCAAAATTAAAGTTCGCGAACACATTTGTAAAAAGTTGGCAGTAGTATCCTCACAGCGTTAATTCTTTTTCCAATCATCTATTTGTACCTATGTTGTTGACTATGTATATTTGTGTATTAAGTTTATTCATATGAGTATTTATTTTATTTGTAGTTTACATATGTATTTATGTACCTTTGCATTTAAATAAAGATGCCCTGTTTTTTTTTGTTTTTTTTCCTTAAGGCACCTACCACTATTTGTTTCTGCATCACCCTAAGGTTGACTGGTAGAAAATGCCTGAGGCATTAAGTCCGCCTCTGTACTTGTATGTGCGTAAAGTGTTAAAATAAATAAATAGACGGTTTGATTATGAATGAATAAATAATAATAAATTTATTTAGCCAGTAAAATAACAGTGCTATCATAAAATATAATAGTTTTTAGATTACATGAATAAACGAACATTAATGTTCAAACCGTCAAACTTAACAAATTGCATCATCACTCGATTACAAAAACGATTTTCATAAATCAAAGTCTGCAATAGGACCGTCAATTACTAGGCAAGCGACTATATATCGTGCGTTCGCGCATTAGACGCACCTGCGCTGGCCCAAGCAGCCTGATTTATGTCGAGTGCCGCACTGCTAATAAGTCTATCGGGCTAGACGATGATTATGAGAATAGGAGCTCGGATTTTGTACAGCTTAAGGCTCAATTACACTTTCCGATTTCAAGGGACCCAATTTGTCTGATGAATGAACAAACTAACTAGGAAGTAGGAAACGAGCGATTACACTATCCTAAATTGAACTCCTAAATCGGGCTCCTAAGTCGGCAGTGTTGTCAACTCTTACAGATTCGAGTCCCTAGACAGAATATCAAAAGTTGCTATAAAGTCTCTTAAAAACTGATTCTACCAGGAGCGGACTAAAAAATAAAAAGAGCGGACTCAGATTCTTTTTCTGGGAAAGTGACTTTGGGAAATTTTATTTTATTTTAAACACAATACAAAAATACTAATAGCCCATTTGTAGCGACAAAGTCGGTAAATTGGCAACACTTAGCTCTAAATCGGAGTGATGCGATTACACTATCCTAAATCGTACACAATTTAGGAATTCAAATCGGGACCTTTCAATCTCACTAAATCGGACACTAACTGCTCTAACTGCTATTAGATCTTCCTGTTTCCTAAATTGGGTCCCTTGAAATCGGAAGGTGTAATTGATCCTTTAGGAGTATATTTTCACATTATGGCGTCTGGTTGTCGCCATATTGTATTTGGATTACTGTCATGTCGAATGTAGCACTCGCAAGGCTATGAAGAATCAATTGACGTAAGAATTATCAAAATCGGCCCACGCGTTTGGACTCTCTAATGACCCAAAGGAACAAACAAACATACGTATCATAAATACACACATACATAGCTTGATAAACACAATACCCTCCCTTGCGTCGCGCAGTCGGGTAAAAATTAATCCCTCTTTCCCTTGGTCACGCCATAACTTGAGAACACCTTCACCAATTGCATTCGTCTTTTTTTAAGTTTTCTAATACTTTGTAAAAGGTTATACGGAAAGAAACATAAGAAAATTGCGCAGATAATTGGCAAATTTCAGAAAACATCGACTATTTAATTTTAAATTTATTGTGTTATTAGCTGACCCGACAGAAATTCGCGAAAACTATCAAACTCCGCGTTTGACAGTTGGGTTGACGTCTGTCGGGTCAGCTAGTAACACAATAAAATAAAAATTCAGCAGCATCAACACAGCTTTCACTTATTTTAAAACCTCAAACTACCCTCATTCAACAGCACTGTCAAAAACCAATTAAACCGTCACGTAATAAAACGCCCACTAAATATTAAAACTCTTACAAAAAAATAACCACATAAAATATTTTAAACTTTTTTCAACTTACTGCCAACATTGCAAAAATAAAATTGTGCCGTCACTTCATTGGCTGCCCACCACACGGCTTACGCAGTGACGCCAACATTTTAGATTGAAGTGAATTGAAGTGTCAACTGTCGTGTGACAGAGTAGTGTTATTGAAAATACACTGGCCAGTCGGAAGTTGCGTTGGGTGGAGACAGAAACAGACCGAACTGGAATTTTACTAAAATAGTAATCTGGGAAAAGGAAAACTAATATTATACTCGTAGTTTGGTTTGGTTAGTTAGTTTAATAAAAATAAGACAAGATATGGGGAATCTTTTGGGGAATTTTTGAAGTTATACTTCTTCAGGCGCGTGAAATTTTAAGATGCGCGCGCATCAATGTCACACAAAATTCACAGGTTGAAGTTAGCTAGAACCGACACCCTGAAGTTAGCTATGGCCTGTGGTACATGAAGAATGTTTGTTTTCCTATTGTAAACTTTGTGACAGTTTGGTTTTTTATCTTGTTACGCCAAAGAAGTATAACTTCTTACGTGCGTACATAAGTACACACACACTTTATTTTTTAAAATGGGTCATTGGCCTGAAATAAAAATGATTGGATTTGATTTTGATTTAGTTAATCAATGCAATTATTCCTAGGTACCCACTTACTTGATGTGAGACTAGGCTTCGTTGGTATAGTTGCTGTATGGTGTTGCAATAGGAGGATAAACTTTATACATACCCAGTACTTACAAAAACTTTTAACTATTCGTCACACGGGTATGAGACAATGGGATATATCAGGATGACAATCGTTTAATCAAGCAGGTTTGTAGTTAGCGGTTTCAACCGATCTGTGTAGAATTAAATACCATTATAATAGTACTAGCTGCGCCCCGCGGTTTCACACGCGTAGACCAGGATAAAGAGTAGCCTATGTGTTAATCCAGGGTATAAGCTATCTACATACCAAAATTCATCCAAATCACTTTAGCCATTTGAGGGTGAAGAAGTAACAAACATACACACTCACAAACTTTCGCCTTTATAATATTAGTGTGATTAGTGTGATTACAGAACTAAATCATACAGTCAGGCAGTAAAATACGACGACAGTAAGTATACACTTGAAAAAACTAAATGATCAGCATAATTTCGAACAGCAATAAAATTTTGCCATAGAAAATAAAGCCTTCTCTACACAACATCGCCGGTCAGCGTGGCTATCAAAAAATCGTAATTGATTTTTTCACGGGCGATGCGTCAAGCGCGAACGCAAATGGCTTACGTCGGCCGTATTGAATTAGTGCGTCGACGACGACAATGTCGCGCGGACAGCGAGTGAATGGAGCTGGCGAGTTCTGTTTTTTTTTTTTGGTAAAAGTTTTTTTGGTTGGCTTATAAATTCTTCATAAATGGAAATATTGATCTATACTGACATACGACGTGTTTTGATATAATTTCAAATCAATGACATTAAACACCAACTTTAAATAAGTATACATAACTTAACTAATAAATAACTTAATAATTATAATAGTTTTATGCCTCTTGTACATATTTTATTTATTAGTTTAGTTTTGTATAATATGTATATTGTAATCAACTAATAAAAGTTTTTAAGTTATTTAAGAATTGCATCCACATCACATATGTATAACATAACCACCATCACCACACCACACCATAGCACCATAGCATAACCTTTGTACATATTTCTCTGTTTCTTTCTTCTTGTCTGTTTTTTTTGTATGTGTGTACATTAATTGTTAAATAAATAAATAAACATTAAAACTTTAACTAAAATCATACAATAAAATTCACTTTTGTACTGATGAAAAAATAACAGCTCAGTATTCTACATTGATATACTTACATTAATTGCTGCACTTGCATACGGCAACGGCGGCTTGTACGGCAATTTATTATTAAAATTATCTATGTGTTTATAGATTTATTAGGATTCAATTTTTATTTTATTTTATTTCATTTTCACAGACTAAGAATCAATAAAATAAAATTTTCACAGCTATTAAGGTATTCTTAGGTATTTGCTTTTCAGGGTTCCGTACCCGAAGGGTCCAAACGGAGCCCTATTGCTGTCATTCATTTGTCCATTTGTCTGTCTGTCCATCGTCTGTCACAAAGTTTTGTTCCGAAGAATTCTTAACATCCCATTGACCTATGAACTTTAAAATGTTTATTATTTTATATTTAACTAACAAATACCAATTTATTGATAAATAAGATTTTTTCTTTGATGACTCCCTCATTTGGTACGGAACCTTAAATGTGCGAAGTCCGTGACGCACTTGGCCGGTTTTTATTGAGCTTATCATTCTAAGTACACACTCAAACATACTGACAGTGACGATTCACTGTGTGATAATTAATAACAGAAATAACATATAGAAGTCATATAGTTATTGAACTTCGAATGTGTAGAACAATTTATCACAATTTACAGGAAAGTGCGTTCCCAAAAAAAAAAAACACAACAATAGCCACTCCACGTACTTGTGTCTCGCAACAAAATTCACTCATAAAATTAATTAAAAAACACTTCGCGCCGGCGATTTCGCTCAAATTGATCGAGAGCGGCCGAGCCCGTGACGTCACTAATGGAGCACTGTTGCCTTTTTATAACCGCGTTAGTGGACACCCATCTTTATGTCATCAAAGACATTAAGTTCTTAGTGCGTAATGAGGTGACAACAGAAATTAGGGGGGCGTCTCTTGTAATTACTGTTCACAAATTTTTTTTTTTTAAATAAATTTCATCGCCTTAAATTATAAATAATTAGCTACCTGCTTAAGCTTCGCATGGGTACAAATGATGCATTCAAACCTTATTCGCAAATCACTCTGTTTATTGGTGAACACTGCATGAAAATCCGTTCAGTAGTTTTTGACTTTATCGCAAACAAACAGACAGATAGACGCGGCGAGGGACTTTGTTTCAATGTTTGGAACACCAAAGCGCTTATGTTTGGGAGACTCTGAGCACCCCGTCTGGGATAAAGGTCGTGACGTTATGTACACGGTGGGTGTTAAAAATGTTGTTGCAGCCTATTTTGTAATCCATACAAACTAATATTATTAACGTGATACTAATTTAGTCTGTTTGTTAAGTTTTCTCGTCTAAACCATTGAACCAATTTTTATGAATTTTGGTATGGAGATAGATTGGAACAATTCTCAAACTCAACTCAAACTTTAAGTATTTATTTAAAATAAACCATTTACAAGCACTTTTGAACTGTCAAGAAGTCGGTCAGTCAGAAAAAAAATTACCATCTTATCTGTTTACCTACGTTATTGGCAAATAAATGATTTATGATTATGATTATGATTATGAAAGATGAAGCTAATTGCACATTCCAAGGCGTAGATCTCTATGGAGAAGAATGTGCAAGAAATTCCATGGACTCTCTCTTAGACCATGTTATGTATTACAAAAATCCTGGTTACATATTTCTTGTTGCTTCTATTATGTGAGAACAATGTTGTTAGTAAAAACTTTTTTACAAAAAAAAAAGAACCGACTTCCAAAAAACAAAAACAAAGAGTGCAAAATAACTTTAATTTCGGAAGTCGGTGTTTCTGGTTTTGTTTCTTCGTTTTGGTGACACCGACTTCCGAAATTAAGGTTATTTTGCACTTTCTGTTTTTTTTTGGAAGTCGGTTCTTTTTTTTTTGTTGTAAAAAAGTTTTTATTTTTGACTTTTTAGTTGTGATTCCACATTAAATTATGTTAACTATGCATATATAGGGTGTAACGAAAAGGTGTGGTCGTATTTTAAGAACTGCATCTGCCCATCGATATGAACAACTTTCTTCAAGAAAATCCGAGGAAATTCTAAAAAAAATGTTTTTCCTCCCATACAAGTATTGATCAACTGATGATGGCTTTGTATAGAAAGTCCAATTTTTTTTTTGGGAATTTTCTATTTTTTTTAGAGAAAGTTGTTCATTTCCATGGCCAGAACCGGCCCTTAAAATATGACCACACCTTTCCGTTACAGCCAGTATAAGCGATAGCAGTAATCGCGGTTGATTTGCTGGCATTTTTGAAAAGTTCCATTGTCTGTCTCCGAAACTCATCAGCAGATCTAGATGAAATTTAAATGGGACCATTTCGGAACAAACCCCTTTCGAACATAAAAAGAATTTTGGAAATCCGTCTATAAATTACCAAGTTATGCCCGAACTTATATGTACCTATATAAAAAAATTGGTTGCCTGTAAAGTCGGTATACGGGCGAAAGTTTTACGTGACAACGACAAAGGAAAAAAAAAAAAATGAAATGCCTTTAAAATGACCTTTTGAATGTTTGAAAGTTTCGATTTGACAGGTTGGAGGTTAAATATTGTTATTTTAATTTTTTACATAGCAAGTCGCGCTCATTTTTTCAAGTTAAACAAATTATTATTGGTTGAGAAACGATTTATACTACTTTTTTGATTGAAAACTACCACAACATTGTGATTACTACAACATAACCTATTCACTTATGTCTTAGTCATTTATTTCATCATGTTATATTATCAGTCTGAAATTATTTACCTTTGCTGTTTGAATTGTTGCGATGGACGAAACTACCTTCACATTATCACTACACTATCGTTTTACAATTAACTGGCAACGTGTAAACTTGTATGCAGGCGCCTAAGCGAAATAGAAGCGCAAGACATGAACCGGTGTGTATGCCTATCTCTCTCACTCTCTCTCTCTCGCTCTGTCTCTCTCGCTCTTAGGCGGGCTAACTGTGCTCGAGTGGAAGGGACGCGTGCCTTTCACTTTTTATGTCTGTCTCTCTCGCTCTTAGGCGGGCTAACCATGCCCGAGTGGAAGGGACGCGTGCCTCTCACTCGCTCTCATTGTGAGCGCATAACGTGAGCGGAGCGTAACGCAGTTTCTTGAAGTGTCACCCGGCAAACCAATTTATAAGACGTTGTCACGTCAAAATATATACTAAGATCCGAATTGAAAGAAAAGAAAGAAAGAAAATACGTTTATTTACGGTAAACATGACGCAAAAAACAGAGAAACACAACAAAAAAAGAAAAGCTGGGGGAAAATTTGCGTCACATCCACGCAAAACGGCCATCGCTCAGCTTAGTGCTATGACGCTATGCAAGACAGAGCCCCAGTTTTCAGCGTCAGCCGGCGCCGACGTCCTGACGTCAACCGGTGCAGCAAACAATGAGTAAAACTAAATATTAGACAGCGTAATAAATATTAATATTTAAGTGGCAACATTCCGTTTCCTGCAACAGAACGCACGCACCGCCGGCTTTACTCCACCTCCTTCTTTTTGAAGTCGGTTAAAAAACCGTCATATTTTACCATTCATAAATATGAGAGATCTAAATCACATTGCACTACAACCTCGGTTGATACAAAATAAGCTCAGAATCTCGACAAACCAATAGCTTTGTTAGTCCACTTCACAACAACAAGTGCTATACTTGTCGTATAACACGACGGCTTTAGGAGTCCGGTGCGGCCGCAACGTTGCGTTACACCTAATTAAAGTGCAGCAAGTTGTTGATAGCTACAGTGAATGAAGGTGGACCCTTAATTAATACATTCTGAACGGGGGTTAACACAAGCTGCTGGGTTTGGACGTGGTTTGTGCAAGGTTACGCACTTCGATGTTTTAACTTCTTGACGGTTAATTCATTTTTAAATGTTTTCTACATACCCTCAGCCAGCAAATATAATAATAATAATATGTATAGATTTTCTTTTTAATTTAAACCGACTTTCGAAAAAGGAGGAGGTTCTATGTTCGACTGTAAGTATGTTTTTTTTTTTATATATGTCCGCCGATTTCTCCGTTAGTTGTAGACCGATTTTCAAAACTCTTCTTTTATCCGAAAGCATATACTCCTGAGGTGGTCCTTTGCGTGGAAATTTTATCGGAATTGCTTCATCGTTTTTTGAGAAACAGAACAAAAACGAAAAATACGTATACATATATGACGTTTTTGTTTTCTCCAATTACGAGTATGTTTAAATTCCACGTTCCGTATTATTGGAGTTTTCAGTTCTGGGGTATAAGTATAACAACTAAAAATTGAAAAATAAAAAACTTTTTTACAAAAAAAAAAACAAACGACTTCTAAAAAAGAAAATACACTAAAACTTACAAAAAACTTTAATTTAGGCAGTCGGTGTCAAATAACGAAGAAATAAAATACAAACACCGACTTCCGAAATTAAAGTTATTTTTTTTAATTTTTAGTATATTTTCTGTTTTGGAAGTCGGTTGTTTTTTTTTGTAATTAAGTTTTTTTAAAATACTCAATTCCATTGGATAACTTGAAAAATGTATACAACGAAACTCTTTAATAGGCACTACTACCGGCCAAGTGGCACCCTCATTGAAGTAGGCAATAAATAGTACCTAAAACGGCTGTTTTTGACACTTTTGCCTACTATTTTGGATACGAAACATTTTGAGACTTGCTTTAACAACGTAAAAATACTTTATCCTCTTTGTAACAAACGTGACGTTGGATTCTTTAATATTTATTTTCTATGCAATGCTACTATTTTTGTTTTTCTATGAGGGCGCCAATTGGCGGGTAGTAGACCATTAAAATACGTAGTTTCCTAATGAGCGGCCCAGTGGCACGCCAGGTGAGCTGACACTCGTATATACGTAACGTTCAAATTATTCTCATACCCACATTATGCAAATAGAGTTTACTTTGTTTCCAAAAACTTATTTCTTACCCACATTTTATTTGAGTTCTGGACAGTACGCTCAGTTATCTGGGCACCCGCACGCCACTATTGCGGCGGTAGGTACGTGGCGCGATAGGTACGCCACTAGCCCACTACTCAAAGAGGACACTCTTTGAGTAGTGGCGTACCTACCGCCTCTTTGAGGAGTGGCTGAAGAGGCGTCACGTCGTCCTCACCTTCCGCCTGACGCAGGTCCTCACCAGACACGGTTGTTTCGGGAGGTTCCTCTGTCAGATAAGGCGGGAGGAAACGCCCGGGTGTCACCATTGCGCGGATCGCCCAGAGGGCACGGTGGAGCATACGGTAGAGGTCTGCCCCGCTTGGGCGGAGCACCGCTGTGTCCTCGTGGATGCGATAAGCAGCGACCTCTCGCGCCCGGCCCTGGTCCAGGCCATGGTACGGAGTGAGAGGGAATGGGAAGCAGTCTCCTCCTTCTGCGAAGCAGTAATGCTCGCAAAGGAAGAGGCGGAACGGGTGAGGGAGACTCTACGGAGTGGCCCTCACGCCCCCAGCCGCAGGAGACGCCCTGGGCGTCGGCGATAGCAGGACGATCTCCGGCCATAGTAGACGCGGGCCTGCGGACAGCGAGTAATGGGTAGCTAGCCGTCCGATCAGCACCAGGCCCGAGAGTCGACGGCACGTAGTGTTCCCAGCGTGCATAAAGAGAATCTGGCAAGGAAGGAACAGGGGTGGGTTTTAATCAGTAAGAGTCTGACACGCCCAGCTCCACCGAGAGCGGGAGAAGTCATTGGATGATTTCCCATCCCAAAAACAAAAAAAAAAGTAAGCCCAGTTATGGAGTTGTAAGTAGTAGTTAAGTATGTTTTAGTGACTAAGCAGTATTATGGCGTATGGGAGTACCAACACATAAACCAACTCTGGTTTAATGGTACAAAATTAAAAATAATAAAGACTAAAAATGTATGTTAACTTTAATTTCGGAAGTCGGTGTTTCTGGCTTTGTCTTTGTTTGTCGGTTCTATTTTTTGGTGTTTCTGGCTTTGTCTTTGTTTGTCGGTTCTAATTTTTTGTAAAAAACTTTTTGTGAAAAAGTTTCATGTTTTTATTTAAAAAAAAAAAAAAAAAACATCCGAATTGATAACCTCCTTCTTTTTGAAGTCGGTTAAAAAAAAAGTAAAAATCTGTAGACAAACGTTTACATGAACATAGAAATAGTAATTAGAACTCAGATACATAAGCGTACAAGTATAATATTTTACGCTTGTCCTTTAAAACAGTGTAAAAGACGTGCACGCCTCCCGACGCATGCATGTTGCGGATAAATTCGAAACAGAGTTACCGCGCCTCTTTCTTTTCCTTTTTGTGGGTGGGAATAATGACATCTCCCGCTCTGGGTGGAGCGGAAGGGCGTGTCAGACTCTTACTGACTAAAACCCACCCCTGTTCCTTCCCTGACTGAGTGCCCAGGGGTGCGGTAATAGATCATGTCCTGGATTAAGAAATTTAAGGTTTTTATACCAGTAGTAAATTCTTGAAGATAGTGTCCGATTTTCATGCGGGCGAAACCACTAACAGAATATAGTCTAAAATATTTAATAAACGATTTTAACGTGTAGTTTTTAACATAATTTATACTGTTATCTATTGCCAAAGTTGAGATTATTGTTGTTCTTGCCATGTTTGAAATTATTTTTAGCAGATAACTTTTAATGTTTATTTACCTACTGACCTCAAATAAATATGGATATCCATTCGGAGTCACATATTTCATTTTAATAACAAGGCAATGAAACATTAAAAAAGTACAGTTGAACAAATGGTTTGGTGTACAATTTTAGGTACCTATCAAATATTGTATCTTTTCACTTTACGGCTGATTTAATTTCATTTGGGCTTGCTGTACATTCGCTACATATATTGAATGGAGGCGAGTGACTTCTCAAACAATGTGATAACTACAACATACTGATCAAACGTACTAACAACAATGTACTTACTAGACTAAGAACGGGTACCCGCGCTGGGCACGTCACCATTGCGGCGGTAGTGCCCCTCTTTGAGGCTTGGCTGGAGAGACCCCACGGCGCCCTCACCTTCCGCCTGACGCAGGTCCTCACCGGACAGGGCTGTTTCGGGAAGTTCCTGTTTCGGATCAAGCGGGAGGTGACGCCCGGGTGTTTCCATTGCACGGATCGCCCAGAGGACACGGTGGAGCATACGGTGGAGGTCTGCCCCGCTTGGGCGGAGCCCCGCCGTGTCCTCGTGGATGCGATAGGCGGCAGCGACCTCTCGCGCCCTGCCCTGGTTCAGGCCATGGTACGGAGCGAGAGGGAATGGGAAGCCGTCTCCTCCTTCTGCGAAGCAGTAATGCTCGCGAAGGCGGAGGCGGGACGGAGCAACAATGGGCAACAACGGAGTCGCCCTTACGCCCTCAGCAGCAGCCGCCTCAGGAGACGCCTGGGACTTCCGGCGCCGCGAGACGATCTCCGGCCACCGTAGACCCGGGCCTGCGGACGGCGAGTAATGGGTAGCTCGCCGTCCGATCAGCAACAGGCCCGAGAGTCGACGGCGCGTAGTGTTCCACGCGCGCCTCAAAGAGTTGTCAGCAAGAGACGGGGCCAGTCATGGCCGATGCCTGCCCGGGGGTTGAGGATAAATTCGAAACAGAGTTACCTTCGCCCCTGGGCACTCGAGGCAGACAGGAACAGGGGTGGGTTTTAGTCAGTAAGAGTCTGACACGCCCTCCCGCTCCACTCAGAGCGGGAGAAGTCATAGGATGATTTCCCTCCCCCCAAAAAAAAAAAAAAGACTAAGAACGGGTATTAGGGGTTCATACCAAAACGGTAAAATTACTCTTAAATTTATTGGAGCGATGTATATCTATCTGTCGTAGCTGTTCATTTAAGGAAATAGTAATGCTAGCAACTAATATTTGGTAAATATATGTATAAATAACTAGCTTCTGTCAGTGGCTTCGCTCAGAAGAATGATGGACATTATCCCAAGGGAACATAGGTCCAGCAAAAAAAGATAAAAAGCTTCCTATGTCCTATCTAAGATATGATCATCCTGTGGGCCAAAATTTATCTAAATTACTGCAGCCATGAAAAGGTAACAAACAGGCAGAGTTACTTTAGCATTTACAATATTATTATGTTAATATATATTGATATACCATGCTCATCAAGGATCAATCCTCAAGGATCCATCGATTGAGGATACCGCACGGTCTCGTGTGAGGCTGCGAGCCTCCTTGCCGGACTGTCGCCATGGGATCTGGAGGCCAGGGTCCTCACGCTGCTCTGGGAGTGGCGCGAGGAGGCCAAACGCCGAAGCGAAACTTTGCTGCCGCGACACCTCGCGGCCCGGCGGACGGAGCTCCGGCAGGATCTTATGGCGACATGGAGACAGCGACTGTCGCAACCCAGTGCTGGACACTCCACCATTGCGGCGGTAGTGCCCCTCTTTGAGGAGTGGCTGGAGAGGCGGGACGCGTGAGGGAAGCTCAACGGATTGGCCTTCACGGCCTCGGCTGCTACCACCGCAGGAGAGGTACTGGGCGTACTGGGCGTAGGACGTCGCGAGACGATTGCCGGCCACCCAAAAAAAAAATATAAATATAAAATTCCGAATTGATAACCTCCTCCTTTTCGAAGTCGGTTAAAAATGGTGCTGCCTCCGTAAGCCAGTTTGGGATCCTAAAGCCTATACAAGGTGTAGCGTAAGTACGTATTTATATTTTAAATAGTGCTCCTGCGCATAGAAATGAACAACTTTGTTCCATGACGTCATAGTCAATTTCCAAAAACGATAACGTTGTACGGAAAGTCCATTTTATTTTACTTGCCATACAAAATTATCATCAGCTGATCAAAATAAGTACTTATGAGCTTCCTCAAAAATGGTGCTTACAGTTCAAAGTATGGATTATGATCATCCAATGTGGGCTGCTAAAATCAAGGGAAGGGATTTTTGAGATAGATGAGCTGGTTCTGACGATTGCGTTGTCATAGTTTGAACTTGGTCACTTAGTAGCTACTCCTCTTGAAATTGAAGTTAGAAGATGACCCTTTTATGAGGGGGGAGGGGGGGGGGAATCATCCAATGGCTTCTCCCGCTCTGGGTGGAGCGGGAGGGCGTGTCAGGCTCTTACTGACTAAAACCCACCCCTGTTCCTTCTCTGCCTGAGTGCCCAGGGGTGCGGTAACTCATTTTCAGAATTTATCTGCTACCCCTAGGCATGCAGGCACCGGCCACGATGGGCCCGTCAGCGGTGGCTGACAACATCGCTGTAAAGCGCGCGTGGAACACTACGCGCTGTCGACTCACGGGCCTGGTGCTGATCGGACGGCGAGCTACCCACTGCACGCCGTCCGCAGGCCCGGGTACCACAACAACGCTTTCCATCCGGTGAGGTATTAGTCCAGCGCGAGCCTATCAAAATTGCAAAAGAAAAAGTTCAGATGGTGTCTTCCGAGTCATGCATGGTTATTACTGTCTGTGTGTATTGTCCTCATATACAATCATTTCACTGTGATTGTATATGAAGGTAGAAAAGAAGATGTCCTCCTCAATTCCCCTTTGACACGGCACACAGATAGCTAATCAGGCTAACTCAATTAACAGCATCTGCCTTCCGTCCGATCCGCTGCGCTCGCATTATTGTGCTCAGCGCTCATAAATTGACAAACTGTCTAACTCTCATGAACAAGCCGGAATAAGTTTCTGCTTCCGGTCAGTGCGCGAAACATGACGGACATACGGGGAGGAATTGTGGACGGGGCTGCTGGGATTAAAGCGGCTGGTTTGGACCGGTTCAGGTTAGTAGGTTACTTACTTTGGATAGGTTTTGGAAACTATTAGTGCATTTTTCTCATCCCTGGACAAAAAATACTACGAAACGCTTCATAATGCCAAAGACAAGCACAGGTTGCGCGGCATTGGGTTGCGGATAAATTCGTAACAGAGTTACCGCGCCCCTGGGCACTCAGGCAAGGAAGGAACAGGGGTGAGTTTTAGTCAGTAAAAGTCTGACACGCCCTCCCGCTTCACCCAGAGTGGAAGAAGTCATTGGATGATTTCCCAATTCAAAAAAAAAAAAAATGGCGAGGCATTGTAAAAAGAACGACTTCACGTCGGCCTCGGGAGAATCGCGAACCTCAGTAATGAGGAAGACGACGCGAAGAGGAATGCATAATCATTCATCATGCACCTCCGAGGTCAATGTTATGGTGGTTACCGTATGAATAGGACTTCAGTTATTTATCAACAGTAAATTATGTTTAATATTCAACGTAAGATAGGTAGATAGATTAGGTGCTGTTTGTTGTTGTAGTTTGTTTTTATATTTGTAGTGTTTTCTTTGAGGAGTCCTATAGTGTTGGAGTTCACCTCAAGGACATAATGTCGATACGAATCCAATTCCAATTGCGATCGTCTTCGCCTTGTTATGGTAAACAGATGTACGTAGGCATGTGTCCAACCTAATTATTAATACTATTCTGGTATAAAACACAAAATCAGGATTAAAACTTCTCATCCTACTTACCAATGGTATCCTACAACATACGTACTTACCTTCCTACATACTTTTAACATGATTAAATCATACAGGCCTTTTCATCAACAATTCAGGCATTTCATCATCAGCCACAACCACGGCACTGCTCCTACTTAGACCCTCGTGAGTCCCCAACCAGGGGTCCACAGGCACCGCTCGTGATTTAGCGACTAACTTGGCCCGTGTCCTGCGAGGACCTACGGAACCAAGCCACGGTTGTTTGCTTAATGAACCATGAATTTCTATTTGTTGTCCGTTCAGGTAATTAAGTAATAGCTCCGTAACGACTCTGTTTATGTCATGAATATTTGTCCGAGCGTCTTTTGTTTATTTTTCGAACAACTGATAAAGAAACAATCCAAGCGGGCCCAAATGCAAAAATGATGTAGCCATCTTTTTCGGGTTCCTTACCCGAAGGGTAACCAACGGGACCCTATTACAAAGGCTCCGCTGTTCGTCTGTCTGTCAGCGGGTTGTATCTCATGATCCGTAATAGGTAGACTGTTGAAATTTTCGCAGAATGTGTATTTCTGTGGCCGCCATACCAACAAATAATAAAAATGCATTAAAAATTAAAGGGGCTTCCCTACTAAAAACGTGTTTTTTTTTTGGCTTTTTTTGCTCGATCTTATTAATGGCAACAAGTAGACGCGTATTCCTGTACGATGGTACGGAACCCTTCATGCGCGGGTCCGACTCGCACTTGGCCAGTTTTTTTGTAAAATCGTAATAAAAACTAAATGTTAGGAAAGTTTGAATGGATGTTACTCAGTCACGCCAGAACGGCTGAACAGATACGGATGAAATTTGGCACAGAGATAGATTATAGTCTAGATTAGCCATAGGCTATAAATTAGAGTGGGGGAAGTACAAATTTAAAGTAAATGAATAAAACTGAGGTGATAAAAGTGAGGTGAGGGGCAAGTCCCGATTCTCAATCTGATAAAAACATTTCTAATAATTATCCCATAGATTTGACAAGTTTTTGACACTGATTGTCACTGCTATGACATAGTTTTTTTTTTAAGTACAGGACTTGGCCTTCTGTTATCACATTATCAGCATATTGTCAACCTAGTAAGCACTGCACTCATTACCCTTATACCAGTATTATTATCAAATAAATCAGGCTATTATTAAAAGATCAGCTAATCAGCATGGATCAGCACTTTATATAAATAATGATATCAGTAAACTGAAAGACCTAAAAATTATTTTTATCAAAATAAATTTATTTATAACTTTAACCTAAATGGCTGTTTAAGCGACATAATCAATCCATACGAAAAAAAGTCTGTCTGTTTGTTACGTTTTCACGTCTTAACGGCTCAACGTATTTGGATGGAACTTGGCACACGGGTAGACCATGTTCTGGAATAGGACATAGAATACTTTTTATCCAGGGATTACGTTCCTTTGGGATACTTTTCGACTTTCACGCGTGAAAAGCCGTTGGCAGAAGCTAGTATTTAAGAGGGAGCAGGGCCTGCGAGGCATTTACAAAATAGGTATTTGAAGAAACTATTGCCATCGTGCTCCCTCAAGCCTGCTCCCGTAGAGTGCGATAGGGACAGCTGCAGCTCAGACCGATTTTATCACAAAATTTTTGACGAGATCAACGTTTCGTATTCCCCTTTTTTCTTCTTGAAAACTGAGCCGATTCAATTATTAAATGTTTTATGTTAAAACTTTTCGAATTTGTCTGATAGTCCTTTAAGAACGACGGTAAAAATAGGGCCATTTTTTGTCATAGGGTCATATTTTCTTTACTTCTTAGTTGCTAAAAAAAGGAAATGACAGGGACGTGTCAACCTTGACTTTATGAAAAAAAAAATTATTGCTCTAGAGGCATTATTCAGGAAGAAAAAGGGGAATTCATTTGTATGGAGAATCCTCCCCCCCCCTGTTCCCTCTTAATATAATTTTTAAAGTCTTCATTGTAACTTTGAACTTTAATAATTTAAATTATAGCAAATTATGTCTTCAGTTCCAAAGGTAAACAATTCTCTTATTTCTTTAAATAAACTTTGAATTACATGAAGAAATGTACAAATAAAACCAAAAATATAATTTCGAAACGTTTATTTAAACATAATAATACAGAATGTTAATTTGTTTTGCAAACTATTCAAATTCGCTTTGACCTTTTACAATAAATACATATTCAAAAATATATGAAATATTAAACTTTGACATACAATTATTAATATGAATATTACATTCTTTGAACAAATAAATTATTATAAATCTATGTAATCCTTGCAGAACCTAACTACACTAAAAATAGTTATGAACAACAGTATCGTTGTTTTCACCATCATCATCAGCCTTTTAATGTCCCCACTGCTGGGGCACAGGCCTCCTCTCTGTGAGAGGGTGTGGGCCGTAATCCACCACGCGGGCCCAATGCGGGTTGATTGTTGTCACATGTCTTCGAATTTTTGGTTCTAGGATATGCCGGTTTCCTCACGATGTTTTCCTTCACCGTTTCGAGAGCAGTAGTGATGAAATAATTTACACAAAGTAAAGCGCCTGCCTGGGTTTGAACTCACGACCTACAACTTGTAAGTCGTGGCAGTTACCACTGGGCCACCACTGCTCGATCGTTGTTTTGCTTCATTATAACTACTTAAACTAGATAACTATTTAATCTTTGTCTTACATACTAGCCTATAATAGTCAATAAATCATTATATTAAATTATAATAATAGCGACATCAAACCTATTACTATTGTGTGCATAAACTTTTCTCTGAACAATGTAACTTTGGTAACTTATATCTAACTTCTATTTTATAACAGAAAATACTGAAAACTGACAATACTGAACAAGACTGGGATGATGGTGACATCATCTCAGTCTTGTTTTTGTATTATTTAATCCATTACATAAATTAATTTAACAGTATAATACTTACTTCAGTTACTACGAGTACATGTTTAGATCACAATATCACAATCACATAAAATCTTATTTACCTCTTAAAACAGATGTTAACTAAAGTACCCTCAAAATATCAAAACAATATCACTTTTCCTTCAATGTTCGGGCTCACTCTCATTAAAAGCATGGCTTTTCCAGAACTTCGCTAACTCAAGGAACTTACTGGAACACTGCCTCTGCCTCCTAGGGTTGCATTTCACAGCTGGACTGTAAAGAATGGAGCTGAACTTCCTCACGAGTGTTGTCACTGATTCCTTGGTAACGTCATCAACATCATCCATGGTCATATTGGAGAACTGGCTCAGCTTCTCAAAGGCTTCGTCTATGTATCTTTCCACGTCTTCCGTGTCACTCTTTTCTTTTTCTGTAGAAGGAGTATCATCGAAAGAGAGGTCGTCGACAGATATGCTGCAACTAACTTTCTCAGGCATAGGTTTCTTCTGGCGAATGGTGCTGGTCGCTGAAGACAACTTTTCCACTGACTTAAAGATGTCGTCAATCTTATCGCATATTTCTTCTACAGAAGCTGCTGAGAGAATCTGCCCGTTGATGAAGTAGAACTGCTTTGGCTGTTTCTTTTCTTCAAGGTCTTGCAAGAAGTCTTTATAGTCTAAGACTCCTGCTTTCGACAATCTTCTGCTAACTTTCCTGCGCACTTTCTTGAACAGAAATGAAGAATCGAAGGTAGTCTTCATCAGGTCCAAGGAACTGAAGACAGGCTGCAGTTTGCCTGGAGGATTGTCTTCTTCAGTGTCTAGGTCAACGGGTTCTCCCCACTTTTCTTCGAGCTGTATCCATTGCTCGTTGCCAGATAATATTGCCTCGGGATCAAGGAATGTGCTGCACATTTTGGAGACGTGTTTACGCTGCGGGCGCTCGGCGGGAACTGAGGTGTCGACCAATTTGTTGTCGTTTTTAGGTGCGTATGCGCATTGTTTTGGTTCATTAGATAATTGTCGCCGATTGTTGATTAGTTCATTATGGTATTTTATAGGGTTCCCGAAATAGTTTGTAAGACACGCTCATCACGTAGTAATATATTGTAGAAATAGTGTTTTTATGTAGTTTAAGAAGTGGATCAAATTGTTTTAGATGCCAATAGATATTGTAAACAGGAGCATTGATAATATCAAAGAGTAAACACAGCAATTAACTTTTTCGATAACAGGATTATTCTTAGAATTTTTTAGAAAAAATAATGAATAATAATTATATAATTATATTCATTATTTTAATAATGAATATATAAATAGGTATTTAATATTTATTATAAATGTATGTGAAACTTTTTGGAGGAGGATTTGACGAAGGTCAAGCTGTTGTAAGGATAGCCGAACGTCAGTACCAAATTTATTATAGCGTTATTTGTAAAACATCAATAAAAGGCTTTTTTAGGGTTCCGTACCCGAAAGGTAACTAACGGGACCCTATTACTAAACCTCCGCTGTCCGTCTGTCTGTCAGCGGACTGTATCTTATGATTCGTAATAGGTAGCCAGTTGAAATTTTCACAGAATGTGTATTTCTGTTGCCGCTAAAACAATATATAAAATCGTACGGAACCCTTTATGTGTGAGTCAAACTCGACTTAACCATTTTTTTTTATTTTGACTAGCCTACTGTGTGCAATAAGTTAGGCGGGTCATTTAAATTGTAAGTATAGTAAAAAGTTCTGGATAATTATTAGCATAGATAATCTAAGTACATAATCTTGTTTTTCATGGAAAAAAACGTAAGAAGTATTGTGTACCGAATGTAATAAATCGAAAAAAAAGATGACTTTCAAAACAAATAAATGACGCAAACGACAGAAATATGTTATGTACTTCTAAATGGTATATTATGTTTGTAACGATTTGCTCCGTCACCCGCCACTCAAGGTTCATTGGAGGACCAGCGTCAGACAGCATCAGTCAGGAAACATTGCTGAAATGAACTTTTTTGGCGCAGCCGTGAGGCACACGCTGTGTTACTTTATATTTCTTTTTTGGGTTCCGTACCCGAAGTGTCCCAACGGAGCCCTATTGCTGTCACTCACGTGTCCGTCTGTCCATCGTTCAAAAAAAAATTTTGTTCCGAAGATTTTTTAACTTCCCATTGACTTTGATGAACTAGAAAAGTGATAATGTTTAAATTACGTATTTTTACTAACAAATACCAATATATTGATAAATATGCGAAGTCTGACACACACTTGACCGGTTCTTTAAGTCATTTTCTGCCATGGGGGACACATGATGACCCCCATACAATAGATATAGTCTGACAGTTAATGTGAGAGTGCCACTTTTTAGGATTCCGTAGTACTAACAAGGACAAGGAACCCTTATAGTTTCGGTCTGTCCGTCTGTCCGTCCGAGGCATAGCTAAGAGACTGTTAGTACTAGGAAGCTGCAATTTTACATGGATATGTATATGTATTTAAATGTCGCAGCATATGCTGAGATAGGTGTTTTTTTGGCCTCGCACAGGTCTTACCTAAGTTTTTCTTTACATTTTTTGATTATGTGGTTTTTTTATGTATTAATATTGTTTTACCTGTTGTAAAATAATTGTGTTTTTCTGTGCGAAACACAAAATAAACGTTTTTCTTTCTTTCTTTCTTTCTTTCTATTAATCACGCCACAAATCTACCAATATATTGATAACTTAGATATTTTCTTTGATAATTCCCTGATTTGGTACAGTACCCTAAATGTGTGATACACTTGGCGGGTTTTTTATTTCACTTGCGTGAACCTGACTCATCATCGTCATCATCATCATTTCAGCCGAAAGACGTCCACTGCTGGCAAGTGTCGCCACAATGATCGGTCCTGTGCGTCTCGCATCCATCGGCTACCCGCGACCCTCACCAGGTCATCGGTCCACCTTGTGGGAGGCCTTCCAACGCTGCGTCTTCCGGTACGCGGTCGCCATTCCAGAACTTTTCGGCCTCATCGACCATCTGTTCTGCGAGCAATGTGCCCCTGCACTGCAGTGTGGCGATTCTTCGGGCTATGTCAGTAACCTTAGGCTGGGCGGCGTTCGGGAAGTTGCGTGGTATCTTCTCGTCTCACATAACACAGTGTCTCAAGACGAAAGTCTATGACCAGTGCGTGTTGCCAGTGATGACTTATGGAACCGAAACATGGTCGCTCACAATGGGCCTCATCAGAAGGTTTACTACGGTCACCCAAAGGGCAATGGAGAGGGCAATGCTCGGAGTTTCCTTGCGTGATAGAATCAGAAATTATGATATCCGCAAGAGAACTAAGGTTACTGAACCTGGTGACTATCGCCAAATAAATATTGTTTCTTTTAATCAAAAATAATCAAAAACATCTTCATCTTCTTTGTTAAAATGTTTTTGATTATAAGATATTAATTAATATCTTATTCTTTGAAAATGTTTTTGATTATTTTTGACTAGATAATTAGCTCCATTTCATGTCCAGATGTGTACGAGCACACAGTCGTTCATAGGCACATCTTTCCTCATAACAGAGGGGATATGCAAAAAGGACGCTCGCGTACACATACGTTGCCATAAACTAGGCACCTTTTGTGAACAACGAGCCGCTGTCGCTTAATTATCGTTTTGGAATGAGCGTTACACCGGATTTATAATACTGGGTACGCTCGAGCGCAGCGTGCTTCTGTGCCGAATTGGTTTTAATAATGAAATCATTTTACTATACCTCCCACTAATCGTGCTATCTGTATAATTATATAAAATTCAAAGTCCTGACTGACTGATATATCAAAGCTCAGCCTAAACCGCTGGTTCTAGAGTCATGAAATTTGGAAGGTGTGTTCTTTGTGAAGAGTATCTAGATATCCACTAAGAAAGGGGTTGCCGAAATTCAACCCTTATTATGTTCAATAAAACACTAATTCGGTAATGCACTGTTTTAATTCGTAGATTTTAAGTATTAAGGCGCTATTAGCTGTCAACGATCTTGAGTGGTTAGCTTGCGTACTCTGCGCTGAGCTCACGTAACGTGTCGTATGTCCACCCAGTAATAGGACTCGCCCATCAAGGAGCGCTGTCCGAAATTAGACGCATTATTAATTTATTACACATAAAACAATAAGTATTAAACTAAAACACTGAGACTAAATTATAAATAATTAAATGATCTTTAAAATGGTGAAGGTTTCATAAAAATACGCTTTATAGTTTTTGCGTGATTCTCAATTTTTTATCCGCGTTAGACACAACTTTACAAATTAAATAATTACACAATATTATAAATCTATAATTTGAAATATTCTGAAATCAAATTACGACGGAAATAGTCTAGAGTACCATATATTTTTTTCCAAGAAATGACTAGTCGTTGAGACGTGATGTTCAATTAAAACTATTAAAAGTCGTATAACTGCGCCTTAAGGCGGAGGTTCCCAAAAATGGTCAAAAAGGTAGGTTTTTAAAGCAGTGTATCTCTTAAACCGTAAATAATTTTAAGAAATAAAAAAATATGATATTTTCAAGTCCTACTTGCATACAGTGATGGAGCTAGAAACATAATTTAACATACTTTAATGCATCAAAAAAATCTTCAAACATACCTCTAAATTATCTTTAAAAGCAGTTTATCCCTTCATTAACAATTATAATCATAATAAAAAATATACCATAAAATTTCAAATGCTAAGTTGCATCCAGTGATGGATTATTTTTTATAAATTTACTAGTAAACCCTAAGTAAATCGATAAAATACTTCATACTTTGCAATAAATTGCGACCATTTTGTCGTAGCGCATCTCTTTCTTTTCTATGCAATCCGAGAGTGACCGCGCTTTAGAGAGATCTGGGCCTTAAAGTGTTACTTTGATACATATATTAAAAAAGTAGGTATTTTTTTTTGGAAGTCGGTTTTTTTTGTAAAAAAGTTTTTATTTTTCACTTTTAGTTGTTATACCCCAGAACTAAAAACCGCAGTAACATGGAACGTGGAATTTAAACATACTCGTAATTGGAGAAAACCCATACGTCATCTATCTTATACGTATTTTTTGTTTTTGTACAGTTTTTCAAAAAGTACTGAAGCAATTTCGATAAAATTTATATGGGGCTATTTTGGGAGTATATGCTTTCGGAAAAAAAAGAATTTTCAAAATCGGTCCACAACTGACGGAGAAATCGGCGGACATACATAAAAAAAAACACAAAGTTTTGAATTACTTGCATATTATTATTCCCTATTAATAAATATTATTCGTATTTCCAGCTCAATCTCTGATATACAAACGTATCATAAATATTTTAGGTAGCGGTGAAAACCTACTTTCTTACCTTACCTTATAGTCTTGTATTATTAATTTTATTTTTAACCGACGAAAAAAAAAGGAGGAGGTTCTCAATTCGACCGTATATATATTTTTTTTCTTTTTTTTTTTTTTGTGTATGTTCAGCTCTCACTCCGTCATTTATGAACCTATCTTGATAATTCTTTTTTTGTTAGATAGGATGGGCCTCAAGGGTGTCGGCGCCAAATAATAAAATATTAATTAACTACATCTAGCCTTCTTCATTTCTACGTACATATAAAATTTTGATAATTAATAATAAGACTGTTGTTTGGCGCCGACTCAAAATTAGTTTATATAAAATTTGATATTTTATGTAGGTAAATAAGCTCAATACTCAAGACTTAAAATGTTTATTTATTTTTTGCTTTTTAGTTCTTTTTCGGCGGTTAAATTTTTTGTTAAAAAGTTTTTTTTATTATGGACTTAAAACGACAACGGCGAAGGTTTATAAACGATGCCATGTAGGTCAAAGTTTTCTTGCACAACAATTTTATCTTTTGCTTCATCATCATCATCATCAGCCTATTAATGTCCCCGCTGCTGGGGTACAGGCCTCCTCTCTGTGAGAAAGTTTGGGCCGTAATCCACCACGCGGGCCCAGTGCGGGTTGCTGGATGTTACATGTCTTCGATTATCTATTGCGAAAATAAAATTGTTGTGCCTAATTTATTTATAGACATTTAGCCATAATCATCTTGTCATCTTCTTTCATATATTTCGATTAATCTCGTCACAGTTTTCAAACCTTTTTTGCCTGTTCAGGCTTTAACATAAGTCAATCTGATCGCATGCAACTTAATACTAGCATTTTATTTGGAGTGACTGCCTTTTACTGAAGTAATTTGATGGTTTGCAACCCTAAAAAAAAACAAAAAATATAACCAAAGGGTGATAATCACCAACAAACGTTC
Source organism: Polia nebulosa (assembly GCA_951329385.1). NCBI lineage: Eukaryota > Metazoa > Arthropoda > Insecta > Lepidoptera > Noctuidae > Polia > Polia nebulosa. The sequence goes on from OX589597.1 coordinate 31,600,820, forward strand.
AGTCTTACCAAAGGCCAATTCTGTGGTAAGACTGGATGTCTGACTGTTAAGGAAGTAATATAAAATGAGTCTGCAAATTACGTTAATTTTGATTTCACCAACACTTTTGTATCCAACTGTTCATACAAATACTCGTAACCCGGCACCCTAATGAGAAGGCCTGATATTACCTACAAATACATCGTAACGCTGTTTTGTTTCAAATTGTGACTCGTGTTGTTATTATTTTTAACTTTTTTTAGGACAAACAACTGATTTTTTGCCTTTTATCTTCTTACTTTTTACTAATTATTATGCAAATGTTTCGTGTGGGTTTTTTTAGAGTTACCTAAGTCATTCTGAATCTGTTTTTCAAATTCTTTTTTATACGATTTCTGGCTGAAATTGATAGATAACTGAAGTTTCTTACACAAATAATCTCAGTCATATCATTCACTCGCCTGAACCTCAACCCAGCCTTACTCGATGAATTTCTTCGACTAAAGGAAATTTTAAAGAATATGGGATACATTCCCACCGAAATTTTCTGATCTTTGTTTTTTTTTATTTCTGTCGAATATAATACCTGTGTAATAAAGTTATACCTACTAAGGGCTGATTTTTTAAAGTCATAACAACTTTTATCTCAGGAATAAAAATGGCGGTTTGACTCATATACATTTTATTTAATCATTCTTCAGATAAAAGTTACCGGACTATTGGAAAATCTGCCCTTGGAAAATTTTTTTTTGTACTTTTAACCCCTCGCCCGTACCCGGGTCTGCGGACGGCGAGTAGTGGGTAACTCGCCGTCCGATCAGCACCAGGCCCGAGAGTCGACGGTGCGTAGTGTTCCACGCGCGCCTCAAAGAGTTGTCAGCAAACACGACGGGGCCCGTCGTGGCCGATGCCTGCCCGGGGGTTGAGGATAAATTCGAAAGAGTTACCTCGCCCCTGAGCATTCAGGCAGGGAGGAACAGGGGTGGGTTTTAGTCAGTAAGAGTCTGACACGCCCTTCCGCTCCACCCTAGAGCGGAAGAAGTCATTGGATGATTTCCCACCCCCCAAAAAAAAAAAACCTCTCGCCCGTTGTCGCCTCGCTCGACAGATGGCGTTGGTGTCGAATTAGATCGTGCTATGGTTTCGTTCCCCAGTCGCCTCTATAAGGGCTGCAAACAGTTACATAGTTTATATATACGACAGGACATTATTATACTTTCATCAATTTTTGAAAAATTGGCCTTTTAGGTCGACGTGTACTTAATAATAATGTGCTTTTGCTGCACTTCTGCAGTAATTAGGCCATAGGCCCTAAGCAAAAAGACGTTAAAAAAAAATGTCGAAAAGTCAAAATACAAGAATGCCAGTTGTTTGTTTGGACTTATTGACAAAGATCCTCCGGTTTTGAATTATAAATAATTTCAATGGTACAAATTAAGATGGTTTTAACATGTTCTTTCATAAAACTACATCACAATTCTTTAGCAAAAATACCAAAAACATAATGTATTTCTTTCAAAGAACATTTACGTCCGTACAACCGCTCACAAAAGCATAAAGGGTAAGTAACGCCCATATTATAAACAGCCAAATCCACTATTTCCCACCTTAATCTTATTATTTATCGCGTACCGGGAAAGCGTCCGGGGCAATTAAACGCATCCAGTGCTTGGCCATGTATCACGGACAGTAATCCAGGGGACAGAATCATAATAACAAAAAACAATAAAAATAACGAATTACCCCGTGAACTGGGCTTGAATCGGCCCCGAGAATGCGGCGAGCGGGAAGACGTGGAGCCGTTGTTGGTACGAGAAGTATTTAAAGTGGGTATAATAAGAGGTTGTGATGGTCACACTAGTTTTCAAGTTTCTATAGTGAATAGGTTACTTTAAGGCGCTATTAAATGCCAACGACCTTCAGTGGTTAGCTTGCGTGTTCTGTACTGAGCCCACGCAATGCGTCGTACGTCCACCCAGTAATAGGACTCGCCCATCAAGGAGCGCTGTCCGAAATACGACGCATTATTAAATTATCATTCATAAAACAAAGGTATTATACTAAAACACGTATACTAAAAGATAAACAGTTAAATTATCTTTCAAATGGTGAAGATTTCATAAAAATATGCTTAACAGTTTTTACGTGATTCTCAAATTTTTATCCGCGTTAGACATAACTTTACAAATTAATTAGACTATGTTATAAAAATATAATTTCTTATATTCACATATCAAATTACGAAAAAATTGTCTAAAGGAACATATATTTTTTTAAAGAAATAAAACCAATCGTTTAGACGTGAAGTTCAATTAAAAATCGAAAGACGTGGAGTCGCTGTTTATATGAGAAGCATTTGGAGTGGCTAGGACGTTGAGGTGGGCAAACTAGTGTTGAAGTTTCTATAGTGAATTGGTTACTTCAAGGCAAGCATACATCATCACGTCTTATCAGTGAAATATCAAACCAAAGTGTCAAACGCGAGCCGAAACCAATATATGATATCTAAAAATATGATATGTCAAGTATAAAAGACTATATTCGTTAGTAGGTAGAAAGAGGTGTGTAACAAGGCAGTGTTAAAGCCTTGTTTACTTTTTGACCTCTATTCCAAAATTACGTTCTTTGCTACCTTTTTTTAAATTCAAATTCAAAATTACTTAGTTTTCTCTGTCATGTCTCTGTTTTTAATATTAAAAATGAGTTCAAATTCGGCAGCCGAGCTAGTAGAAGCTCCTCATTGTTATTTTTTTTTGACTCCTGAAGTGTCAGTTACCATTTTCCTAGAATTTTGCATTAATACAATTTAATTATTAGTCACAGTGTTTGTGTTCTTAATATAATATTAAAGCCCACTGTTGTAAATGTGTTAACTCGTCGTGTTATTATTTATTGAACTCCTCATCTACGGTCCTCCTACCCTACGACCTCCTCTGCGTGTCACTCCTACGTCCTCCTCTGCGTGTCACTCCACAACCTCCACAACGAGACACGCCCTCCGTACCGTGACACTGGCGCCCTCAACGTGATCGAACCCAGCCCATACCATCCCAGAGCCCAGCAGCCGCCCTCAACGTGATCGAACCCAGCCCATCCCATCTCAAGAGCCCAGCAGCCGCCTCAACGTGATCGAACCCAGCCCCTCCCATACCAGAGTCCAGCAGCCACCTCATCGTGAACCCAGCTCATCATCGCGGAGCCATCAGCATCAGCAGGATAAGCTCTGGTCGTGAAGCTGTTCTGGATAAGTCTCGACCCCGTCTGTCAAGTGAAGCCCATACCATCTAAAATAATTTTTAAATTTTTATAATTTTGTGTTGTTTTGTTATTTATTGTTATACTGTTATTTTATTTCTCAAAATTCCAAAAGGAACTAGTCTTCCCAAAAAAATTTGCGGCCCCTTTTGACTACATCAATTCCATCATTCCAATAAAAATAAAGCATTTTAATTTATTAACATTTCTTACAGGTTCCAATTTGCATACTACTTATCAAGATTTTACCCGACATACTATTTTATTATTATTTTACAACACACATATCCAATCAGTACATGGTGCAATACTTACTTACAAAACTCAAAACAAAACATAACCACCCCATCCTACAGACAGTAACATTACCCAAGGTTCACATCTGAACCCTCATAAGCTGGTAGCATTCACTTGTGCTAAACTCCTCGGAGACACTTGTGTTTGTGACCAGTACTGACTAACGGGAGTGCTGTTGGAGAATATCCTCAGCGTATCCTACATACCAACTATTGATTAGAAGGTGACTCTTCTAGGGCATCCTGCCGACATGCTAGGGGTCACTGTATAGTCAAAGTTGGCTACTACACACGCACAACACAAATTACTATTTAAATAAATAACGGTACACTTCACTTTCAAATTTATTTAATCATATTACATAGTTATTATAAACGTACCAACCCGTTAACAATTAAAAACCATGATGAATCCGTTATATTTATTATAAATCAAAGCTTCTATGAGTTATAGCTTTGACGTATTAATTTCCCTCTTTCCTCCTCAACCTCTGAAGAACTCCGTAGGCATGCATTACTATGGTGTTTTCACATATTCTCACTATGCACCGTAAATAGTATGCATAAAGATAAATTACATAACTATTTAAACCTGCTACTGAATATTTAACTAAATAATTATTTTAATCAAATCTGTCTGCAAAAAAATATTTCAAACGTCAGACACATTTTGACAAAATAACAAATCTTTCTTTTTAATTTTCTATACGCAACCTCCGCACAATACAGAATTGGAACTCTTTTGTATTATTATTTCTTTTGATATTGTTATTTTTAACCGACTTCAAAAAAGAAGGTTATTTATATACCTATTGTTTACGTCATTAACCCATTAATACCCCTTTCAATTACATTCACCACGATTGCTACATCGGTGGTTATTTAGTTCAATTTCTATGGAGCGGGTGATTACTCCCTAAATAAGCCTAAATCATTACCGATCATGGTCTTCCCCTTGATCATTCTGATAATTTATTCTATGGCTTTAAACCATAAGAATCTTTCGGAGCGGGTGATTACTCCTTAAATAAGCCATAATCACACTACTTATGGTAATATTTTTGCCACTTCATTATTTAGAGCGGCTAGCTACTCTTTAAATAAGCCTTAGGTCCGTTAAATATATACCATAGGTATATTATAATTAAGGTTATTCCCTTAATAATTACTTAACGTGCATAGCACGAAGGCTTCTTCGCCTTATTTACTACTTGTTACAGCAGGTAATTAAACTTGTATCATAGCTTCTTATCATCATACAATTTAACATCAGCGGTTGGTGACTGATAAAATAAGCCTACACTATTGAAGGGCAATCTAACGAGTTATGCCTAATAATAGGATAAACTCTTTTTGACTTTGCGTTATGTTCTGCACTTACCTATATGCGAACATAACTTTGAATGAACGAAGTATGGAAGGTATTATGGAAGGTAATATGTATGTGGTAGATTGTTCCTTTTGTAAATACTCATTGTATATAACACCCTCGCCTTTTAAATTTTCACCTCACTCATAACCGTCCTGTTTAAGATATTTTTATATATATATTTTTTTATATTATTTTATTGTTAACGAAAAATCCTCACCTGCTGCTCGATTTTTCTTTCCGGGGCAGCCGGGTATTGTAACAAGGCAGTGTTAAAGCCTTGTTTACTTTTTGACCTCTATTCCAAAATTACGTTCTTTGCTACCTTTTTTTAAATTCAAATTAAAAATTACTTAGTTTTCTCTGTCATGTCTCTGTTTTTAATATTAAAAATGAGTTCAAATTCGGCAGCCGAGCTAGTAGAAGCTCCTCATTGTTATTTTTTTTTGACTCCTGAAGTGTCAGTTACCATTTTCCTAGAATTTTGCATTAATACAATTTAATTATTAGTCACAGTGTTTGTGTTCTTAATATAATATTAAAGCCCACTGTTGTAAATGTGTTAACTCGTCGTGTTATTATTTATTGAACTCCTCATCTACGGTCCTCCTACCCTACGACCTCCTCTGCGTGTCACTCCTACGTCCTCCTCTGCGTGTCACTCCACAACCTCCACAACGAGACACGCCCTCCGTACCGTGACAGGTGTTCCATATTGGGGACCCGTTTAAATGGCACCTGAGTGAATGGCACCTGAGGTATTTCACATACGGCACCTATAATTTTTTTTCGCAGGTGCCATTAGTGGAATTATTTAATATTTAATTTTTGGACCTTTTTAACCGACTTCGAAAAAGGAAGAGGTTATCAATTCGGATGTTTGTATTTTTTTTTTTTTTTTTATGTATGTTCGGGCATAACTCAGTCATATATTGACGGATTTGCAAAATTCTTTTTTGTTCGAAAGGAGTTTATTCCGAAATGGTCCCATTTAAATTTCAAAAAGATCAGATGATGGGTTTCGGAGACAGACAACGGAACTCTTCAAAAATTGACAACAAATCAACCGCGATTGCTGCTATCGTATGTCTATGAATTGTTAACACAGTTTAATGGGAAGCCACAACTAAAAATTGAAAAATAAAAAACTTTTTTACAAAAAAATAGAACCGACTTCCAAAAAAAGTGCAAAATAACTTTAATTTCGGAAGTCGGTGTCAAAAAACGAAGACACAAAACAGGAACACCACACCATTTTTTTTTACCTACATATTTTTAGATACCCCATTTAATTTATTTCTCTTTATCTACGTTTTAATTGTTTTTGCACTTTATTTCTACTGACTTCTTCTTTTTATTTGTGTTTTTCACTGAAACTAAGAATTGGGATACTATAGGGCTATTAAATAAAATGATATAAAAAGGTAACGTGATCCGGTAGTAACTTTCCCTAATTCACTGTTTTATGCATCCATGCTATTGCACACTATAGTGCACTTCCATAAAAAAATCTTTAACCCCTTGTCCTCTCCACAATATCGCGACCCCTGTTCCAAATCCACATTCTGTTTGTGCTCATTCTTAATATGGGGCAAAACTGTTGGAAGAACAACAGTTTTTGTTGTATATTTTATGTTCTGTGACGCTATAACTCAGTTGGGTGACACACCACCCTGAGCCTTGTGATATACAGCCCTATACAAGTACTACTCTAACATTATTTATAACATAGCAGTTATTTTTATTTATATTCTTATTTTATTGGTTTATTGCGCTACGGCTTGTTGGTTCCGCATCTTCAATAAGTAGATCTCTACTTATTACTGTATCTTTGCCAATTGGGAGTTTTATGTCCAGATAATAATTTGTTGAAACAATAATTCGTTTTCGTTGAGCGCAACTTCGGAAATAGTATTTCTTTGTCAATGTTTTACTGTGGTCGAATATTTTCTAAGTTATCGTCACGGTCTTCTTAGCTTGCGGAGTGGGCAGGACTCCAAGCAGTAAATGATAACTGTAGTAAATATAAATAAAAGTATTATCTAGGCAAGTACCAAACATCTGAACTAACACAGGTTTCCTGTTCAATTTGATATGTTGTGTGTGTTTTATGGGTGTAATGGAAACGGAGTTTTCGGAATTTAAAGAGGCTGTATACGAAATGTTGTCCAATTTGCTGATTTACGTGATTTAACAGTTTAAAGAATGTATTTCTATAAGCTTTAATGCACAAATGTATGAGCTAGTTTATTAATTACGAATCGTTTTGACGTCTAGACGGTATGAAAAAATTAGAATATATTGTTGTGAAAGTCGTCTATACAATGTACCTATGCATCACTTTTTACTACTCTAATATAAAAATTTGAGTAAAAAATATTTAACTTAGTCAAATTTTTGAGAAAATGGGCGAAGAATTGTTTTTGATTTTAGCTATTTAGAACTCTCGTTCATAAAATTAAAACAGCAAAATATAAACTTTAGTTCAAACTCAATCCATTTCCTGAGATTTTTTTTGAAAATCACAAAAATTGTAATCCTTTAAAACAGCCCAAATCTCGACTTATAATATGACACAAGTTTCAAGTCTAGGTCATTCATTAGATCATAATTGAAGTGATCTGTCATGTTGTTATATGAATACATTATTTTAACTGTAAAATCACGTCTGTAAAATCACGTATGTGAATAAGCGACATCGGCAAAATTTCGTATCATCATCTTCCTGCCCTTATCCCATGTTACTTGGGGTCGGTTCTCAAGGTTCTCAATTCGTCGGTATGTTTTTTTTTATGTATGTTACGCGATTTCTCCGTCAGTTGTGAACCAATTTTTAAAATTCTTTTTTTATCTGAAAGAATATACTCCCGAGGTGGTTCCATATAAATTTTATCGAAATTGCTTCAGCGCTTTTTGAGAAACTGAACAAAAACGGAAAATACGTGTACCTCGATGACATTTTGGTGTTCTCCAAATGTTTAAATTCCACGTTCCATGTTATTGGGGTTTTTACTTCTGGGGTATAACAACTAAAAAGTGAAAAATAAAAAACCTTTTACCAAAAAAACAACCGACTTCCAAAAAAAATACACTAAAAATTAATAAATAACTTTAATTTCGGAAGTCGGTGTCAAATAACGAAGAAGTAAAATACAAACACCGACTTCCGAAATTAAAATGATTTATTAATTTTTAGTGTATTTTTTTTTGGAAGTCGGTTGTTTTTTTTGTCTTCCATTCTGTCCTGTCAGCCATCACGCTATCACTAACTCCCTTTTCTTTCATATCACTCCTCACACAGACCATTTATCCTTTCTTTGGCCTCCCTCTCCCTCTCCATCCACCCACATTTATATTCATAACTCTTTTAGTTACATGTATTTCATCCCTCCTCTTTACATGACCATACCAAGATAAGCAGTTCCCTTTCAACTTTTCTGTCTATCGGCAAAATTTCGTATACGGCCTCTTAATATGGGTAGAAGTAGTATTTCAAAAACCAACCAAGTGCGTGTCGGACTTCGCAAATTTAGGGTTCGTTCAAAATGTATTTTTGATTATTTGTATGGCTTTTCGTCAACAAGATACTTATAATGTGAAAATTTTAAGACTTTAGCTCCAACCGTTTGACTGTAAAACCTTTGTGACAGACAGACGGACACGTGAGTAACAGCAATAGGGCTCCGTTTGGACCCTATACATGGCCACCCATTTCCGTTACAGCCTGAATTTTGATTTGTGTATTAAGAGTGGTTGTTATTTGATCAACTGTTAAGAATTGAGATTTGAATGAATTGAAGAAAATGTCGTGAGGAAAGTCTTGTGTATGGATGTGGATGGCTATAAGAGTAGTCTCCATCCATCCATTTCTTTGGACTTCCAATACACGAAGGCCAAAGAAACGATGGTTGGACTGTGTGAAAGAGGATATGGGTAAAAAGGGATTGACTACATAGATGAAGACTAATAGGAGGAGTATGGAAGAAAAAGACATATTGTGCCGACCCCAAATAGATTGGGATAAGGGCAGGAGAATGATGTTAAGAATTGAGATTTAATAGCAGATTATCAAGAGCACTACTTGCCAGTTAATTTGACACCAAAGAAGGTCTTGTGAAGTTAACGTCATGATAAGAATAGAACAACAATAATATAAATTTTGCGAGAGTTCACACTCGCGATTTAATAGGAAAAGATAATTTCAAAAACAATAAATCTCATTCAGATTTGATCATTTGCAATGTACCTATCGGAGTCATATTGAAAATAAAGAGCTTACAATTTTACGTGATTTTTTATAAACTAGCGGTGTTTGTAATTATCCGGTGACATCTGTATATATGTACAAATAAAATTCAAAGTCCTGACTGACTGACTGACTGACTGATATATCAACGCACAGCCTAAACCGCTGGTCCTAGAGTCATGAAATTTGGTGGGTATGTTCTTTCTGAAGAATAGGTAGGCTAAGAAAGGGTTTTTCGAAATTCAACCCTTAAGGGGGTTAAAAAGGGATTGAAAGTTTATAACGTAGGAAGTAGTAATACCACGTGGGCGATCTAATCTAATCTACTCTTAATATAACAAGGTATACAAAAATAAACACATTAGGATACCTGGTATGTTCGCATGGGGGTGTGAATTAAGACAGTTTTGTTGGTATTGTGGAACCCGCAGCGCTCTAGGGGTACTCTTGTAGCTAGGGGAGCTGTCTCACTCGCTGACTGCGAGAGTGTGGTGCTTAAGAATGACTGGCTATATGTGGAGTGTGAGCAAAGAAATAGGGACAGGGCACTCAGAATACTGATATTGATTCAATAAGAATTATACATGAGCCTCTTCGTGACTCATAAAACCAACGCAAAAACCTATTTTTTCAACATTCGAACCACTCTTTATAATTTTCTCAACTGCCAGCTGAAGGCCGGTGTTCACCCACCGATTATAGACTGTGTATACAATCGCCACAGTATCGAGAGAGTGTGTCTGTGTGTGTACCTTTAAGGAAGTTTGCAGAAGTTTACAAGATGCTAAGCAATATTAATATAAATGTAAAAGTTTGTGAGGATGTATGTTTGTTACTCTTTTACGCAAAAACTACTGAACGGATTTTGATGAAACTTTACAGTAATATTGCTACATCAGACTAACACATGGGCTGTAGTTTATAATAGAGGAAGTAGTAATACCACGCGGGGGAAGCCGTTGGCAGAAGTTAGTAATATTATAAATGCGAAAGTATGAATGGATGTTTGTTACGCCAGAACGGCTGAATGGATTTGGATGAAATTTGGCAAAGAGATAGATTATAGTCTAGAATAGCACCTATACTATAATTTATAGTGGGGAAGTACTAAGACCACACGGATGAAGCCGCAGATGTTTACATATTAGTCTAAATTGTTATTTTGTTTGCGTGCGAGACGCGATGCGATTTTAGCACAGATCGTAGAGTTGGTACCTATTTCCACAAAATAATTAATAATGTGTGGTAAATAAATATCCTGAAAAGTCGAATTGATGGCAATATAATGAAATTAATGTAAAATTACGATTGATCATATATTGTTTAATAGCTTATCAGTACATTATCGTAAATTAATTATACGTAAAATAATGCGCTTCCATTACACGGGCTGATGTCAACGCGGCAAAATGTACAGGGTGATTATAATATTGACATGCCTTGTTTCTTTAGGGTTGGAAACCATCAAATAACTACTCCCACTTTGGGTTGAGAGGGGCGTGTCAGACTCTTACTGACTAAAAAACTTTTTTTCCAAAAAATACAACCGACTTCCAAAAAAGAAAATACACTTAAAATTGAAAAATAACTTTAATTTCGGAAGTCGGTGTTTGTGTATATATATATTTCTTCGTTAATTGACATCGACTTCCAAAATTAAAGTTATTTTTCAATTTTAAGTGTATTTTCTTTTTTGGAAGTCGGTTGTATTTTTTGGAAAAAAAGCTTTTTTGTTTTTCACTTTTTAGTTATTATACCCCAATAACATGGAACATGGAATTTGAACATACTCGTAATTGGAGGAGATCAAAACGTCATCTACCTACGTATACACATTTATTGTTTTTGTTGATTTTTCAAAAAGCGCTAAAGCAATTACGATATCCGGATAAAAAAGAATTTTGGAAATCGGTCCACAACTGATAGATGTATGTTCGGGCATAACTCCATCATATATTGACGGATTTGCAAAATTCTTTTTTTGTTCGAAAGGGGTTTATTCCGAAGTGGTCCCATTTAAATTTCAAAAAGATCTGATGATGGGTTTCGGAGACAGACAACGGAACTTTTCAAAAATTGACAGCAAATCAACCGCGATTGCTGCTATCGTATGTCTATGAATTGTTAACACAGTTTAATGGGGAGCCACAACTAAAAAGTGAAAAATAAAAAACTTTTTTACAAAAAAATAGAACCGACTTCCAAAAAAAGTGCAAAATAACTTTAATTTCGGAAGTCGGTGTCAAAAAACAAAGACACAAAACAGGAACACCGACTTCCGAAATTAAAGTTATTTTGCACTTTTTTTGGAAGTCGGTTCTATTTTTTTGTAAAAAAGTTTTTTTCTCTCTAATAAAACAAGAAAGAGACAGATGTAAATTAGTGCTGTCAAATTTAGTTTGAACTAATATTTCCATACAAATTAAGGGTACACGTAAAAACATGTCGTCTAAAAACATGGCGAAGCGCAAAGCGTAAACTAGTTTGACATCTCTAACTTAGTTCATAGCTACAGCCGTCCTTTTCTCGCACTGCCTTTTAGTAAAAGATAGCAATTCTCTAATTTTAGTTTAGTTATTAAACAAGAGAATCCGCACCATTGGCAAGCCTGTTACCCCTTATTAAACTAAGATTTTGAGAACGAATCTATGTGACTAGCCTTTTCCCAACTGTGACGGGGTCAAGTCTGTAACCAAAATGAATTTATTACGTTATTATAAAGGATACATAGCTAGTTAAACTACAACAACTTCGGTGGGAAATCATCCAATGACTTCTCCCGCTCTGGGTCAGACTCTTATTGACTAAAACCCATCCCTGTTCCTTGCTGCCCTTAGTGCCCGGGGGCGAGGTAACTCTGTTTCGAATTTATCCTCAACTCCCGCGCAGGCATCGGCCATGACGGGCCCGGTCCTTATTGCTGACAACTCTTTGGCGCGCTTGGAACGCTACCCGCCGTCGACTTTCGGGCCTGGTGCTGATCGGACGGCGAGCTACCCATTACTCGCCGTCCGCAGGCCCGGGTAAGTTAAACTTCAGCTTGCCAAAAGGATGTTTGCTAGAATTATTTGCGATGTTTATAGTATTTCAATTAGCTAACGACATGGATATAAATTATTAGACACAGCTGTCAGACGGACATTCTTGTTCCAATCCGTTGAGCCTGACGTCTGCTTATATGTAATACTGAGAGTAAGTAAAGCTCTTATTTGATATGTATGATTATGTTGACATATAAACCTAAGAATATCCTGGTTTCAACAACAACAGTGTTTTAGACTTCTTTATAGTCATGGAATTCTTTCATAGTCGGCAAAAGCACATCTTGTCTGGTGTCGGTGCTATAGTGTCACGTGGTGGCGGGGCGTGACCTTTTCCCTATAGGCGAAACCAACCTGGTGACTTGGTATTTTTACCTGACACAAGTGAGGGAATTAGGAGATTTGTTACAGTTCCCTATTTAACTAGGAGCAGTTAAATACAAATTAAAAAATCTATATAACTGTTGTGTTATTTATTATTCTTTAAAATACTAAAATATAATCATCATAAGGTAAATATAGTATGAAACATATCTAAATTAACGGTCTTTAAAACTTTTTATGTTGTTATACTTACAAAATATTTCATTACAAAACGTTTAAGCGAACTTTGTTCAAGGCCAGAAAACTTAGTCTTAGCACTAACTTTTTTGATTTTCGGTGTAAACATTCTATAATTTTAAATCCTGCAGCCTTTCTCGTCCCACAAAAAAAGCAACTTCATCTTGACTTACAAAAAAATTAACGCTACCAATTTCCTGATACCCTTTGCTATCGCAAAAATATCGGCAGTCGTTCAGCGACCGCATTGATTGCTATTATTTCGAGTCATTAAATCAAAGCAACGACAATTGCGCGCTCATTATGGCGGGGCGAGCTATTTTCCAGCGGGGATATACCCGCGAGCCTGTATTGTGTAACTGGTGAGTGCAATCGGTTGCTGGAGTTGTCATACCGGCGCATGCCATTTGTGGAGAAGATTTTTTTATAGGACGGTGGCCAGTTTATTTTTGTCTTCTTCTACTGGACTTTGTTGAAATAACCTACGCCGGTAATTACAAAGAAATTTAATATGCAAGGCCTATCTTGCTCCTGCCCAGGGGTTGTGGATAAATTCAAAACAGAGTTACCACGCCCCTGGGCATTCAGGGCAGGGAAGGAACAGGGGTGGGTTTTAGTCAGTAAGAGTCTGACACGCCCTCTCGCTCCACCCTAGAGCGGGAGATGTCATTGGATGATTTCCCAACCCACAAAAAAAAGCCTACCTTGCTAGTCTGCAAGAAATTAAATCTTTGACCTCGCTAACTTTTCAAAAATACGAGTAGGTTCTTATGTACGCCAGTAACAGGAAATCTCTGGAAATACTGACATGAAAACCAACTTTAATAGACAGCTACACTATCAGTGAGTGCCTTAGGCCACTTTGCATTCCGATAAAATGCACGCTTCCTTCTAAGACAGGCCACTAAAGTTAGCTTTTAAACACTGCAATTGTGGACCTCTCCCTACAACTCAGCAACCGGTTGCTATTTACCCAATAAATCTACAGTTAGCTATGAATTTAATCATCCAGGCCGACTAGCCGTTGTTAAATTTTGATTTATGCCACTCTCTGCGGTAGTTTTTGAACTGATTGCGTTTAGTTTTATGGGTTAGTGCGCCATTTTAGCGGCCATTTATTTCGATAATTATTTTAGTTGATAACTTTTTATGTGCTGTCGTTTCGAGGGAAATACTATCAATTTTCGCTGTGGAGCATGTTTGAATTCAGGTTTCGATGACGTAACGTAAACAAGAATATAACTATATTGTCTCTGATGTAATCTATGGTTGAAACTAAGTCCAAAGCTAAGAACCGAACTGATTTAACGACTTTGAAAGTAGGAGGTTCTATGTTCGACTGTATTCTCTGTCAATTGAGGACCGATTTTCAAAATTCTTTTTTATCCGAAAGAATATACTCCCGAGATGGTCCCATATAAATTTTATCGCAATTGCTTCAGCGCTTTTTGCAAAACTGATCAAAAACGAAAAATACGTATACATAGATGACGTTTTGGTGTTCTCCAATTACGAGTATGTTTAAATTCCACGTTCCATGTTATTGGGGTTTTTATTTCTGGGGTATCTAAAAAGTGAAAAATAAAAAACTTTTTTACAAAAAAAAAACAACCGACTGCCAAAAAATAATATATAACGAGGCATCACTACTCAGATCACTCGTCTATAGGTGCCTCCATACAATTTCTCGTTGTTTGTAGAAATGGTGGTTCAACTTCAATTAAACACAACACTTGACTGAAACTCATGGGTTTTATTTCATTTAAACCATGTACAGACACTAGTGGAACTGCATAAGAGTTGATCAGTCATCTGAAGCTAACAAACTAAAACCACATAATATGTGGCCTGCCAGTTCCAAGGCATTGTTCTCTCAGAGAAGAACTGACAGAAAAGAAACTCTGAGGACATTCTTTTAAACATTAGAACACTTGTCGAGAAACACAATCTATCAAGATTCCTTTTTATTTTTAGTCTACACAAAATTACTGCGAGAGCATACTCTCTAGTTCCGCGCGCAGAACACGCGTCCAATTAAAAAGGGCGGAAACACCACATATTCCAATACAGAATTTCATTACTTATTTAAGAAAACTTACAAACAATCCCAAAACACTTATTAATTAATTATGTAATCAATAAACAATAGCTATTAATTACTCATGCTGAAACATTTCTCATAAGTTAAATTAGTAGCTTCATTACTTCTTCCAACATTTCCCGGCGATTTAAATAAACAAAGGTTTTCATTAGAACTTGTTGTGTTAAATAGTCATATGAATTTATAGTTCGGGATACAATACTGAAACCAATTTAGCTTCCATTTTAAATTATAACATTCTGGTACTGATCATTTTAAATCTCCCTCAAAACCACGCCATCTTCTTTGGCAATGTAAGACATAGACAAAACTTTACTCATTACAATTGTTAAAATGACCAACAATCCAGAAGCTATTAAATAAATGCTTCCTTGTTTTTTATTTAACCCTTAGTTTCAATTAAAACATAACAATTAGTTTAATAATCGATCCTCGCAACTTATTAAATGTTTGATTCCATCAAGACGCCAATAGATGGCGCTGAATCAAAATAGGAACCAACACCCAGTGTCATAGTTGAAGATGTATCCCATAGAGGGCAGAATTAACCAAACTAACTAACTTTAAATCCCAAATATTAGCTAAAGTAACTAGTAATGATTGCCATCTTAGCAGCCAGACGCCCCGCTCACGCGGCGACATATATAACTTAAAAACTATTCAAGTGCTGTAACACTTAGACACAACCACAACATTGAAATAAAATACATATCTACAGGTGTATATTATATAAAACAAAAATTTGACGATGACTGATCGACCTTCTGTCAATAAAAAAAACTTTTTTACAAAAAAAAAACGTATTCCAAAATAAAAAAAAAATTCATTAAAAATTTGAAAAAAAAACTGTAATTTTGGAAGTATGTGTCAAATAACGAAGAAATAAAATACAAACACCGACTTCATGACCGACTGTATGAAACATTGACAATCCTTTGAAATAAATAAATAAATCAGGAATGATGGTATCCGTAACCGTAACTAAGGCTGCCAACATATCCAAAGAATCGCCAAACTGAAGTGTCAGTGGCCAGGGCACATTGCTCGCAAAACAAACAGTCGATGGGGCAGAAGGTTCTGGAGAGGCGACCTAGTACCGGAAGACAGCGTTGGAAGGCCTCCCACGAGGTGGACCGATGACCTGGTTAGGGTCGAGGGAATCTGATGAATGCGAGATGCGTAGGACCGTTCGTTGTGGCGACTGGTGTTACCCTGCTTAGAAAATAACCCAAACAGAACTCAGATTACCAAATTACCTTCATAACTATCACCAATCTCATTATGAATGTACAATCACCGCCAAACATATATCTAAATAAAGTCATTACAACCCAATCACCAAAACAAGGTGCTCGCATTAAAATGACATACCGTCATCAGCACTCGGCGAGCCGAACACTTCCGAGTTTCCCCGAATTTTGCCGAAATTAGCATTAATACGATCGTAAAGCCGTCAGCGTGGTTATAGGCTGTGTGATTCGAGTCGCGTTTGGAACAATGCTGCCATGTTTTATGTTATAATGTTGGTAATGATAAGGTTTTAGTGTGGCAATAATTTTTGGTTATTAGTTCATTAGGTGTTGCTGTTTTCAGGCTTATTCGTCATGCTGGTTGAGTATGAAATGGAGGTGTAATTTGGGTTTGAAATGGGAATAGGAGAAATGATTTTGTTGTAATGTCACGAGGGCGACATTTGTCCACATTGCCTTGCTTAGACCTAAGTGGAAATGGCAGGCTTTCATAAGTAGACAACGTTCTCAACTGAATCTTGGTAGAAGTTTGATTTCTTTTTTTAAATGCAAAAAAAATGCAAGGACTAATATTTATAAAATTTGCGCTGTTCTAGTTAAACAACTTCGGCAATACAATTTTTAATAGGACACACCTACATTTGATACCGCCATTATTTTCACCAATTTATCATCTAATCTATATAGCAGCTAATCGGAAGGCCACAGCGCAACCACTGTAAAATACGAGGCTAAAATTAGAATCTCACCCAATAGCTGTTATTTATTATGAGCGCACTCAATAATATCGTGCGCAGAGGCGATAATGACTGCACTAAATATGATTTAGTGATAATAATCATCGAAAGGATGCGCTCGCGTGCCGTATAATGCCGTGATTAATACGCGCACTGTAATTAGTCGAATGTGTTGTTTGGAGCTTGTTTTTTGTTGTTAGAAAAAAAAAAACTACATTATTTCCAGAATGTTCTTAATTCTGATGTAAGGCTGATTTCATCCTGCCAGGGTTGCGGGAGTGTTTGAACTGGAAGGACGGAACATGGGTGGGTTTTAGTCAGCAAGAGTCTGCCACGCCCTCCCGATTCACCCTGAGCGGGAGAAGTTATTTGTTGGTTTCCCACCCTAAAAAAAAACAAAAAAGCTGATTAGTTTATGTTGTAAAATTCGATTTGGAGCGCAGTACAAATACTCGTATTCTTACAAACTCAATCGAATAGTGTTTCTATTATTCTACTGTTGTTGTACTGCGCTTAAAATCGAGGATAGCTGATCTGGCGCAAAAGGCTACTGCTGGCACTTAACTGCCAATGACCTAGAGTGGTTAGCTTGCGTGTTCTGTGCTGAGCTCACGTAACGAGTCGTACGTCCACCCAGTAATAGGACTCGCCCATCAAGGAGCGCTGTCTGTGAAATAAGACGCATTATTAATTTATTACATATAAAACAACAGCTATTAAACTAAAACTCTTAGACTAAATTATAAATAATTAAATTGTCTTTAAAATGGTGAAGTTTTTATAAAAATATGCTTTATAGTTTTTGTGTGATTGTCAATTTTTTATCCGCATTAGACATAATTTTACAAATTAATTACAATATGTTATAAAAATATAATTTCAAATATTCTTGAATGGAATTACGACAGAAATTGTCTAAAATAACATATATTTTTTTCAAAGAAATAAGACTAGTCGTTTAGATGTGATTTTCAATTAAAAACCATTAAAAGTTGTAGAACTGCGCCTTAAATGGTACTGAGCAGAATATGTCTGCCACTTGCCGCAAAAATCGTAGTTTGGAGCTGGTGCCTTGAGTCAGACAGGGAGGCAACAAACCACGAAGGAGATGGCGGAGCGAACTACAGATTTCGTCAGGACTAGACGGACGAAGCGCGGGCTCGTGAAAGGTGTGAGGAGTGGAAGGAGGCTAGTGCCCAGGAGTGGTACAGAAAAGGTTAGCAAAATCTGTATATATAAAATTCAAAATCCTGACTGACTGATATATCATCGCACAGCCTAAACCGCTGGTCTTAGAGACATGAAATTTGATGAATCCACTAAGAAAGAGTTTTTTGAAATTCAACCCCTGAGAGGGACAAATGGGGGTTGAAAGTTTATAATGTGTGTGGCTTATTGCCATATCAAAATCCCAGTCAAATCACCTTCCAGTTCCCGCCATTCGTGATGATTGGCACATGGCATAAGGGATAGCCTGCTACCTGACTTATGTACTGGTGTGCATGAGACAGTGTTTACGTATCTTTTAATACTATACTAGCGACACGCCCCAGACTGGAATGGGTACAAATTATACAACGACCTTGAGTGGTTAGCTTGTGTGTTCTGTGCTGAGCTCACTTAACGCGTCGTACTCAGTAATAGGACTCGCCCATCAGCGGTGTCCGAAATTAGACGCATTATTAATTTACTATATATAAAACAACAGATAAGTATTATACTAAAACACGTATACTAAAAGATAAATAATTAAATTATCTTTAAAATGGTGAATGTTTCATAGAAATATGTATAATATTTTTTGCGTGATTCTGAATTCTTTATCCGCAATAGATATAGCTTTACAAATTAATTACACTATGTTATAAAAATATAATTTCAAATATTTACTATTAGGAAGGAAATTGTTTAGTAACATATATATTTTTTTTAAAGAAATAAGACTAGTCGTATAAACGTGATGTTCAATTAAAAATCATTCGAAGTCGTATAACTGCGCCTATAAGACAATTTTTTTTTCATAATTTGTGTATATTTGAAATTATATTTTATAACATTGTGTTATAAATTTGTAAAGTTATGTCTAACGCGGATAAAACTTGAGAATCACGCAGAAACTACTAAGCGTATTATTATGAAACTTTCACTATTATAAAGATAATTTATTTATTTATCTTTTAGTATATGTGTTTTATTTATTATAAAACCTGTTGTTTTATGTATAATAAATTAACATGGTGCCTAATTTGGGACAGCACTCCTTGATGGGCGAGTGCTATTACTGGGTGAACATACGACGCGTTGCGCGAGCTGAGGACAGAACACGCAAACTAACCACTCAAGGCTGTTGACATATAACTGCATCTTAACCCTTCAACCCCCGCGGCCAAATCCGGGTTGTCAAATTGAACCCCGACGACAACCCGGGTTGACAGCCGATTTTTTTTTTTTTTTCTCTTTAATTTTTTTTTTTGTCCGACTCACCAGTGAGTCGCGGGGCTACAGTCTTCATGAATCACTCTGTCTTTTGGTGAAAACCGCATGAAAATGTGTTCTGTAGTTTTTGAGTTTGTCGCGAACAGAGAGACAGACAGACACGGCGGGGCATGTTCCCTAATAGCATTTAGTGTTGGCATTTGGTTGTGCCAACAATAAATGCTATCATTTTATTGATGGCCCAACAATAAATGCTATATTTGGGTTTTATAATAATATGTACTGACATTACCTACACTCCTTTTCAGCAGTCAAGTAAATGTTGACCGCAATTGAATATCGTAGAAACGTGACTATAATCATGTCTAGTTGTACATAATAGGTACAGAGATAAGTCCTTATTATTGTAGGTACACCAATTTAAATGTAAACAAATAATAAAATAATAGTAGATACGCACAATGGAAAGTCTTATCGCAAATGGCCATTTCTAATGGACAATGGGGTATTTCACTAAAAAAAAATTAATTAGTCCGTCAGTTAAATAACCAAAAAATATTTAACACGTATATTTTGCTTTCCCAAACCAATAAAAATAACAAACATAAAACGCATCAAAGTTCAGGAGTGTGGGCTCGTTACGTCACTTTGGTGGTAAAAAGTGTCGCGCCGGGTGACGTCACGCAACATTTCAACGCACTGTATTCGCCCTCATTTTTTTGTTTACGTGATTAAAGAAAAACACGTGTCCAATATTTTTTGGTTATTTAACTAACGGATTTTTGGTAAAATACCCCATTGAAGATGCACATGAATATTCCAGCAAAATTGGTAATCATCCGGCTTCTAAGTAAAGACGTAATATACCCTGTCCTATGCCTTAAACACTAGGCAAAGTAGAAACGATAACTGAAAAAAAAAATGAAACAAAATGCTTAACTAAAAAATTTCAAACAAGTCCCTTTGTTTTTGATAAGTCGGTTTTTTGAGGGTTCCGTACCTGAAGGGTCCAAATGGAGACTTATTACTGTCACTCACGTGTCCGACCGTCTGTCTGTCTGTCCGCCGTCTGTCACAAAAATTTGTTACGAAGAATTTTTTAACTTCCCAGTGACCCATGAACTTGAAATTTGGTGAATTTGGCGGGTTGACCTCGGGATGAATTTGGACAAGACGAAAGTCATGTACGATTCACATGTCGTACCGAGTCCAATCCGCATCGAAGGGTCGCTTCTCGAAGTTGTGAGGGAGTATGTCTACCTAGGCAAGTCATCCAGCTCGGTAGACACAACTTTGAAAAAGAAATTGACTGAAGGATCCGGCTGGGTTGGGCAGCGTTTGGAAAACTTCGTCAGGTCTTCTCGTCCCCTATCCCACAATGTTTGAAGACTAAGGTTTTCAACCAGTGCGTCCTGCCCGTTATGGCATACGGTGCCGAAACGTGGACACTGACGGTCAGGCTGGTCCACAAATTCAAGGTCGCTCAGCGCGCTATGGAGCGGGCTATGTTAGGAGTTTCTTTGAAGGATAAAATCAGAAATGAAGTTGCCCGGGAAAGAACCGGAGTAACCGACGTAGCTTGCAGAATAAGCAAACTGAATTGGCAGTGGGCTGGTCATGTTTGGCCGATGGCCGTTGGAGCGGACGAGTCCTGGAGTGGAGACCGCGTATCGACAAGCGTAGTGTGGGACGCCCCCCAGCTAGATGGACCGACGACCTTAAGAAGGTGGTTTGGATAGACTGGATGCGAAAGGCGGAGGACAGGGCGTTGTGGCGCAGCCTGGGAGAGGCCTATGTCCAGCAGTGGGCTGCGATAGGCTGAGTTGATTTTTTAAATTTATTATTACGTATATTTTACTAACAAATACCAATATATTGATAAATCAGATTTTTCTTTGATAATTCCCTCATTTGGTACGGAACCCTAAATGTGTGAAGTTCGACATTTACTTGGCCGGTTTTTTTCCTACATTTTATTGAGTTGTATTTTTGGAATCGTTTCCTTGAGCTCTTTATTTTTTGATATCCCACATGATGACGTCACAGTAAAAATACTACTACTACTCTTACCTAATGGCATTCTTCTAATACGCCTCATTTGTTAAAACCAATTTAGCCTAAAATGCTGGATTTATATTAACAAATGAGATACGAGTATCATTAGATTGGTCTTGACCGCCGAAGTGAGACACTAAGATTTTCTCTTAAAATTAACAAAATAGTGACCGCCGTTAGGTAATGTAGTTTAAATTTTTTGGCGTGCCAAAGTAATAGACATACAAACATACATAATGTATGTGTTAATACTCCCGAAAAACATTACACTTCTTCTAGGGCAGTCGAGTACTTAATCCCCAAGCCTTGACGAAACCTAAAGGTGTTCAAATAAGCTTATCATCAGCCTTTTAATGTCCCCACTGCTGGGGCACGGGCCTCCTCTCTGTGAGAGGGTGTGGGCCGTAATCCACCACGCGGGCCCAATGCGGATTGGTGGATGTCACATGTCTTCGAATTTTTGGTTCTAGGACATGCCGGTTTCCTCACGATGTTTTTCTTCACCGTTTTGAGAGCAGTGGTGTTGAAATAATTTACACAAAGTAAAGCGCCTGCCTGGGTTTGAACTCACGACCAACAACTTGTAAGTCGCGGACAATACCACTGGGCCACCACTGCTCAAATAAGCTTATAAAAGCTGTTATCTCCTCAAAGCTAACGTTTCGCAAAACAAAAGATTAAATTAAATGTGTGCTTGAAATTTTAGTAAATCTTTACTCCTTGAACATACTGCATAGAAAGCGAAACAGTTAGAAGTTCGGAACGAGAACTAGTCAGCTTAGTAGCTTAGCAGGCAGAAAACAACTTTACCTCAGGTTGTAATTACTTGACCGATACACTTAAAAGGCATGACGCTGGTCCGAACAGTCCTGAAAATTGATATGAGAAAAACTTTTTTACAAAAAAAATGAATCCTACTTCCTAAAAAAGTGCAAATAACTTTAATTTCGGAAGTAGGTGTTTCTGGTTTTGTGTCTTCCAAGGTTAAGGTTCCATTTTTTTGTAAAGTTTTTTATTTTTCACTTTTTAGTTGTGGTTCCCCATTAAATTGTGTTAACAATTCATAGACATACGAGTATTATGATCGCAACAATCGCGGTTGATTTGCTGTCCATTTTTGAAAAGTTCCGTTAAAATAAAATAAATTAAAATTTCATATAGACTGGTTTCGGAGACGTCTGTCTCCGAAACCAGTCTATATGAAATTTTAATGGGACCATTTCGGAACAAACCCCTTTTGAACAAAAAAAGAATTTTGCAAAATCCGTCAATATAATATGACAGAGTTATGCCCGAGAAACATAAAGAAAAATACAAACATCAGAATTGACAAGCTCCTCCTTTTGGAAGTCGATTAATTAAAAATGGCATTGTCGGTTGAGGAGATGAGGGTATAATTTCTATTACCCTATTAAGATAGTCATCTGTTATTTGAAGGTGACAAACTTTATAATATCTTATAATAATATTTATAATGTAAGCCTTTATTCAGACATATTAATACATAACATTAAACATTTTACATTTTAACATTAAACATTTTGACTTGGTCTAGAGTCGACATCAAGAACCTGGTCTGTTTGCCCCGCTTTGGCAAGGGCCTCCTCCATATTTTTCCACTCAACTCGGTCAAGTGCTGTCTTCGTCCATGTCCTTCCTGCTGTTGCCTTAATTTCATCTTCCCACCTACGACATTGTCTTCCCTGTTTTATTTTTTTATTTCTGGGGTACCAAAATACATTTTTTTTTTTCTATACCTCTTTGGAGAATATACTGTACATTAATAAATTGCAAATGGGTTGCCTAGCTAAATTTGGGACCTCTATTGTTAAATAATATAAACTTTATTAATTTCTCTTTTTATTAATTTCCCCGATTTTTTATTCATGAAAATCAGGCATGAGTCGATAGGACGCGAAGAATTGAAAAAATATAAATATACTTTCTTTGAGCGCAACTATGAAGTTGCCAAAATAATTATGTATGTATGTGCTGGTTGCTGACATCTTCGTCTGCTGCCCTCTTGGGCAGGGCGTAGGCTGTAGACGAGAGAGAGGTGGTGGACTGAACACCATCGGTTTTTTGGAATAATGTGATGTATTGATGCAGTTGGTGGAATTTATTTTAGTTCAATCACAGATTTGATGCCACCAGCTGGATCAGATTGCTTGAAAAGTGACTTGTCTGGCCCTTTTCAGTTGTTTCTTGTCAGTCAGGTTTTCTGAAATTTTAAATTTTTGCAAAGCAACTTTACTTGACCGGTACACCTAAAAATCATGACGCTGGTCTAAACAACTCTATAAGTTTGTAGGTGACCCACTGCACTATCGTAATCAAACAACTTTATAAGTTTGTAGGTGACCCACTGCACTATCGTAATCCGTTTAAAATAATAAAGATTTTTATCAAGTTCAATCAAACTATTAATAAGTGAATGTACTCGTGTATATCAGAGCTAATCATGCCTGTTGTTATTGTTTTACATGATAACGTTTTGAATCAATGCGTAGTACCTTATCATAACATGTGAGTATGGTACTTAAGTATAGCATTAGTTTAGCCACTGATCCGATGGTCGTTAGTGACCATCTTTGTGGTATGGTTGGTGATGGATGGATCTATGAAAGTGGTCAGGCTCGAAGCTCAATGTAAGTCATTGAATAGGTCTTTCTCCAGGATAGTCTTTGAATTAAGATGATATAATTTTTAAATTTGAAATTAAATTATAAAATTTTCAAATATTTTACAATTAAATTTATATAAATTTAAATCAAAATTATTAATTAAAAATAATATAACATTATTTTATAAAAATAAATAATTAATTAGATTCAATTTAGGGTTTTTATTTTTTTATGTTGCACAAGGTTATTAAGTGTATATACCAGTAATAGTTGCTGGTTGATCTTCTAATTTTAGGCGACGCTTGGGGGAGGTCTATGTCCAGCAGTGGAGGTCTTTTGGCTGAAATGGTGACTATGGATTTGTAATGCTGGGTTCCTCGTGGTGTATTTCGGCCACTCATAATGAGAGGGAGTGGGCCTGTGTCCTTGCAGCATCATACTATCATCTCCAATGCGGTGGATATCCACATCGAAAAATCACATTAATTCTAAAACACATAATCTTCTGTATACAACCCCACTATATAGGTAACCGTGACATTAATTTTATTCCTCTGGCAATTTTGCCTTTCGCACTTCGTATTTTGCAGCACAGTTTCCAGAACCAACAATACCATCATCTCAATCAGAATTTCTTCAAAACTGCAACCAATACTCCACAAAATGCAAACCAGCATCGTATTCGAGGGAATAACAGTAAATCTGGTGCGGGTTGCACAATGTACGCACACAGCCGGCCGGCCCGAAGTAATAGGTGCGCTCAGATATTGCCAATGCACGGCCGCGCAGATTTAAGATGGCTGACGTCGACTTGCCTTGTTTTAATTGGTCAGTTTGTTTTGGAATGTTTAGAGGTGATGATATCGAAGTATGAGGACATATGGGGTATTTAAAGCACTATTAACTGCCAATGACCTTGAGTGGTTAGCTGGCGTGTTCTGTGCTGAGCTCACGTAACGCGTCGTACGTCCACCCAGTAATAGGACTCGCCCATCAAGGAGCGCTGTCCCAAATTAGACGCATTTATAATTTATTATACATAAAAAAACAAGTATTTTACTAAAACACATATACTAAAATATAAATAATCAAATGATCTTTAAAATGATGAAGGTTTCATAGAAATACACTATATAATTTCAGCGTGATTCTTAATTTTGTATCCGTATTAGACATAACTTTTTAAATTAATTACACTATGTTATAAATATATAATTACAAATATTCACCTATCAAATTACGACGAAAATTGTCTAAAATAACATATATTTTTTTTCAAAGATAAAACAACCTAGTCGTTTAGACGTGATATTCAATTAAAAACCATTAGAAGTTTATAACTGCGCCTTAGATATGCAGGAAGTGAGACCTGTATCCTGCGGTTGGTAATTCCAAGATGAGATGATATTGATGAATGTCAGCAAGTAACTATTGATTTAAAAAAGTAGGGATTTTATCTCGTAAACTGCAATGGAGTGGTAATTTTTATTACCACACAGTATACTCGTACCTAAGAAAAAAAGACAAAGATAATTCAGCAAACCAGCAAAACTGATATATTTCAAGGTTTAGCTAGACTTGTTACAACGAATCACAAGAATTTGCGGTTAGTAACCCTAAATATTAAATACCAGATCAGAGATCAGAGATTCAGTATTTCTAAATATTGTTCAAATTTCACCACCCTAATCGCTGTGTTTTATTTTAACAACAGATGTTAATGTTTACCCACCTATACTGTAAACTCATCAATCAACTCGGCTTATCAATGTCGATAGATAGCTAGACCACCCGATACCAGGTTATCTTTCTTTGACCAATATTATCACCATCATCATTCAGCCTTTTTTATTCAGTAGCTTCCGACGTTTTATAAGTGCCCATGTAAGCCTTTGTGAAGTTAGAATTTGACAAAAGTGACCAAGGATCGCGTCACTGGCTCAATACCCGGTCTAGCGGTTCTCGAACTTCACAAGATCATAGGTCTGGTAGAGTTCCGGCGATCTGGTTCATATTTGGGGTCAATTTTATGAGAGTTTTCTGAAATGGCGTACAAAAGGTGGCAGCACTGAGGTGCCAGATCCAGGCACCTATCAAAACGCTTGAGTTTCTGACATTAGTCAAAATAACATCAACGTCATGTTTATCTACGCCGTAAGTTACATTTTCAAAGTAAAAGACCTCTCGCCTAATTGGCGCGCAGTGGCAGCGTAAATTTTCCTAAAATCCCTCATTCCAAGAATCAAATCCGGTATCATCCTCTCTCTAAAATCCGGTCCGGTCCGGCAGCAAACCGCACGTGCGGAGTTACGGCGCGCGGCGGCGTGCGGACACGGCGTGGTTCGTATTGCGACGCACTTTATTGCACGCCGATACATTTTGACAACCGTGTAGACAACGTACGCCGTGCTAGCCGGATTTGTTTTTGGAACAACCTGTATAGCGGGTTGTGTTTTGTTACTTGTTACGTCATTTTCTGACATTTAGAGTATGAAGAGCAACTGCGTGGTGGTTTTTATTAAAGGTGTTGTAACTATTTCTAAGGTAAATTGGGTTCTTAACTTCTGAAAAACGATTGTGTATAACGGTATACATTTATAAGTATATCACAGGATAATTGTAAACACCGTTAGTTTATGAAAAATCTCGTAAAATTGTAAACTCTTAACATTGAATAAGACTTTTCTTTTTGTGGGGGTGGGAAATCATCCAATGACTGCTCCCGCTCTGGGTGGAGCGTCAGACTCTTACTGACTAAAACCCACCCCTGTAAGGAACAGGGGTGGGTTTTAATCAGTCAACACCCCTGCCTGAGTGCCCAGGCGTGCGGTAACTCATTTTCAGAATTTATCCGCTACCCCTAGGCATGCAGGCACCGGCCACGATGGACCCCGTCAGTGGTGGCTGACACTAATCTCTTTGAGGCGCGCGTGGAACACTACGCGCCGTCGACTCACGGACCTGGTGCTGATCGGACGGCGAGCTATCCACTGCTCGCCGTTCGCAGGCCCAGGTCTACGGAGATCGTCTCGCGACGTCTTACACCCAGTACGCCCAGTACCTCTCCTGCGGTGGTAGCGGCCGGGGCCGTGAGGGCCACTCCGTTGAGCTTCCCTCGCGCGTCCCGCCTCCGCCTTCGCGAGCATTACTCGCAGAAGGCGGAGACTGCTTCCATTCCCTCTCGCTCCGTACCATGGCCTGAACCAGGGCCGGGCGTAAGAGGTCGCCGCCACCTATCGCATCCACGAGGACACGGCGGTGCTCCACCCAAGCGGGGCAGACCTCCACCGTATGCTCCCCCGTGTTCGTTTCCGGCGTTTCCTGCCGCCTGATCTGATGCAGGAACCTCCCGAAATAACCGTGTCCGGTGAGGACCTGCGTCAGGCGGAAGGTGAGGAAATATTGTCAAATTTAGGTGAGATTTATTTTACTTGAAATTATCTATTTCATCTATCCAGAGTTTTCAGTATCGCAAAATTTATTTTATAACTCCCTGCCAGAGTCTGTGTTTCCTGTTAACCTGACCCCAGAGTCTTTAAGTCAAGAGTGAATAGGTTACTTCTAGGCAAGCGTGCTCCATCATCGACCACATCATCGCTTACCATCAGGTGAGATAGTGGTCAAACCCGTGCCTATAGAGAGTTATAAAAAAATACAATCTTACGATATCTAAATTATTTGGTGACATATACCTACTGAGCAACGAGGATACTAACAATTTTTATTTCATGATGAGCCAACTCTTGACCACGATCTCACCTGATGAAAAATGATGGTTGAGCTCTACAATGGAACGAGTGATCCCAGTAGATGCTTTATCACTAAAGCTTTGAAGGCTGACGGACTAAAGGTGTTGCCCTTGGTTGACTGGTAGATAATGACTAAGGCATTAAGTCCGCCTTTGTACATTTGTGTTGCATGAAGTTTTAATAAATAAATAAATAAATATTCATGAGCCACCATTCCCAACCACTGCAACTCCCGAAACCCTAAAACCCAACCACCAGGCAGATGACCATCAGAAACGCTGAGGCAATAAAGCTTGACAAGTGGCGGAGAAACGATTAAACTGTTGAAGTGTAAGAATAATATGTATGCTCCTTTAGTTTAGTAAGTAAGTATGCTTCTTTATAACTGTATGTATGCTGAGTATGCACTATACCTTATATGCATTATTTTACATTATTACCAGGGCATTCATTAAATAGTACGTAACCGATGTGGTCGTTTCCTTGAATAACACCCATTAGGAACCCCAACATTACATGGCGACCCTGCCACGGGACTCGGCCAAGGGGATTGTTAGTTTTAGTATAGTTAACATAACTACTTAAATAGTATATTATAATGTGTCGGTCAACGGTGGAAAAAGAAGAGGTTTTCCTCAGCCAAAACGCGGCTGGAGGCAACAACGACGCCACGTTGAAAGAAATCGGAGGCCACGTGGAGCGGCTTAGTATTGTGACCTATATTGTTCTGGCCATTATTGGACTCGTAGCAGTTTATGTGGGCCTGCGGATGTACAGGAGCTGCCACCGCACATGGATCCAGCAGGAAATTGGGATGAGTACCATGCAGAGAATCAGATCATCCATCAGAGGGCGCACAGAAGGTAACGAGAATCAGTAAATAAAAGTGAAAAATAAAAGTGTTGTGGATAGTTTTCGAAAAAATATAATTAATATCACGGCGGTATCATATTTCATAACGCTACAATTCTTAAAGTGCTAAAACCGCGCGCGGACATTCAGTAATAAGACACCAAACGGAAACAAAATGCATCGTCGGACTTTTTTCAACGCATTTATGTATAATGTGTTACATTGTGTAATTCTATTATTAGATTAAGAGTATTATGATTGATATTTTGGAGAAAAATTATGTCTTCTTAGTAGAAATACGAAATTATTTAGTAAAAAAGGGACAAACTAGATATAAGGGTAATGTTATTTCAACTAAGTTAGATCAAGCAAAAAGCGCATACGAAAACTGTTGTAAAATATATCTACTTATTGAAAAAAGTAAAGATATTGATTTGAAATCAGCAATAGATCTTTATCAAAAAATAAAACAAAAATACGAGGAAATAGAGGAATTGTGTACTTTTCCCGTAACAGTAGATTTAAATTCAGGCAAAATGGATTTCGACATAAAGGTGGCGTGTAGTTTGATTCCAGTAATGGACGGTGTAGAGGCCACCACTAAGCGCTTAATAGACTCCGTGGAGATGTATGCTGACATGCTGGACAGCCCAGGTAAAGTATTATTAATTACTTTCGTTTTGAAAAGTCGGTTGAATGAAAATGCAAAATTACGAATTGCAAGCTCGTACAAAACTGTCCAAGAATTGATTGATGATTTGAGGAAATTTCTTTTACCTAAAAAATCATTTATGGCCATACAGAACAAGCTTCAAAATATTCAACAAGGCTCGAGATCCATTGAGGATTATGGTACGGAGGTAGAAAAGTTATTTACAGAGCTGACAATTACCCAGGCAGATGGAAAAGAGGAAATATTTTCGATTTTAAAGCCAATCAATGAAAGTTTTGCCATAAAACGTTTTTCAGATGGCCTGCGTAGCGCGGGAATGAGCACCATCATCTCAGCACGAGGCTTCAGCAGCTTGAAAGATGCCATACAAGCAGCGAAAGACGAGGAGTGCACGTCTTTCCAACTTTCAGGTAACATTTTGTATGCATCTAAAAATGGACGCCACTCGTCACACGATATTAGACGTTCTCAAGGTCAAAGAGGTATTTACCGTAGTCAATATAGTAACAATTACCATCGTGGGCATCAATTTAATAACCAATACAATAAGGGACCCTGTCCTTTTAGTTCTAGAGGAAAATCTAGAGCAAATTATCGGCCTTTTTACAATAATCAGCGAGGAAATAGAGGTTCTAGATATGTTAGTAACCGTGGACGAGGTCAAAACACATTTCCAGTAGAGAAAGTAGCTGACACTCGTCAAAGCGATAAGGATGACAATGCAGGTACATCAAATCAGTTTTTTCGTTCCTAAGCATTTTATATTATCATTACAAGGTGATGCAAAATATGTTACTTTTTATATTAAAAATATTAAATACTATTGGCTTGTTGACACGGGTGCAACATTGTCAATTATTAAAAATGAAGTATTACCAAAAGATGAGGTTGTTTATAGAGATAATACTATAATAAATGGAATAGGTGGTCAGCGACGCTCTCAAGGTTCTGTAAATTTAATGTTAAAAAACGACAATGCCACGTTTCAGCATAATTTTCTTGTTTTTAATTCGCTACCACTAAAAGCTGACGGAATAATAGGCTTAGACTTTTTAGAAAAATTTAGTGCGAATATTGATTTAAGTTCAAATAATATAACACTTTTTAACGGTAATAAACAACATTATCTACATTTTGTTGATGAACATGATAGGATGAAAAATTCTATTATTATGCCGGCACGCTCGGAATCAATTCATTTTATTATTGTGAATGAGAATGTAAATGGAGAAGTTGTAGTATGTAGTAAAGAGTTAGCGACGGATGTCTTTATAGCAAACGCTATAACAACAGTTAGTAATAATAGAATTCCAGTAAAAATTCTTAATGTTAGTGACAAGGAAGTAAGCTTGCCATCTTTCGCACCAGATTTGAAAAGTTTGGACGATTATAATATCTGTCAATTTAATAAGACCAATATTGACGTTACTAGGGTTAAAACTTTGCTATCTGAATTAAATTTAAATTATTTAGACGGAGAAGAGAAACAATCAATTGAAGCAATTTGTGCAAAATATTCTGACGTTTTTCATTTAGAGGGAGATAAGTTAACCACAACCAATATTTATGAGCAATCTATAGTTTTAAAACAAAACTCTACTCCAGTTTACGTCAAGCCGTATAGGTTACCACAGGCATTAAAACCAGAAATAAATAAGCAAGTCGATAATATGTTAGAAAATGATATAATCGAAGAGTCAAACAGTGAATGGTCCAGTCCAATTTTATTAGTACCTAAGAAAAGCAGCAAAGGTAATGAGAAAAAATGGCGTTTAGTTGTAGATTACAGAAAGTTGAACGAGGTTATTTGTGACGACAAATTTCCTCTACCAAATATTAATGAAATTTTAGATACCCTTACTGGAGCCATTTATTTTACTCATCTTGACCTTCACCAAGGTTATTATCAGGTAAGTTTAGAGCCTAATAGTCGTAAATTAACAGCTTTCACTACAAATACTGGTCAATACTGCATGAAACGTTTACCAATGGGCTTAAAGATCAGTCCTAATGCCTTTAGTCGTATGATGTCTGTAGCGATGTCTGGTTTAACTTACGATAAATGTCTAGTATATCAGGACGATCTCATTGTATTTGGAAGGAATCTATCTACCCATAACAAAAATTTAATAACTGTCATGGAGAGATTGAGAAAAGTAAATTTAAAACTAAATCCTCAGAAATGTGAATTTTTAAAGAAAGAAATTCTTTATTTAGGACATTTGGTCACAGAAAAAGGTGTTTTACCAGATCCAGAAAAAACAAAAGTATTACGAAATTATCCTACTCCCAAAAATGCAGATGAAGTAAAACGGTTTGTAGCATTTTGCAACTATTATCGTAAATTTATAAGAAATTTTTCAGATATAGCAATACCTTTGAATAGGTTAAGTAGGAAAAATGAACCATTTATTTGGTCCGATGAATATCAACACGCTTTTGAATTTTTAAGAAATGCTTTAATATCGTCACCGATTTTACAGTATCCCGATTTTTCCGAAAATCATGAATTTATTTAACAAACAGATGCTTCGGGTACTGCTATTGGTTCTGTATTATGTAATAAAGATCTTAGACCAGTTGCATATGCCAGCAGACCCTTGAATAAAGCAGAAAGAAACTATCCAACTATTCAAAAAGAACTTTTGGCAATAGTGTGGTCCGTTAAGTATTTTAGACCATACTTGTATGGAAACAAGTTCACCATAATGACAGATCACAAACCTTTAATATATCTTTTTGGTATGAAAGATCCATCAAGTAGATTACTTAAATTCCGATTAACTTTAGAAGAATATAAATTTAAAATAGTCTATGTGAAAGGAAGAGACAATGTTGTGGCAGATGCTTTATCGAGAGTTTGTATAACGTCTGATGAACTTAAAAGTATGAATGAACAAGTAATGGCTGTAATGACCAGAGCGCAAAAGAAAAAGCTGAATGAGTTAAGTAAGAGTAAGAATGACGATGAAAAGAAGGATCTTAATAAATCTACTAACAATTGGACTGATCAACCAAGAGTTGTGGATATATTAAGAAAGCCGTGTGATTCAGTAGAGATGTGTTTGATTGAAGGCAACAAATTAAAACGATTTAGAGATAATGGCATGATAACTGAAGAATTTGAATGTTTTACATTTATAGAGCGTAAAAAGACACTATACATAAATCTTGATTTCAAGGCGCATTTCTCGCGAGCCGAATTTGTGCAGAAATTAAGATATTTCTGCGAAAAGATACGTATCAATGAAGTGTGTATAATTAAAAATAACGATAATATAGAATTTATCAAAAGTGTTTGTAATGAAATAACAACACTTAGTAATTGGTCCGGACCGCGAGTATGCATATTACGAGGCGTTAAAAGAATAGATGACGACAGCGAAAAGACACTTATTATGAATGACTTTCATTTACTGCCATCCAGTGGTCATGCTGGAGTGCGCAGAATGATAAATACAATCAAAAGTCGATACTATTGGCCAAGTATCGACAAGGATGTCCAGGAATTTGTTAAAAAGTGTACAAAATGTCAAAAACATAAATATTTTCGAAACATAAAAGAACCGATGGAAATTACCACAACAGCTTCCTCGGCTTTTGAAAAGATATTTTTAGATGTAGTGGGCCCTTTAGATAGAGACAAAAATGGTAATTGTTATATATTGACTATGCAATGCGAATTAACAAAATTTGTACAAGCTATTCCTTTGCAAAACAAAGAAACAGTGTCCATTGCAGATGCATTTGTTAGAGAGTTCATATTAAGATTTGGTATTCCGGCGACAATAGCTACGGATCGTGGAACAGAATTTATTTCTGCAACCATGGAACAGGTTTGTAAAATAGTTAGTATTGAAAAATTATCTTCTACAGCCTATCACCATCAGTCAATAGGAGCTCTTGAAAATGCTCACAAAACTTTGGGTGCATTTTTAAGGATCCAGTGTGACAATCATACGGATACATGGAGCTATTGGTTACCATTTTGGTGCTTCAGTTTTAACAACACAGTCCATTCAGAAACAAATTACACACCATATGAACTTGTCTTTGGAAAACTTTGTAATATACCTGATACCATAAGCAATACTGTAGAACCATTGTATAATATAGATAATTATCCATTACAGTTAAAATACAGGTTACAATTAGCTCATGAAGATGCAAAGAAAAATTTGTTGGTTAATAAACATAAACGGAAAGAAATATATGATAAGTTAGTCAATTCTGCAAAATATGAGAAAGATGATTTGGTTTTAGTAAAAAATGAAGCACGTAGTAAATTAGATGCAATATTTAAAGGTCCCTATAAAGTTATGGAAGATTTAGGTTGTAACGTAAAAATAAATAAAAATAATAAAATTGAATTAGTACATAAGAATAGAACTAGGCCTTTTTGTCAATAGATTCGAATGTAAGATTTTTTTTAGATAACATTGCAATGTATAGTGATAAGGGTAAAAACATTTTATTTGTTATAAGTAACTTTAGTAATAGTTATGTAAAACAAAAAAAAAAAAAGAAAGTTGGTAAGAACCATTCTTTTTTTTTTTCCTATGTCCCCGGGAGGTGAAGTGTAAGAATAATATGTATGCTCCTTTAGTTTAGTAAGTAAGTATGCTTCTTTATAACTGTATGTATGCTGAGTATGCACTATACCTTATATGCATTATTTTACATTATTACCAGGGCATTCATTAAATAGTACGTAACCGATGTGGTCGTTTCCTTGAATAACACCCATTAGGAACCCCAACATTACACTGTCTTGAGTCCCGCAACGACAAAAACACCGAAAGACTACAGACAGAACAAAGCTAGGCCAATAGGCAGAAAGGGACATTTACAACTGGGGTAAGCCCAGTTACCAAACACCACGGATTAAAACACTAGGTACACATCATAACGATTAAACTCATCGGAATCCCACGAAGGATTTATCAAGCTATTAGAAACGAGGGCATCGCGATTACCTACCCGAAGTTCATTTGACCAAAAGTCATTCAGCCCAATGAAAATATCAAGAGCAACTGAAAATTGCATTAAAAGTTAAAATAAATTAATAAAATTATTAATAATTATTAATATAAATTTATGAATGCGAAACGAAAAATTAATAAATGAGCTGTCAATTTGACAATTCAATCCTGCGCGTGCGGCAGCAATTCCGCATTACGACGCTCATTCCGACACTTCACATATCCGCACTAATTTAATTCGGAAAATCTCAACGGTCGTCCCCAAGCCATATCAATAACATTATCAAAAAGCGATCTGTTACACTCATTAGTAGCCGAGCAGTGGAACAAAATGGTGTATTTAAAACTGCATTCCGGCCAAACGGCACGAAACGATAATTATTGGTAATTAGACCCCGCGCGGTTAGTGGCTGCTATTGGTTTATATTTAGTGCTATTTTCAACGATCCACCTTGCATCAGGGTGGGTCAGCTAAGTAGCCGGGTAATGGCCACGATCCTCCCGCGGAGGGATGGGTGGAAAGAAGTGAATGGGTTCGGCGGACATTGTGAATAGACTATTGCAGAGACAGGCTGGCTTCTCAGGAGTAAAAAAAAGTTTGGTTTAGTATCGTAGTAGTTATAGTTTGTTTTTCTGTATATGTTTTATGTGTACAATGAAGAATAATAATATATGTAGGTAAGTATTTCATTGCAATACGATACCTTTATATTATTCTTGATACTTCCACTGTAATAAAAATTTCTGGGAGTCATTAGGCAGGATATTGGCAGTAAACCTCTATATCATCCTTTTTATATTTTTGGACATTACTGTTTTTTTTTAATATGAAATATAATTTGATTTGGTTTTAGTAGTACTGACTAACATAGTTTTAAGACCTTTATTACTAACAACTATGGACATTGTTAGTCTGAAAATTAATTAATTTAATTTGTTTTATATATAATTGCAATTGAATGATTTAGATTTATCATAACATCTATTAACATGCTCTAAAATGAAACAAATTCACAAACATTTTTTTAATAATTAAATTAAACCGACAAAATATCACTTCAGCATGACGATATTAACACAATAGTGATACATAACAATTCAAACATTAACACAAGTTTATTGTAGTGATTTCCGTACAGCCGGCTCGCCATTTTACATCGCGACCAAACGCGATATACGACGGAATTAAAAATACATAAACATGTTCGCATTTTACGATAATTACGGTGCACTATGCATTGGTAGGGTTATAATGGTGCAAATAAATACGTTCGATTGTTTTAATCGGTACGGCTACTGTTTGTTGAACGATTGTAATTTTGCCGAATTAAGTTGCATTCGGTAGATATACTGGGATCGGTTGTGGCGGGGATTCTTTTGTGTGTGGGTAGAAATACCTGTATTTTTTCCTAAACGTGGGATGAGGTTGTAAGGCTGGATTCTTCTCACTTCACATTTATTGGTAGCACTGAATCACATAGGTTTCTTAAGGATGATGGCAGGTCCTCACCGGACACGGAAGTTTCGGGAGGTTCCTGTGCAGGATAAGGCGGAGGGAAACGCCTGGGTTTTCCCACTGTGAGGTTCGCCCAGAGAACACGGTGGAGCATATGGTGGAGATCTGCCCCGCTTGGGCGGCACGCCACCGTGTCCTCGTGGAGGCGATCGGCGGCAGTGACATCTGGCGCCTGGTCCTGGTCCAGGCCATGGTATGAAGCGAGAGGGAAGGGAAGCAGTTTCCTTCTTCTGAGAAGCAGTAATGCTCACGAAGGAGCAGGCGGAATGGGTGAGGGAGGCTCAACAACAGAGTCGCCCTTACGTCCTCAGCAGCAGCCGCCGCAAGAGGCGCCTTGGCGTAAGACGTCGCGAGACGATCTCCGGCCACCGTAGATCCGGGCCTGCGGGCGGCAAGTACCTAGTGAGTAGCTCGCCGTCTGATCAGCACCAGGCCCGAGAGTCGACGGCACGTAGTGTTCCACGCGCGCCTCAAAAAGATGTCAGCAATAATGACGGGGTCCGTCATTGCCAATGCATGGTCGCGGATAAATTCGAAATAGAGTTACCGCGCACCTGGGACTCAGGCAAGGAAGGAATAGGGGTGGGTTTTAGTCAGTAAAATTCTGTCACGCCCTCCCGCGAAAAGAAAGAGTATTTTTAAATGTCTGATTTTGTCCACGTCTGTCGTAGCGAAAAGTTTCGCCAGTCAGCAAGGTTGTTAGCGACACTGTCTACCTAGGGCATGTCGGAAGTGGTTGAGGTTCTTTTAATGAACTCAAGCCGTATCTACAGCGTGTAACGGGAACTGGAACAACACCCTGTATTGTAATGTAACAGTTTACCATTTGAATCTGTAATTCAAAATCTAATAATTATTTGCTTGCTGAGTGTGTTCCAGAAAAGGTAACATTTTAGACTGATCGATGAGTTTGATGAGTGTTCATAGGATTCTGAACATTTATAATTAGTGCTAAAAACTTAGTACTGCATGAACACAAATAATAATTATCTTCAGACTGTAATCGATGAAAGAACCAGACGTGATACGCATAAGCTTTTAATCATAAAGGAAATAAATGCCAAACAGTTTGCCATCCAAAGCAAAACAATCATAAATACTTAATATCTGATGACGTCACGATGCAAAACAACACGTCCCAACACGCACTAAATCCTACATCGTATAACCCTAGAATGACGCGAGGCAATAAAATGACCAACCCTACTGCCGTCCAATACTGGGACTATAAACAAGAAATAACTATAGTAATTCAAACGGGGATGCTTTTGGGGTTGCCTGCTTTGGAATATTTTTACTTCCAATTTTAGAGAAAACATATTTCAACTTTTGAATATTTGAATACTAGCGACTTACCCAGCTTCGCCCGGGTATAAAATACACCTAAACCTATCTCATGAATCATTGTGTCTATTGGTGAAAACTGCATGAAAATCAGTTTAGAAGTTTTTGAGTTTATCGCGAACAGATAGACTGACGCGGCGGGGGACTTGTTTTATATGTAGTGATGATTGTTTTGCACTATAAATAGTTATTACAATCTGCATTGTTCTACACATTGTTGTTTTTATCTAAGAAAAATTTAAGTTAATATTTCAAAAACAAATAAATCCCAGATACAATGTAAGTAGCTACTTACTAGGTATCTTAAGTCAAAAACCTGAATAATTAATAGCAATTTTATGTTATACAAGAAATTGCATATCTTTTTTCACACAGGCGCATCTTATACACAAAAAACTGTGAGTTGTAGGACTGCACGTCAGGAGTGTAAACTCCTAAATACATACATACAGATGACGTGTGGTTAACACACACATCTGCAAATATTCGCGTGACAGTGAGCGAGTTCAGTGCTTTTCCCTATCCCAAAAGTGCCAGACGTGTCTAAAGAAGTTTTTTCTTCAAAAACAATAAAATTTCGACAAAACTGAATAAAATATCTAATTCCCGAAATAAGGAAAAATATTTGGGCCGGTAACTAGCAACCCTGCCGGTGGCTGGGTCGCTTCGATACCGGTCAATGTCCATCAGTCGCCAGTCGTAAACTAGGGTTAAGTCTGCGGATTTGTCCCCATCACGATCATATATTTGTGTATTGATATGGCTTGATATTGGATTAGGATTTATAACTCGGTCTCTTGTATTGCGTTGGCGCTTGAGGGTTAGTTTTTCATTAACTTCAAAAAAGGAGGAGGTTCTCAATTCAGTTGTACATTTTTTATACACCGTTGTATATTCTTTTCTGTTTGTTACATCAAAACTCCGTCATTTAGAAACCGATTTATATTTTTTTTTATATGAAAGGATTTATGCTTTCAGATTGGTCGCATTTTTATCAAAATCTAGTTCTGATGATGAAAAGACAACCGACTACCAAATAAAAATTACCAAAAGCGCAAAATAACCTTAATTTCGGAAGCCGGTGTTTAATAATGAAGACACAAAACGAGAAACACAGACTTCCAAAATTAAAGTTGTAATAAACGCGTTGTAATAGCACTCCATAATAAACGTCCTTAACAATAGAGGACTTCCCTTTTTGATTTTTAACCGACTTCAAAAAAAGGAGGAGGTTCTCAATTCGACTGTATTTATTTAAAATGTGTTTTACATAACTTTTTACTAGGTAAACCGATTTTAATATTTTTCTTCACATGTGGTCCCATTTAAATTTGTTGAATATCTGATGAAGAACTTCGGAGATACACAATAAAACTCTTCTATAAATGATAGCAAAACCTTCCACAATTGCTGCAATAGCATGACTGTATATTGTTTTCACCACTTCACGCCATTACATCACGCTGATACGCTCTGAAGGGGTATACAGATTTGTACAGTTCATCCTGATACAGCCTAATTTCACCAACTATGTTCAAATTCCCTATTTTTGGGGCTATCAATTCGGGCATATCTTTACTATTAATTTAGTTTTAGAATAGGGTACAGCAACTAAAAAGTGAAAAATAAAAAACTTTTTACAAAAAAAATACAACCGACTTCCATACATAATACTAAACAATGCAAAATAACTTTAATTTTGGAAGTCGGTGTCAAATAACGAAGAAACAAAACTGGAAACACCCACTTCCGAAATTAAAGTTATTTTGCATTTTTTAGTATTATTTATGGAAGTCGGTTGTATTTTTTTTGTAAAAAGTTTTTTTGTTAAAAAAAAAGATTTCGTCTTAAATATTTTCCTAATCCCGTGCTACGGTCAATCCGTAGCACCCGAGCCACCCGTAGCTTCTCATTCGTAGCCGCGTAGGCGCGTAGCAACGTAGCTCATTTAAATAAGTATGCAAAATCGTAAAGTTTAATTTCCTCACTTGATAATAACAAGAAAACACGACAAATTAACATTACTAAGAGACAAAGAATGCTGGAGTTTGATACTACGTTCAAATCAAGCAAGCATACACATTAAATATAATAGCTTAGGTCTGCGCCTTCGGATGACGACGAGAGTTTAGTGTGGATAATACGATACAAGTTTGTTTTTAAGGAATTTTTTAAATGGTGTTTTCAAAACGGGATTTGTTTTATATTACTTTAAAGTTGTATTATGGTTATGGTGCGTGTATTATTCACTTACAGTCCACAAAATATAGTTTTTCAAAACGTTTACCATAATAGCACAGAATAGATTTATAAATAGAATAATACAATATTGTACACCAAAAAAAAAAAAATTGTATAAACGAACTCTCAAAACTCCAAACTCGATTAACGTAGAGTGTTAGATAGAATTCGTTGATAGTGGAATAACGATCGAATTTCAAAGTTTTGTATCGTCGTGTAGGTAATGTGCAATAATTCTAAGATAGTCTGTATTGTATGATAAAAATATTTGAGACGAATACCTTTATTTTTTTTTTCATTTAAAATCTGCCTTAAGGAGATTACCTGGTCAGATTGTAAATGAGGAGTTATTCATTGGATATCTCTTGACAGATGTAAGAGAGAAGCAGACTATGAAACCAAATAATAGCATTATTTACTAAATTCAAACATTTTTTTACTTTAAATACTACTTTAAAAAAAAAATTAAACCACGTTTTAAAACTCAGCCACATCCACGCTAATCCAACACAGTCTGCCACAGCGCAGCGTACCAACAAATTCTTGGCTCATTTGTTTTTTATTCATCCACAGCCCAGTGTAATCGAAAGTATAAATTCGCTTTAACTGCTAGCAGGCCTGCCGACCGATAACACACCCCTTGTTAACTGCGTAATAAGAAAAATAAACTTATATTTGTGGCGCCTTATGGAATATCAAAGTTTAAACTGAGATAGTGGGATGCTGTGGCGAGAGTTGGCGAGAGACGGAAGCGAATATGAAAACGGAGGCTGACTATAGAAATGAAAAATGGAGTCAATGTTGGTGAGGTATGGATTTGGATGGGTGACCGTTGCAGTTTACATTGTAAATGTGCAAGTCTGGATTCAGATGTGTTACCATTAATACTTAGTTCTGTCTTGTTTTAAAAGTGTTTTGTCAAAATTCTTTTAATAATTTTAATAATGATGTGGACAATAAGTTGCTCGTGATGTTTGAAAATGGTAAAGGTGTCCTTGAGCCGTATTCAAAGCTATGTTTTCACAAATAAAGAAGACAAGAAAACAGCCAGATATATTATCAGTACCTTTAAACTCACGCGTATATATTATAGTCCTCTAGAAATTTCAGACTACCCACACTCACTAAACCATTCTTAAATCCAGCTTAAAAAATCCTCAACTAATATTTCTCGCACTTTCCCTGATTTAATAAGCAAGGACCTCGGAATAGGGCGGTAATAGGGTATACTTTACTTGGCCAACTAAAAACAACAGTCATTGGGTATTTCCACCTTACGCTGAGAAAAGCCTCTTAAAACAGGAAGAAAGTTAAAAAATAATTAATGCTTTCGTAAATATTCATACCTTGGACGGAGTTTAGAGTTAACCCTCCATGTTGGAAATATAGTGGGGAACCTTTTGGAGCGGGGACGGTGATCTGTTACCTTTTGTTGCAATATTATAAGAATGTAGCAATGTATTGATAAAAACAAAAAAAAAGTCGAAATAAAAAATATTTTATAGTTATTTTGCACTTTTTTTGGAAGTCGGTTCTATTTTTTTGTATAACAGTTTTTTATTTATCACTTTTTAGTTGTGGTTCCCCATTAAACTGTGTTAACAATTCATAGGTATACGGTCGCAGCAATCGCGGTTGATTTGCTGTAAATTTTTGAAGTTTCGTTGTCTGTCTCCGAAACCCATCATCAGATCTATCATCATTCTCCTGCCCTTATCCCATCATCATCAGATCTATATGAAATTTAAATAGGACCATTTCGGAACAAACCCCTTTCCATCAAAAAATAATTTAGCAAATCCGGCAATATATGGCGGAGTTATGCCCGAACATACATAATATATATATTATATCAACATCCGAATTGATAACCTCCTTCTTTTTGAAGTTGGTTAATTACATATTAGTTGAGATACGGAAATTCATATCGTGTTTCTTACAGTACCTATAAACTAGGATACGGTAATTTGTGTCCCATTACCATCATCTTTATCATATCAGTCGAAAGTCATCCATTGCTGGACATAAGCGGAGGCCTTAGACCAACTTGGGGATCAATGGGGGTCAATGTGAATACACTTGGCGGAGCTCAAGTGTCGCCACATTTACCATCTGTTCTGAGAGCGATATATACCTTGCTCACTGCCTTTCAGTTTGGCGATTATGTAGGTAACCTTAGTTTTACTGTGGATAATGATATCATCATTCTTGATTCAACCACGCTTCTTTTCTTTTTTACTTGATTCGAGTTTAATCAAGCAAAAAGAAAAAGAAATTTCGAAAGCATCGTGTACCATATAATAAAAATTATAATGCTCCAGATCGAATTTTATTCACGGTAGCCAATCTCAACGTAGATTAGACAAGTACGCTGGAGATTTATAGTGCACAAGCGCTTGCGCAGACACTGGTGCAGTCTCTGTTTCTTTACTCTCATAGTCCGATGGGACGACATTCCGACAAGGCCGGGGAGAGATCAGGCGCAAGACCAACGTCTTTACGTGCTCTCAGAGACACAGGTTTGTCACACCATGGAAAAATTCAATAGCACTTTTTGCCCGACCCGGGACTCGAAGCCAGGACCTCACGCTCAGCAGTCCCGCTTACGACAACGAGACCAACGAGGCATGTGAGTGTGTGTCTCATACAGGATAGCAATGATGACTTTTTTTACTCAAAACTACTGACTAAGGATAGGTAGCCTCTAAGTGAAAAATATCCCATATGATGTTTTAGTTTTGAGAACTAGAAAACATTATTAAGATTTATGGCTATGAATGAATCTCCCAAGACTCTACTTTTTTTTTGAAGTGAAAAGAAGAAAGAAAGAAAAATTATTTATTTTGCACAGATTACAAAACGCACATTAATTTTCAAAAGCCCAGTATCCAAGCTAAAATAAAATAAAACTAAACTAATTAACTAATGCCTAGTGATACCTATCGTTTCTGGTGCGGTGCACCACTACGCGCCATAGACGAAACGTAGGTCTATGACGCCTCGATCAATGACAATGACATTAGATCACTACAGATACAAACGTAAAGCCAAGGAATAAAACATAAATGAAACTGTGTGTCGTATCCGTACAAAAATGGTCATTGCTCAGCGAAAATACTGTGGCTTTTTTTTTGGACTTTCGGTCCGTCCGAAACGGACCGAAAGTCAACAGCGCTGGTATTCTGCAAAGACCAAGAGTGACATGTTGACGCTACGGCATGGTGTTTCGCTGCGAGATTTAGGAAACAGCATTAGTGAAAACTTCTTTAGGCGCGTTGGACATTTTTGATATGAGAAAAAACAATTGAACTCTGGACCGACACCGACACCGACACCAACACCGACACTGACACCGACATCGCGAAGCTGATTGAAGTAAAAACTTCTTTAGGCGCGTTGGGCTATTGGCACTCCCTCCACTCCATTTTTTTTCTTTTATTTAGGACAAGCTCGCCGCACTATACCCAAACCACTGTAACTAAGCCAGAATCAACAGTGGCGACCACCAGAAAAAACGCCGAGGCAATGAAGCTCGACGAGTCCTGGAGAAACGATAAAACTGTGTTGGGTCTCGCAACGAAATTAATCAGAAAAAACAGCGAAGGAGTAAGAAAAACATAATTTCCACTTTAAGACTTACGAGAAATATTTTGGCAACAGCGCGGCTGTCTACAAAATATGAGCCTGTATGTTTACAAAAGTGAAGGGTTCGTCGAAACGACTCCGATTTAATTTAAGTCCAGCGCCGTTATCGTCGGTACCCCATTGTTTTTCTTTCTTGAAATTTTACGGTCAATTTGACGTGATTCCTTTTTTTTACGATTAATTTGAATTTAATTAGTTTTGAGCATTGTTGTCGAGTTACAGCGGTTGTGAGCCAGCGTTTATTGCAGGGTTGTAGTTGTGTGTGTTTTTAATTTATTGTGTTATGTATTTTTGTGTTTAGTTTGTTATAAAATTATTTATTTGGCTTTTCACGGATGTGACGGTAGTTTTTTTTTTAAATTTTTGTTAGGCTTGCGTTGGATCACTATCTCACCTGATGGTAAGCGATGATGTGGTCGAAGATGAAGCACGTTTGCCTAGAAGACTCTTGACATACAGACCCCCAGGTTGTAGCTATCAGGAAACACAGGCTAAGACAGGGAATTCCACTCCTTAGCTGTACGCACAATGAATGTGTTCCTAAAACGTTTTGTGTGTGTGGGTGGAGATGTCTACCATGTTTTTGACAAATGTAGAAAAAAAAAATCCGTGGAAAAACAGGTCCAGTTCTGGCCAATATTTAATCAAAACAGTTTGGTGACTATTAATGAGTGAGCAACTTTTATATGAATACTTTCTAGGTCCTTTGAAAAATTACTTCAAAAAATTTATTAAATCGATTATGTGGTTTTATTTAAACCAGACACCTAGAACCTAGTGTAAAGTATTTTGAAATCATTGTATCTATACAAGACGTAAACTGTTTCATTACGCAATTACTATCCCCGCTCAAAAAAGCAATAAAGAACCCTACATAATTACACCCGATAACGCACCTCCCAGCCATCCATCCACCACAGTAAGATCGACAAATCCTGACGCACTGCAACTCCGCACAAAAAAAGATCTTCTCACATATACATCTTTAGATATTGGAGCCTGTTGACATATTTACGAGCTTCTCGACTATTAAGTGGTGATTTAGTGAGGGCATATCGGGATGTATACGTTTTTATCGCGCGCAATATATCCACTTGGCTTCTGGCTCTATTATGTGAACCATTGTGAGAGAGCTTGAAGATTTCCACCCGCAGTTTTCCCTGTTGGGATTTTTTTAAATGTTGGTTTGGGTTTTTGGGTTTTGATCGAGCTTGTATGTGAATGTACAGAAATATGTGAATGCAGAGGTACTTGATGTGAATGCAGAGGTACTTGTATCTCAGCTAAATGTAGAAGTAAATGAAACTCACTTGCTGAAAAGTCTTGCAAGATCTTCTTTTGAAAGGTTAACAATTTTAATTTTAAATGTTCACTCAATCTTTATATCACCTATCATCATCATCATCAGCCTTTTAATGTCCCCACTGCTGAGGCACAGGACTCCTCTTTGTGAGAGGGTTGTGTGTGTTTATGTCACCTATAACCAATACTTTTTCTTTGTCGTGACGCTCTTGTCCAAGTGGTCCTGATCATCAAGTGACTTCTGCAGACGCACGCATTCAAGTTTCCTCAATTTACTTATGGTGTTTGATTTAAATAATTGTAAATATATTTAAAAAAATGGCCACGTGCATGTCGGACTACGCACATTTTAGGGTTCCGTTTTTTAAA
This sequence comes from Polia nebulosa, assembly GCA_951329385.1. Taxonomy (NCBI): domain Eukaryota; kingdom Metazoa; phylum Arthropoda; class Insecta; order Lepidoptera; family Noctuidae; genus Polia; species Polia nebulosa. The sequence continues at coordinate 31,645,443 of OX589597.1, forward strand.
TATTTATATGGCTTTGGGTTAACAAATTGCTTATACTGTGAAAATTTGAAGACTGTAGCTTTAACACAGACAGACAGACCAACAGACGGATAGATGGACACGTGAGTGACAGCAATAGGGCTCCGTTTGGACCCCTCGGGTATGTAACCCTAAAAATAAGCTGCCCCATAAATTAACGTTTGCATACGTTGAAGAAATGTAAGTACTAAACAGCTGTTTTTTCGCGTTTTCTGGTTTAGTTCCATAGTAAAAGTTGTTCATAATGATGATTATTGCCAGTCTGTTCATTTATTATCATTCCGTTTATTTATCATATTTACATATGTTATACATTTTTAAATATTTCCTATCCAAGCTACTGGTGGTTAGGGTTCCAGAGACAGGAACCTCCTCACAATGCGAGACGTATCGAGGAGTACTGTCTTCTGTATTAGGCTCTTGATCCAACCACGCAACGACAGCTTCGACAGGTGGTCGTCGAGGCTTTTGGCTATCAGGCCGTTGGCGGTATCGACTATCGGCACAATGACAGCTGAGTCCACATTCCACATATCGTCAACCTCGTGTACCAAGTCAAGATATTTGATTTGCTTGTCTTTCTCAGCTTTTTAATAGTATTATTATTTATTGTACACATAAAACATATAAATAAAACACAAATTGACAGGTTTTCTGACAGTAAACCTCAGAATGAAAAAAATAACCGACTTCCATAAAAAAATACACTAAAAATTAATAAATAACTTTAATTTCGGCAGTCCGTGTTTGTATTTTACTTCTTCGTTATTTGACACCGACTTCCGAAATTAAAGTTATTTATAAATTTTTAGTGTATTTTTTTTATGGAAGTCGGTTGTTTTTATTTTTGTAAAATAGTTTTTTATTTTTCACTTTTTAGTTGTTGTACCTCAGATCTAAAAACCCCAATATAATGGAACGTGGAATTTAAACATTTGGAGAACACCAACACGTCATCGAGGTACACGTATTTTCCGTTTTTGTTCAGTTTCTCAAAAAGCGCTGAAGCAATTTCGATAAAATTTATATGGGACCACCTCGGGAGTATATTCTTTCAGATAAAAAAAGAGATTGAGAACCTCCTCCTTTTTTGAAGTCGGTTAAAAATACATTTGCATGCAGGTAAAGTGCACAACATCATCATCATCATTCATCATCATTCTCCTGCCCTTATCCCAATTTATTTGGGGTCGGCGCAACATGTCTTTTTCTTCCATACTCCTCTATTAGTCGTCATCTCTGTAGTCACCCCCTTTTTACCCATATCCTCTTTCACACAGTCCAACCATCGTTTCTTTGGCCTTCCCCTACTCTTATAGCCATCCACATCCATACACAAGACTTTCCTCACTTTTTAACAAAATCTTAAAATGTAATATGTTACTTAAATAAACTAAACTAATATTTGATACACAAACATAATACATATCCATAATATAAACACCACCTTCCTCGCCGCACGCCGTACGTCTCCACCTTGTCTACGATTAAACTTTATTTATTTGCAAATATGTCTTACTTTCTAATAACCTGTTGTAATATACCATCTCAGTACCAGTCGGTATTTCTTGCTGAAACTATTATAATTTTACCTTGAAAATAGTCAAAACAGTTGTCCCTTTCTCGGCTCTTAACCCTCAAAAGCGACGGTAGGCTGACTTGTAGCCTACAAGTTAACAGTAACAAGTTAATTCTTCAGCTTAATCTTAGATATTCGCTGATGAGGTAATCATGGGTATTGCTGTAATGCTAGGACACCGCAAAATGGTTACATGATTGTGAGTTAGCGTAACTGGATAAGTTATAGTGTCGAACGCTCTTGATTGTTCTTGAGCTATGAGGATATTTTTTACCTACTTGTGTGTTTTCAAATCCACAGTTAACTATTTCTTCGTTTTTTATCCTTCTTTTGTCTATTTTTGAGGTATATACTTTCTGACAATCTCTTTAGGATTGATCCTCGCCTGCATAGGTTTTGAATCCAACATCTGCTTCAAAATCTACTTACCATCATCGCGTGTGATGTCAATATATACATATATTCATATTCGAAGCGTTTGTTCAGTTTAAGCACTTTACTCTTTACTCGTTGTCTCTCATTTTCATCTTGTTGGAGGCCTTTCAACGCCGCGTCTTCCGGTACGCAATCACCACTCCAGAATCTTTCGGCTCCATCGACCGTCCGTTCTGCGAGCCAAGTGCCCAGCCCACAGCCACTTCAGTTTGGTGATTCCTCGGGCTGTGTCGGTAACCTTGGTTCTCTTGCGGATCTTATCATTCCTGATTCAATCACGCAAGGAAACTCCAAGCACAGCCCTCTCCATTGCCCTTTGGGTGAATTAAGCCACCCAAACCATTAATTAATGTAATAGTGAAAACTATTTTTTTTTATCACTGTTAGGCTCGCGTTTGATCATTATAAAAATGCTTTTATTCACCTGGTCTTGCTTATTGTGTTCATTGCGCATTCTTTGTTCTACATCATCTTCACTAACGATTTTCTCGTAACACTCTTCCACCATCACTACTTCTTCTCTTCTACATTCTATCTTCAATCATTATCATCACCAGTTCCAGCTTTCTCCACATCCTTGTAACTATTTACAACATCGGCCGTCGGTAGGCCGTCGCCGCGTGTTCAGTTAATGCCTTAATCTTAAGGTGGACGCCGACCGAGAGAGCAGTGTGGATGTACCCCTCATTTACGTGACAGAGGTTGAACCCTTGAAAATCAAAATGGTGTGTTTTGTGATGTGTGAGATGCAACAATAATAAGATATATCTTAAAATTTTATAAAAATGTCATTTTAGAAGAAGTTCCCGTCAGGATATCCCCTTATAAAAGTGTTTAATATTTGCTCATATTCTGTTTCATCTCTACTTCTGTTTCACTTTAATTACGCCGTTTTTTGCGAGTACCATAATCAATTGGTATACGAAAATTCCTGTTACAAATTAAATTACTTAGTGTTGAATAGTTTCCATATTTTTATTTACAATATACAATATTTTTAGTTATTTACTTTAAATAAATACTTTAGCATCTGCTAAAAGTATTTTTACTTATACTTGTACATTAGATTAGCCAAAAGATTTATTCCTCACTTTCTACATCCACACCTTAAAACCCTGTCACATCCTCCATCTCCCAACAGCAGCACTGTCACCTCTTAGGTGTCTCCCCAGCCATAACTCTTCGCGAAGGTACGTCCCCGCCGTCTTCGTGTTGAGGAATTATTATTATGCGAATAAATACTCCGAATGTCACTAGTAAATGTCTCCCCTCTGCCCGGGTAATCCGAGGGGCGATGGGGGCTAGTGTTGCCAGTTGTGAGGTGGAAAGTCGGATTTTTTAATGTTCAATGGGATGAAAGGAGTGTACTGAGAGGTTAAAGAAAAAAAATACTTTCTCTTGTTTTATTATCTGTAAAGTCAATTCAAAGTGTTAACATTTAACAACTTAATTATATTTTAGCACCCACACACTTTGCGTGTTTTTTAGTATTTAAATTAAAATTATACTACCGCAGCTGGAAAGAGTAAGTAATAAATTAATTGATTAGAGTTATTTGTTGATAAACAACACGTAAAGCCATAATTATTAACTTCTAAAATAATATGCCGACTGGGATAACTTTCTTTCGGTAGTATGGCTTCAATTTTACAGCTAAAACACTAGAAAGTGGTGACGGGCGGGCGTTTTTGTGGGACTATCTTTATGGAGGTCTTTGACGTTGAAAAAGTGCTGACTCTCAGCCTAGTTTAAATAAATTACTTATTGCTTTCACTCACGTGGCTGTCTGTCCGTCTGTCTGTATGTCCGTCGTCTGTCACAAAATTTTCTTCCGAAGAATTTTTAACTTCCCATTGACCTATGAACTTGAAATTTGGTGATAATGTTTATTATTACGTATATTTTACTAACAAATACCAATATAGTGATAAATCTGATTTTTTCTTTGAAATTCTCTCATTTGGTACACGGAACCCTAAATGTACGAAGTCCGACACACACTTGGCCAGGTTTTTGTTTAATTTGAGTACTTCTAAGAATATACACAGTAACGTGAGAATAGTAAATAAAAATTATATTTTATGCATCATCAGGTTTCGGCTGGGTCTGTGACTTTGCAGTAGCGGTGTCAACAACTGTTATTGTGTTGTATCTATTATTTGGTTGTTGTATTGTTTTATTAACATAATTTGTAAGTAAACATTTACTAACACTACCAGTCTCGATACTTGCAATAATAAAAAGAAAAGTATTGTTATCATTTTCTAGAAAATCGGGACCGTCCCACCTAATCGAGACATAGTATGTCACCGCGCGGCCCGGCCTCTAGACAAATGCCGTTCGATCCGCCGAAATGTTCCTGTAATAGTTTTAAAGTGAAGCCAATTTCTTGACGTTGTCACCTCCAAGATTTTCTTGATCTTGATGACCGTCATATTTGTCAATTTAAGGGTAGGTTTCATCTTAATACGAATCGAAAGTATGAGTTAAGGCTGGTTTGTGTATTGAGAATTTGGTGTTAAAGTTAACTTTTAGGACTATCTATACCTCATTAAGACGCCAGCAGTGGTGACTCGGCCAGTCGCGCTGCCAGCAAAATATAAAAATTTTGCGTAACCAAGCGGACACCAGGTGAGGTATCCTCCATAGAGCTGTATACTTATAATGGAGAAGCGTTTGGTTGCGCCACCACGTGTATCACGTGTATCATATGTGTATCGTGTGTCCACGTATAGTCAGGTTTCCAGGCCCTAATGCCAAAGTTTGACGAGTCTTCGGGTTAAAAAAGCGTTTGACAAATATAGTCACTTTCAAATTCTTCTATATGACACATGACTTCAAAAATGCTGACACTAAAGTAAAAAACATGTCGTAAAATCATATGTTGTATACTGTGATTGGTTTACAATAATGAGAACAAATCAAGAAAATTCATTAATTATAAAATTTGAAAATAGTTTAAATTCACAAACTTCCAGAACAGAAAAAAATCCAAGTAAGATTAGGTACCCAGGCTAGAAATTAGAAACCCTATTGTTACTTTTATTGCGGTTGTCAAAAAAAAAGGTTTGTTTTCTTTAGACCATAGACTGATTCTATAAACCTTTTTGCCATAGCCCCTTGCCACGTTTTATGTCACTCATAAAAGAGGGGATGAGAAAGCTTATGGCGCGATAAGCGTTATATTTTGAAATGAAGAGAAACCGAATTAAATGATATAACGTTCTAGCTTTTATTTTCCTATTGTAAAACATCTGTTTTCGTAAAACCATTTTGGTCCAAACAACTCTAGAATAACTCTCATTTTCAGTTTGATCTTTTACAGTTGACTATTAATGTAATATATTAATAATAAAAATAAAATAATATGTTAATCTTTCGAAAGGTAAACTTCTAATTTATTTGTACATTGTTTGTTTCCTATATGCTACATATGCATTGCTTATTTCCTATATTTTATGCAGGAGCTCTTGGCTAAAGTAATAATAGCCGCACGGGTCGATCCATAAGGTTAAGCTTTGCTTGCCGGAGTTGGTCCATGGATGGGTGACCATCTTTACGTACCTCAGAAAACAGACTCCACCGTGCCTCAGAAAGCACGTTAAGCCGTTGGCCCGGCTGTTAATCGTGGATCTTTGACAGTCGTTACGAGTCGTCAGAAGCCCGAAAGTCTGACAACCAGTCTTACCAAGGGGTAACGTTCCCAGTAACTGGGTTGTGGAGGTCAGATAGGCAGTCGCTCCATGTAAAATACTGGTATTCAGCTGCTTTCGATTAGACTGGAAGCCGACCCCAAGATAGTTAAGCTGCCTAACCTTTTCTACCCCAAGGTAGAAAAGGCTAATCAGATTTTTGTTTCGTGTATTCTTGAGTACAGATGAGAAAACCCAGCCAAGTGCGAGTGGACTCGCGCGCAGAGGGACTTCCGAACGACTCACATATTTTTTAAATGGACTATAAAAATCTTTTTAAGACAAACTGAAAACTTAGATACATATAAGCGTACAACTATAATATTTTAGGCTTATCCTTGAAACAGTGTAAGAGACGTTCACGTCTCAAGCTTTAAAAAAAATTGTCTTAATACGATTTTGCTTTTAATTTATTTATTTTATACGTTTTAACATTAATTAATTTTTTCTATTTGTATGCTCTGGAACTCTCTCCCAGCGTCAACAAGGGTGAAAATGCGTCTTCTGTGCTCGCTCGTTCCATCGTAGGTATACCTCATCCATTCCTGACTTTGGTAAAAAAGTGAGTATATAATAAAATAAAGAAATAAAATAAGTTTCACTAGTAGGTTTTCCATAAAAATCTAATTCATCCCTTATCTACTATTTCAGTAACAGATCCAAGATAAACCATCAAAGAGAGAATCAAACTGTGGGAAGAAAAGTATCCACTACCTTACGACTTCATGAAGACCAAGGAACAGTTGCCTCTCGGTCTGCAGAACTGCAGATGCCTATATATGGATACATATGGATGGGCTATATATGGATGTATTTATATGGTGTACATAATAAAGAGTATTCTATTCTATTCTATTCTATTCCATTCTATGGAGGGCACTGAATCGGTTGCGTAACCAAGTTTGCCACTGCAAGTACAATTCGGCGAAGTAGAGGATCATCGATCCATAAAATACACAGTGCAAGTGCGGTGCTCCTGAACAAACTACTCATGTCTCATCTGTTGGAGTGTCAGAATTAAAAAAAAAAGAAAAAAAAAAGGTTGTGTGTTGTGTGAGTGTGTGTGTGCGTGTGTATATTGTGTGTGTGTGTGTGTGTGTGTGAAATGTGCTTTCGCCTGCACCCTCAATGATCTGAACCGAAAAAGGCCTGCGGTGCCGCTATAAACATGGCCTCTTTCTGGGCCCAAATAGTATAACTACTTAATTATCTCAATGTACCACGATACGAAAAGACGAAGAGCATTGTAAAGTTCATCGTTCTTTGTTTCAAATCTCAATCATTCTCACAACCTGCCCCATAGATTGACAATGCAATGTCCCCGTAACGTTACCGTGTACAGCAGAGGTGTTGCCATGGTCACTGCAGTGTAATAGAGTTCTTTATCTCAGTATATCATGGTGTCGCTCAGGCGGGAACTAAGGAGCTACGAATCATGTAGCTGACTTTAAAATGCTTTTGTATGTTACATAATCTGGATTTGTTCTATAGATTTTAAGGCTTCTTTAAGAGTATTCGGGATTAGTAGCTACTATCTACCAGAAAAATATCCTACATTACTCAGCTTTTTCCCGCGATGTCGCTACCGTGGCTTATATTAAGTGAGCCGTATTTTTTTCTGGGTTAAAGATACTATTACACTTAGTAATAAAAATCTGCCTAGCCTTTTCCCAACTATCTTAGAGTTGGCTTCCAGTCTAACCGGATGCAGCTGAATATCAGTATATGGAGCGACTGCCTATCTGACCTCCACAACCCAGTTATTGGGGAATACGATAAGACTGACACCCTTAGTAAGACTGGGTGTCAGACTTTCAGGCTGATATTTAACAAAGCTACACTAAGTAGGTAATAGTGTACCTAGCTTTATTAAATATAAGTGAAAATCAATTCCAAAAATAATACATTTTTCGATAGATTATTACGAAAAACATACAAAAAAGCAATTTTACCTCTTAGGTACATACATACACAGTATGAGTTAATGTTAGTTGATTTGCTTTTTATGTAATAAAATTGAAATTGATCTAAATGAATTTCAACCCCATTATTTCAATTTAAGCTAGGTATAACCATGTTGGGCACAGGCCAATTTTGAGCTGACGTCACTGCATGCAATAACATATGACTGTTTGAAGATGATGTCCTCCTGTGTAAAGCTAAACATTTTGGTAGCCTTTTGACAATGGCCTATAATTTGCCACAAGAGGGCCTAGATAAACTGATCAGCGGTTATAGGATTGTCAAAAAAGTCAACAGAAATGTTACGCGAGTCAATATCTCATTAAATTTGGACTTCGTTACGCTAATAAAATAGATGTCTATAGCCCAAAATTATCATCGGGTCTCACTCGATTTATAAAGAATGAATTATTCCCAATATCTATTCACAAGCTCCTATTAGAAGAACCAGGACAAACCCATCCCATTGAATCATACCAAATACCATATCCGACTCAGCCTCGTCGTATATCCAGGTTTGACGAGGGACTGTGGCGTAACGTCTTGTTTAAATCAAGCGGGGAATGATGGCAATAACAGTTAGCAGCCGAGTTACGGCTGCTAAGATAATGGCGGCTCCGGAGATTCCCTCAAAGTAATTGCTAATTTCGGTCGACGCGGCGCGCGCAATTATTGTTTGTTTGTTTCTTTGTTTAAGCCCGTTTTGTTTATCATCTGGTGTATCAATATGTTCGAAGAGTTTAAGGTTTTGTGGGGCATCATTTATTTATTCGTTTATCCTCGCATTTGAACGCTTTGCACCTATTACACTAATAGAGCACAAATTACTTCAGAATCATCTGCTTTTAGGTAAACGTTTCCAACATTCTGTGCGCAACATCGTATGGATCGTATGGCTGTGGGTCACAACCGCTTGGTTTCTCAGCATCAGGCCACTCTTCTCCAGGCTTCAATAATTAGGGTTAATCCATTTGTTGGTGTGAAAAAACATGCAGAGTAATTAGCATTCCCTGACAGGCCTTGACTGAAATACAATTGCTGTTACCAAAATACCTTTACCTGAAAAAAAGCTGCAGAGATCTACTGCAAAAAAGCTGGCTTCAGAAAATGCAGCAGTAGATAGGCTTTGCAAAAAGAGAAACCGTTAGACTATGCTTCCTATGATTATTATGATGACTAGCCAGGCGGCTTTTTTTTTTTGTTTTTGTTGTGGGATATCATCCAATGACATCTCCCGCTCTGGGTGAAGCTGGAGGGCGTGTCAGACTCTTACTGACTAAAACCCACCCCTGTTCCTTCCCTGCCCTCAGTGCCCAGGGTCGCGGTAACTCAGTTTCGAATTTATCCACAACCCCTGGGCAGGCATCAGCCATGACGGGCCCCGTCATGATTGCTAACAACTCTTTGAGGCGCGCGTGGAACACTACGCGCCGTCGACTCTCGGACCTGGTGCTGATCGGACGGTGAGCTACCCACTACTCGCCGTCCGCAGGCCCGCTGGCTATAGGTATAACTTAGGTACTACAGGTTTCAGGGTCGTGAAAGTGTCCAGGGTCGCAGGAGTATTTGAAAGAGTCACCGCGGCCCTGGAACGCACAGGTATCTGAATAAACACGGGTGGGTTTTAGTCATTAAGAGTCTGAAACGGTGGAGCGGGAGGACTCACCTGCCAGAGCGAGGGAGGTCATCTAAAATAAAGATACCTACTGAAAGTACTGAAGGTAACCACTAAAAGTTGAAGTTAATCAATTTTCGTTGAACTCTTCTGGTAGTTGCCTTTCGCTACTTACCTACCTTATCTTTAATGGACGTGTGATCCGTCTTCAACGTAAGACGTATGCTCACATCCATCACTCCACCACCATCCATTATCGACGAAATTAAAGCCATCTATCGTGTACTAGCTACAACTCGCGTCTTAATTACGTCTCCGCACAACAGATGGCGCTCCCATCAATATCAGTAGCCGTTAACAGACCCAAAACTACTTAATATACATAAAGTGCGGAGACAAGACAAACTTGTCGGCTGTCGTAACTATAAATCGCACATGTTCAACTAAGACGAGACATGTCGGACGTTTGCGACAAGTCAGCAGCCCTTATCAAGAGGCGAGCAGTTATTTACGGCCCAGCCTGAGTTATGGCCAATTTACAGGGAGTCATTAGTGCCTTAATGGCCTTAAGGTGTCCGGGTGAAAAGTACCGGCGGATAAGTTCGGGCTACGTCAGCGTTTGCGGCGCATGATGTAGGGTTTTTGTCTTACATTTGTGATGGTAATGTTGGGGTAAGAGGCTTCTTGGTTTTTATGGGATCGTGGTTTATAGGGGAGTTGGGTAGGTACTGTTCAGTGTTTTGTGTCTTTAATTTGGGAATATTTGTGAATTAGAGATGGCTTGGAATTACTGCCCTTACGATATCTCGCCACTAAGCAACACATCCTGTTTTCTGTTTTTGGCTAAACGCTATGGAAGGTACCTACCTATTATTGAAGGTATATGTCGTAAGAATATAATAGAGATGCAAATGTTGGAGGTGACGCAACCCAAAATTTAACGTTTTCAGAGGTGACAAAGCATGGTTCATAACTAGAATAAAACTCTGAAAATTTACTTTTACGTTCCTAAGTAGGTAATTGGTACTTTGAGTTTTCCCTGCGGTGTTTCCATCCCTTCCCTTACTTTTTATTAAGTAACAATTAAAGCTACCCAAATCTCGACGCTCGATGCTCTGAAGTGGCGACCACGTACCGGAAGACGCAGCATTGGAAGGACTCCCATAAGGTGGACAGATGACCTGGTGAGGATCGTGGGAATCTGATGGACACAAGAAGCAATGGACCGGCCGTGGTGGCGATTTTTGGGGGAGGCCTGTGTCCAGCAGAGTACGTCTTTTCGCTGAAATGACGATGAAGAGGTCAAAGAATCTGGATGACCACAATTTAACGAAAAACATATACCCACTAGATAAAATGTCAAAATGATTTGTTAAAGCCATTCCGCCGCTAAAGGCCGGTCGACAATAGCAAAATTCATTACAACAGCGTAACTGGCAATGATAACCTCATTTTGTAACGAATGAATCAAACGCACATTAAAGCATTGTCGTGCGCGAGAATTATTGTGACGTGGCTCTCGTTACTGGCGCACTTCGATGCTGCCGGCGGTGCTGGGCTACAGGTGCGGTGGAGCGGGTTCAGGCTAAAGATTTTGGTGGAAGGTTAGGCTTGCTTAAAGACAATTATTGTGACGTGGTTTTCGTTACTGGCGCACTTCGATGCTGCCGGCGGTGCTGGGCTACAGGTGCGGTGGAGCGGGTTCAGGCTAAAGGTTTTTGGTGGAAAGTTAGGCTTGCTTGAAAACAATTATTGTGACTTGGCTCTCGCAGTGGTTGAGCAATTGGTTGCTAGGCTGCGTCTCCGTGTGTGTGAGTACACGTGCTTGTGAACGCACCTACGACAAACGGGTCATTCCTAGTGTGGAACAAATTATTTAAAGAAAAAAAAACGTGACGGTGTGGCTCTCATTACTGGTGCATCTGCAAGTGCAACGCGTCGTACGTCCACCCTGTAATAAGACAGGAGCCCATCAAGGAGCGCTGTCCAAAATTAGACGCATTATTTATTTATTATACATAAAAAGAAACCTGTTATATACTAAAACTCGTATACTAAAAGATAAATAATTAAATTATCTTTAAATTAGTGTAATTTAAAAAAAAATACTCTTTATAGTTTTTGCGTGATTCTCAATTTTTTATCCACATTAGACATTACTTTACAAATTAATTACACTATGTTATAAAAATATAATTTCAAATATTCACATATCAAATTACGAAAATAATTATCTAGAGTAACCTACATTTTTTTCAAAGAAATAAGACGAGTCGTTTAGTGTTTCAACTCTTTAGCAATATCTGGCTTGCTTTCTATAAGAGAGAGAGAGACAGACAGAGAAACATGCGACGCCGCACAGCTTACAATAGCTTACTATAGCAAAAAGTGTCGTGACAACTTTTTTCGTAACATTGGTTAGATAATGCTTGATCTGCTTGCAAACTTTATACCTACCCACCAAAAATACAAGAAGTTTTTATTAGATTGTTTTTCCAACACAATCTTTTTGGATGGACAGCCTCATTAGTGTCGTGACAACTTTTCGTAAGAATTTTTTCCGTCTAGCCCCCTTTCACAACACGCGATAAGGAACTTCGTTCCAAAAATGTTAATGCAAATTTCTGTTGCAATCTTAGAAAATAAATAGTGATCTTATTCTAATGCTTAAAAAAGTTGATTAAAATCATGTTAACCCAAAAGATGTTAGCAATAAAACGTAATTAGACAATTACCCAATAATTTCGTTAATCACACCACTCCACAGTTTTCCTGGCCACAAATTTTGCATTATCGCGGTCGGTATGACAGTTCAGTGATATATTCACCGTATTATAAATGCTATAAATAAATAAATATCGGATATTTAGGATGCCGCCATTGTTCGGTGTGAGCTATGTGCGGGCGGGTGTCGGCAGTCCTGTTAACAGTCATTGGTGATTTAGGAAAATTTTCAGACTAATTCTCCGTTTTCAGGCTTTATAATTGGTCTTGCTGAATTTTGCGTAGATTTGTTGTCTTTATGTTAATTTTGGAAAAAGATAAATGTGGAGCTGGTATTTATGACCCTTAAAGAGAGAAGAGCAAAGTAAATTAAACAACTGGATTTTCATTTTTATTTTCAAATTAAAGCTGAGAATCATGGTCTTGTCAAAATTAAAAACATTTTTAATAAATTTAGCGTCAACTAATCTGTGTTATGTGTATGTCGCCGAGTTATTGTCATCATCAGCCTTTTAATGTCGCCATTGCTAGCGGGGCACAGGCCTCTTCTCTGTGAGAGGGTGTGGGCCGTAATCCACCACGCGGGTTGGTGGACATGTCTTCGAATTTTTAGTTCTAGGACCTGCTGGTTTCCTCACGATGTTTTCCTTCACCGTTTTGAGAGCAGTGGTGATGAAATAACTTCCACAAAGTGAATCGCCTGCCTGGGTTTGCACTCACTGGGTTTGGGTTATTGTAAATACCATTATAGCAGTCTAAGAAAAAAAAAACCATCCAAGTGCGTGTCGGACTTCGCATATTTAGGGTTCCGCACCAAATGATTTTTTTTTTACCTACCATACAAATATTGATCAGCTGATGATAACTTTGTATGGAAAATCCATTTTTTTTTTAAATTTTCTGTATTTTCTTAAAGAATGTTGTTCATTTCTATGGGCAGAACCGGTTCCTAAAATATGACCACACCGTTCCGTTACACCCTGTATAAACAGCTAGCGCACAGTTATCATTAATTAAGTATATTTCGACCTGTAGGTACCATAAATCTTATTAAAATAATATTATGTATGTAACTGAAGTTGCAAACGCAAAACCATAAACAATAAAAAACAAGAAATGGACTAATGTCAAACTGTCACTACAGCAAAGGACATGGGGTTTTTGGCGGGATTTTCTCGAGAGCAGTTCAGTGGCTGTTTTAATTATTCGTTTATTGATTCCTAGTGGATAATGTGATGTAAAATTGGTGTAGTTTTGTGTCTCAAGTGTCTACGCGACTGGACAATATGTGGAATCATTGAAACAGGCGCGATCTCGGTAAAATAGAGCTGAGAATTTTATTGTAGTATTGACTACCTCAGTGAAGTTTGCCGAGAAGGCTGACTCGACACATTTGTTGCCAATTACTGCAAAAAACATTAGAATGTGTTACATCTGCATTCTAATGGAAAAAAAGTAAAAATACACTACTAAAGACGAGGCGGTATGGTTTATGACCTTAGCCTGCCCGAGAAAGGGCGAAGAAAAAAAAAAAAAAAAAAAAGCAAAGGACATGTGATTCATACAGCCTCGATACGTTTTCTATTTAAAAATAATTGATTTGAATTAATATTGCCAAGCATATTTTATTTTAATTAGACTTATGCTACTTGTAGGTCGTATAATACTAAATTAATGATAACTGTGCAATATATGTCTAAAATAGTTCCATATGGATTATTTCATGATTCCTCTTTGGCTGAATGTCACTTACTCATGTCAAATAAACACGACCTCCGTAAAAATATAAGCGGATATCAAGTTAAATAGAGGGTGTACAGGAACCATGGAAGTGAACAACTTTCTCTAAGAAAAAATAGAAAATTTGTATTTAAATAATTGGATTTTCCATAGAAAGTTATCATCAGCTGATCAACATTTGTATGGAGGTAATTTTTTTTTTGATATTTTCCTCTGGTGTTTTTTAATAAAGATGTTCATATGGATGGGCAGATGCAGTTCTTAAAATATGACCACACCTTTCCGTTACATCCTGTATATTTAGTGATCGTTATATTTTTACACATACTCAAGAATAATTTCACTGTACATATTTTATTCTCAATGGAAATAAGGACTATTAGTAGTTTCTGTCCATTCCAGGCATTTTTTGTGTGGCAAGTGTGCATTCCCTTTTGCGAGTTTGTAAGGTTGTATGGGGTAATCTCTGGAACTATTAGACCGATTTTGAAAATTCTTTTACCAATAGACAGCTACGTTATTTAAAAGAAAATTACAATGTCTTGAACCTTTAGCTTTGAAAGAAACTTTTCAGGCAGGATATATCAATGATTCCGTCGTTCCATCGAAGAAATAGGTGTTGTAGACCCTGAAAAACCTGATTTATTTAATTTGTTTAAGCTTAATCATTGCCTTATCGACATTTTCCAATTGCAAAACCAGCTTTTTATCAAAAACCAAATAGAAAACAACATCCAAAAATAATTACATAAAACACTTATAATTCCGCCAGAACCAGTTTCGGGTGGTTTTAATCGGTTTCATCTAGTTTTTGTGGTAAATGACAGGGTAGCGTCCGCAAGCGGCGGTACAATCGTATTGTTTTGACGTGCGGCCTGCGCAAATAAATATATACTCATTTTTGTTGATAATGAATTGTGGGGCAACGCACGTGGTTGTCGTCCGGACGGAATAATTGTTTTGTTTAATTTTGAGGGATGGATGGATCGTTTTAGATGAGTGTGTGATGAAGAACATGGGTTTGTAACAAGAGCGACTGTTTAACGTGGGTTCGATTCTCGGGTCGGGCAAAAAGTACTATTGGGTTTTTGTATTAGGAATTACTCAGTAGCACCCCGGAGTTTGGAAGTTGATGGTGTGAAAGTCATGCCTCGGAAACCACGTAAAGTCGTTGGTCCTCACCTGATCTCTCCCCGGTCGTGTCGGAGTGCCGTCCCATCGGACTATGAGAGTGAAGGAATAGAGAGTGCACCTCGTTATAGCATTTATTGTTGGGCTAGCAATAAAATGATAGCATTTATTGTTGGCCCAACCAAATGCCAACACTAAATGCTATTAGGGCCAGTATTAGCTTACACTTGAGCAATGTAACATCTCCTGCGAACTTTACTAATGTCCGTTGAGCTTGGCCACTGTGATCAAAATTCTGTCGGGAGGCTGCATTGGCTTTATTTGATTGAAATATTGAATACTTATGAACGTTATACAAGAAGAAAATAAAGGTACTAAACAGCAAAACACAGGAATCTGTTTAAGTTCATAATGCGCAAAATTCTTATGTTTATATAAAAAGGCGAAATTTTGATCTTCCTTCTAGTAATTATTGTAACTAACCACCACTGACCAATCTTCAGTTCAACTTTGCTGTTGTTATATAGTTTTACTAATCCTGAAATTCATAACACATTCACAAAATTATGTTACTTTTTTGATTAATTTCGTTGCGAGACCCAAGACAGTTTAATCGTTTCTCTGGGACTCGTTGAGCTTCATTGCCTCGAAGTTTTTTTGATGGTCACCTCTGTTGATCCTGGCTTTCAGGTGTTGCAGTTGGGAATAGTGGGCGATGTTGCCCAAAAACAAAATACATTTACATCGTTACGTCATAAGATGAAAACTGCCACATAACACAAAATTGTATTTGCCTCCGAGAAACAGCAGGGTGTTAATACAAGGTTTAAGGCATAGTTTTAAATTGAAAAATGAACCATAAAATAAAGATAGATGACAACAGTCCCTCCCACCCTATTTAATGTGCAACTGTGTTTGATTGCGGTCGTAAACGTTTGTCGTCGTACCAATAGTAATTATGATTTTTAATTATACCACGCGAGTGCACATTTTGTTTTAAATTTATTATGCTTCACGTTAATTTAATTATTATTCAATTTTAAACTGTATTTATGTTTAATTGAGCGTAATTGTTAAATAATGTGTCAAATGTAGTTTACGTAGTTTATTTTGTTGTGATATTCGTTAATTATAACGAGTTACGTATTTATTTAGGTTGTATTTTTTTTTATTTGTATGCATGTGTTTGTGTTAGGCCTATACCAATAAATATTACAAAAGGGTAGTAATTATTAAAACCATATAAAAACAAAAGTGGAGACTATAAAAGAATACAAAAAAACTTTTTGCAAAAAATACAACCGACTTCTAAAAATTGTAAAATAACTTTAATTTCGGATGTTGGTGACATTTTTTAGTTGCTTTACCCCAGAGGTAAAATTAAATATTAAAGTTATGCCCGAATGGATAACCCCAATGACATGGAATTTGAACATTTGTAGACAACCAAAACATCATCTGTGTCTACATATTTTTTGTTTATGTTGATTTTTCTTATAAAGTACTAATTACGTTAGCTGCAAGCGGAGGATTTAAAAAAACCAAAAATGATTTTACTTCATTTATTTTAAAACTAGCTGTGCCCGCGACTTCGTTCGCGTGGTTGTCGAGAACAAAACAACGTCGTTTAGATAAGAGTATATCACCTTTTTGATGATTTAGATAAGAGTCCTGACTTTGGTATAGTTGATTACGTTAATGCTTCTCTATATACTATGTTAGCGGTGGAATTACCCGGAGCATATACAAAAAGGTTGTTTGGGTTGCTAACACGTGATAGAGAAACATAGAGTTGGCCGTGTGAAAAACAATCAAAAGTAAGGTCTACACCCGCAACGGATAACGTCTGGCCTTGGGCTTTATTAATAGTCATAGCGTAACAGAGGCTTACAGGAAATTGCACACGTTTGAAAGTAAACGGAAAATTATTGGGGATAATGGGTATCCTGGGAATGAAAACAACATCACCGGAGCCGCAACCTGTTAAGATTTCGGCTTCGATGACATTTCGTTGGAGATTTGTTACTCTCAACCGAGTTCCATTGCATAGTTTTGGTGGGCTTAAATTTCTGAGTAGAATGATTGGTACTCCGACTTTTAAATAAATTTTGTGTGCTGGAAGACCTGGTGTATTTAGAGAGTCTAAAAACTCTACTGGATAGTGGGTGGCATCTCCTTCTTCTAAAACCGTGTTAATAGATAAATATTCCCTACTTTCTCCAGAAACATGTACCAATATTTGAGAATTTATTGCTGCTGCTTGGTCGTTGCGAGGTGCCAAAATAGCTCGTTGGCATAGCCAAGCAGCGTCATGGTTCGAGATCTCTGATGGATCTCCGTATACAGAAGAAATGAGTTCCTGCTGTGAGGCAACAGAAGAACACAGGCTTTCGACTAAAGTTACTTTACCTCCTTCTTGAGTCGGGTATGTGCCGTTACCAATTTGAAGTAGTAAATTTGAGAAAACCTGCGCGTTTGCGTCACCTCCCAAATATGCTCGCATATTAAAGCTCAAATTAGTTAATATGACACTACGCCATAAAATAGAGCTCTTTAAACAGGCACCTATTTCATCGGCCCTCGTTCCTCTGGGTATTATAGGGAGTGTCTGCCTGAAGTCTCCACAGAATAGCACCGTTAAGCCTCCCATCGGTCGGTCATTTTGTCTTATATCTCGCAACGTTCTATCTACAGCTTCCACAGCTTTACGATTTGCCATCGTACACTCGTCCCAAACGATAAGGGCGCAATCGCGTAAAACCCTTGCTTTATCACTATTGCGAGACACGCTGCAAACAGGGTTTTCTGTGCGGTCCAAGTCGATTGGTATTTTAAATGTTGTATGTGCAGTTTTTCCTCCTGGTAATAAAGTGGCAGCTATTCCTGAGGAAGCGACGGCAAGGGCAATTTTGTTTTGGCTCCTTATTTGAGCCAAGATAACTTTAGTGAGGAAAGTTTTACCTGTTCCACCAGGTGCATCTAAAAACAGCATTTCTCCTAATGAATGTTCTACACTACAGCATACTCTATCAAAGATTTGACGTTGTTCTGTCGTCAAATTTGAACAGCCATTTCGCAATATTTCTGCTAACTCTTCGGGGTTGTAATTTATTTCAGATGTATACTCCCTATTAATTCGTTCCCCACCAACTGTCGGTGTCGGCAAGCCGTATTGACTGAGGGGGTTCCCTCCTATACTTGTAACTATATCTTGTATAGCCAGCAAAGCCCTATTATGGCAGCTTTCACGTACTTGGTCAGAAGTTTCACTATTTATATTTTGCTGTCTCAAAAAATCTTCGGCAAACGCGTCTTTATATTTTTGCCACAACTGCCCAGCATCCGATAGGCCACAAAATGTCAACAAAATGGCAAATAAATGGCGCAAACGATGTGGACTATCACTGACGCATGCTTCGGCTAAAGCATCATCCCAATGCTGATCGCCATCTAATAAATGCCGTGCGCGGCAAGCAGCTTGAAATGTGGGATATTCTATATCGTCCACTTTGCGGAGCTCAGCAAAAGAAGTAGGTCCTCGCACTGTGTGAAGAAGAAGGCGTAAATAATAACACTCTGCATTATTTGGGTGCACCGTGTATACTCTTCCAATCACGTGTTCTTTAAAAATGCCGGACTCGCCTTCTACAGCAGTTCCACGTCTCCTGCGATTAAAAACACCTTGCTGCTTGTTATAAGTATAATAATGTGGCACTTCATTGTACAACAGAGACTTAGCGAAATTGTCTCTTTCGCAAAGGCGAAAGAATGCGAGCAAGGTGGTTTGTCTTGGGTTGTTCATTCTTTCTGCCACATTTTCTGGCTGAAAGTAAACTCGCTGCCCGCCTTCCAGGTGCACGTCAAGATGGATGACTGGCGGATACCTTTCATGAATAGGGAAACTCAAAATGCGCCAAACTGCCTCCGAAGAGCTTATGTATCGGCCAGATTGATACCTTGTCACTTCATCAAATTGGTTGTTATTTCTTAGTGCTATCATGGCTTGATCACTACCTTTATTAACATATTTACATATATATTTTATAGATTCGACGCTATTACAAATTTCAACATTAATGTGTGCTTGAAAAGCGTTTGACAAAACTGGAGAATACGGTACCACCCAACTATTATTTAGAATTATTTCTTGTCCACGGAATCTGACAGTAGCTGTGAAACCACCTTGTGACGGTGATCTTCGCCGGTATTGCGGATACCCATTTTCCCCAGCCATAGTTAGTTCTTTCAGTGCTCTGGGGTATTTTTTTGAGCATTGACCATCTTTCATGCACGGTGATTCCCTGTTTAAGAGGCCACATGGCCCGTGAACCATATGTGTTTTTACTATGTCATGCAAAATCGGATCTGCATTATAGTCCGGAAATTCTGCACTTATGACACTGTCTATAGCATCGGGACGAATTTTTTCTTCCAGCCACAGAAGAATGTGCGCGTGGGGTAAACCACGCTTTTGCCACTCGACGCTATACATAAAACAAAGAGTTGAACCGAAAACTTTCTCCTTTGTAAGTAGATTAATCAAGACTTTGAGTTTTAAATGAAAAATCCTAGCAATAATGTCATGTCTGTCGTATGACGCCTGTCCTGTGAGAAGTGCCTGGCAAATCTCCGTCCACTTTGGATTTGTTGTAAATGTTATAAAAAGGTCCGGCCGGCCGTATTTACGGACGTAACAAAAAGCATCTTGCGTTCGTTCGTGCATATACCGCGGACCGCCTGTGAAACTGGATGGCAAAATAACCAATCGACCCAAGTTTTCGACGTTATTATCTGATTGCATGGCGTCCCGCAAGTGCACGTATTCTTCAGCGCGTAACCGTCGCTGGTTAGTGCGAATATACACTAAACGTTCAGTTTCTATTTTTGCGTACATGTCCACAATAAATTGGCTGAACAAACCACGAAATCGTTGCAAATATACGAAACTGTTTTGCCTTATTTGTAAAAGGTAGGAATAGTATTGTTGAGCAGATATTTTTTTTTTGATAATTAGTGACTCTCGTAGTAGGGTTCACTTGGTACAGCCCAAAATTGTACCCATCTTCACCATGACAATAAATTAGTGGATATTGCAGGGCGTCGTAAGCTCGGTGGGTTTCCAAAATGCGTTGAAGGCGATCGTCGCGTGTACGCAACACGATATCACGTCTCTCACACTCCTGGTCGACTAAAACAACTGCAACTTCATCTGCGACGGGTGCATTGTGTCTTCCACGGTGTTCACCCACAGGACGTCTATCGGCACTTATAACAATTTTGAAATCATTGCTGCCTTGTGGAATTGACTCCAATGCAGCTTTGAATTCACGAACGTACTGGTTAACGTGATGCAGCAATTCTTGAAGTTGACCCAAAAGCTCAGCATTGAGCTGGGGAAAATTGTGATTTCTAACATTGAGCTGTTGCGTGTAATCGGATACAAAATAAATTTGGAGAAATTTGGGTTCATTTTCTGGCAGCAAAGATCCAATAAGGTGATAAACTTGACCTTGTACTTTGAAGGTTGGCATGAACGGTCCTTCCGTTATTTGTTTTGCCCCAAAGGAAGTCATTTGGAAAGCACTGTTATATAAACGAATATTATCCAAAAAACGGTTCGACTGGGGATGATCGCCATTCAGGAGACTTTTAAGTAAGTGTGGTGGATCTTGGAAATTTGGAAGAACAATTTTTCCATTTGAGCAGCACATTCCATCTGTCTCTTTCCTCCATTTCAAAGCATGACAAAAATTACAAATTTCTCTCATGTCACCCACGAAAGTAAAGCCAGCATAATTAATTCTAGACGAATATGTGAACCCTGATTTTTCCCTATTGTCCCAAGGTAATAAAATATTTGCATCGTCATTTTCCATGGACTCATCAGCTCCGCTATTTGTTTCTCTATTCATATGGTATCGAGCTCGTTCTATTTCTAGGCGAGATTGACGTTGTTCTGCTGTTTCTGCTCGTCTTAGTTCATCTATTCTTTCCCTTTCAGATGCAAGATAACTTTCATTGTTTCTTTGTACACCTACATAGTTATGTCTAGCTATTTGTAATCGTTCTTCTCTTTGGGAGAGAGATTCAGACTCGCGCGAGAGAGCGTGTCGCTCTCGGTCAGATGACAGACGTGCTTGGCGTTCC
Organism: Polia nebulosa; assembly: GCA_951329385.1. Taxonomy (NCBI): domain Eukaryota; kingdom Metazoa; phylum Arthropoda; class Insecta; order Lepidoptera; family Noctuidae; genus Polia; species Polia nebulosa. The sequence goes on from OX589597.1 coordinate 31,666,486, forward strand.
TCGATACTCTCTTGAGAACGCAAAGTCGCGGTCCGAGTTCTTTGCGAACTTAAGCGCGACTCCCTTTCTGTGAAAGTCTCTGACTCGCGTGAGAGAGACTGGCGCTCCCGATCAGCAGACAGCCGAACTTCGCGTTCCTGGATATTCTCTTGAGAACGCAAAGTCGCGGTCCGAGTTCTTTGCGAACTTAAGCGCGACTCCCTTTCTGTGAAAGTCTCTGACTCGCGTGAGAGAGACTGGCGCTCCCGATCAGCAGACAGCCGAACTTCGCGTTCCTGGATATTCTCTTGAGAACGCAAAGTCGCGGTCCGAGTTCTTTGCGAACTTAAGCGCGACTCCCTTTCTGTGAATGTCTCTGACTCACGTGAGAGAGAGTGGCGCTCCCGATCAGCAGACAGCCGGTCTTCGCGTTCCTGGATACTCTCTTGAGACCGCAAAGTCGCGGTCCGTGTTCTTTGTGAACTTAAACGTGACTCCCTTTCGGTGAACGTTTCCGATTCACGTGAAAGAGCGATGTGCTCTCGGTTAGCAGATAACCGTGCTTCACGATCTTCTTCCGATTCCTGAGACCTACAAAGTCTCATCCTTTTCGCATTTCGGCTACGCAGCGAAAGGTTAGTTTTTTTTCTTTGAGGCATTTTCAAGGAAAATTAAAGCAATAAACAAAACTAACAACACTTATGACTGAATAGCCTACAAACTTAAAAGATCGGTGCGTCGAACAGTCTAGTGTGACAACGTATCGTCTGTTCGTGGTCGTGACTCAACGAATTGGCAACACTAACTTACTGTATAACGATTGGCACTATTGGATTCAAACTACGAAGTAAATCAAATACAATCTTTACTTCGTACTTCAAACCAATGACCAAAGTTGACCAAACGAAACCAATAAGATAACAAAAAACTTTTTTTTCGACCAATTTAGAAAATCGATAAACCAAGCAACCAAAGAACTTTTACGACACACGCAAGAACTTTTAAGACACCTAACGAAACCCAATTTGCCTAGTAAACACGGTGGATGTCATCCTCGCGCGGAAAATCTTAACACCGCGATTCAGAAAATGACGTCATTTGCACAACGCCATCTATCGGATTTAGATTTCAACTATCAACATTAGTTCTATTTTTAGTCTTAAGATGTCGTTGCAAGTACTATACTTAATTGCGTAACGTAATATTTTACTTCTTGAACTCACTAAATTAATCATATCTTTTGATAGAGTGAACCGATTTCGATGAAACAAAAACTAAGTTAATCCTCAAGTTGCGTATAATTTTTGTATATAAACATTGTCAGCATTGAATTCGTAGATTTTACGTGATGTGCGCACAAACAAACAGACAAACAGACAAACAGACAAAAATTTCAAAAATGATGGAAATGGGTTCTGTTACTTATCTTTTCACACGCTGGCTATTTTTTGTTTCAATTTCTTCAATGTACAAAAATGACTTTTCTACAGATTTATTATATGTATAGATAAAAGAATTACATTAATTATATCTTAAATTAGCCTAGGTGCCTATTCGAAGTATGAATATGGAATCCAAATTTACGGAGTTACAATAATTGGCAAATCTAGGTCCGTGCGTCACAAAGTGCTATCTCAGCTCGTCGTTTGACGTCGTTCGATTAATTGCAGCGTATATTTCTATAATAAAAGTATTGGGTGCTGAATTGGCGATTCCCCTTATGCAGCTGCGTGTAACATCTCCACCCGCAGATCAGGAACTATTTTAGAACTTTGAGAGAAAATGTTTCTGGAACTTGTCCTCTGGGCGCGCGAACCTCTTCCTTTTTCCCGGGTTCTTCGTAAGTATGTCCCTTGGTGTTGGGCGTTTCGGATCGTTTGCAAAACCATTTGTTGCGATAGCCCAGTATGGCTATGATAAGTGCGCCTGCACTTAATACTCGTAATACAATGTAGAAGGGTATGATCGTATGGTATATGACATCTGATTGCAGCTGGTCAAGTTGTATCGGCTGGCTCGTCATGACTTGGTTCTGGATGCTGTGTAGTCCTCCTAAGTCGATTGAACTAAGATGAACTTGGGTTAATGTGGCACCCGGTGTCTCTGCGTCGTAGGGAATGTTCATTAATTTCAAAGGCTGCCCTTGTATTACATCGTTGTCATTGATTATAGTTAGTTCTGTAGTGAATTGGCAGGAACTCTTGAGGGCTTGGTTCATGATAAGTTCTTGTATGCAGTCAGTTTTTGTTCGTATTTGATGGGTTATTTGCTTTTCACAGAGATACCAGTTACTACTATACTTCGAGCATTCTGCTTCTATATACACGAAAGAGTCCCCGTTAGTTGCTATAAAGGGATAGGTAGGGATAAGGGCTTGACGGTTTTTGTTGGGTACTATAGATAACTTATATAAATCATAAACAATTTTGGAAATTATGGGAAATCTGAAAGCTATAACTATCTGTTTTTCATTGAAATATGATCGTTAAATTCGTTAACTAACTTATTGTTATTCATCTGTAGAATTTTGATAGCATTTTCGTATTTTAAGGCATCTGTGTAGGTAATCTAGATTTCCGGTTATGCTCTTAACTACCGATCCAAGACTGTCTACTAGACCTCTCTTTACACGACCAGGCTCTAAAGATTTAAGCTGATTAGATACTTTGCCAATTTTGTTAGTAAGATAATTAATTTGGAATTCAAATAGACCATAAGTGTCATTACTAAGCCGACTTTTGTATTCTGATATTTGATACTGTAGTGTTGTAATTTGATTTTCAATGTCCCTTAGGTTCACGTATTGAAGAAATGTATGATGATAAGTGGTCATTCTCGTAGATTCAAGTTTATACGGTAATAGGCCGGGTCCATTGGCCAAGCTTTCAAGTTTTATCTCCGATGACCGGGTCTCGCGAAGTACCAGCAACAGTAGAATCCTGCAGCAAGTTAGGTTCCTTAGGGCCTCTTTTTAACCTATTTTTAGCTACAGGCCCACGTTTCTTGGACGTATAAACGTGTATGGGTAAGTCGGCCAAAATGGTATCTTGGGTATACCGCGGTGCCGTCTTCTGGCGGCTTGCGGAAGGGTTCCTAATAAATACCTGTTGTTGAGGAACGTATTCTATTCCGGGTTCACGGTTCTTATTTCTAGTTTCTATCAACGCAGTACGATTTGATAGAGAAGTTTCGTTAATGATATCGTAGACTTGTTTCATTTGCGCCCTATGATTATGAACGTACTGTTGTAATGATTGTTGAGTGAAATCCATGTCTAGAATATCGCGTGGATCAAAGTGTCCAGTTAATAAATCGAATGGTCTGCATCTGGTGAAGCTATGTATTGAGGAATTATAACCGATTATAGCATAGGGCATAAGATTTACGATAGGCTCCTCTTTGTGTTGCAACTTTAATATTCTTATGTGTTCAAGGAGAGTTGAGTGGAAGCGTTCTATATTACCGTTATCGTTAGGCGAATGCGGTAAAACTTTATGATGGTTTATCTTGTGAAGGCGTGTGAATTCTAGGAATAGTTGATTAGTAAATTCAGTTCCGTTGTCAGTCACTAAAGTTAGGGGAACTCCATGGTGGGTGCAATATTGTAATAATGATTGAAGTATACTAATGCCCGTGCCATCTCGGAGATGGTATGCTTGTCCATATTTGGTAAAAACATCTATAAATGTAACATACTTTTCATTGTGAACGGTGAATAAATCCATATGAACTATTTCGAATGGTTTCGTTGCCGGGGGTACAATATTAAACTGGGGTTTAATAGGTCTCCGGTCATATTTAGCTTGCCCGCAAATAATGCATTCGTTGATGAATTTGGTTATTTGGTCTTTCATTTTGGGCCAGTAATACTTTCTTGAGAGGGCTAAATAACATTCGGTAATTCCCCGGTGATTAGTTTTGCCGTCATGGTAGTGTTGAATTATCTCTTGCTGACGTAGATAATCTTTAACGTTTTCTAATTCTATCTTAGCTAGTACTAAGTTCATAGATGAGCTCTTAAACTTGTCTTGTATGACTGGTATGATGGAATACATGGCAAGGGGTGGATTTATTAGGATACCGGTTTTTACTTTTGGGTTAACATACTCTTTGAGGGCATTGACTACATCTTGTTCTAATTTGGACGATGATATCTGGATTGCTATGCGCGTGTGGGTTTCGAATGGTTTAGTAACTACTGGTTTGCGTTTGACATCCTCCACTATCGTAAAGCATAGTTGTCTATGGAATCTGTTAAGGGGCTCATCTGTAATTGGGACTTCTAATATGGGATGTTCGTGACTGGTGTGTACGGTTGCAGTGGATGAGTTCGCAGATGGCGGGTTTTCTGATGGGTTGGGAATCAAAGAACATAATTCGTCTACTAGAGCGCTAGTGTCTTCATTATGAATCTCCACCCGAGATAAGGCATCGGCGTTTGTATTGGATTTGCCTTTCTTATAGATAACGGTGAAATCGTATTCACTGAGTTTCAGCCTCCATCTAGTCAATCGTGAATTCGGTTCTTTAAGATTCATCATCCACTGTAAAGGTTTATGATCTGTCAGTACTCTAAATTTACGACCAAACAAGTACGGTCTAAAATATTTGGTGGCCCAAACTATGGCAAGAAGTTCCTTTTCTATGGTGCTATAGTTAAGCTCACTTTCATTCAAGGTTCGGGATGCAAAACACACAGGTTTGTCGGAACCTACAGGTCCTTGAGATAGAACAGCACCAATAGCGACGTTCGAAGCGTCTGTCGTCAGTAAGAATTCCTTATCAAAATCGGGATACTGCAATATGGGGTCATTCGTTAAGAGAGTCTTGCACTTTTCGAAGCTGTTAATGTACTCGGAGTCTAATACAACTTTTCTACCCTTTTTTAAACACGCTGTGAGAGGTTTCGTAATTTTTGCGATGTCCGGGATGAATTTGCGATAATAACCTACAAGGCCTAAAAATTGCTTAATTTCTTTTGGAGTCCTTGGAATGGGGTATTTTTCTATTGCGTGAATTTTATCCGGATTAGGTTTTATTCCATCGCTACTTATTATGTGTCCGAGATAACTAGTTTCATGCCTTAAGAATTCGGATTTATCCATTTGGATCTTAAAGTTCGATTCGCGAAGCCTATTGAAAACTTTCTCGAGATTGGTCATGTGCTCTTGTAGTGACGTGGAAAAAACGATGATGCCATCAAGGTAGACAAGGTATATGTCATTTTGGAGACCTCTGAGGACATTTTCCATAACCCTTTGAAATGTGGAGGGCGAATTCTTAAGTCCCATGGGCATTCGAAGAAACTCGAAATGTCCATGTTCGACATTGAAAGCTGTTTTCTGAATGTCCTGAGGGTCCATGTCTACCTGGTAGAAGCCGCTAGCCAGGTCTAGGGTGGTGAAGTACTGGCACCTACCCAGTTTGTCAAGAACATCGCTAATGTTCGGGATAGGGTATTTGTCTCTGATAGTTTTTTCATTGAGCTTTCTAAAGTCAACTACTAAACGCCATTTTTGCTTGCCCGAGGCGTCCATTTTCTTAGGTACTACCCAAATGGGTGAGCTCCATGCTGAATCTGAAGGCTTTATTATTCCCTGATCTAACATTTTTGAAATCTGTTCCCTAACCTCCTGACGATGTATGAATGGGTATCTGTAACTTTTTGTGTAAACCGGGACCTCATCTGTAGTCTTAATGCGATGTTTTATTTGGTTGGTAAAGGTTAACGCTTCGCCTTCGATGTAAAACACGTCAGCATATTTTGAGCAAAGAGCTAAAAGGTTGACTTTCTCCTCCTCGTTTAAATGATCTTTTCGTAGTCGCGTTGTCACTTCTTGAACTCGCTTGGTACAATGTTCGGTACGCGTGCACTCGATATTAAATAAGCTTGCATGCACTGGTCGGTCAAGTGATATTATAATATCATTCGGGCTCGTATTCTCTATCTCTAAGTAGCCGCGATTATTGTCTACAATGGTAAGGCATTCGCGTACGGTGCAATTGCATATAGTCTGTTCACTAACTAATGCTGCACCGTTTGGAGTGTCGATCGGTACTCTGACTAACTTCGAAGATTGAGCAGGTATTATGTCCTCATACAAGTTAACATTGCAGGAATTATACATACGGATTGGGTTTGATGATGTGCGCGTTATTAATCTCTGATCTTTTAAGTCTATCTTGGACTCCCATTTAGTTAGCAGATCTAAACCAATTAAACCATCGAAATATTCATGAAAACGATATACAAATAATTTGATAAACTCTGGATCGTTAAATTCCGCGAAGCAAGGTAAACTTATAGAATAATTATTTCTACTGACCGCGTGTACATTGGTAACTTCAAACGGGTCGTAATTTAAGGGAAAATTCGAAAAATGTTTCTCTACAGCTTCTGGACTTATAAAAGACTGATTCGCGCCGGTGTCAATTAGTAGTTTCAAGGGTGGTTCTGATATTAATATGTACGGCAACTGACGCTGAGTTTGGAGATTCAACTCTATTTTTGCTTTTTTGATTTCTGTGCCTCCTGAAAATCCTGACTTATTTGACTTGGACCTGCCTGAGGATCAGTTGAATCTGTAATCTTCCCTTGAGCACTTATACCGCTTAAGGTCGGATCATGGTTGCACTCTACTATGGCGAACGGGCTGTAATCGTAATAAATGTTCTCGTAATTAAAACAGGTCGGGTCGTAATAGTACTCCGTCGGGTAATATGAGTCGTCGTATGACGCGCACTCATTCATGTTCATTTCACGATTTTTAAAATAATTAGTTGGTGGTGGATTGCCTGAGTTCTGCCAATTATGACCGGATAACATGGGTCTAGGTGTAAAATGCTGTACCCCACTCAAGGGTTTAGGGCCTTGAATATGATTTTGCGCCGGAATGTTTCTTGGTGGCAAACGGAACATGTTACTTTGAGCGTTATAATTTTGAGGTACCGCACGGAATATTTGCTGTGTCCGATTAGGCATGCGGTTTTGGGGCTGCTGATTAACGAAGTGAGGGTTGAACCTAAATGGTTGTGGTGGTGGTAGTTGGCTGGGCCTAATTGCTATGGGATTGGGCCAGTTGGGACTTGGTACTGCAAAATTATTACTACGTTGAGGACCCGGGTTGGTATTTGCGTGGGGTGTTATAGGGCTGGAATTTTTTTGTGTAGTGGATTTTGAAACCTCACTACGTTCCTGTAAATACATAACGTTAAGTTCTTCCTGTACATATTCAAGGGCCTTTTCAATAGTATCAGGACGCATGCATCTTATGCGGGATCCCAATGGTTCCTTTAATCCTTTTACAAAAGCCTGCATAGTAACTTTTTTGTACAGCGTACGTTTTGCTTCCACTGTAGTAGGAATTTGCTCATGTAATGTTACATACGTCATCATCGTACTAAACAAGGTTTGGCATTCCTCATAGAATTCCTGAAGTGTCTTATTTCCCTGCGTAGCTAAAGAAAGGTCTCTATACAAAGCTGTTTCATCCCGTTGATCCGAAAAGTTATTGATTAAGGCTGTTCTAATCCCTAGCCAACTGTCAGGTATGCCGTTGGAGTTGATGGTACAAGCAGCAGAGCCTTTTATTTTATTTAAGATGCCATTTAATAGGCATAAGTTATTTAGCTCGCTACCTGGGGCATTACTAATATATTGAGCTACTATTTGATCGCATATTTTAATAAACCTAGTCAAAACATTTGGGTTCCCGTCGAACTCCGGGACCATACGAAGGGTCTTGAAAATTGTATCCGGGTCATGGGCCATATCTATGCTATGTATACTACAATTTATGCTATTTTCACTATCACTATTTAAATCCCTACTGTTATCTATAGCACTCCAGCGAGCCGTACGAGATGCGGGCTCCTGGGAATTGGAGTTCTTTGGGTGGAAAATCTTGGAACTTGGGTGGTACTAGGACTAAAAAGGAAGCAACACAGGAACAATTCAAGTGTACTTACAAATTTTTCATCTCTGGTTCTCTCGTGAATCGAAGTCTGGATTCTCCTTCCGGAACTGCAGCTGGACCGTAGATTCGGATATTCGGCGGCGGGGCTCAATAGCCACCCAGGCGATTCGCGTACGCAGATATCGATATTAGAGATCCCTAAGCTCGCAAACCGGCCCGCGAATATCCTACCGACTGCGCCAATTACGTTAGCTGCAAGCGGAGGATTTAAAAAAACCAAAAATGATTTTACTTAATTTATTTTAAAATAAAAGAATTACATTAATTATATCTTAAATTAGCCTAGGTGCCTACTCGAAGTATGAATATGGAATCCAAATTTACGGAGTTACAATAATTGGCAAATCTAGGTCCGTGCGTCACAAAGTGCTATCTCAGCTCGTCGTTTGACGTCGTTCGATTAATTGCAGCGTATATTTCTATAATAAAAGTATTGGGTGCTGAATTGGCGATTCCCCTTATGCAGCTGCGTGTAACATACTGAATCCATTTCAATAAAATTTATATGGAACTATCTCTAAAGTATGACCTACCAAACTAAAAAAGAATCAACAAAATCGATTCATAAATGGCGGAGATATCGCGTAACAAACATTAAAAAAACCTCCTCTTTTTTGAAGTCGGTTAAAAAGAAAACACTGGTAGTACTTAATTCATCATTATGAACAACTTTTACTATGGAACTAACACTGAAATCACGAAGAAATAATCTAACCGTACGAAACTTATCGGGCAGCTGATTGTTTTTTACGAGAGAGGGAGGTTATGTTTATCAGCCTATGTATGTATGTTTGTTCCTTTGTGGCACAATAGAGACCAAACGTGTGGGCCGATGTCGATAATTCTTACGTCAATTGATTCGTCTTAATCTTGCTAGTGCTACTAAATACAGGCGTCTAAGAAGTGCTGTGATCAACTGATTAAGGAAATGGATGATAGTGAAAGGGTGCTCCTTGAAGCCCATGATAAGAATAGGAAGTTAAAGAATGAAATGGCTCAGTTATACATTCAATACACTGAGGCCATAGAAGCCCGGGATAGGCTCCAACTTGTTGTGGACGGATTCAGCCAGTGTAGCACAGAGTATGAACAAGCTCTTAATCACAAATTTTTATTGCAACAACAGCTACAAGAGGCTCAAAGTCAAATTTCACATCTTGAGACAACTAACCTGAACATCACAGCCTCTCTGAATCAAAGTTTATTCAATGAGTTGGTTCCTATTGCCCCATCAATGGTTGATCTAGTAGGACACTCTTGCATTATAGATTTGACAAGTGATGATGATTCTAAGTCAAGTAAAAAAGTCAGGATAATCACTAGTAAAAATAAACTTAAAAAATATATTAAAATAAACAAATACATTGTTAAAACTAAAAAAATGGTTAAAAAACAAAAGTTCTTCATTAAAAATGTAAAACTTAATAGGGAAAGGTTAAATTTATTAAAACAATTAGATATGTATGCTTTGAACTTAGAGAAAAGTACTAGGAAATACCAAACTGACACGGAAGACTTGCAGTGTGAACTTGATCGGTTACAACAGCAACTAAGCTCAATGACCACTAAATATAGAGCCTCAGAGAAACAAATGAAGGAATATGTGTTGGCAATGAATGAGCTGGTTAGCTTACAAAAATCAAACTGTGAACATTGCCAATCACCATCAATGGCATCTACTCCGGACCATTCATTGCCAATATATAATACCACCTTACCGCAGTCTTGTGCCAGTTTGCCAGTAGAAATGACTAATTGTTTATCGCAACAAAGTGTAAATAAAGAAATAGTTATCTATTGTGATGAGATTGGAAAGGATTTAGGCCACTTTTTGATAAATGAATATCCGGGACACTCTATAATGAATAACTGCATGCCTGGTTGTACTTTGTTGGAAATAATGAAAGAGATTATAAAATGTAATTTTAACCAGGATACTATACTCATAATTTTAGTTGGTGATAGGGGTACCGTGAACAAAGGAGAATTGCTCCAATATTATAGAACCTTGTCTGACCTTAATTTAAGAAAAATTGTGATGTTCACTTTCCCTTATAGCCAAAGTTTGCCACAGGAAGAAAATCAAATTAGATATCATATGAATATAAAATTGCACAATTTGTTATTTAATAATAACTTATTCCATCTAATTGACCTTAACAATTATATTGGTAATCGTTTTTATTTGACAAAAGATAGGAATCATATAGATAGATACTATCTTTCAAATTATTGTAGGAGACAGATAGCTGTGTCGCTATCATATTTATTTTGTATAACAGCCAAGAATTTGGCTAAACAAATTGCTTCTATTGAGCAATGCAATGACATTTTTCATAATTCTGCCAATGTCTTGGCATCAAATTTTGACATTATTAATAATTTAAATTAGAAATTAAGACAACAGAGACAATCTCTAGCAATTATTTAAAGAATGGTGAAAACAATGTTTTAAAATCAACAAATAGTATCAACCTGGTGCACCAAAATATTTATGGTTGTATGGGCAAGGATTTAGAAATAGAATTATTAATTAAATTTAACAATGTAGATATTCTTTGTATAACTGAACATTGGCTTAAAAGCCATCAGATTATGTTTAATTATAGTAATCACCAGGTTGGTAGTTCGTTCAGCAGAGTAAACGCTATACGTGGTGGCTCATTAATTTTCATAAATAATATACTTAAGTTTAAAGACCGCAAGGATATTGTGAGCCTCTCTGTTGAACAGACAGTTGAAATTGCCTGTATTGAATTGGAGCAGTTTGTTATATTAAGTGTGTACAGACCACCTAAAGGATTGTATGATTGTTTTGAAAAAGTAATGGATGAAGTGTTGCAAAAAATTTGTAACTCTAGTAAGTCTGTCATCGTTTGTGGCGACTTCAACGTTAATTTGTTAGAAACTTCTAGCCTAAGCACTAAAATTATAAGTTTGTTTCAGTCATACAATCTTGTAAATCTATTTATGGAGCCTACTAGAATAACCCCCACTACTGCATCTTGCCTAGATAATATTTATGCAGACATTTTACCTACCCACAAAAAAATTATTAATTTATTAGACTCTGATCATAGTGGACTATTGATCACTATACCAAATATAAACAAATATAAACGAAAAAAAGATATCACTGTTAACCCAAAATCTAAAGGTCGCTTGGAAACATTTAAAACTAAACTCTCAAATAAAATCCCACTTTTGTCAACTAATGATGACCCTAATCAACATTATAATGATTTTTTCAAAATGTATTGCACGCAATTTGATACTACTTTTATTCCTAAGACGATTTCGGTAAATAGCAATACTTCCTTCAGTGACTGGGCCACCATTGGTATTAATAAAAGTAGAAAACGGCTGTATGAGCTGTATGAAGAACGGACTTATATTAACACTGTAGAATTTAATTTATATGTTAAGAATTATTCTAAATTATTTAAAAAAGTATGTTATTTGGCGAAATCTCGCTACTTAAGTTCAAAAATTAAAAATAGTAGTAATGTAATTAAAATGACTTGGGATATTATTAATAGCGAAACGGGAAGGTCTTGCAACCGAAGTAGTGATTACAGCCTTGCTATTGATGACAGTATCATTAAATCAGATTCGCAAGTCGCCGCGGCATTTGAAAATTTCTTTGCAGAGATTCCCGTATCGACTACAAAATCTCTAAATTCATCACCAACTGCTGCAGAAATTTTACTTAAAGAAAACGTTCCAGTTTGTGAATCCCAATTTTATTTCCAATATGTCACTTGTAATGATGTAATCAAAACTTTTAATACTTTAAATGTTAAAAAGACTGCAGATCTATGGGGTAATTCTGTTGACGTTGCTAGGTCTATTATAGACATTGTAGCACCTACTTTAGCAGTAATTTTTAATAATTGTATAGATTGTGGTGAGTTTCCTGATCTAATGAAATATAGTAAAATTATACCATTGTTTAAATCGGGTAGTACATCAGACCCTACTAATTATAGACCTATATCAGTGCTACCTACTTTTAGTAAAATTTTTGAGAAAATTATTTTAGATCAAATTCAAAGATATTTTAATAAACACAAATTATTACACAACAAACAGTTTGGTTTCACAAAGGGTCGTTCAACAACTGATGCCGGTGTTGAACTTTTGGGACACATTTATAATGCATGGGAAGATAAATGCGATGCGTTGGGCATTTTTTGCGATTTGTCTAAGGCTTTCGATTGCGTTCTCCATGATACATTGATCAGGAAGCTGCACTACTACGGAGTCCGGGGCGCCTCTCTGGATCTTCTTACTTCATACTTGAGTAATAGGATTCAGAGAGTTGATGTGAACGGCAAAAGGTCTTCCGGGTCTGTAGTCAGAATGGGGGTTCCTCAAGGCTCAATTCTGGGTCCTTTTTTGTTTCTAATCTATATCAACGACTTGCCTTACCTCATAAAGGATAAACATGATATAGTGCTGTTTGCAGATGACACTTCACTTTTATTTAAACTCAAACGTCAGCAGGTGGTTGTTGATAATGTAAATAATGCTCTTTCAACTGTAGTTAACTGGTTTAATGTCAATAATCTTCTCCTTAACGAGAAAAAAACAAAATGCATAAAGTTCACATGACCCAATGTAATACAAGTGAACACTAGTGTGTCAATAAAGGGTGAAGAGTTGAAACCCGAGGATTCCACAGTGTTCTTAGGTTTAACTTTGGATGCGCAGCTTCAGTGGAGCCCCCATATAGATAAACTGTCCAAAAAACTTAGCTCTGCAGCATACGCCGTAAGGAAAATTCGTGGTTTAACTGATTTAGAGACAGCTCGTTTAGTATACTTTAGTTATTTTCATAGTGTGATGTCGTACGGCATTCTGTTGTGGGGAAATGCCGCCGATATTCAGACAATTTTTGTTTTACAGAAAAGGGCTATTCGTGCAATTTATAAATTAAGTCCCAGACACTCCCTCAGAGACAAATTTAAAGAGATTAATATTATGACTGTTCCCTCTCAATATATTTATGAGAATCTCATGTATGCACATAAAAATATTAATCTGTTTAAAAGATACAGTGATATCCATAGCATAAATACTAGGAACAAACACAAATTTATTGTACCAAAAACCAGGCTCAAGAAAAAAATAGGTGGTTCGTTTAGATGTCAATGTATACGTTTCTATAATAAACTTCCTAGCCAAATTCAAGAACTAAGCATAAATAAATTTAAATCATTTATTAAACGTAAGCTATGCCAGAAAGCTTTTTACACAATTAATGACTTTCTTGAGGACAAAAAGGCGTGGGATTGAGCTGCTTCAATGATATACATGAGCCATTGTTTTCATATGTACTACTTACTGATGAAAAATTTTTTTATATATATATATTTTTTTTTTTTTTAATATTCGTTTTTGACATGAATACTTGTATAGTATTGTATTATATTTTTTATTTTATTTTTTTATTGACATTTTATTATTATTTTTTTTTTTTGACTTGAATACTTTGTTAAGTATTATATTTATTTTTATTTTTTGATTGACATATTATGATTACTATTTTGTTTGACACAAATATTTACTTTGTAAAGTATTATATTTTTTTTTTTTTTTGATTAATTAATTATTGTAAATGTGAGGACTATGTGGGTTATTATTATTATTTTCTCCTCCTTTTTACAGTAATTTTCAACGTTGTCTGACAGTTTGAGTACTTTTGCGGCCTACCCAAATGTCTTTTCTTTGGTATTGTTCGTCATGTCATTGAGCTCCTTAGTGGTTTTTAAGTTGAGCTATTCGACTATTGACAAATGCTTGCACTGACTGGACAGGTCCACTCAAATATGTTTGGTTCTTTCTTCAAAAGACCACTACAGACACTAAGCTGCATGGTCCTCATATAGAATAATGTGAATGCGAGAACTATGTATGTCGTTATATTCATGTAGATTTTATGATTGTCTGGCAGTTTGAGTATTTTTTGCGGCCTACTCAAATGTCCTTACTTTGGTATTGTTCGTCGGTTCGTTGAGCACCTCAGAGTTCTGAGTTGAGCTTCGCGATGACTGACAAATGCTTGCACTGTCTGGACAGGTCCACTCGAATTCGTGTGTTGCTTTCTTCATAAAGCTCATCCCAGACATAAACGTACATGGTTCTCATATGATCTAACCAGTCCACATTGTATGGATTTGAACACTAAAAGAGACTTTGACCTCTGAGTTTGTTTCGGTGTTTCTTCTCAGGGTAGTCAGCTAGGAAACACCGGCCTCATCTAGCTTAAACTGACAAAAAACATTGACGTGTAAAAGTGTTCCTTGTAACCTATTTACTGAATAAACATCATTTATCATTTATCATGACAGTAATTAAAATACAATATGGCGACAACCAGACGACATATTGTGTTATAGAAAAAAAAGACAGTCGACGAACTATGTTAAGTGGAGTATCAAAATAAAAGGTTGGAGGAGGCGATTCCAATAAAAAAATCTTTTTTACAAAAAAACATCCGACTTATAAAAAAAAAAAATACACTAAAAATTGAAAACTAACTTTAATTTCGGCAGTCGGTGTTTGTTTTTTATTTCTTCGTTATTTGACACCAACTTCCGAAATTAAAGTTATTATTTAATTTTTAGTGTATTTTGTTTTTGGAAGTCGGTTGTTTTTTATTTTTTGTGAAAAAGTTTCTTTTTTCGTTTTAGTTGTTATACCCCAGAACTAAAACCCCAATAAAACCATCATCGGTCACGTAGGTCAAAACATCTGTCACGTAGGTCATATGTGACCACGAACAATAGATTTTCTTTTGTGTCTGTTGTGACACAGATCAGCCAATAACATGGAACGTGGAATTTAAACATAGTCGTAATTGGAGAACACCCAAACGTCATCTAGGTATACGTATTTTTGGTTTTTGTTCAGGTTTTCAAAAAACGCTGAAAAAATTTCGATAAAATTTATATAGGACCACCTCGGAAGTATATTCTTTCGGATAAAAAAAGAATTTTGGAAATCAGTCCACAATTGACGGAGAAATCGGCGGACTTAAATTAAAAAAAAAAACACATAACTGTATGTATGTTTTTTTTTAAATTTAAGTCCGCCGTCCGAACATAGAACCTCCTCGTTTTTCGAACGTCGGTTAAAAATATAACTCGCTAACATGTAGAAAATATCAATGTTTGTGAAGCTACTAACAAGTTTGTCTGCAATGAGTTACTTACAGCAAAATTGAGAGCTTCTTGTGTTCATGCGACTATGGCACT
The DNA here is from genome assembly GCA_951329385.1 of Polia nebulosa. Lineage (NCBI taxonomy): Eukaryota > Metazoa > Arthropoda > Insecta > Lepidoptera > Noctuidae > Polia > Polia nebulosa. The sequence continues at coordinate 31,681,700 of OX589597.1, forward strand.
TTCAATCAAATATTAACCGACGAAAAAAAAAAGGAGGAGATTCTCAATTCGACCGTATATATATAAATATTTTTTTTTTACAATTGTGATTTGGTGCAAGCGTATGTATATAGGTTATAAGCGTGTAGTATATTGTACTAGCGTATGATCTATAAGCTCAGCTTCATTTCGTTACTGACATACAAATCCGTCCATCAGATTAGAAAACAAGTGTCTGTCGATCACACAAAAATATTCAAACAGTTTTCAGGACTGTAACAAACTGCTCCAATCACAGTCGTTATTTATTATTCCTGGATACATGTAGGTACGCATCAGTGTATATGTAATTGTTTGCATGTGTGCGATGCGCGGGCGCCGAGTGACACGACTCGGCGAGATTGAGCTGCGGGCATCATTGGACTTCTCACTTATTTGGAGTTCGGAAGCTGTAGACAAGGCCAGAGTTGAAGAAGTAAGATATTTACACATTCAGTGTGGGTACAGCTAAGGAGTAGAATTCCCTGCCAGAGTCTGTTTCCTGATAGATACAACCTGGGAGTCTTTAAATCAAGAGTAAACGGGTCCTGCCATATTATCTCTCCTATATATATATATATATATATATATATATAGTTACTTCTAGGTAAGCGTGCTCTATCGTCAACCAAATAATCGTTTACCACCTGGTGAGTGGTCAAACGCGAGTGTATATGATAAAAAAATACATGTGAAATAATTACGTAGGATATTGGAAATGGTCATGATCGCAACATTAATGCGTGGTAATAAATACTTGTCATTTATCTACAGGAAATTATGCAAATGTGCAGGTTAGGGCTGTTATTCTTTAGTTCTTAAGAAAAAACAACTCAATTGGTAGCACAATCGCAATTGGCTGTGACAGATGGACAGAAATGCGGACAAACACACGAGTGATCCTGTATGGGTTCCCTTTTTCCTTTAAAGCATAGGTATATTGCTGATGCTTCGATACGTATAAGTGAGTTTGAAGTCAAAAGTGAATAACTTACCTACTTCTAGGCAAGCATCACATCATTGCTTATGATGAGCAAGTGTATTCGCTAACTCAGTGGACATCAATTTGATAGGCTATTTGCAGTACATTGCTCGGTGGACATCGATTATAATTGCACTACGTAGTACATTTTTGTTTTCTTATACGTCAAAGCAGCATAGTGCCTAATACACCTGCAGGTGGGATAGTGATTAAGCGTGAGTAGCCTCAAGCTTGATCACTATCTCACCTGCAGATGTGGGATGATAAAAAAGTTAATTTTAACATTTGCGTACGTGACATCAATGATTTATCTTCTGTTAGATTCACAGTTAGTAATTCACTGGTCACTTTTACAGAAATAGTTAACATACAACATTAATTTCAGCACACACGTGCAACAAATCCACTTACCTTGTTATAATCAAACAGTTTCGTAATCTAAATGTGAATGAAACAATTTACGCCGACATTCTAAACAGAGATCACCCTGCCAAGTCTATCCATTCAGTGTGGAGCTGTGAGGTGCTGAGGGATTCATTCTACCGATGACGAATTGTGCCGAGATCCGACAGCGTAAACATTGTAACTTTGGAACTACTGTGTTTGTGTGACCAACATGTTTGGTGGTTTGAGGATAAATATTTAAGTTTATGGAAACAAGATAGGTGCGCGATGGGATTTATCATTGGAAAAAATTATGAACTTCCTTACAAACTTTGATTTAATGAATGTCCCCCTTTACAGGGCGAATTTAAATCCGTCCTTAATGCCGTTTTCTGGGCACTTTTCCCATTGACAGCGATGTGGACGAATTTTTCGACGCCCAATGAGTTTTAGACCTCCCATTTTTAAGTAAATATTTTATTTATTTTTGATAGGTCCAAATGGAATGATGGGTCAATGGGAAGTTAAAAAAAATTTTGGAACCAAATTCTTGATAGACGACGGACAGACAGACGGACAGACGGGTACGTGAGTGACAGCAATAGGGCTCCGTTTGGATCCTTCGGGTACGTAACCCTAAAACCAATACTTTTAAAGCAGGAAAGTCCCATTATCACACAAACTCATACCCACCAAATGCTCCCGCGCACGAATCTTGATTTAAATCCCGAACAAAATATGTACTGTTTTACTCTCGACCAACGACGGATTTATTCGAGCAAACTGCTTCATTCCCAGCATTTTGGCTGTATAACTTTTTAACACATAAATATTTAGAGTAGCGTGCTTGCTCCCGTACGGTGTATATTGGTCTATCGGTATTATTGTTGTGTTATGGACAGAATTAGTTATGGTATGGCCGTGTTGAAGTTTTATGAGTTATGTTAGTGCTGGTGATGGGTATATGGGATGATGGGATGGTGTTTTCTTAGACTTTTACGTACTTACGCAGCTTAGAGATTATCGAAGACGATAGCTATAACCTGGGAGTCTGTCAAGAGTGAATAGGTTACTTTTAGGTAAGCATGCTTCATCTTCAACCACATCATCGTTTAACGTCAGGTGAGATAGTGGTCAAACGTTTAGGCAATTGCCAGAAGACTTACATTGGTTGAATACGAGGCTTTTAGCATTGTTGTATGTTTACATTATTAATTTATTTTTCTGTAATTTGCGTTATATCTGTGCAGATTAAACAATTTTTCTTTCTTTCTTTTCTTCTATAAATAAAGAAACCAACCTAATGGTAAGCGATGATGTGGTCGAAGATGGAGCTGGAGGCGGTTGGCGCAAGTGACAAAAAGTGGCATCTATGAGTGATAACGATTACTGAATGTCCAAAGTACTTATTAGGAATTCCCACATAACATTTTAGTACACTAAATCTCATAATTTTGGATACGTTGAGGGTTGTTATCGCTGATAAAATGCCACTTTATCTTGTTAGGACTTCTGGTAGTACTGCAGTGCAGTTCATTTACTAGCACAATGCGTTTTTGGGGGGATTTTTCCGAGTGAAGTTCAGTGGCTGTTTTAATTATTCGCAAATTGATTCATAGTGGATATTGTGATGTAAAATTGGTGTAGTTTTGTGTCTCAAACGCAACTGGAGAATATGTGGAACTATTGAAACTGGCGCGATTTCGGTAAAATAAAGCTGAGAATTTTGTCGTAGTATTGAGTACCGCAGCGAAGCTTGCTGAGAAGGCTGACTTGGTTCATTTACTGCCAAATACTGCAAAAACATTAGAATGTGTTACATCTGCATTCTATTGGAAAAAAATTGACAGTAATCTGTATCTAAAACTAAATACTTTCTTAACTTGACACTGGCTAAATGCACAAAGCACAAACCGAGCCAAGCCAAAATTAAAAAAAAAAATTAAAAAAAATTAGCACAATCAATAAAAATAAGGACAGCCACGACTTACGAGTTGTAGGTCGTAGGTTCGAATCCAGGCAGGCACTTTACGTTGTGTAAATTATTTCATCAGCATTGCTCTCAAAAAGGTGAAGGAAAACATCGTAAAGAACCCGGCAAGTTCTAGAAACAATAATTCGAACACAAGTGACATCTACCAGTCCGCTCTGGGTCCGCGTGTTGGATTACAGCTCACTCCCTCTCGCAGAGGAGAGAGAGAGAGAGAGAGGAGGCTTGTTTCCCAACAGTGGGCAAATTAATAGTATGCTATAGAATAGTACTACAAGTAGTTAGGTAGGTACCTGAATAACTTCGACCAAAATAACCAAAATTTCCCAAGTCTTTTGCTGCGCTGGTAAGCCAGGCAACAAAGAGACGTGGAGAGTCGCATAATATCTGCCGCTAGGATCGCGCCTAACTCACTCTTAAACACAGCACTATAAACACAGCACTATAAGTACGGTCACTAAATACCTGCTCGGACTTAAGGGGTAGGAGCTGCTAATTACCGAAATTAAAAAAGATTTTTCTTGTCATGTCAAGAGTGAATAGATTACTTCAAGGTAAGTATGCTCCATCGTCGAGCACTTCATCGCTTACCATCAGGTGAGATAGTGGTCAAACGTGAGCCTAACATTGATAAAAAAAATTAAGAACATGTTGCTTTTGGAAAGGACATGATAAATGAATCGGTAAATGATAAGAGGAAAATCATGAATGAAGCGGTAAATGATTTTTAAAAGATTTTTTTTCGACTTCGTTGACACTTTGATTTCATTGAAATTCATTCTAATATTTACTTGCCTACATACTTATCATTTCATCTAAAAGACGTCGAGCTGCTATTTGTTGTTTTTTTTTATTGCTAGACAGAGGTCTGAGGTTTCCTCAAAGTGTTGCCACATTTACTGGTCCTATGCAAAAGCCTTCAAGCGGATTCCTGGGGCCTTCACCAGGTCATGGGTCAATCGTGTGACAGGCCTTCCAAGGATACGTCTTGTATTACTTAGGTAGGTAACGCGTAACTGCGGAGAAGCAACATAATAATATAATAATAATAATAAAAGCTTTTTATTGATTCCTTACAATTATATACAATCATTTCATACATTATTAATAAAAAATAAAAAATATAAAGTGCAATTTGATTCAATTTCAATAAAAATCATTAACAATTATTGTTTACCTAATATTAAAATTATCACAGTTAAAAAATAGTTTCATCTAAATAGGTTAATTTTCTACATTCTATTAATTATTCTTATCTAAAACTAATTATTACAGTTAAAAATAATTACAATAAATAAATAAATTTTAAACTTCATTCCAATCAAAATTTGAATAAATATTAGTTTTTGTGAGAAGAAAAAATGTCAGAAATAAGTAACTATAAAATCAAATAAATTATACATTGAAATTATTGAAATTATTATCAATCATTGTTATTGTTAGTTTATAAATTCATAATAGTTAGTATTTTTTTTTTTTTTTTTTGAGAATTTTATTTGCTTTACTTATCTAGGATTATTGTAAGGACCGCCTAGTGCGGTAAAAGCCTCCTCCATATGTCTCCATCTTTTTCTATCCCTAGCTAGTCTGCTCCATGTTTTTCCTATCAAGCCTGATATGTCGTCACTCCATCTCTTGTTGGGTCTACCACGACTTCTCTTTTTGTTGATAGGATACCAGTTTGTTATGGTTTTGGTCCATCTGTCATCGCTTACTCTTTGTAAGTGTCCAGCCCATTTCCATTTCAGTGTAAGTGTTTGCTTGATTACGTCGATAGCCTTTGTTTCTTGTCGTATTGAGCTGTTTCTGACTCTATCTCTTAGTTTGTGGCCCGTATAGCTTCTCTCTATTGCTCTCTGGCAAACTCTTAATTTTTCTAGAGATCTTCTTGTTAGAGGCCATGTTTGACAGGCATATGTCAAACACGGCATCAAGCAGATCTCCATAGCTTTTGTCTTTAAGTTGGTAGGAAGTGTACTCTTGAAGATTTCTTTCATAGCCCAGTACTTACTCCATGTGTTCTTTACTCTTCTATCTATTTCCAACTTTGTGCAGTCTTTGGTTGAAATTAGGTGTCCCAGATAAACATATTCTTTGACCCACTCAAGAGGTGTAGAGTTTAGCGTTATTGTAGTTTCCGTGCAGTTCGTCATAACTTTAGTTTTACTCTGGTTCACCTCAAGCCCCACTTTTTTGCTTTCTTGATTGAGGGTCTCCAGCATATATTGTAACTCGTTTGGGTCTTCGGATAGCAAAACAAGGTCGTCAGCAAATCTTAAATGGGATAGATATTTTCCATATATGTTTAGGCCCACGTCGTTCCAGGTCAAGGAACGAAATATTTGTTCTAGGACAGCTATAAATAATTTTGGTGACAGTGGGTCTCCCTGTCTTACACCCCGCTCTATCTTAAAAGCAGGTCCGGTACTATCCAGTTTAATTTTGGCTTGGCTGTTTTTATATACCTCCTTTATTATGCTGACGTACTCTGGATGCAGTCCTTGCTCTTTCAACGCTCTCCATATAGAGTTGTGGCAGATAGAGTCGAACGCTTTTGAGTAATCTATAAAGCCAATATACAGTGGCATGTTGTATTCGTTGTATTTTTCAATAATTAATTTTAATGTGTGGATATGGTCTACCGTAGATCGGGTGCTCATGAATCCTGCTTGCTCTATGGCTTGGTTCTCGTCGATCACTCTACTTATTCGTCTCAGTAATGTTGAAGAAAACACTTTATAAAGGCATGACATTAGGCTTATAGGTCTGTAATTAGATATCAAAGTAGGATCGCCTTTTTTATACAACAGTGTAATCTCGGAACATGTCCACTGACTAGGTAGTACTTTTTTCACCATAATATTATTGAATAAGTTAGTTAATGGCGTGACCAATTTGTCGCTTCCAGCTTGTAACATTTCGTTCGTTATGCCGTCTGGGCCCGGGCTCTTGTCTGATTTTAATTTTCTTATTGAAAACTCTATCTCATTTTCGTAAAACGGTGGAACAGGGTCGATATTTGGTGTGTATTCTAAGACATTTGTCTCATTGTTTGAGCTTGTTTTAGAGTAAAGCTTCTTGTAGAACTGAGTAGCTACTTTTAGTAGATCTTGTCTGTTTGTAACTTTGGCTCCTGATGAATTTTGTAGCTGGGTCATGAGATATCTCGTTTTATTCAGTTTTCTGAACGCTTTTTTGACTGCTCCACATTTCTGTATGTATTTTTCTATTGTATTTATTCGGTGAGTTTTGATGTTCTGTGCAATTTTTTTATTTATAGTTCTGTACAATTGGCTTAGAAAAATCTTTTCTGTTCTTGTTTTGTTTTCTTTATTTTTCAGTGAATGTCTTCGGTTTATAAGTTTTGTTATCTCTTCTGTTATAATAGCTTGTTGTCTTAGTGTCTTGGTTGATACAGTTGATTGTTTTGCACAATCTATTATAGAATTTTCTAAAATGTTGTACTGAGCCTGTATTGGTTCGTTATTATCATGGCAGCTTACAGTGTGAAGTTGAGCTTTAAATATTTCTTGATCGAATTGATTTAGTGGTTTCTTGTTGAAATTTTTCCGGTTAATTGCTGTTTTATCAAATTTAAAAGTGGTTCTAACTAAACGATGGTCGCTAGAGTGCTTGAAATTGCTTAAAACATTTATATTCTCTATGAATGATCTGAAGCAACATAAGCATATGCATAAATCATAATCAACCATTAAAAGTTATCACTGTTGGGAAACAGGCCTCCTCTCTGTGACAGGGAATGGATCTTAATCTACCACGAGGGTCCAGTAGAGGTTGGCACATGTCAACCACAATAAATCTGCCTAGCCTTTTCCCAACTATCTTAGGGTCGGCTTCCAGTCTAACCGGATGCAGCTGAATATTAGTATTTTACATGGAGCGACTGCCTATCTGACCTCCACAACCTAGTTACTGGGTAATACGATAATCCTTGGTAAGATTGGTTGTCAGACTTTTGGGCTTCTGACGACCCATAACGACTGTCAAAGATCCACGATTGACAGCCGGGACCAACGGCTTAACGTGCTTTCCGAGGTACGGAGAAGTCTCGGTATGTAAAGATGGACCAACCCCGGCAAGTGTAGTTTAACCTGATGGATTGACCCGTGCGGCTGTTATTACTTTAGCCACGAGCTCCTCCTGTCAACCATGTCAACAAAAATTCAATCAAAATTCAATTTTAATCATAAATTTATAAACATCTTCAGTCTTATGAAGACAAGCTTCACAGTTTGAGTGTTTTCTTGTTGCAGTGCTAAACATTCCTTAATAGAGTCGAGTCTCACTAACCTGGCACTTCAGTACTCCACCCGGGCCCACCCCAGTAAAATCCAGGCCCAGTAGCCAATTAAAGTTGGACATTCTAAAATGCGTTATTATAATCATCTTTATTTTGCACAATCCTATAATCCGAACATTACAATAATGCTGCATCCGCTGGTTTTTATACTGCTTTTTTTTGGGGAGGGGAAATCATCCAGTGACTGGGAAATCGTCCAGTGACTTCTCCCCCTCTGGGTGGAGCGGGAGTGCGTGTCAGACTCTTACTGACTAAAACCCTTCCCTGTTCCTTCAGTTGCTTGTGACGAAGAATTGTGTGCTTTATTATATTTTTTTCAACCCTCAATTACCAGATCGTCCCACCCCTTAACTATGCGGTGAGCAGAAGGCAAGTATACACAAAAACTGCAAGTGTGTGTCTGTTTACGAGGCGCGCGGCTGCGGTGGCCGGCAGAATTATAAGAGGTTTAGTGTATACTACTAAACAGATATTAAACTACCTTTATACGACGGAGATTTTGGAGAATTTTGGTATTGTTTTGTTGAAGATTTCATGGTTTTTTGGTTGATAAAGCCTGATAGAGGTGCTCGTGGCTAATGTAATAACAGCCGCACGGGTCGATTCATCAGGTTAAGCTACGCTGGACGGGGTTGGTCCATGGATGGGTGACCATCTTTTCATACCGATACTCCTCCGTGCCTCGGAAAGCACGTTAAGCCGTTGGTCCCGGCTGTTAATCGTGGAACTTTGACAGTCGTTACGGGTCGTCAGAAAGCCCGAAAGTCTGACAACCAGTCTTACCAAGGGGTATCGTATTACCCAGTAACTGGGTTGTGGAGATTTGATAGGCAGTCGCTCCATGTAAAATACTGGTATTCAGCTGCATTCGGTTAGACTGGAAGCCAACCCCACGATAGTTGGGAAAAGGCTAGGCAGATTCATTGAGAGCCTGATAGGGAAATGTCACTAATGTGAATACTGTAGAACCCGCAGGGCTCCAGGGGCGCTGCTATAGCTTGGGGAGCTGTCTCACTCGCTGGCTGCGCGAGAGTGGGGTGTGCAAGAGTGACTGGCTATTTAACTTGTTGAGTGTGATAAGTAAAAACATGAGGGCGCGCACTCTTAACTCTTTTATTACTGATTCAATGAATACATGTTGTGCGCTCTATTCGGCGGGAATGCTAGAACTAACTAGAAAACAATAGAATAGAATAGAATAGAATAGAATAGAATACTCTTTATTATGTACACCATTTAAATTACAATAAAATCACTACAAACAATTACAATAGCAATCACCTAAAGGATGATTCACGTTACACCGTGTCGCCACCGGGCTAGTCATTCATGCTACACCGGGCTGTCACCGTGTCGCCACCGGGCCGGGGCACGTCCGGGGCACGGCCAAGCATGGATCATTTTATACAAAAAGTATACTATAGATATTTGACCGTGCAATTGTTTGACTGGCAATTGTTTCCCGGCCGGGGAACGTCCGGGCCCGGTGCACACGTTCATGTTACACCGTGTCGCCACCGGGCCGTGCCCCGGCCGAGAAACAGGCACGGCCGGGGCACGGTCTCACATGAATCACGCAACAATCTTTCGCCGTCCCCGGTGGCGACACGGTGTAACGTGAATCATCATTTATTCGAACATTTTAATGTGAATACTCGAACTACTCTTCAACATTACCGACTGCCAGCTGAAGGCCGGTTGCTCACACGCCGACTATAGGCGGTGTATACAATCGCCACATGAGCTACACCCCTACGAATAGAAGCGCAAACGTTACTAGTAAGGCTTATATTCCATTATACTTGTCATCTTTCCTATGACATATCAAACTACTAACTAGTCTAGCATAGAGCAATTTATTTTTTAAACTTTGTGCGAACCTAGCGCTTGAACACTAGACCACACTTAATCACCTGATGATGGTAAGCGATGATGTTGTCGACGATGGACCACGCTTACCTACCCCGTCGCACGCCCAATTAGCAGACACAATAGATTTTAATTGTTATCTGCACATCAGATGTGCTTTCGACGTGTGTAGAGCTAGAATTAACCTATTCACTCTTGTCATAAAGACCTCCAGGTTGTAGCTATCAGGAAACATAGAAATACATACTTTCTTGATGAAAAAACACTTGTAGGTTTCTGAAGATCCTCTCAAATCTTCCCAATAATTAAGAGAAAGCCTATTAGACAAATGCTGGGTTGCACTGTACTAACGGACATTAAGGTTGGTGTGCACTGAATCAGTCACGAAGTAACACATACGCTTTTTCGTAAACATCTCCATATTGAACTTCCTACGATGCCAGGGCATTACAAAACTTAGAAAAAGACAATGGAGATGCCCCACTTCCTAAATCCCTTAAACCAGAACACTGCAATGTTTTTTAACAGCTGAACTATGTTGATTGGAAGCGCTATAGCAGAAAAGGTTCAGCAGGCAAACCAGTCACCTCAGCGACTACCAACTGCTAGGGTCGCGGGAGTATTTGATAGAGTTACCTTGTCCTGGCACAGGCACCTGAAGGAACACGGGCAAGTTTTAGTCAGCAAGAGCGTTATCGCCCTGTCGCTCCACCCACCGCGGAAGCACTTATTCGAAGATTCCCATAATCAATCTGCATAGCCTTTTGCCAACTATCTTGGGGTCGGCTTCCATTCTAACCGGATGCAGCTGAATACCAGTATTTTACATGGAGCGACTGCCTATCTGATCTCCACAACACAGTTACTGGGTAAACGATAATCCTTGGTAAGAGTAGATGTCAGACTTTCGGGCTTTTTACGACCCGTAACGACTGTCAAAGATCTAAGATTGACTGTCGGGACCAACGGCTTAACGTGCTTGCCGGGGCACGGAAGAGTCTCGGTATGTAAAGATGGTCACCCATCCATGGACCAACCCCGGCAAGCGTAGCTTAACCTGATGGATCAACACGTGGCGGCTATTTATGTACGCACGTAAGAAGTTATATTTTTCTGCAACAAGATAAAAAACCAAACCGTCACAAAGTTTACAAAAGGAAAATAATCACTCTTCATGAACCATAGACCATTGCTAACTTCAGGGTGTCGGTTCTAGCTAACTTCAGGCTGTAGGTTTTTTGTAACGGTGTGCGCGCGCATCGTAAAAATTTTTCTCTTATCATTTTTCCCTAACGCGCCAAAAGAAGTATAACTTCAAAAAAAAGCGACTAAAACATTACCCACTTATGTATTCGTAAGATACAACAATACAAGTTAACAGCCATTTCTTAAAACCCCCAAAAACCTTAGTGGGGCAGTTAGAAGCTAATGTCATTAGAAGCACGTTAGGGCGCGCGCACACCGGCGCGGCGCGTTGTCGCGGTGATGTACGCGACCGAGCGCCCGTAAACATGCCCCACCTGGCTTTGCTAACGCTACCTACATGGTCAGTGGAGGGTCAGCAAAAAGAGAAAATTATCTTCACAAAATAATAAAATAGAGAATTTGTGTTTTGTCAGTTTCCTGGGAATAAAATAATACATGTCGCCCTTTGACTATTAAATATTATTATAATCTCCTAAATTTGAAACTATGTTATAAAAAGAAGAAATAAGGCATTTGCCTCGCTGTGGTAAGTTTTCTTTTACATGTAGGTGGATAATTTGGATGATACTTCTAATCACCGCAAATTTTCAGTATTTTTGTGGCAAAATTATAATTACATTAAATTTGAAATACCGAAACCTATCCTAATAATATAGATCAATTTATGAATGTGCAATATTTGCACCATTTAATTCGTTATAAAAAACTACTAGAACTTAATTTATCTACAATTTTTTTGCCAACTGTACGAGGATCTGCACCTCGCCCGGTATCGGAGATATCAAAAAGCTTACGCCGAGTTAGGGCACTCGATTAAAGCCAGCCTTGTTTGCATCGCCGCTGAATGTGCTGACCCTACCCACTACCACTTGAGCTGTTTTATGGTAATTAAAATTTTTGTTAACGATCCTTATTGTTTTGCTTACTGTACTTTTTGGGTTTAGTATCGTACACCGAAAGCAACACATCTCGTGTTGCTTTCGGTGTGTGTTTTAGCTTTAGCTAATTTTAGAGGCGGACGGTCATAAAAGAGGTGTCAAAATAATATAATAATTAACTTGCTCAGTTTTAGAAATACCAAAGAATTTGAAGACATAGCTGAATTTAAAAAATATGTAATAGCTTGACTTACAAATAATTTTGGTAGGTGAAAGCTTATTAAAACATAATAAATACAACGTCACTGACCTCGAAATCCAAAAACAAAACACGACTCAGAGTAATAAAACATCAAACATCAACATTGAAATAATAAATCTGCGCGTCCATTCCCCCTCCCCCTCCACCTCACCCCCCTCCCCCCGCCTGGCTCAAGGAGGCATCCATGAATGCTGTCAGGGCATGATGGACGGCGGAGCATAAAACTGACGAGACGACTACCCACGGTACGAAATGGCTCTACGGAGCCCAGTATATCACTTTTATTACATGCCATCTTCATTTTCATATTTCATATTTGCATTTCTGTAGCACCCCCCACCCGAGGTCGTCTCCCCCCCCGTTTTAAGCGTTTCGCACGTTTTTCTATGTAATCGCTCGCTTTGTGTGCGTGACGTAGTGGGCAACGCGTCAAAGGAAAGTTTTTATGGTGTTATGTTGGCTAAACGTGTTGTGAGGTTAAAGGTTCCGTATTTAAATAAATTTTATTCTCTTTGTTCTGCGAGTTTTTGATGATCCTTTTCATAGACAGCTAAAGAACTCTATATTAGTTCAAACTATGGTTTTGTTTTAGTTGGATGCATTTAATTTTTTTTTTTTAATGTTTCTTTCCTCTCTTTTTTCACGTCTCAATCAATGAACTAAGATTTCAAGCCATGTAGCTAACCGCTATACATTTATGTTTAAATAACTTGACAAAATATACTGAACAGCTGATTTTCGCGATTCGTCGATTCCACCTTGTTTAGATCTAATTCCCAAAATAATACACATCTCGGACATGTTAACCACACTTGTCATAAGAGTCACAGAGCATTCTTAAACTGAAATACCGCAATACTGAAGTAAGAGAACAGATGCCTGTTTTAATCTTTATATATAAAATTAAAGTCATGACTGTCTGACTGATATATCAACGCACAGCCTAAACCGTTGGTCCTAGAGTCATGAAATTTGGAGGGTGTGTTCTTTGTGAAGTGTAGGTATCCACTAAGAAAGGCTTTTTTGAAATTCAGTCCTAAAGAGGGTGATAAAAGGGTTGAAAGTTTATAATGGGTGAAGTACTAATACCACGCGGGCCAAGGCCGCTGGCAGAAGTTATTAAAAAATAAATATGATAATTGATAAATAAATTGGTACATAATGTGACAAGTAGTGTAAACGGGTCGTTTTGGTGTAAGCTTGGCAAGCCAGCCGATACAGGCTGACGAGTCATTTAGCTGACCACAACTTACATTGCCAAAACCACAGAATAATTTGCTAGTGAACCTTTGGTCTAGCGTTTACTAATAAAACTATTAAGTTTGAAGGCTTGGAATCACAGTTCCAGTTAACAAAAACTGTCTAGTGACGGTTACTGATTTAATTTTAAACGTCGCTCCAGTAGTCCAGTAGATCAGACGAGGAGCTCGTGGCTAAAGTAATACCAGCCGCATGGGTCGATCCATCAGGTTAACCTACGCTTGCCAGGGTTGGTCCATGGATGGGTTGGGTTGGATCACAATGCCGCCGTATTCCCTGTATCACTCAGTGTGGGCACCTATCTGATTTGACAACTCCAGTTACTTGGTAACACGATATTACTCCTCACCCCATTCGTCCTAATACCACGAAAACACGTTTTTACAACCGTACACAACAACACAGCTTTTTTACCTTTTTTCATACAAAATTTAGATTTTCACATCGAAAAATAATTAAAAATAAATGGTCGACTCATATCCTGGAACACTGCGGAACCCTAAAAAGCTAAGTCAAGGAAATGTATAACAAAGTTGAGGGCATGTTGTGACGTGTTCTTTAGCGGACCCGGCTTAGCAGCTTACTACACGTTCCTGTGTTTACGGAATTTATTTTTAACTTGATATAACCTTTTTATAAGCATATTGAAAGTACTGATGGAAATCAATTTAAATTTTTAGTTGATTTTATTCTTTTCGTGTAGTTGGTGAGTGCTAACCGGTAGTTAAGACTGGTTTCGTGAGAGTCTGGTAAATAAGGGGGCTTCTATTCTCTTTATCCTCGGTTTGATGTTGGAAAACTTTACTTGTAAGTTAGTAAGATACTCGAGCTTACAAGTAAAGTTTGCTTGTGTACATATTTTTGCTCGTGACTGTATTAGACAAAAAAAACTTTTGTCTAATACAGTCACGATGTATATATTTTTTTGTTTCTTCGTTATTTGACACCAACTTCCGAAATTAAAGTTATTTTGCAATTTTTAGAAGTCGGTTGTATTTTTTATTGAAAAAAGTTTTTTATTTTTACTTTTTAGTTTTTCCGTTTTTATTATTGTTGTTGTACACCAGAAGTAAAAGTAAATATTTAAGTTATGTCCGAGTTGATAACATGGAATTTTAACATTTGTAGACAACCAAAACGTCATCTATTTTTTGTTTATGTTTTTTTTTTTAAAGTGCTAAATAGATTTCGATAAAATTTATATGGGACCACCTCTGAAGTATAACCTATCAAACAACAGAAGAATCATCAAAATCGATTCACAAATCGTGTAACATACATACAAAAAAAAAACATACAGACGAATTGAGAACCTCCTCCTTTTGGAAGTCGGTTAAAAAAGAGACAAAGTCTGTACGCCGAGAAGATTCAAAGCTAATACGAAGACTTGTTTACTTCATGACTACTCATTGCAGTCAGCATGTTATTGCAATATGAGGCCCAAGCATGGCCATCATGGTAATGTGTAACCTTGAGGTCATGTTAGCAACAAAAATAATACAGACATGATCTTTAGAAAAGAACAGAACAAAACTTTACTGTAGGTATACCAAAACAGTCACACAATTGTTAAGACGAGCTGAAATCGATGGGTACAGTGGTGGTCTTAACTCTGACAGCGATATCTATAGTATTCGTCAAACTTAAGGGTCTACTACTGGCTAAGTGGCGCCCTTATTGACCAAAAACGGCCGTTTCTGACACTTTTGCCTACTACTTTGGATACGAAACATTCTGAGACCTGTTATAGCAACGTAAAAATACTTTATCCTCTTTGTAACAAACGTGACGTTGGATTCTTTAATATTTATTTTCTAGGCTATGCTACGATTTTTTATTCAATGAGGGCGCCACTTGGCCGGTAGCACGACCTTAAGGCGCAATTAAATGTTCACGCAACGCGTCGTACGTCACCCGGGCCTGCGGACGGCGAGTAGTGGGTAACTCGCCGCCCGATCAGCACCAGGCCCGAGAGTCGACGGCGCGTAGTGTTCCACGCGCGCCTCAAAGAGTTGTCAGCCAAGGGAAGGGGCCTGCCACGGCCGGTGCCTGCCCGGGGGTGGAGGATAAATTCGAAAGAGTTACCTCGCCCCCGGGCACTCGAGGCAGGGAGGAACAGGGGTGGGTTTTAGTCAGTAAGAGTCTGACACACCCTTCCGCTCCACCCTAGAGCGGAAGAAGTCATAGGATGATTTCCCACCCCCCAAAAAAAAAAAAAAACAAAAAAAAAAAAAAAAAAACGCGTCGTACGTCCAACCAGTAGTAGGACTCGCCCATCAAGGAGCGCTGTCCGAAATTAGACGCATTATTAATTTATTTATTATACAAAAAAACATTTAAATTATCTTTAAAATGGTGAAGGTTTAATAAAAATATGCTTAATGGTTTTTGCGTGATTCTTAATTTCTTATTCGCATTGGACATAATTTTACAAATTAATTACACTATGTTATAAAAATATAATTTCAAATATTCACATATCAAATTATAAAGAAAATTGTCGAAAATAACATATGTTTTTTCAAAGAAATTAGACTAGTCGTTTGGACGTGATGTTTAATTAAAAATAATTAGGAATCGTATATCTACGCCTCAAGATATAATGCTGTATATATGCATTGACCTCTAGTTCTATTACCATTTAAAAGCAACCAGCTATCTCACAACTCACAAATCACCTCACAGTAGTCGGCAGTCAATATCACCTCACATATTTTTCCCCATAGGCGTTCTCCCGTCGGTACACACAAAGACGTAGCCATAACTCCTTCTACTGTACGTGAACAATACTGGAATTAATTACCTGGCCCGCCCCGTGAACCAGATGTTTTTCACTCGTTGTTTATTGCCTGAACTTCGTCTGATCAGGATTATTGGCGAGGGTTGATGTTCTGATGTTTGTATTGTTTTATGATGAGTGATGGTATACGAATATTACAGTAGGTACACAAAATTATAATAAGGTTTAATGACCTTTTTATATTACTAAGTCTCCGCTCTCCGTCCGTCTGTCAGCGGGCTGTATCTCATGATCAAATTTTCACAGAATATGTATTTCTGTTGCCGCTATAACAAAAAATAATAAAAATATATTAAAAATTAAAGGGGGCTCCGCCACTAGAAACCTGTTTTTATTGGCTTTTTTTGCTCGATCTTAATAATGGCCATAGGTAGACAGTTGAAATTTACACAGAATGTGTATTTCTGTTGTCGCTATAACAAAAAATAATAACTAATTAAATTAAAGGGGAGAAGAAACATGATTTTTAACCGACTTCAAAAAGAAGGAGGTTATCAATCATACACAAAAATGTCGGAATTTTTCGTTTGCGAGTTCGACTCGCACTTGGCCGATTTTATTTAAAGAATGTCACAAGCATAGATGCTTCTTTCAAACCGACGATGAGATATTTTTAGTAGAATCATAGACAGTTTAGACAGTAGAATCAGAAATAATTTTGTGGAAGCTCCTGAGCTTCAACGCCTTACTTTAACTGCCCTGCCGGGGTCTGTGTTTCCTGATAGCTACAACCTAGGGGTCTTTAAGTCAAGAGTGAATAGTTTACTTCTAGACAAGCGAGCTCCATCTTCGACCACATCATCGCTTACCATCAGGTGAGATAGTGGTTTAACGCAAGCCTGACAAAACAAAACTGTTCTTTATGTACTTTAAAAATATAAGCAAAAATAATTTAAATAATTTAAAATTAAATATTTGTATTGGTAAATCATTGCCTGCGGTATGCAATAACAGTTATATAGTTTTACATACCAAATCAAAATGTATTTCTATACTTTCTATTTCCAAAAACATTAACATTTCTTGCCTAATTAGTTTAGCAAATACGACCGGTCTACAAATTCTGCATATCATATTAAGTATCTAGAAACTGTTATCCGAATGATTGCTCAAGATACTACTAGTTATATCGATTCTTTAAACCACAGAGAGAAAGGTAAATTGAATTAACGAATTTGGTTTTTTGAATGTTCATCATCATCATCATTACAGACAAAAGATGTCCAGTGCTGGACAAGTGTTGCCACGAAGACCAGCCTTATACGTCCCGCATCCATCGGATTACCGAGTCCCTCCACGATTCATCGGTCCACCTTGTGGGAGGCCTTCCAACACTGCGTCTTTAGGTACGCGGTTACCACTCCAGAATTTTTAGGCCCCATCGATCTTCTGTTCTGCGAGCCCCCAGCCCACTGCCACTTAAGTTTGGCTATTCTTCGGGCTATGTCGGTAATCTTGGTTCTCCTGCGGATATCTTAATTTCTGTTTTTTTTTTTTTATAGGCACTCGTTTGAGCACTATATCACCTGATGGTAAGCGAGTGGTCGACGATAGAGCACGCTTGTCTAGAAGTAACCTATTCACTCTTGAGTTAAAAACTTCCAGATTTTTAAAGAATGGGTTAAAAACTCACTCTACTCAAGACATGAGTGATGCAATTCTGTTTAAAGATAGTAAGTCTAGAATAAAACTAGATTCATCCGAAGCATTGAACTATAGCTTTCTAAACACACACATTCCTTTGACGTTGTAAATCTTAGAACTTGCTAAAATGAATGTGACAACCACGCACGTGTGTGTGTGTTTATAATAAGGGAGTGTGTGTGCTGCCCCTACTCCGTCCGTATATGTACAGACAACAAAATTATAAAAGGGTAAATAAAACAGAAAGCTTACACAAGTCATAAATTTGATTTATAGAGATTAAAAAAGGCGCTTTAGAAACGGCTCGAACGAAAATTTTCGGTGGGACGAATCGGGAGACGAGTGTAGCGTCGGTAGAAAAATTGTGGCAGCTGTCATTTTGCGATTTTTATTTGTGGCGATGGCTTTTATTTTGATTTAACCGCTACGATGACCATACATATATTCAATAGCTCTGTAAATTTGTTATTTTTTATTTAAGACACTTCAAATAACATTCATCGCGTATCTTCATTTAAATTGTTCACGCATACCTCTTTAACCCGTCAAGGCCCTCATTAAAATTAAAAATATACCTATATATTTTTAACAATATTTTCAAAAAAATCCAAACAAATCCCTTGCAAACAGTTTCATGATATATTTTTATATCAGCATTGGAAATACAAATTGAGAGGAAATTTAAACTGCCCCCAAATCACAATTCATAAGGTACAGATACGCTAACATGCATACAGCTCAGATACGGAACCCTAAAAAAGTACTGCGTCATTTATGTACTATTTTGTACGATAGAAAAGTTTCATTTGCTCTATTGTACAAGATCTGAATGCGTTAGAAATTAATACAATCATAATAATTACTAAACTAAATAAAATTGTAACAAATTATTTATCCAACATTTCATTTCTGCAGACCGTACTCATGTCAGCGCTGTGTCGATGTTCAGCCCCGTCAGAGGGGGCGCCGTAAGAAAATTTACAGGCACCGCCGTATTTCACCCCCGCCTTTTTTGTTAATCTACCCTCCTAATGCGTCGCTTTGTTTACCTGCTGACCGTACATAGTGTCCTTACTAACGTGTTCAGATGGAATTATTACGCCTATTTCGTTAAGTTGCTCTTTTGTTTGCGGGGTGAGCAGAAAGCTAGGTTGTGATTATGAGATTTTGGGTGCTGTCTAGGTGTTTGTGAATGGGTGATTTAAAGAGAGAATCTAATGCAGGTGGGGATAATAACTGAATAGTAGTAAGGTCTTAAATTATAAAAAAAATAAAACCGTCCAAGTGTGTGTCGGACTTTGCACGTTTAGGGTGCCGTACCAAATGTATTTTTAACTATGTGTATGGCTTTCGGTCAACAAGACGCTCATATTGTGAAAATTTTGACTGTAGCTATAACCGTTTGGCTGTAAAACCTGTGTGACAGACGACGGACAGACAGATGGACAGACGTACACGTGAGTGACAGCAATAGGGCTCCGTTTAGACCCCTCGGGTACGGAACCCTAAAATCATATTTTTGAGAATGGTTTCGAGAAAATTTTGGGAATTAGAAATATAGAAAGCTTTAGGAAAGGAGAAAAAATGATAAATTATGTTTATTTTGGTTCTATGTTTTACAAATAACTCTTTTACACGTCAATGTTTTTTAGTCAGTGTAGCCTAGATGAGGCCGATGTTTCCTAACTGACTACCCTGAGAAGAAACACCAAAACAAACTCAGAGGTCAAAGTCTCTTTTAATCCGTCAGGCCCCTCGCGTCTCCTTAAGGAGACGTAACAATAGGTTTTTAATTGTGTCTGCTAATGACGGGCTTGACGCCCTACAAAAATAATGCACACCATATGTACTGGTCAAATTATAATGAAGACCATATACGTTAATGTCTGAGATGAGCTTTTGAGTAAAGTACCACGTAGGTTTGAGTGGACCTGTCCAGACAGTGCAAGCATTTGTCAGTTAATGAAGTTTCTAAACCAGGTACCTACTACCTGTAATGATCTCAATCAGCTATGATCAGATGTTTGCATAACAATATTAAATAAGTTGAAGTTACGGCCAGTTAATTTGTGCATGTATTATCTTTTCCTTTTTGATTTATCTGGTCTAAGAGTTCAATCGTTCTTCGTTACAATTTTTTTTTGGTTTTAGTGTGATAACAAAACTTGAGTATATATTATGCCTCCAAAGAATAGTTAAATGATCAAATTCACAATCTCCGTCCTATATAACGTTTGCAAATGAGCGTCGCAGTTGAAAGTTGTGCAATACAGAGATACAGAAACTTATGAGTGCGGACCAAGCTTAGTTTTCGATTTGGCAAGCAACGGGGCAATATTGTTCGGTTCGCGAGCCATTCCTACAGTATGTTTAGCGTTTTTATTAGTTATATCATTTTCGAAATATTGGGTTGTGTTCTGTACAGAATGGGCGTGTTCTTTTGTTTTTTGAGGATTGTAACTTGTTATAATGGGTGGTGGGGTCATGAGAGCATGGGGATTTTGAAAAAACTATGGGCTGATTCCACTACTTTCAACACTGCTCTCAAAACGGTGAATGAAATCATCATGAGGAAACTAGGATGTCCTAGAACCAAAACTTTGAAGACTTGTGTCATCCACCAACCCGTACTGGGCCTGCGTGGTGGATAAAAGCCCATTCCCTTTCACAGAGGCTTATATCCCAGCAGTTGGAACGTTAAAAGGCTGATTATGCTTGTGCAAGTTTGTGTGTTGTGTTAGTGTTGATTCAAATGCTCAAATGTTTAGTAATAGAACAGAAATGATGTGTGAAATCAAACTGCAATGAGAGAAAATGTTGTAGCTACGGTAATAAATTAGAAAGAAAGAAAGAAAATTTGTTTATTCGACACAAACAAAACGCACATTAGTGAAAAATTAGACTAAACATACAAAGAAGCCAAAAGCCTCGTATTCAACCAATGAAAGTCTTTTGTCCATTGATGTCAGAGTCCGCCAACAACCAAAGACAATACATATTGCGTAATAATAAGTAATCTGTGTTGCGACACTGGCGAATAACAACCAACTAAACCAATTATAAGGTGTCTCCAAGCATAATACCTAGATACTACTTGGGCATACTGCAGTGAAGTCTCATCTTAGATAGACTGCAGACTGCTACCGATATTTCTTTGCAGTTGCAAGCGTGCTCCATCTTCGACCACATCATCGCTTACCATCAGGTGAGGTAGTGGTCAAACGCGAGCCTATCAAACTTATAAAAAATAAATAAAAAAGTTTCGCAGATATTGTCTCATTTACATTAAGCCGCGTTTCCATTATCCAAGTGCTTGCATGCAAGTATGAAGACACACTGGCGTACAAGTTACTTGAACTGGAAACATATATATAGAACTGGCAACTCGCATGCAAGGTTTTATTAGCATGCAAGTGTTTGAGCCAGGGCCTGTATCAGTGTTATATCAGTGCTCGTACAGCGACTCGTTGTGAATTCGCAACTGACATTTGCGCGCGCAACTTGCATGACAGTTGCACACAGAAGCGTCAGTTGCGCATTTTGTATAAAACTACTCACATGCAACTTGTAGCTTGCATGCATGTTTACGTTTCCATTACTCAAGCTGCATGCAACTTGCACCTTGCATGTAGGCTACTTGCTTAAGGCGCAATTATACGTCTTTTATTGATTTTAAATTGAACATCACGTCGAAAGAACTACTTTTATTTCTTTACAAAAATATTATGTTACTCTAGACAATTTTTTCGTAATTTCAAATGTGAATATTTGAAATGATTGATTTACGAGTATAACATAGTGTAATTAATTTATAAAGTTATGTCTAACGCGGATAAAAAATTGAGAATCACGCTAAAACTATAAAACGTAGTTTTATGAAACCTTTATCATTTTTAAGATAATTTAATAATTTTAATTTTATTATAATACCTGTTGTTTTATGTATAATAAATGAATAATGCGCTCCTTGATGGGAGAGTTCTATTACTGGGTGGACGTACGATGCGTTACGTGAGCTCAGCATAGAACACGCAAGACCACTGACCACTCAAGGTCATTGGCAGTTGGCAGCCTTAAATAGATAAAGAGTATTAATTGTGTAAATAGCAAATATATATATATATATATATATATTTGACACATTTCATATCTGATCTGCCATCGGCTATTTAGCCATAATCAGATTTTCCTCAGAATAGTCCACCCTCAAGTTAGTGTCTCCGATCCAGTTGCAATATTTGCCATCGTTTTAGCCTTGTGGTGTCATTATTATCAATAAGCAGGTCTCTGCCTAGTTGGTTTGTATGCTTTTGGAGCCTTGCTTTGTATTTTGTATAGCAAATATATGAATCAGAATCTGAATATAATTGATGAAACCATCCCAAACGACGCGTTCTGTGGACGGCCCGCTCTGACCAATTATCCAACTCAATAATATCCCTTTAACCTTCAATCTGATTATCAGCTCATCCACTTTCCATCCATCCCGTGAGTCTAGACATAATACTATCACCTCTAATGGCCATCCACTTCCACATTTTAACCCTTCGGCTGGTCATGTAATTGGTCCAATGAGGGGAAAGCGGGTATTTCATAATCTACGGCAATCCCCCTCTCTCCCCCCGCTGCAGACGGATCAACGCTGCACAATCCCGACGATAGAATTTTATGAGACCCCCGGATGCAGCGTGGTAAGCAGTAGTCATAAATAGTAGCGGGTGTTAGAGGTGACTGGATGTGGCAGGTTATTCTTTTAGATTAATTTTAAATGTCAGACGACTTCGCGGCAGACTAAGGCGAAGATGGCAGGACAAGCTCGACATCTACCGAAGGGACTGGTCCGTGCTGGCAAGGGACAGAGTTATGTTGACGGGGGAAAGAGAGGCCTTTGCCCAGAAGTGGGAGAAATAGGCTGGTGAGTTAGTTAACATTTAACCAGAGTTTTTAGTTGAACATACTTTTTCAGGGTTCTGTATCCGAAGGTTAACCAACATTTGGATGCAAAAGAATTGTGTAGTGTTGTCACTGGAAGTCGGGGTGTTCGGGAGGGTAGTTTGCTGGTAGATTAGTGAAGTTGCTTATTATGGTACAATTTTTTTTTTGTGGCATAAATAGTTAGCAAACTACAACCCTCCCTGTCCCTGTCTGTCAGCCGGCTGTTTTTTATGATCCGTAATATGTAGACAGTTGAAATTTTCACACAGCGTGTATTTCCATAGCCGCTAATAAAGTAAAAACCAATTAATAATTTATTTTTGTTATTTGTTGTTATAGCGGCAATACACATTCTGTGAAAATTTCAACTGCATAGCTATTACGGATCGTGAGATACAGCCTGCTGACAGATGGACGGACAGCGGAGGCATAGTAATATGGTACCCTCGGTTACCCTTCGGGTACAGAATCCTAAAAATGTAAGACTAAATCCATCTTTAACCAAATCAGTTGAATTCATATAAACAAAAAATAACCCAGTAGGGTCAAAATGACCCCAACCACGCTCTAGCCACATCCAGCCACCCCACATCCGTGTGCAGCACATTAATGCACTACGACTGTACGTAACTATTACCGCGTGAGTTGTGGATTTGTTTTGCCGGTCAGATAGTTGGAAATATGAAAATGAGTTTCAAGTTTCACTAAGATGTGGAGCGACATGAAATTTTATGGACAAAACAACTTTTGTATTAATTCCGGTGCGAGTTTTGTGTTTTAGTGGATGTGTTGGTTATGTAGTATGTTTGTGGCTGATTGTTTCTGGCTAAAGTGTGAAGTGAAGGGCTGCAAGTAGGTAAATGTTGCTGTTGTTAATTTATTAGCATATTATTATCATATGTTTATATAAAATTCAAAAACTGATTCGACTGACTGACTGACTGACAGATACATCAACGCTCAGCCTAAACCGCTGGTCCTAGATGGTGTGTTCTTTGTGAAGAGTAGATATCTATAAAGAAAGCGTTTTTCGAAAATCAACCCTTTTTTACCCTTATGGGGGTGAAAAAGGGGTTGAAATTTCATAAAGGGGGACGTACTAATTCCACGCGGGCGAAACCGTTGGCAGAAGCTGTTCATTACATTAATTACATCATATTTAGACTTGCGATCTGCCCTTTTTTTTTTTTGTGGAGTGGGAAATCATGCAATGACTTCTCCCTTCTCTGGGTGGAGCGGGAGGGCGTGTCAGGCTTTCACTGACTAAAACCCACCCCTGTTCCTTCTCTGCCTGAGTGTCCAGGGGTGCGGTAACTTATATTCAGAATTTATCCGCTACCCCTAGGCATGCAGGCACCGGCCACGATGGGCCCCGTCATTGGTGGCTGACACTCATCTCTTTGAGGCGCGCGTGGTGTTTACGCGCCGTCGACTAACGGGCCTGGTGGTGCTGGTCGATTCTGTTCACAGCTCACCGTGAAAAATTAGGTGGAGTGAGCGTGAAGTGAACTGTCATTCCACCTTGATTGTATGGATTGACTGCCCACTTCACGTTCACTTCACCTAAGTTTTCACGGTGAGATTTTACAGAATAGCACTACTGATCGGACGGCGAGCTACCCACTGCTCGCCGTCTGCAGCGATCTGCCCTGGCTTCACATGGGTGCAATGTTTACTTTCATACAAACTTATCCTGAAAATTACCAACACAAAATATTATATAACTATGCCTCCGCGGTCTGTCTGTCTGTCAGCGGGCTGTATCTCACGATCCGTAATTTATATTAATATATGTTTTAATTAAGGCTATAGAAATACACACTGTGTGAAAATTTCAACTGTCTACCTATTACAGATCATGACATACAGCCCAAAAAGAACCCAAAAAACACGTTTCTAGAAACGTGGTTTTTTGTTTCTTTTTCAGTTTAAGTTTTTTGCATTATTTAACTGCAACTGTCAAGAAAATGCGATAGAAGTAATTTTGTTAAAAATCTTGCCTTGTCACTTATATTAAATAGAACCCTGATTATCAATTTCAGATGGTAAATTTTGAGGCTAGCCTAATCAGAAAGCAATAAAACTTACAAGCAAAAACACCATTACCCGTTACAAATTGTCCAATATATTAATTTGTTCCCCTTCCCACCACTTATTCCATGAACCTTCTAACTTGTAACTTTAGTAACCAGCTCAAAGTTGAACAGTCTCGAGAAATATAAAAGATCGCTGAGTGAAGACTGTGGGGTGACATGATACGGACAAAAGGCGGCAGATTGCACCTACCTCCCCTTCGTTAAGGGGATGTTAGCTTTGGCGGATTTATTGCGAGGATAAGTTTTCGTTGGGAGAATATGGTGGTTGTAAAGGTAACTTTTTTGATCGTATGGTAGTTTTTTCAGATTTTTTTTATTATAAGTTCTCATAAAACCTTATTTGTAAAAGAAAACTTTCTTTTACACTATTTAACTGCGCGTCACGTTTCAGCATCTGTCAGTCCCCGTTGACAGGCGGCCATCGTGTAACTACAGACTCTGTCAGGTTCCGGGTGTATGAATCTTGTCACTGGCCTAAAGACCGCTTTGGCTAATAGTGATAATAGTGGTTTAAAACGCGTGAATCGGGTTTTTGTCAAGGCAAACTAGCGGAAAACTAGCGGCACACATGAGAGCCGCTCGTGGTTTAAAGGTTAAATTGGGTAGCAATCAAATTTTCGTTTTGTTTAAAAAAAAATATATTGGTTAACTGCGTTCGCAACTTAGTTCATAAAAACATACTTATATAAAAATGTGTTTTTGAAAAATTACTTTAATAATTTACTAAATAATAAACCAAAAGGTGACACATGAAATAATGTTGATATTGGGTGAATAATGTTAATTGTTACTAGGAGTCAATGAGTTACAGGTTTGCTCTGTACTACAGTGTACGGTCAAAACTATAAAGGCTGTAACAGAAAAAAAAAAATCGGACAGAACCAGTGACCACGCTTTTCCATTACAACCTGTATAGCGTGCACTTTGTGAGCACCACAAACAATTCTTATCTGAAATAATGCTGGTCTAATTTTTCTTACCAAACTATAAGAAAACCATCAGAAGATCCCAGACAACATACATACCCTTAACAGTTGCAGCGGATTTCAAGACGGACGGACGGACAGCGGGGGCAGGTAAAGGGGTCAACCGTCATCGATCGGAGTTCACCCGCCGTAATCATACCCTTCTTGTTTATTTTATATTGGAAATGTCAGCGCCGTGTGTGATGCCAGCTTGTTTCTGTAGTTGTTAAGATGTGTAGTGTAGTTGTTGTAATGACGGGTTGAGATATATAGTGAGGTCAAGGCTGGGGCATGGGAGCAATGTCAAAGCTCGTTTGCTAGTGAAAAAAACTGGGAGATAATTAATATTATACTCTGTCTATAAAAAAACAAAAAGTGTGAATTTTATTTCAATGCAATTTCTGACAATTTTGTTTTAGTTTTAATTTTTGACATTATTTTGAACATTTATTTTATATTGGAAATGTCACGGTGAGCAGTGGATAACTCGTCGTCCGATCAGCACCAGGCCCGAGAGTCGACGGCGCGTAGTGTTCCACGCGCGCCTCAAAGAGTTGTCAGCAAACACGACGGGGCCCGTCATGGCTGATGCCTGCCCAGGGGTTGAGGATAAATTCGAAAGAGTTACCTCGCCCCTGGGCACTCAGGGCAGGGAAGGAACAGGGGTGGGTTTTAGTCAGTAAGAGTCTGACACGCCCTTCCGCTCCATCATATAGCGGGAGATGTCATTGGATGATTTCCCACCCCACGAAAAGGTCGTTTTATCATTCACATACTGGAAGACAGAAATATTCACCGCCTAGAAAAGCATAAAGGGCTAAAAAAGTGTGCATTGCAGAATACATTTTTTTAGTTTACATTTTTGACAGTTTATTATACATTTATTTTATATTGGAAATGCCAGCGCCGTGTGTGATGCTGGCTTGTTTCTGTAGTTGTAGTAGTGAAGGGTTAAGATGTGTAATGAGGTATTGCTTGGGGGAGGAAGGGCTATGTCGACGGTCGTTTGCTCATTAAAAATTGGGAAACAAAAGTATAGTACAAGTGTGAATTAAATTCACAATTTTTTTAGCCCTGTTTGTTTTTTAAATGGTGTATATTTTTGTATGAGTATGTAGTTGTTACTTGTTGTGTCTTTTTTAAAACTGGGGTGTTAGTTAGTACTTAGGTATTTTTCTATAATTGTTTGATGAATTTGTGCACTTTGTGTTTTTAGTCATCCATCACTTAATGTTTTCTCATTTCAGAATTTAATTTGAGTTAAATTACTTGTTAAATTTTCAAACAAAATCTGTCACGATTTTAGCGTTTATTTTGTGCATATTTTCTGTCATCATAAATTGTCCCTTGATCAGAATTTTATCAATGTAATGCTTTGTTTAAAGTTCACTTAAACTTGAGCTTTCGAAATCTTAGAAATTGCCCTTACATATTCTTGGAGATTCCCACTTGAAATTATCAGGTGCATGCTTGTGAGTCCCCTTGGCGCAGCGGGGAGTCTGCAGCATCCAATGCCGGCTCAAAGAGAAGGAACGACTTAACACCTTGCTGGAGCAGCAGTGAATGTTTAATAGCGGTCACTTTGTCAGCACACGCTCTCTTGGGCTTTTTGAAAACTGACTGTACGTGTGTTTCCATTGTAGACTGAGTTTTGGGTATCTTTGTGCTTCTGAGCTAAAGATGATGAGTGGAAAACTGTTTATTTTAAAGAAAAAATAGAAGAATGGTCTAAGAAACAGAGGCTGCATTTTTGGTGTTCAGCTGCATTAAAACATTTCGTAGACCGACTGATATAATTTTTATTTTTTGAAAACACTTGATATTGACTGTAAAAAAAATGTGTTCTGTAAATAACTTACTTTTTAAAGCAACTTTTTACTACTGGCCAATGTAATGGCAAGTAGTAGATCTCATCGTATCGTAGTATCTTGAAAACATACCCTACAAGTGCATGCACGGAGTGCGTCGCGACCACACGGACTGTCTTACCCCTTTATGCAGGTCCCCTCAATACAAGCGCTGCATATTTTAACCTTACCTCGACCACAGCCCGCTTCTAAACGCTATCTGCTTTTGACTCGACAAACATAACTTTACTTTACTGAGACCCGAAGTCGTTCCATTTTCAATTGTATCTTCGTTGAGGTAAGACGTCGTTTTTGCTCTTGCTACTGCAAATAGTCCTTGGCAGGTGAGTAAAAGCAAAGTCATTGGTCGCGCTTGAGATATTAGCAGCTTCAGTACTCCAGATGGGTGCATTTACGTGGAGATATTTCCGATTTGATAGCCTTTGAGGCGGCGTGAATTCTGAATGAGTTTGGCTACGGCTTGCTTTTGATTTAGGTGTCGTGGGTGCCAGAGGGAATAAAGATGGGTAAATTTTTTGGAAATGAATTTTCTCGGGAATATGTATGTTTTTCAGGTTTTATTTGCAGTAGGTAGAAATAGTGGTATTTTTTTCTAAATAAATCAAATGATATATATATGTTTGTTCTTAACAATACTACCTTAATTTCGACATCATTCTCTCTTCACTGCTTTTTATTTATTTTTTATTTTTTTACATGAACGAGCATGGCAGTTGAGAGTTTGTCATGCTCACTGAAATGTCTCGCTGATGGTGGCGCGTGTGTTGGGTCATTCGGTTCCCTTCAATATGGTTAAGCTGAGTGGTGCTGATCCACACGTCATGTTCGTGAACGGGCGCCGTCAGTTGAGACATCTCTCAACTGCCAGTGGGCTTATTTTAATCATTTTTTATTTTTATTTTTTATGAATTGTTTATTTAACATTGTTCTCACATATTAGAAGCAACAAGACATATATAATCGGGATTTTTGTAATACATAACATGGTTTGAAATAGTATCCATGGACTTTCTTGCACGTTCTTCTCCATAGAGATCTACGCCTTGGAATGTCATCTTTCTGACTGACCGACTTATTGACAATTCAAAAGTGCCTGTAAATGGTTTATTTCAAATAAATGATTTGAATTTTGAATGATTTTTTTTGAATTTTGAAAAAAAAAACATCTCCAATGCACTGTAATAAAAAAAGCCAAAGATGGTTGAATACTTCTGAGAGTGATCCTCAAATGGTTCAGTCGGGAACATCATGAACATGATATCCAGCAGTGAACAGAATAGTGTAATAGAAAAGTTAATAATAAATTAATTAATTTTGGACATTTTAGACACTATAAGGTGCAGGCGACAATAAATTAAAGCACATGCAATACTCATCATTATAAACAACTGTTACTATGGAACCAAAACTGAAATCGATACAAAATAAATCAGCTGTTCGGTACATTTTTTCGAGTTATGCAAATTTATTGTGGTAATGTTGGTCCCATAGTAAAAGTTGTCCATAATAATGTCGGTGTTTTCATCTGAGAGGAGCTCGTGGCTAAAGAAATAATAGCATGGTCGATCCATCAGGTTAAGTTACGCTTACCGGGGTTGGTCCATGGATGGGTTACATACCGAGACTACTCCGTGCCTCGGAAAGCACGTTAAGCAGTTGGTCCCGGCTGTCAATCGTGGATCTCTGACAGTCGTTAAGGGTCGTCAGAAGCCCGAAAGTCTGACAACCAGTCTTGCCAAGGGGTATCGTATTACCCAGTTACTGGGTTGTGGAGGCCAGATAGGCAGTCGCTCTTTGTAAAATACTGGTATTCAGGTGCATCCGGTTAGACTGGAAGCTGACCCTAAGATAGTTGGAAAAAGGCTAGAGGCAGATTTAGCGTAGTGGTTGAGCGTACGGTTGCTGCGCTGCGTGTCACGGGTTCGATTCCCGCACGGAACAAATATTTGTATGGCCGTCAGAGAGTTGTTCCGAGTCTGGGTGTCTTGTGTATGTGAGTTTAAATGTTTGTGAACGCATGAACCCACGACACAGGAGTAGTTCCTAGTGTGTGGCAACGTTTCATTAAAAAAAAGTGTGTGTGTACTTATGTACGCACGTAAGAAGTTATACTTCTTTGGCGTAATAAGGTAAAAAACCAAACTGTCACAAAGTTTACAAAAGGAAAACAATTATTCTTCATGAACCACAGACCATAGCTAACTTCAGGGTGTCGGTTCTAGCTAACTTCAGGCTGTAGGTTTTTTGTGACGGTGTGCCCGCGCATCATAAAAATTTACTCTCATCATTTTTCCCTAATGCGCCAAAAGAATTATAACTTCAAAAAAAACTTTTTACGAAAAAAATACAACCGACTTCCATAAATAATACTAAAAAATACAAAATAACTTTAATTTCGGAAGTCGGTGTTTCTAGTTTGGTTTCTTCGTTATTTGACACCGACTTTCGAAATTAAAGTTATTTTGCATTTTTTAGTATTATTTATTGGCTGATCTGTCAGACAACAGACACAAAAGAAAATCTATTGTTCGTGGTCACATATGACCTACGTGACAGATGAGGTTTCAAGGAAGTCGGTTGTATTTTTTTTGTAAAAAGTTTTTTATTTTTCACTTTTTAGTTGTTGTACCCCATTCTAAAACTAAATTAATAGTAAAGTTATGCCCGAATTGATAGCCCCAAAAATAGGGAATTTGAACATATCAGGGTGAACTGTACAAATCTGTATACCCCTTCAGAGCGTATCAGCGTGATGTAATGTTGTGAAGTGGTGAAAACAATATACAGACATGCGATTGCAGCAATTCTGAAAGGTTTGCTATCATTTATTGAAGAGTTCCATTTGTGTATCTCCGAAGTCTTTCATCAGATCTTCACCAAATTAAAATGGGACCACATGTGAAGCAACAGCTTTCAAACACAAAAATATAATACAACATACAATATATATAATATAATCTTCAAAATCGATTCACGTAGTAAGAAGTTATGAGGTAACACATAAAAAAAAAAAAATACAGTCGAATTGAGAACCTCCTCCTTTCTTTGAAGTCAGTTAAAAAAGGACATATTTTTTGTCGTCTCTGCCCTGTAGGCAGGTATATTTTAGTGTAGAGCTTTGTCAGAATACAATGTGCACTCTTATCTAAACTAACTATCCTTGATGATAGTATGGTTAGACTCCAGAGATGCATTACTGAAAAGAACACGCTCCCAGATTTTAACAAACAATCAGTCCCACAGTCCACACGCTCGTACCTAGCACATGTTTTTCATACCGTGTCACATCACCCGTTCCGCGGTTGCAGTAAACTAACCATTGTTCTGGCGACGAGCTGCTAGCCTGCCACCCGCGAGCCAGTCGAGCTGTCTCAGATGTGACGTCACTGCATTTTTGTCAAGTAGGTACTGTTTCGAGATATGAGGATGGGGTTAATTTTAGTTTTAAAGTACTAACTTTGGCCAACGGCTTCACCCGCGTGAGATTTGAAAATTATTCTATATGAGCGAGACGTATAGGTACTTAAGGAATTACTTGTAAAAATAATTCGAGATAATTTCAAATATCGATTGTATTTTAAGTTACTTTTTAATGTATTCAAAAGGCCATATAAAAAAACCGGCCTAGTGCGTGTCGGACTTTGCAAATTTAGGGTTCCATACCAAATGTATTTTTGATTATTTGTGTGGCTTTGGGTCAACAAGATGCTTATACCGTGAAAATTTGAAGATGGTAGCTTCAACCGTTTGCCTGTAAAACCTGTGTGACAAACGACGGATAGACAGACAGACGGACCCGTTTTTTTTTTTTTTTTATGTTTGATAGGCTCGCGTTTGACCACTATCTCACCTGATGTTAAGCGATGATGCGGTCGAAGATGGAGCACGCTTGCCTAGAAGTAACCTATTCACTCTTGACTTAAAGACTCCCAGGTTGTATCTTACAGGAAACACAGACTCCGGTAGAGAATTCCACTCTCTAGCTGTACGTGCAATGAATGTTTTCTCAAAACGCTTTGTGCGTATGGATGGGATGTCCACCATGAACCGGTGGCACTTCACCGTACGTCTTGTGGTCCTTAGATGAAACGGGCTTGGCGGAATCAAATCATGCAATTCCGTCGCACACTCCCCAAAATGTAATCGATAGAAAACCGACAGGCTAGCAACTCGGCGTCTATGTTCAAGACTTTGGAGTTTTGACTCAACGAGTCTATCATTGCCGATGATCCTCTTGGCTCGTTTCTCAATTGACTCAAGGGCATCAAGCTGGTATCTTGCAGATCCGTCCCAAAGATGAGAGCAGTACTCCATACACGATCGGACCTGCGCTTGATAGAGTTGGAGCAGCTGTTCCGGCGTGAAGTATCGTCTCACCTTTGCGAGGACCCCCAACTTTTTGGCAGCCACTTGAGCCTTAGCCTCTATGAAGGGACCAAAATTGAGGGTAGATGTTAAAGTAACACCAAGAAGATCAAGTCGGTCGGTTATCGGCACGGTTACACCTCGGAAAGATGGAGCCGGGTGAAATTGGCTCTTTTTAGCAGAAAAAAGACACGCCTGGGTCTTAGCAGCATTGAACTTAACCAGATTGGCATCGCCCCATTCTGAGACAGCCTGCAAGGACAAGTTCAAGCGCCCAACCATAGCCTCTCGGAGAGACCGGACCTGAGACCCACTAACTCGTGCGTCCGGCACGTATCTCTCGGCAACAGTGCTGTCGTCTGCATACCCAAAGGTACCGGGTTTTAGCAGATCGTTAATATGCAGCAAAAACAATGTTGCCGAGAGCACCGACCCCTGAGGAACACCGGCATTAATAGCCAGCAGTCCGGACGAGCAGCCATCTATGACTACTCGGATAGACCGATCCCTCAGGAAATCAGCTATCCAATCACACAATCCAGCGGGCAGACCGAAGGAAGGAAGCTTGCCAATTAAGCTGTCGTGCCAGACCCGGTCGAAGGCCTTCGAGATATCAAGGGAGACCGCAAGGGCTTCCCCTTGTTTGTCGATGGCCTCACTCCAGATGTGAATGGCATACGCTAGAAGATCTCCTGTTGACCGATTTCGGCGGAAGCCGTATTGTCGGTCACTTAGGATATCGTTAGCTTCTAGGTATGCTAGGAGCTTACCATTCAGTATACGTTCCATACTCTTACAGAGAACGGAAGTTACCGAGATGGGCCTGTAATTTGCTGGGTCAGCTCGACTACCCTTCTTGGGTACGGGTTGCACGTTAGCTTGCTTCCAAGCCATCGGCACTTTTCCAGTCTCAAACGAAAGGCGATATAGGCGTGTCAAGATCGGAGACAACTCAGGCGCACAAGCCGTCATCATTTTCCTGCCCTTATCCCAATTTATTTGGGGTCGGCGCAACATGTCTTTTTCTTCCATACTCCTCTATTAGTCGTCATCTCTGTAGTCACCCCCTTTTTACCCATATCCTCTTTCACACAGTCCAACCATCGTTTCCATGACAAAGTTCAAATCGCATTGGAACCCATACTTTGTAGGGTTCTGGGACATACGGACACGTGAGTGACAGAAATAGGGCTCCGTTTGAACCAGAATCCTACAAAGTATGGGTTCCAGTGAGATTTGAACTTTGTCGTGTTGTACATTGAGTTTACTAATCCAAAATTTTAAATACGTCCTAATCGAGGCCTACCTGTCTTCGAAACATCATCCAAATCGGTTCACCGGTGACCACAAATGCATACAACCAGTGGGTTCTATTCTATGTCCTAGCCTACTGCGGTACTAAGTAAGATGCAAAACTCTTTAATAATAAATAAGGCACAAAAGATATTACTTGTAACACACAGCAGTGTGAGTCGGTAGACAGTGTCGTCACGCGTCACTGATAATTCGCGCTACAGCTGAAAATGAGCTGCATATCACTGGCTGTCCTGTGTTACAGGGTGCGGCGTTTTGTTGGGAAAATTAAACAATTCATTAATAAAATTATAAGAGAGACAGGTTATTGGGACAAGCAAGGCGGCCCATTCCCCCCTTCAGTGGGCCGCCATAGTCCCTAGCCATTTTAAGTTGTTCAATTTGACTTATGTTTCTATTAAATAAAAATTAAAATAAAGTTCATTTATTTCAGGCTTGACCCATAGTGATAACAGCACAATACTCGTACAACAAAGAACAAAAAAAAAACAGCTTAAATAGATACAATTTGAATAAAATTTAAAATTACGGCTCATTTGTATCATTATGTTATTAAAAGTCATTAGAAAAACAAAATTAAATTAAATTAAATAAAAACGCGGTATGTGAATGTCAAAAATAAATTTAAAAAATAAATAAATAAAATATGTTATTGATGTCAAATAATAAAATGTCAAGCCGTGGGGCTAACCTAATAATTTAACGTGGCTGGCGAATAATTGAACGCTGCCGACTCGTCTGTCCGTACATTCGACACTGTAACACTGTTGTCGAATGTACGGACAGTCGAGTCGATCAGCGATCATCGCCAGGACAGCATTGGAAAAAAGTGACCACAGATACATACAATCAGTGAGTTCCATGTACTTGTTCATTCCGTTACTAGACAAGACGCGAAACTCTTTAAAAATAAATGAGGGACAAAAGATAATTACTTGTAACACACAGTAGTATAAGTTGGTAGGCAGACAGTGTCGTCAATTCGCTCTACAATTGAAAATGAGCTGCATATCACTGGCTGTCCTGTGGATTACAGGCTGCGGCGTTTTGTAATGTTGGGAACGTTTTATAATAATTATTACATAAATTATATGAGCTACAGATTGGGACAAGCAAGGTAGTCCTATCACCCCTCGGCACCGCGCCGCTGTTAGTAGCCGTTTTTGAGTTATTCAATGTGTTTTATTTGACCTATGTTTCTATTGACCTCAGCCTCTCCTGCACAATGAGCAAGTGACCACAGATACATACAATCAGTGGTTTCTATGTCCTTGCCTACTGTGGTACTAAATAAGTCGCAAAACTCTTTAAAAATAAATAAGACACAAAAGATATTACTTGTAAAGTTGTAATACACAGCAGTATGAGTTGGTAGACAGTGTCGTCACGCGTCGCTGATAATTCGCGCTACAGCTGAAAATGAGCTGCATATCACTGGCTGTCCTGTGGATTACAAGCTGCGGCGTTTTGTTGGGAAAATTTAATAATAATAATTACATAAATTAGCAGTGGTGGCCCAGTGGTAACGGCTGCGACTTACAACTTGTAGGTCATGAGTTCAAACCTAGGCAAGCGCTTTACTTTGTGTAAATTATTTCAGTACCGCTGCTCTCAAAACGGTGAAGGAAAACATCGTGAGGAAACCGACATGTCCTAGAACCAAAAATTCGAAGACATGTGACATCCACCTTGGGCCCGCGTTGGGACCGCGTGGTGAATTATGGCCCACACCCTCTCACAGAGAGGAGGCCTGTGCCCCAGCAGTGGGGCATTAAAAAGCTGATGATGATGACATAAATTATATGAGCTACAGGCTGGGACAATCAAATCAGTCCTATCGCCTCTCAGCGCCCCGCCACTGACATTTTTGAGTTAATCAATTTGTTTTATTTGACCTATGTTTCTATTGACCCCAGCCTCTCCTATACAATAAAAAAGTGACTACAGATACATACAATCAGTGGGTTCTATGTCTTTGCCCACCCCGATACTAAATAAGACGCAAAACTCTTTAAAAATAAATGAGGCACAAAAGACTTGTAACACACAGTAGTATAAGTTGGTAGACAGTGTCGTCACGCGTCGCTGATAATTCGCGCTACAGCTGAAAATGAGCTGCATATCACGGGCTGTCCTGTGGTTTACAGGGTGTGTCGTTTTTGTTGGGAAAATTTTATAATGATTATTACATAAATTATATGAGCTACAGATTGGGACAAGCAAGGTAGTCCTATCACC
This sequence comes from Polia nebulosa, assembly GCA_951329385.1. NCBI lineage: Eukaryota > Metazoa > Arthropoda > Insecta > Lepidoptera > Noctuidae > Polia > Polia nebulosa. The sequence goes on from OX589597.1 coordinate 31,717,095, forward strand.
CCTCGGCACCGCGCCGCTGTTATTAGCCCTTTCCGAGTTATTCAATGTGTTTTATTTGACCAATGTTTATATTGACCCCACCCTCTCTTACACAATGAGCAAGTGACCGCAGATACATACAATCAGTGGGTTCTATGACGTCCTTGCCTACTGTGGTACTAAATAAGACGCAAAGCTCTTTAAAAATAAATGAGGCACAAAAGATATTACTTGTAACACACAGTAGTATAAGTTGGTAGACAGTGTCGTCACGCGTCGCTGATAATTCGCGCTACAACTGAAAATGAGCTGCATATCACTGGCTGTCCTATGGATTACAGGTTGCGGCGTTTTTCTTGGAAAGACATATTGAATGAGATCTAATGAGGCTTAAACATAGAAGTGTCAATGACGACGAAGACGGCAATAAAAAGACTGTGATACTTACTTTCTTTACGAGGGAATACAAACAGCGAATAATGCTTTATGATGCTTGCCATTCATCTATGAAATGGTCATAAAATTACAAACTTGTTTTGTGTCAAACAAATGTCAATACAATGTGACAGTTTTTTTTTTTATTGTTGAAGGCATGTTTGTGTATGCGCAATCCAAGTATAGACCCTCTAAACGATATATATAAGAGTAAGGCGAGATTTAATTCTCTGACATTTTATTCTTATCTTCTTTCCTAATAGAGGGTGATAACTTGTAGGGAGTTATCATTATCTCTGATTCAGGATACTCATTAGGGTTTTCTGAAATGACGTAGGTACATCAGATGACAGCACTGAGGCGTCACGTCCTGACAACTGTCAAAACGCTTCAGATAATGTCAAAATCTGACGTTAGTTAAATTGACATCAACGTTGTGTTTACGTCATTATATTTCGTTTTCAAAGTAAGAGACCTGTCACCTAAGTGGCGCCAACTGGTGGCGTAAATTTTCATGAGTTTTCATGAGTATTCATGAAGTTTTCATTTTTTTTTTTTTATTCTGTTTAGTCATTCTTCGCCTGCGTGGAATTAGTACTTCCCCCGTTATAAATTATAGCCTATGTGCTATTCCAGACAAAACAAGTTAATCTATCTTTGAGTCAAATTTCATCCAGATCCGTTTAGCCGTTCTGGCATGATTGAGTAACAAACATTTATCCATCTAGATTTTTTCATTTATAATATTAGTAGGTTCAAAATTAAAAACAACCATCCTGTAGAACCTCCTTGTACTACCAGACACAGTTCGCCGCGCAGGCGTAAAATAAAAATTAAAATAAACAAAAGGCAACACTCGTCCTACACCCCGGGGCCGCTCGTATTAAAGCTTTTGTCCTAAGATTAGCTGTTAAGAAAGGCCTTAATACCAGCGACTACTGTCGTCTGAACCTCACTGGTACACTGGTACTCTGGACTGGAATTAGTCGGGTTTTGTGAAGAGGGGGGGTACTTTTGTATGTTTTTAGATGAGAAAACTATGAGGAATGAAGTAGTGTTGTGACTTGATGGTTAGTGTTTTGTTTTAACGTGTTTTTCTTTTGTTTTGTGTTTATTTTTTTTTAGAATTGTGTAGTGTTGTCACTGGAAGTCGGGGTGTTCGGGTACAGTTTGCTGATAGATTAGTGAAGTTGCTTATTATAGCACAATTTTTTTTGTGGCCTTGGTGGTTGGCAAATTACTATCAGATACGTTTTTAGGGTTCCGTATTTGAAAAGTAATCAACGGGACCCTATTGCTAAGCCTCCTATGTTTTTTCTATTGTCGCTCTAACAACAAATAATAAAATAAAAAAATTATAGGGGGCTCCCCTAATAGAATCGTTATTTATTGGCTTTTTTTTTGGCAACAAGTAGACTCGCATATATATATGCACGTTGGGCATTTTTGAGATGAGAACAAACAATTGAACTCGCCACCGACACCGCTATTTGGATTGAAGTGAAAACTTCTTTAGGCGTGTTGGGAATTTTTTTTCAAGTTTTCACTTCTGTCGGCACTCCCGGAGTGTCACTCTTTTTTTCTAGATTTCAAGGTTATAAATATGGCGATATAATAGAAAAAATAAAGCACAAAGAACTACATGCATAACAAATTTTGAATTAAGAATAAAAACAAAACTCTCTTTTTTCTTAAATATAAACTGTATTTGAACTTAGAATTGCAAACCAATCCGAACTTAGAGGTATCACAATTCATAATGTGCAGTTTCTAAAAACGTCAAATTCTATAAAGACTTAATCATTATTTTTGTTATTGACTGTACTCCTGCTTAAACGTAGTGCCTAATTTGCAATAAATAATGTCGCAACATTAAAAAAAAACACCACAATTTATGTTATTATTTTTTAAGCAGGTGATTCAATGTCGTTGCGCCATCGTACCATCTAGGATTGTATCAATATCAAATAACATTCCAAATTCACCTTGAAACATCTTTAATTTGGTACTTTCCCAATTATGTCTAGAGGCCAACTATTACGCAAATCATAATTAAAATTGTCTCCTTTTAGTCATTTATCCTAGCTTAAAAATTATGATGAATTCAAGTTGCGTATAGGCGATTTCCAAAATTCTATTACTACGCATTATCATAACGATAAATTCCATGAATATTAAAAATCAAATAAAACCAATCTACAAAGTATATTCCTCGCAAAATGATAATCAACAAAAACAATCTACACAAATCGCACAGTGGACAGGGTACTAAATATCTCTAGACAAAATCCCGAGAAAAAAAAATTATCTCGACATTTATCACAACGTAGAATTCCTTTTAAAAAGTAAATTCTTTTCTTTAGCATCGATGGAAAGAACAGCGAAAGAGAATTAATGCAAAACAAAAGTCCCGCTATCTGGCTGGTGGGCGGAGTGGCGGCACTAAATTACTCGATGGGCGTCAACCCACCGCCATGTATCAATCAGGCTGGCCTAGATTTATGGGACAGTTCACTTCGGAATCGTTAGCCTCCGCGACGAAAATGTGTTACTGTTATCCTGTGTCTTCCGACTTTCCTCTTTTTTCGGAGGGTGGCGTTGCGTTCGTTTATCTAGACTTGCGAAAATACGAATTTCGTGATTGTGTTCGTTGTAATTCATGGAGATAGCTATATGTACTTCACTGAGCACTAGGTACATACATTTATTTATATGCTCACCAAAAATTGTTAACACTTAAGAAAAAATTACAAAAATACTTCGTTTAAATCTGACTGGTGTCACAATATCTTAGAGAAAAGCATCTCATATGATAAATCGTATGAAATGATAGTGAGCTTAACTTAACTTAATAGTACGACTAAATTATACACATGTAAAATACTTTTTTTTCCAAGTTTTCTGTTCGTAATTAAGTCTCTGGAAACATGAAGTCATATATTGATTAAAAGTAGCTGCTGTGACATTTTCCTTCGTCTTAATTTCAGTTTGCTAATGGCAGACCATAGCCATCCTCTCAACCCTGAAGGTCTAGAGAAACAATTTAAGTAAAAATAAACTGAAAATTGTAACCAACAATGGACAAATCATCATGCAAACAACTACTTGCAGTCATCCTAAAAGAGCCACATTTCAAAATCAACATTCAAAAGGCACTACCCAAAAAAAAAAATGTAAATCCTTTACTATTCCACGCAGAAATACAATAAAACATTTATAAAATTAACGCTTTCCCGTCCAGTCTGTGTCGCCATCAGCATTGATGCTTCTGTCCCATCCTTTGTCGGCGTGAAGCACTGTGCTCTTGTCATGTTGACATAAATGGAAAAAATGCGAATGGTCCCTACACTGAGGCTAATTTCCTTTTCAATGTTCCCTGTCCATGTGTCCACGTCAGTCCGGCTTGACGTCCCTTTCAGCTATTTCAAGCTTTGATGTTGTTTTTGATGATAATTAATTATGTTTGTAATTTTTTACGTGTGTGTTTTGTAATTTAATTATTTTTTTTGATATTTTAATTTTTGCTTGATGAGTGCCTGTAAGTGATTTGTTAGAGTGGACATCTAGTAGTCTACTGGGTCGTCTAATTTCCTGTACAAGTTTTCGTTTTCGAAATTGATTTTTGAATTAAGACATTATAAATAGTTTATATAGTCAAATTATGGTTTTCTTTATATAGAGCATTTTAGATACTTATTATAATACCATACTCGTACTACTTGTCCACCTGAATATGCCAGTAAAAAGACAACCGAAGAAAGAAAAAAAAAGAAAAAAAATCTAAACTTATGCAAGATTGAGTTAAGTAACTCAATCTTGCATCATCATAATAAAGTCACTTCCAAATAAAAAATAAAAAACATATTTTCACCGTCCTCAAAGAAACTTTACGATCCAAGTCACACGTCCCGTACGTATATGTACCTCCTTCCGCGTACGAAATACGAGCGACACGCGTAACTGTAACGATACGATTGCGTAAACACACAACAACTCACACCTGTGCGGTATTTACGATTGTGCTCGACTGTACGCCAATTTATTCGCACTGTTGTTACTTTTGTGCTTTATAGTACCGTGCGAGTCTATTGAATGATTGGGCGTTAATTTTGATGGAAATGTTCCAAGTGACGAGTATTTTTTTGGTTTTTGGTACATGGTTGCTCAAAATAACGCATTGTTTTTACATTATCACTACATCACTATCACTACATATTATAAATCAAAGACCCCCCCCCCTTCGTCTGTCTATATGTTTGCGATAAACTCTAAAACTACTGATCGGATTTTCATGCGGTTTTCACCAATACATAGAGTAATTCAAGAGGAAAATTTTAGATATGTATTTGTGCCGTGTAGTTTTAACGAATAGCGGTTCATTTAGACTGCACGTATTTTTCTATTTCAGTCTTTTGATCCGAGATAATACAGTTGGAAAAAGTGTTTTTTTTTAATCTATCTTACACCTTACAATATCCTTTTCTCTACGCATGTTATAATAGCGTTTACCAAGCATGCGGTATACAACTAAGGCTTATTAAACCATTATTTTAAAGAGTAACAGTAACAGGTAAAGAAATAGCAAAATAAAATACAACAGAGTAATACACGACTAATCTTTACTACTGTCAGCTACGCCATTTTCTTTACCACATTTGAGTCCCAAAAAAAAAAATTAATAAAAATGCAAATTTTAAGTTTAATTCAACGACGGTCCGATTAGCCTCCTTGAGGGTACAGTGACGTAGATAACCGACAGCGCTGAGGTACAGTCGCGCAGATAAGCGGCTTTCATTACTGGCGTGTCGTGGCGACAATGGATTGCGACAACAAATCTCGGCGCTGAGTTATTTGTTGCTTCTGAGGTTATGTCGGTGACTGTACCTGTTATTGATGCTTTTGTTCTTGATTGTAGTGCAGTCTTGAGGTGATGAGGAGAGAGGAAGTCCGAGGCGCCTGAAATGTAATAACTAGAGGTGCCGCGAATAGTTGTTATAGCGAATAGTCGAATGCCGATTAATCGCCATTCCTTATGGCGAATAATCGAATAACTCGTCATTATTATTTAACATAAAAAAGGATTATAAAAAATTATTTATTTGTTATCAAATAATATTGCGCTTGTGTCTTGAACTTACCAATCATATTGTATTTGTTACTGTAATCTATTTTTTTTCTAAGGTAGAGAGAAACAAACAATGAATTTTAAGAATACACTGATTTTTGGTTAACTTTTTATATTAATCATAATAAATAAAAGTGTTTTGTTTTATACGAAAATTTTTTTTTTTACAGTTTGATTATTTTTAAGTCTTTAATTTTTTTTTTCATTCAAAGTTTATTTTAGACAACTACTCACCGAATATTATTCGGTATTCTAAATTATATTCGGAATAATATAAGTATTCTAGTTAGGCAATTTATGAGAAGACATTATACCCTTTTTTTGTGGGGTGGAAAATTATCTAATGACATCTCCCGCTCTGAGTGGAGCGGGAGCCCCGTGTTAGACTCTTACTGACTAATACTTACCCCTTTTTCTTCCCTGCCCTGAGTGCCCAGGGGCGCGGTAATCCTGTTTCGAATTTATCCACAACCCCTGGGCAGGCATCGGCTATGACGGGCCTCGTCATGGTTTGCTGACACTACGCGCCGTCGACTCTCGGGCCTGGTGCTGATTGGACGGCGAGTTACTCCCTACTCGCCGTCCGCAGGCCCGGGTCTACGGTGGTCGGAGATCGTCTTGCGACGTTCCACGCCCAGGGCGTCTCCTGCGGTGGCTGCTGCTGAAGGCGTGAGGGCGACTCTGTTGCTGAGCCTCCCTCACCCGTTCCGCCTCCTCCTTCGCGAACATTACTGCTTCGCATAAGGAGGAGACTGCTTCCCATTCCCTCTCGCTCCGTACTATTGCCTGGACCAGGGCCGGGCGCGAGAGGTCGCTGCCGCCGATCGTCTCCACGAGGACGAAGCTTTATTTACTGACACTTTCTGTTATATGTATACTTAGGATAAGATATGTCATGTATCTATGGGTCTATGCAACCCGAAATAAATGAATTATTATAATTATTATTAAGTGCAAACCTGTTACTAACAATTTGTGGATCTCTTAATTGTTCGAAATAAATTGTTTTTTTTTTAACATCTTGCGTGTCTGCCGGGCACATTGCATGGGCCGTAACAATTCAAAATCTATTGTGTCTGCTAACTAAACGCGCGTCTGGTTAATCCACCACACGGGTTGCGGGTTGGTGGATGTCTCATACCTTTATTTTTTTGTTCTAGGTCATGCTGGTTTCCTCACAATGATTTCCTTTACCGTTTTGAGAGCAGTAGTGATATTTACATTTTGTAATAATTTACAGAAAGTAAAGCGCCTGACTGGGTTCAGACCCACGACCTACAACTTGAAAGCCGCGGCTGTTACCACTGGGCCACTACGGCTTAAAAGAAAATACTAATGAAGACTAAATTGATCGACATAGTCTGTGTAGTCTGATTGTAACGGATGGATAACGGTGGACGTTAGTAAAACTAATCAATCAACAAATAATATTAAACAGAATTCATGTAATGTCAATGAAAAATATTTACACGAAATAAAAGGAAACGATGTCGTTGTAGCAGAAGTAAAGTTGCCGTATTGTCCTAGATGCCGCAATAATTCTCACAGCTTAAAAGATTCCCAGAATAAGGAAATTATGTGTTTCAAGTGCGGTCACAAAGGTGTTAAAAAGCCAGATTGTCCTAAGTGCAGTGGGAATAAAAATCCAAAAAACTAGTTTTGCAGGATTGTATCAAACCATCATTGTCCGGAAGTCGCTTTGCTAAACAAGATTGGAGTAATTGGTTGAAAACTATCACGTTATTTTTCAACAGTTATAAAATTTGATCAATTCTGCAAACTAAGCCTCTGAATGATACGCGACCATACTTAAATATTCAGATTAATTGTATTACAGCGTCTGGCCTTCTGGATTCTGGAGCAGCGGTTACTATATTAGGTAACTCTGCACACGAAAAATTACTTAGTCATGGCCTTAAGCTATGTACTGATGATACACCTTCCGTAATAGCAGCTGGTGGTCAGCCACTTAAAATTATTGGCTATATTAATGTTCCCGTGCATTTCGAGGAACAATTTCACATTTTAAAATTTTATGTAGTTCCAGAAGTACAGTCATCGCTCATTTTAGGTATTGACTTCTTGCACATTTTTCAATTATGTCCAAAGTATTTAGGTTCTATTCAGTCATCGGTTAATACGTTAGTTGACTTGATTTAAAAAAATCAACAAACGTTTATTCACTCTTATGATAGTTTAGACGAGTCTCAACGTTCTATAGCGAATCACGTTGTTGAGCAATTTAGGGACATTTCCTTTGAGCGCAAGGGGTTGGGCCGTACACACGTTGTGTCCCATCGCATCGATACAGGTGATTCTCCTCCTATTAGACAACGGTACTATAGACTGTCTCCTGAGAAACAAAAAATACTTATCGAACAGGTAGAATATGAGATGTTGAATCTAGATGTGGTGGAACATTGCGAAAGCGCTTGGCAGTCGCCGGTACTACTTGTTACTAAAAAAAATGGTCAGCCTCATTTTTGCCTTGACAGTAGGAAATTGAATTCCGTCACAAAACGAGACGCTTACAACTTGCCATACATATCCGAGATTTTAGACAACCTGCGCGATGCTCGTTTCCTTACTAGCCTCGATTTGTCCAAAGCTTTTTGGCAAATACCAATTGCGGAGGAAGACAGAGACAAGACTGCTTTTTATGTTCCTGGTAGAGGAACATTTAGGTTTAAAATAACACCTTTTGGGTTGACAAATGCTCCTGCTACACAACAGCGTCTGGTCGACAAGTTGCTAGGTAACGTAGATCACCGAATATTTGCATATTTAGACGACATCATTATTATTAGCAGTAGCTTTGAGGAACACGTGTCCTTATTACTTCGTGTTTTGGAGAATCTACGTAAAGCAGGCTTGACTATCAACTTGGAAAAGTGTGAGTTCTTTCGAAGTAGGCTTAAGTATTTAGGTTATGTAGTTGACGCGAATGTGTTACGAACTGATCCAGAAAAAGTTGAAGCCATCCTCAATTACGCAACTCCTACTAACCGTAAGGAGCTAAAGCGTTTTTTAGGCACAGCTACCTGGTATCGTAGGTTCGTTCCCAACTTTAGCACAATTGCAGGTCCGCTAAACAAGTTGACTTCTAGTAAGAAAAACTCTCCACCTTTTAAGTGGACTGATGAAGCAGACGCTGCATTTAAAGACCTTAAAGAGTGCCTAGTTTCCGCGCCCGTCCTTTCTTGTCCCGATTATAACCTACCATTTGAAGTACATACAGACGCAAGTAATTATGGGATAGGCGGCATGCTCACTCAGACCGTAAACGGAAAGGAGCACCCCATAGCTTACATGAGCAAATCGCTATCGGCGGCAGAAAGGAATTACAGCATCACGGAGCGAGAGACGCTAGCAGTTCTTATTGCATTAGAGCATTGGCGTTGCTACTTGGAAAATGGGAAAACCTTCACGGTATACACAGACCATAGTGCGTTACGATGGTTTCTCTCATTAAGTAACCCCACCGGAAGACTCGCACGTTTGGGCGTACGACTATCTTCTTTTAATTTCGATATTAAGCACCGTCAGGGTGTTGACAACGTCATCCCTGATGCGTTGTCTAGAGCTGTCCCAGTTTCGGCTACAATCACATCCAATTCATTTACGACTTCTAGTGATGATTGGTTTAAAAATATTTATAATAACTGTATTACAAAACCAGAGAATTTTCCCAATTAACAAATTAAAATACCCTTTATCGCCTTAGTAAAAATAAGTGTTTGCTAACTAATGAATTTTCTTGGAAAGAAGTTGTTCCATCTGAGATACGAGAAAAAGTCATTGTAGCTAATCATAATGAACCATCTGCTGGTCATTTGGGCATTTTCAAAACGTAAAAACGTATTGCACTCAAGTATTACTGGCCGGGTATGTATAAGAATGTAGCAAAATACGTTGAATCATGTGGTACTTGTCTTCAATATAAGTCTCAAAAACATGCTGTTCTTGGTGAAATGGGCCGCCCAAAACAATGCTCTCGACCTTACCAGATGATATCCATCGACTTAATGGGACCTCTTCCAGTCACTAGGAAGCAAAACAGTTACATTCTGGTAATAACTTGTTGTTTTTCCAAATTTTGTAATATTTTTCCAATAAAAAAAGCTACTTCGGGGATAATTATAAAAACTTTAGAGGAAAAAATTTTTCTAATTCATGGTGTTCCTCAAACTATATTTTTGGATATTGGTACTCAATTTATATGTAAAGATACTCAAGACCTATTCAAGAAATACAAAATTCCCAATATTTTCTTTTCACCAAAATATACCCCTCAGGTTAACACGGTAGAACGGTACAATAAAACTATTATTACGTGTATTTCTACGTTTGTAGAAGGTGACCACCGATCTTGGGACGCCTTTATTCCGAAAATTCAATTTGCCATAAATAACTCGGTTAATGAGGCTACTGGATTTTCTCCATCATTTCTTGTTTTTGGGCGAGAGATGGTCCTTTGTGGTTCCCATTACACCGAAACAGATCTGGGTGATGAGGTCTTATTTTTGCCGCGTGAGGTTTACGCTGAGAACCTTGGTTGCCTAAGTACCATATTTGACCAGGTCCAAAAATCTATTTATCATGCTCATATAAAAAATACGTCGCATTATAACCTAAGACTTTTGAGTTTAATGTCGGTGACATCGTTTATAAACGTACTTACGTGCTTAGCGACAAAGATAAGCACTTCAGCAAGAAATTAGCACCCAAATATATTAAGTGCCGTATTATTCAAAAACTATCACCTCTCGTTTATGTTTTAGAGGATATGTCGGGTAAGAAGTTAGGGTCTTGGCATATAAAAGATCTTAAAATCTCCACCTATACATGAATTCTGTGTTTCGTTACATTTTCCCAGTACTCACTAAAATGATATTAAGATCTGTTACTAAGTCATCTACAAATATTTGTCATTTGACTTTCGTTTTGTCAGGTCACGTCACAAAACTAAAATTGTTGTGTGATGTTATATATGCTAAGTTTTTTAGCGATGTGGTATGGATGAAGTGAATGTTGGTATGCAAGGTTGCTGTCACGTATTTAGTATGCGGATTTTATTCCCAGAAATAAAATCCTTATGAGGGACCGGCGGGTAATGTAACGGAACGTTACATGACTATTCATGTTCTTTTATTATTTTCAAATGAATGTTACGAATGTTGTTCTTTGTGTGTGTACGCCTCGGAACGCGGGGGTCCGGAGTGCGGGGGGAGTGTTCGCATACCATATATGTGATTAGCGCGCCCGCGCACCGGGTTCAGTCGCCTCTAGGCTGATGTCAGAGAACACGTATTGCATCCTCGTATTACGACCTCTCGAGCGCACTAGCCGAGGCTATCGTTATCCTTTTTTTTAATTATCTAGTTGGAAATTATCAATACATATTTTTGAAAATAAATAAATAAATCAACTCTCGGTGGAGTGCCTTCAAAGTGCCATTTATTTCCAGATAATCCCGAATTAGGGTAAGTTTTGAATAGCACACAAATCGTATAATTTCATATCATTTTCTTAACTGTTGTGTATCTGTTTATTGGCAGTTGAACACATTAAGTATTTGCTGTATTCTATAGTGATATCGCTCTCATCTAGTATGCACCGTTACAAATCAAAATGCTTTTAAAATGCTACATTTATGCCGTTAAAAATAATTCTTCTTCTACCTTCGTTTTCTTTTCTTTATAAAACATAATTATAATATGTAAGTTTTCAAATTTTAACCGTTACAGCTTAATTTATTCCTTACCCGATTGCGGCGTAACCCAAAAGAAGGGTATAGTGTTATTGTACTTTCTTTTGTGCATCTAGTCGCTTAATTATCCATGTCAACTCCGTTCTGGTCAGTTCCGTCACGTCAATACTACTACAACTGCATAGGCAATTTCCTTGATGACGTCGGCGGACCTAGACCAGGACAGCGGTTTTAAGGGCCCGTACTAAGACCCGTGAAACCATGGTTTCCAGGAACTACGGTGAGTTTCCGTCGGATCGAACGTTGGTGTCCGCCGAGCAAGTCGGACAGCCACGCCGTATCTTCCGGACGTCCAATTCTTCCAGTCACCGTGCGCATCACGAACATCGGCCATCTACCATCTCCGGCCTGGGTGACTTCTGCGGGAATTTCTCAGGGAAGTGCCTATCACTGCAGGGGTGACAACAAACGGGCCAATGAACCCACGACTTAGAAAGTTGTGAGCCTCCTGTTGAGCTACAATTAAACTTTTAAATTGTGCACACTCGTTTTATTGCATATTCTTGGTAGGATAAAACGGGTGGAGGTTACATGATTTAAAATCGTCTGTAGTCTATTCTAAACCATTATATTTTCAGCACAAAAGAATTTATTATACCTAAAGCCCGATACAGTTTTAGACCAGCGCAGGCAGTCGGAAATACCTAAAATCAATTTAATTTCACTCAAACACGACAACGTAACGTAAACATATCTGCCTTTTATAACCTCTACTTTACGATGACACTTCAGTAAACTGCGCTTGCGCATACGACAGAGTACGTAAATGTATGCGCTTCGGAAGGGCGGCCTATTGCGTGTTGTTTTGGTTTAAGTTTTCCTTTATGTAATTTAGTTTTTTTGTGTACAATAAAAAAAAAGAACACAAACAAAAAAAAACAAAAAAGAAAGAAAGAAAAAGAAGAAAGGAAAAAAGTAAAATTAAATAAATATAAGTTAAAAAAATAATTGACATTTTTATTTAATATTATGAAAAACAGTGAGCCCATTTCATGAGCTTTTATTTGAATAGGTAGATCCCAACTAGACATACGCTATATTTACTTATAATTCGGGTAAAGCCGGGGTGAGCCGCTGGCTAGGGATATACTTTTAGTAATTGTTAATAAACAAAAAAAATACACTAAAAATTTAAAAATAACTTTAATTTCGGAAGTCGGTGTTTGTATTTTATTTCTTCGATATTTGACACCGACTTCCGAAATTAAAGTTATTTTTAAATTTTTAGTGTATTTTTTTTGGAAGTCGGTTGTTTTTTTTGTAAAAAAGTTTTTTATTTTTCGCTTTTTGGTTGTTATACCCCAGAGCTAAAAACCCCAATAACATGGAACGTGGAATTTAAACATTTGGAGAACACAAAAACGTCATCAAGATATGCGTATTTTTCGTTTTTGTTCAGTTTCTCAAAAAGCGCTAAAGCAATTTCGATAAAATTAATATGGAACCACCTCGGGAGTATATTCTTTTGGGTAAAAAAAGAATTTTGAATATTGGTCCACAAATGACGGAGAAATGCGCGGACATACATAAAAAAAAAAAAAAACATACATACAGTCGAACATAGAACCTCCTCCTTTTTCGAAAGTCGGTTAAAAAGAAGTCTGATACGCACCTGCGTGTCAGACTTCGCACATTTAGGGTTCCGTAAGATGTATTCTTGACTATTTGTATAGCTTTGGGTCAACAAGATGCTTATACAGTGAAAATTTAAAGACTGTAGCTCTAACCGTTTAGCTGTAAAACCTGTGTGACCGACAATGGACAGACAGACAGACAAACGGCAAGACGGACAGATGGACACGTGAGTTACAGCAATAGGGCTCCGTTTGGACCAAAAAAAAGAATATTTTCAACAAATCCTACTGTAAAAAAAAACTTTAAAGTTCCAAACAAGTCACTTTTCAAACAGTCTGATGCAATTGGTGGCCGGTATTTCAGTTCAATTATAGATCTCATGCCACCAACTGCATCAGACTGCTGGTGTGAATGTTAAGGCTAATTATGCTATAATTATAATAATAATATAGCAATAATAATAGCCAATAAGCCTGATATAGTGGTGGTGGACCGAATCGAAAGGCGTGCAATGATTGTTGACATTACCGTCCCACATGACGAGAACCTCGTGAAAGCCGAGAAAGATAAACAAATCAAGTATATTGACTTGGCTCGCGAGGTTGTCGACATGTGGGATGTGGACTCAGCGATCATTGTACCGATAGTCGTGTCAGCCAATGGCTTAATAGCCACGAGCCTCGACCAACACCTCAGGAGGCTCTCGTTAGGCGGCTGGATCAAGGGCTTGATTCAGAAAGCAGTACTTCTGGACACGGCTCGCATTGTCAGGCGGTTCCTCTCTCTGGAGCCCTGACCGCCGGTAGCTTGGACCCTGTTCCCGATACCGGTGGGATACTATTTTTTATATTTTTAAATGTTTTTTGATCCTTTATATTTAAATATTTAAAAATGTAAATAATATGTCTATAAAAATAAATAAACGGAATAATAATAATATTCCACAACTATCACACAACGCCATCTAGTCCCAAGCTAAGCAGAGCTTGTGTTATGGGTACTAGACAACTGATAAACATACTTATATATTTCTAAATACATACATATTATAGATAAATTACACCCAGACACAGAACAAATGATCGTGCTCATTACACAAACATTTGTCCTGGGTGGGAATCGAACCCACGACCTCCGGCATAGCAGTCAGGGTCACTAACCACTAGACCAACAGGCCAGTCAGATATTTTCTTTTTTTATCAGTGTTTTAGTTCATTTGATTTAAAATCTAAATCAGCTATTACAAGTTATGGAGTGAGTAGTATAGAATGGGAGTTCAAAAAGAGCTTATTGTTTTAGAGCTTCATTTAAAAAAAAAAGGTACTTTTTAAATACGGAGACAGAATGTATTCGATTGATTCGATCCAAAGAGAGTCTATGTTAGTAAATGTCACTGTACGATCTGATAATTATGTTATTTGCTCTCAGTACAATGTTTTATTCTTCTTCCTCGTTCTTTCCCACTTTACATGGCGTCAGTTCTCCTAATTTTATGACCTCTGATAGGAATTTCGTCATGCTGGTCTACCACCACGAAGCAGAAGGTCATCCTCTACCTCTCTTCTTTTCAGGCAGTTGCAACGCTTTTCTCACACTGCTGTCTTAGCATAAGTATTTTCAAATCTCATTTTTATTGCAAATCAACCCACCCCGGTAGCAGAATGATCGTGAATTTACACAGTTTCTTTACAACATCGGCAAGCCGGATTTTTTTGTTTCTCTGAGGAAAATTCGGCAAAGATCCCATGTCTAACCCGTGATATACTGCAATAAAATAGAGCCAAAGAATAAAAATATAAACTCCAAAAACTCCCCTACGCATTCCACTCACCAGTTACGTTCTACCGTCGTTCCTCACGTATGTTTTGACACTCTAACGATATATTACTCGAACCAGTAAACGTTGCTGATGTACGGCGGAACACTGTACCACTGAGAAGATAGGTCCAGAAGGTAGAGTTAGGGCAAAATAATAATAGCTGTATGGGGGCTCGTGGCTGGACAATAACAGCTGTATTGGGGCTCGTGGCTGAACAATAACAGCTGTATGGGGGCTCGTGACTGTACTGTAACAGCTGTATGGGGCTCGTGGCTGAACAATAACAGCTGTATGGGGGCTCGTGGCTGATCAATAACAGATGTATGGGGGCTCGTGGCTGAACAATGACAGCTGTATGGGGGCTCGTGGCTGAACAATAATAGCTGTATGGGGGCTCGTGGCTGAACAATAATAGCTGTATGGGGGCTCGTGGCTGAACAATAACAGCTGTATGGGGGCTCGTGGCTAAACAATAACAGCTGTATGGGGTTCGTGGCTGTACAGTAACAGCTGCAAGGGGGCTCGTGGCTGAACAATAACAGCTGTATGGGAGCTCATGGCTGAACAATAACAGCAACTACGGAACTGTTCAAAACAGTTACTGCGACCCTGGAACGCAAAGGCAAGTGAAGGAACATGTTAAGGAAGAAGAAGGACGGTATTTTAGTCAGTAAGAGTCTGATACTCCTTCCTGCTCCACCCAGAGCGGGAGAAGTTATCTGGTGATTCCCCACCCTCAAAAAAAAAGCCCTGGCACGGGGAACTGAAACAACACGAATGGGGTTTAGTCAGTAAGAGTCTGTAAAGGATATTTATAACAGATGGGTTGTCAAATAATGATATGCTCAATCATGCTTTGAAAAACATGTTATGTCACTTTTGTAGTTTTTTGGTTTTCCTAACGACTAGTCAGAAGCCTGAAAGTCTTATCGAAGGTTTTCGTGTCACTCAATAACTTGGTTGTGGAGTACCTTCATAAAATATCTAATGTTTAGCTGCATCCGTTAAGAGTGTAAGCCGACTCCAACGTAGTTGTAAAAAACTGGGTGTCTTTAGTCAAGAGTGAATAGGTTACTTCTAGGCAAGCGTGCTCCATCTTCGATCACATCATCGCTTACTATCAGGTGAGATAGTGGTCAAACGCGTGCCTATCAACAATAAAAACACTAAAATTTTAATTTTTAATGTAAAATAACTCCATGTAAAATACTGGTGTTCAGCTGCATTCGGTTAGACTGGAAGCCGACCCCAAGATAGTTGGGAAAATGCTAGGCAGATTGGACTGCAAATGAACTGCTTGAGCGGTACGCTGTACTGCGAATGTTAATTCTGTATTGAAACTGCAGATAGCCCAACGACCGCTTGAAGCTGTCGGCACTGCTCCAAGCAGTCCAACTATAGCGGCCCTTAAAACTTCATACAATACGCTCACACAGACATGATTCACTTCATCATCGTCATCATCATCAGCATTTTAATGTCCTCACTGCTGGGGCATCGGCCTCCTCTCTGTGAGAGGGTGTGGGCCGTAATCCACCACGCGGGCCCAATGCGAATTGGTGGATGTCATATGTCTTCGAATTTTTGGTTCTAGGACATGCCGGTTTCCTCACGATGTTTCCTTCACCGTTTTAAGAGCAGTGGTGATGAAATAACTTACACAAAGTAAAGCGCCTGCCTGGGTTTGAACACGATTCACTTAAAGCGAGAAAAAACCACTTGCGACTGCCTTTAGACGTACTTCATAGGTGTGCGTGCGCGTTTTCACTCGTTGTTTGTACTTGGTCTTCTGCACCTATGTATTCTGTGATGGCACAGTGGCCGCACAGGTGATTCTGTAGAAATAACCAATAAAATACAATGGTTGCGTCAATTTCAACAAACTCCCAATGAGTCATTATTGCTTATTTTAGTGCACGTTTCGGTGTAAATAAAATTAATTAAAAGTCAATCTGTTTAAGTGGTAATTTTTTATTCTTTATTTTTTGTGATGGACTTTGAGCGGATGTTGGAATTTATGATGGCGCCTACGATTTTCACGCTGTAATTTAGACATTTTGATTGCCTAAATAATAAAATAACCATACTTAGTTACATTATGAGGTTTTAGAAGAGCTTATACTAAGCGTTTTATGATCATCCTCCAATCTAACTGACAATTTACATCAGAGGACGAAGTGTACTACCTACTATCGGTGGCAGCGATCTCTCGCGCCCGGCCCTGTTCCATGCCATGGTACGGAGCGAGAGGGAATGGGAAGCAGTCGCTTCCTTCTGCGAAACAGTAATGCTCGCGAAGGAGGAGGCAGAACTAATGAGGGAGACTCAACAGAGTCGCCCTCACGACTCCAGCAGCAGCCACCGCATCGGGGGTCGCGAGACGATCTCCGGCCACCATAGACGCGGGCCTGCGGACCTCGAGTAATGGTTAGCTCGCAGTCCGATCAGGATCAGGCCCGAGAGTCCACGGCGCGTAGTGTTCCACGTGCGCTTTAAAGAGATGTCAGCAATGCATGACGGGGCCCGTCATGGCCGATGCCTGCCCAGGGGTCGTGGATAAATTCGAAACAGAGTTGTCGCGCCCCTGGGCACTCAGGGCACGGGAGGAACAGCGGTGGGTTTTAGTTAGTAAAAGTCTGATACGCCCTCCCGCTCCACCCAGAGCGGGAGAAGTCATAGGATGATTTCCACTCCCCACAAAAAAAGTGTACCTACTATCTACTGCCAGGGTCACGGGACTGGTCGAAAGAGTCATCACGGCCCTGATAAATAATAAATGAGGTTTATTTTGTAAATAGGTTACAAGGAACACTTTTACATGTCAATGTTTTTTGTCAGTTTAAGCTCGATGAGGCCGGTGTTTCCTAGCTGACTACCCTGTGAAGAGACACCGAAACAAACTCAGAAGTCAAAGTCTCTTATAAAGTGTTTTAATCCATACAATATGTACTGGTCAAATCATATGAGAACGATGTACGTCTCACCGGACACGGCTGTTTCGGTAAGTACCTGTGTCGGATCAAGGCGGAGGTGACCCCCGGGTGTTTCCATTGCGAGGATCGCCCAGTGGACACGGTGGAGCATACGGTGGAGGTTTGCCCCGCTTGGGCAGAGCACCGCCGTGTCCTCGTGGATGCGATAGGCGGCAGCGACCTCTCGCGCCGTGTCCTGGTTCAGGCCATGGTACGGAGCGAGAGGGAATGGGAGGCCGTCTCCTCCTTCTGCGAAGCAGTAATGCTCGCGAAGAGGGAGGCGGCATACGCTAGGGAGACTCGACAACAGCCGAGTCGCCCTAGCGCTCCCAGCCGCAACCGCCGCCTGAGACGCCAGGGGGTTCGGACGCCGCGAGACGATCTCCGGCCACCGTAGACCCGGGCCTGCGGACGGCGAGTAGTGGGTAACTCGCCGTCCGATCAGCACCAGGCCCGAGAGTCGACGGCGCGTAGTGTTCCACGCGCGCCTCAAAGAGTTGTCAGCCAAGGGAAGGGGCCTGCCACGGCCGATGCCTGCCCGGGGGTGGAGGATAAATTCGAAAGAGTTACCTCGCCCCCGGGCACTCGAGGCAGGGAGGAACAGGGGTGAGTTTTAGTCAGTAAGAGTCTGACACACCCTTCCGCTCCACCCTAGAGCGGAAGAAGTCATAGGATGATTTCCCACCCCCCAAAAAAAAAAAAAACCATGTACGTTAATTTCTGAGATGAGCTTTTGAGGAAAGCACCACGCAGGTTTGCCCAACTGAAGGAACACAGGTGGGTTTTAGTCAATAAGAGTCTGTCACGCCCCCCGCTCCACTCAGAGCGGGAGAAGTTATTTGATGACTTCCCACCCTAAAAAAAAAGTGTAACACCTTGGTACCAACGTTTAAAATCTATAGCAGTCCTCTGTTGTGGAATGTGGATATTTATTTTTAGGCCAGTCTCATCCATTTATAAAGAACAGTCTTACAGCAACTGAAAAATGTTAATCAAATCTAACAAACTACCATTAAATCTTGAGTGGATCTTTAATAACACTGGCTCACCTGCCCAAATAAGTAGACGTACTAAATCTTGCGACATTCCATACAAAAGCAGAGATGAGATTAGGTCATTACTTCGTTAAAGTCAATTAAAACAAGCAGTCATTTGCCAGTGTTGCCACACACTAATAAATCTGTAACAATATTAAACCTGTGTGAAAAGTGATTGTGAATCGACTGTACAAGATGTCTACAGTCACAATAGGTCATATTTTACCTCTTACATCAGGGATGCCGAACACTCTGATACGGGACAATTTCGATTTCATATTTTTTTCAGGTTTTTTTAAACTACCTCCTCCATAGGTTTTCTTGTAAGTAAAGAACTACTCGCTCAGTCATTGTTAACATACTGTATCTCGGTCTGGGGAGGTGCTCCGAAAACTACAATTATTGAACTGGAGAGAGCTCAGAGAGCTATGTGTGTGTGTGTCAGTGTCCTACTTCCTGCCTTAGCGTCATCCCACAGTGCTCTTATACAAGGAGGCGAAAGTTTTGACAGTGCGTCAACTTTTATCCTTAACATCATAATAAAACAGCATTCATTACTTACCTATCATCCCACGGCCTCACATCGCAAAAGATGGTACAACCCCGTAGACCGCCGTCTCAAACACCACTCTACTACTAAATTTTCAAAGCGGTTCTTCTGCCACCTAGCTGGTTTTCTATATAACTAAATCAACAGGATCACCTCACTAAAACTATGTGCAAAAAGAAAGTTACTGCCTTACTACAACAACTGAATTATGAGGATACGGCAAACTTACCTCTATGGTGTAATATCGCAGCTGTAACAATAACCTTACAAAATACCTACTTACAATTTTAGTAAAGTCTTAAAGTTAAAAGTTTCAATAGTGTATTACTTACCAAAGTCCTGTTATTCTATCACAACAAAGTTATAATATTTATAACACTATCCTACAGTCACACACGCCCAATAAAGCGCCTAACAAACATACATACATACACACACCCACACGTCGCTCGCACGTACCAACACCACACATACACACACTACAACACACAACACCAAAAAAAAAAAAAAAACTAACAAAAGTTTAAGGCTAAAATTTCCACTAGAGCCACAAATCTACTTAATGTTGTAAAAGGGTGTAGACCTGGTGTCCTGAAATACAGGCCTTGAGCTTAGTTTAGGCACCAGTCTCCCACAATATTAAAAAGTTGTCTGACTCTGATACGAGTACCATGTAATAATTATGTTTAATGTAAGATTGTGGTGAGAAAAAATAAAAAAAGATTAATTATTATTACTTTATGTATTTTTTTTCAGAATTTTGGGCCCAGTGGTTTCGGAGATAAGGGATTTTTTCTTAAATAACTTTAAAAATATTTATTTTAAAACGATGAAAAAACACATTCGAGGCCCCACAATGTGTTCTTTGATTTGATATGTCGCACGGCATAGTTTGAAAACTTATTTTTTTTTTAATCTTACGTTTTTTACCCGAAAAGTGACCCCCATAGGTCAAAAATATTCACGAGTGTACCAAATTTTATCTCTATCGGTCTAGCAGATTCCGAGCAAATTGGCTGTGACAGGCGGACAGACACACGAGTACAATCATGAATTTACCATAAACTCTTATTTTTAACAACAAAGCAATAATTTAAATTTATATTACGTTTCACGCAGATTTTTAACCGACTTCAAAAAAGAGGAGCTTATCAATTAGCATGTTTTTTTATGTATGTTCGGGCATAACTCCGTCATATATAGACGGATTTGCAAAATTTGTTCGAAAAGGTTTTTAAAAAAAAAACATACATCCGAATTGATAACTTCTTTTTTAAGTCGGTTAAAAACCAGAAACACAGACTTCCGAAATTAAAGTTATTTTACACTTTTTTTGGAAGTCGGTTCTATTTTTTGTAAATAAACTTTTTGTGTCTGTAAGGTAGAAGAAGTGGCCTATTAGTGGAATTTGATACCAACATTAATTAAATTTCATTGCATTTTAATACAAAAGTTTAGTTAAGTTAATTTTTTTTAGTTTCTTTTACCTATGTACATTTTTTTTGGATAAGGTTTTTTTTGGATGTGTCAATGAATTAATTCAACATCAATTTTCTTATTCTACCAATGATTCGCCATCCCTGCATAAGTTACATAACTTAACTACTTATTGTTTTTCTCTTATTGTTTCACTAACAGAATTTTGATTCGCTTGATTGATGGGTACAATAATCTTATCTGTCCGTCTGTCTTAGTAATGACAGGTTAGAAATCAATTTTCGTGGTCTCTTTTCGTAAGTCGTGTAAAAAAGAGGTTAAGTTGGTATTGTGGTTTTGGAATTGTATCAAGGTTTTTTCTCTTGTGGGTTAATTTGAGATGAGGCGTGGTATTATTTGTCTTATTGTGGTGGTGGATTAAAACATTAGATCTGGCTTTCGTAACAATATGTGCTTCAAGAATTGAAGAAGTTATATCACAGAATACTTTTTTTTAATTTATGGTCTTGCGTTTGACCACTATCTTACCTGATGGTAAGCGATGATGTGGGTGACGATGGAACACTCTGGTCTAGAAGTAGCCTATTCACTCTTTACTTCAATTCTCCCAGGTTGTACCTATCAGGAAAGATAGACTCCGGCGGAACTCCACTCCTTAGCTCTAGGCACATTGAATGTGTTCCAAAAATGTTTTGTGCGTATGGGTTTTATGTCCACCATGTACCGGTGGGGCACCGCCGTATGTCTAGTGGTCCTATGATGGAACAGTTACGGGTTTGGTGGAATTAAACTATAAAATTTCGACGCACACTCCCTCAAATGTTACCTATAACTGACAGGCTAGCAACTCAGCCTTTTGAGCTTTGACCAAACGAGCTTATCATTGCCGATGATCATCTTGGCTCGTTTCTCAATTGAAACAAGCGCATCAAGCTGGTATCTGGTAGATCCGCTCCAAAGATGAGATGACATATCTTCCAAAACGTTGACTAAAGAGTTTAAACTGTGACTTATGTAAAACATCGGTGGAATTACATTTAATATTCCAGACTTCTTCAAACCTTGGGCTCTAGGAAAACAGATTTTCTAACAGTGATCGTTAAAGATTGTTAAAGACCAAAATATTTGGAGCTGACCATGAGACATTTCGGTAGTGCATGTCAGTACCTTACAT
The DNA here is from genome assembly GCA_951329385.1 of Polia nebulosa. Lineage (NCBI taxonomy): Eukaryota > Metazoa > Arthropoda > Insecta > Lepidoptera > Noctuidae > Polia > Polia nebulosa. The sequence continues at coordinate 31,738,968 of OX589597.1, forward strand.
TTTAACGAGCTTTTATTTAACTTGCAATGTATGTCAGTACCTTACATTTTAACGAGCTTTTACGTAACTATGTTTGTTCGGGTGGAATCTTGCAAGCTTAATTAGAACCAATTCCCGATGTCTGATTGGACTCAAATTTGGTGTACTTATGTATCTTCGGTGACAACACAATGTTAAGATACTATGGAGCTGGTCTGATGATGGAGACGGAAGATGGCTAAAGAAACTTCTTAACTAAACCTGATAAACTCACCGAATTTGTGCTCGATTGATTTGTCTTGAGGAGCACATTACACCGAAATGATATCCACAGGGTCTGATATTGAAGCTTGAAGGTGGCCACGGCATGTCTGTGATAAAATAACATAACCCCACCGAGTTTGGGCTCGATTGATTCGTTATGAGAAGCATTTTACATCACATCATAATATCCGTATAATATTCTAAAACATCACGCCTACTCTAAAATATTTACCTACTAAAAAGTTAAAATAAAAGCTTGATGCACAGAAGTCTAATAATTACCTAACCCCTATCCTATAACCTGTCCTATAACCTGTAACGGGTATTGCCTGAAGCTTTTAAGAACATTGGTTAGTACCTACACGCCAAACACTTACTAGAATTTATTTTCAACTTTTTAGTTCATTAAATTGTTCCTGATAAAAGCTTGTTTTTAAAAACATTTCATCATCTGCCTAGCCTTTTCCCAACTATCTTGGGGTCGGCTTCCAGTCTAACCGGATGCAGCTGAATACCAGTATTTTACATGTAGCGACTGCCTATCTGACCTCCACAACCCAGTTACTGGGTAATACGATACCACAAAAAAACACGTCAAAGATCCACGATTGACAGCTGGGACCAACGGCTTAACGTGCTTTCCGAGGCACGAAACATTTGTTTACTATTCATTTATTATTTATTTTTTGACAGTCGTTATCGCTGAAAGAAGGTAAATTTTTCAAGGCCCCCTTTTCCGCCTTTCAAATTGCGTGAAAACCTAGGTTACCTGGTGTATAACAAAGCCTTTATCCAATTTCTAAAACTCATTTAGGGCTGATTTTTCAATAGTCAGATAACTTTTAACTGAGGAATAAAAATTGCGGTTTGACATAATTTCTATACAAAAACTGTCAAAATGCCATTTTTATTCCTCAGTTTAAAGTTATCTGACTATTGAAAAATCAGCCCTTAACCTAATAAACTAACTGACGCTCTTTAATTTGCTAAACTTATTCAGCTTTCTTTATGTAACTTGGTCACCATGTGTTTAGTTTAAATACTCATAAGCGGATTCTAAAATCAAGATAGCATATACCCTCATCCATGAAATCAAACTGTATACAGGGTGTAAGGGGAACGCTTCCGAAGCCAAAACGTAGATTATATACAACCTAAATGCAAACAGATACCAGTGACCTTTCGCTTTATTTCGGCGTCACGTGGACGTGGGTTCGTTGGCCGCACGGCTATCGGCGAGAACGCGCGCACTTTGAACTCGAGGAATGCGCGGGCGTCAGCTGATATTTTACGAATATTACATTGCATAATAAACTTGTAAATAAAAAAAAGTGTCTTTAACTGCAAATTAACGGTTTCATTTAACTGTTACACACAGCATAGTGTACGCAAAATGCTAAAAAAAAAGCTTTTTATTTCAGGTTTTTTGATGGTATCGTATCAAGAATCACTATAGCTTGTCTCCGTTTTCGGGAGCGTTTACCTTACATTCTGTATAAGGCAAAACCTCCTTTAAAAGACTAGTTTGTACTTTACCACCCACATCTATCTTTATTCCGGGTAGAATATGTAAAAATAAGAACCTGCTAATTAGTATTTAACCTATTCACATGTTTTTTTTTTTAAATAAGACCCATGTTTTTTAACTTCTTAACGTTATCGCTGAAAGAATATAAAATCCTGTAAGCCCCTTATTCCGCTTTACTAATTGTATGGAAATATCTAGTGCCTTAGCCCTTGAATTTTCAAATTTCTCGACTCATACATTGAAACCAACCAACCAACGCGCTTTAATTTCATCGTTGTCATCATCAGCCTTTTTTAATGTCCCCACTGCTTGGGCACAGGGTTCCTCTCTGAGAGGGTGTGGGCTGTAATCCACCACGTGGGCCCAATGCGGGTTTATGGATGTCACAACATGTCTTCGAAATTTGGTAGGTTCTCACGATGTTTTGAGAGCAGTGGTGATGAAATAATTTACACAAAGTAAAGCGCTTGCCTGGGTTAGGACTCACGACCTACAACTTGTAAGTGGCGGCTGTTACTACTGGGCCACCACTGCTCAGAAGGTTGATTTATGGAAAAATAATAATAGCTGCACGGGGGCTCGTGGCTGAACAATAATGGAAACAGGGTATTTATAATGGATGGGTTTTTAATAATGATAGGCTCAATCGCGCTTCGAAAAGCACGCGCTTTAATTTGCTAAACTTAAAATAATTTAGTTATTTTTCATTTTAACCCAGCACCTACTTTGACAAGTCAAGTCGTGGGTCGTGACCACCATCTTCCCATACTAATATCTACCCAATAATTTGACATAAATATGTTAAGGACTTGGCACGGCGCTGCGAACGTGAGACGAATGGCCCTGACTCTATGAGGACGCAGCTGTTGGCGGTCGCACTAGTCCGGACTGGTCCGTAGTCCGTAGTCCGGGGTCCGAGCGACCCGGATAATACAATTAGTTGTTACGCCTACTGAATTTTGAGGACTAGGACTTATATGTGGTTGGGCATATATCGATATGAGAGCTAAGTTATGTAGTATGTGATAGTACAATAAATAATTAATGAACTAAATCCTACATCCTACTAAACTAATGTTATAAATGCGAAAGTTGATTGTTGGAAGTATGGATGACTGTTACTCAATCACGCCAGAACGGGTGAACGGGTCTGAATGAAATTTGGCACAGAGATAGATTATAGTCTGGAAAAGCACATGGGCTATAATTTTCTTTGGGAGGTAGTATCAATTCTACGTGTGTGAACCCGCTGGTAGAAGCTAGTAGTTTGTAAAAGTTGTGCTCCTCTTTATGAAGGTAAAGTCATCATCGTCATCTCAACAGCTACGCCAAGCCTCACCACATCGAGTGGAACTTGTGCTTCTAGATATTTAAACAGATTCAAATGTCTCATAAGATTTATTAGATTGTGGCGGTTCAATCCAAACAAGATAAGCAGCCCCGACACGTTCAATTGCAATTGTCAATTTTACGTCATTGTCAATTGCGATTGACAGTTTACAAGTACAATTGAAGGGATTGTAAATCGTAGTTACGTGATTGAAAGCAATTTATGAAAATTTTGATTGATGCTCATTGATTATTTAACGGACGCGTCAGACAGCAGTGGAAACAAACATAGCGGATACCCCACGTAATATCGAGGACCGGGAATTTTTAACGCGATCGTCCAGAGTTAGCGCAAACAATTGACAATTGCAATTGAAGTGCATCAATGGCACCTTCAATTGCAATTGTCAATAACGTAGCACATTGACAATCGCAATTGATCGTTTCAGGGCTGCTTTAGGCATAAGATCTGCAAACAAAAGAATACATGATAGGTATATTTTAGACTTTCTACTACAAAGCCCAAGCTACATGGCCCGCGTGGTGGATTACGACCGATTCCTTGTCCTAGAGAGGAGACCTGACTCCCAGCAGTGGGAAAATTATAAAGGTTGATTATGTTTACTTGTCCAAATAGGCAAATCAAGTAGTATATTCAATTTTTTATTTTAACTTTTTACCACACTAGGAATTATTCCTGTAACGTGGGTGCGTTCACAAACATACAAACCACATACACAAGACAACCAGATCCGGAACAAATATCTGTAGGTCATACAAATCTTTGTTGCGTACGGGAATCGAACCGGTGACACGCAGCTCAGCAGCCGATCGCTCAACCATGCCGTCAAAAAATTGTTTTATGTTAAAAGTAGCTTGGTAGAAAACAAGGGATGGTAAGGCGACAACATCATCGCTTACCATCAGGTGAGATGGTGGTCAAGTGCGAACCTGTATATGATAAAAAGTAACCAAGTCCTAATTAGTTCAATTGAAAATTTCTTTAAGACACGTTTTGATAGCAGTCGTCAATGAGCTAGTAACGTGCTTAGATCGCTTCCACTGCTGTAAAACCTCTTATTTTGCCATTAACTAGAATTTTCGAGAACTTTCATTTGAATAGAGTTGTCATGGTTAAATATAACTGACGGCAGTTTTGTTTTATTTATTCTGCCTCTAAAACCCCGGCTGGCCGAACGTTTTCAGATACAAGTGACAATTCACGCCAATTCGTTTGCAGTGGCCGCCTGTTACACCGAAGTGTAATGTGATTGATTTGTCAGTTCAGCCGAGCGTTAACATTGACTATTTTATTATAATACTATAATGTACTTACACCAAGTAAATACACAAACATTAAGGAAAACTTAAACTATAAAACAAAATAATAATGTCCTCGCTGACTATGAAAATTACTTACTTAAATTATATGAAACTGTGTCAGTAATATGTAAACTATAAATATTATGGTAAAAAATAACATATTCAAATTATTCGTATGTTATGAGACATAAATTTAAACAGTAACAGGATATCAAAGTCTTACAGATCTCTGATACAGTTACAGATACAGCAAGAAACTAATCAATGACCCCTGTCTTGGTTCAAATTTGAATGCACTGATGCATCATACCTTAATCAAGACCAATCTTTAAGAAGACAATCAATTAGGAGTTACATTAATAAAATACAATAAGTTAATAGTAAAAAATGGTTTCGTACCAAATGAGGGAATTATCAATGAAAAAATTTGATTTATCATTATTAATTTATAGTCGTCTCAAAATCAATATTCCATAACTTTGTAAATATAATTATATTTATTTTTATATGTAGGTATTTTATATTAAATATGTATGTATGTTTATTTTAACTATAAATGAGTGGAATTCCCTACCGGAGTCTGTGTTTCCTGATAGCTACAACCTGGGAGTCTTTAAGTCAAGAGTGAATAGGTTACTTCTAGGCAAGCGTGCTCCATCTTCGACCACATCATCGCTTACCATCAGGTGAGATGGTGGTCAAACGCGTGCCTATCAATAATAATAAAAAAAAAATATTATTTATGTATTTTGTTAGTAAAATATACGTAATAATAAACAATATCACCAAATTTCAAGTTCATAGATCAACGGGAAGTTAAAATATTCTTTGGAACAAATTTTTGTGAAAGACGACGACGGACAGACAGATGGACACGTGAGTGACAGCAATACGGCTTCGTTTGGACCCTCCAGGTATGGACCCTAAAAACACATTTCTTAAACAAGCTTATATACATAAGTCATACACAAAATTATCTAGCTTATTTGTTATTTATTTATTAATATATACCTTAACAGCTATAACGCCAAAGCAATGTTACTACCTCAAAAATACAATTTAAAATACCAATCGAAAATACAATCAAAAATATAATTCAAAATACAATTAAAATTAAAGTAATAAAAAAAAAATGTCGTGTCTGTTCTGTTGACTGTTGAAGAGTTCCTCTACCTGGAGCGAATCCTGAATGACTATTCAGGTCATGCTTACAATAACAACGCTTTGTCATTCGAACTGAACCAGCATTAAGAGGAAGAGGTTTTAATTTAGGTTGCAAGTTTTGACCCGAACAAACATACATACCTGCGAACGGGGTGAATAGGAACGAAGGGGTGAACAGAAACAAAACTTTGAGTAGGTTTTTCACTAAGATACCCTATTATTTGTTTCTAATAAAGCATCGATTTAGTTTTTATAACAATTCATAAATAAATTGAAGTGCATAAATGCTACAAACAATTTCTAAATAGCGTGAAAAACATCTTTAAAACTTAGTTTCTGTTCACCCCGTTTGGCGTTTGAAATAAAAGCTAGTAATTAAGATCATCTGTGTTGGCACAACATCGATAGGTTATGAATCAAATCACTCATATACAATTCAAACCAATTTAGGTTCGTTTATTCAAATAATTTTGCAACATTTAACTTGATCAGCCATATTCAGGCAACAAGAATGCCTGAACTCTAAATAAGTACCACATTAAAATTTATGACTATAATTTGTCTGATTCTTAATTCGTCGGCGATCCTACCGAATTCCTTCAACGCTATGTTAAAATGTTGCTTTTAAACGTTTTTGAAAAGTAGAAAGTTATTTTTTGTACTTTTTTGGATAGATATTTTTAAAGTGCTCTGCCCAATTGGTATGGAACGCTGCGATGAGTAAAAAAAAACATTACCCTCCTTCTGGGGCAGTCGGGTAAAAAGAAAGTCGTAATTTCTTTTTTTTTCATAGGATATTTTTCATAGGATATTTTTAAATTAATTCGTTAGTATTTTTGTAGTTAGATCTTAATTGTAGTTATAGGTAAGTGGCTATCTTTTGTTAAGTCATCATCATCATCATCATTTCAGCCGAAAGACGTCTACTGCTGGACATAGGCCTCTCCCAAGTGTTGCCACAATGATCGGTCCTGTGCGTCTCACATCCATCGGCTACCCGCGACCCTCACCAGGTCATCGGTCCACCTTGTGGGAGGCCTTCCAACGCTGCGTCTTCCAGTACGCGGTCGCCATTCCAGAACTTTTCGGCCCCATCGACCATCTGTTCTGCGAGCAATGTGCCCTGCCCACTGCCACTTCAGTTTGGCGATTCTTCGGGCTATGTCAGTAACCTTAGTTCTCTTGCGGATATCATCATTTCTGATTCTGTCACGCAAGGAAACTCTGACCATTGCCCTTTGGGTGACTGTAAGCCTTCTGATGAGGCCCATTGTGAGCGACCACGTTTCGGTTCCATAAGTCATCACTGGCAACACGCACTGGTCATAGACTTTCGTCTTGAGACACTGTGGTATGTGAGACGAGAAGATACCACGCAACTTTTTTTCACGCACTGTTTTTAGGGTCCCATACCCGAAGGGTCAAAACGGAGCCCTATTGCTGTCATTCACGTGTTCGTCTGTCCGTCTGTCTGTCACAAAATTTTATTCCGAAGAATTTTTAACTTTCCATTGACCTATGAACTTGAAAATTGGTGAGAATGTTTATTATTATGTATGTTTTACTAACTGTAATGTGTAAAATCCGACACGCACTTGACCGGTTTTTTTTTTTTAATAATCATAGTTTGATTGTTTTAATGAATAATCGACTAATGATTATCCATTATAAAAACTTTTTTACAAAAAAAATAAAACCGACTTCCAAAAAAAAAACAAAAAGTGCAAAATAACTTTAATTTCGGAAGTCGGTGTTTCTTGTTTTATTTCTTCGTTTTTTGACACCGACTTCCGAAATTAAAGTTATTTTGCACTTTTTGTTTTTTATTTGGAAGTCGGTTTTATTTTTTTTGCAAAAAAGTTTTTATTTTTCACTTTTTAGTTCCTCATGAAATTTTGTTAACAATGCTTATTTATGCGATAGCAGCAATTGCGGTTGATTTACTGTAATTTTTTGAAGAGTTCCGTTGTCTGTCTCCGAAAACCATCGTCAGATCTACATGAAATTTAAATGGGACCATTTCGGAACAAACCCCTTTCAAAAAAAAAGAATTTTAGAAATCCGTCTATAAATGACGAAGTTATGCCCGATCATACATAAAAAAAAAAAAAAAAAAAATACAAACATCCGAATTGATAACCTCCTCCTTTTTGAAGTCGGTTAAAAACAGTCACATTATGATTATTAAGAAAAAAAAACAGTGCAATAATATTTTTACGGTACATTTTGTTCACGATTTGTTCACGATTACGTCCATCGCAGTTACACGACCGTGTGATGGTCATCCACGTCCCCGACCAAAAAAAAAAGACGTTGACTTATTTACATTTTACATACAAACGCTATCCATTGGTCGTCAGTCAATCGACTTTCAGAATTTTATTTCGGTACACCAGACATGAATCCTCGACTTTTCGATGAAAAAATTTTCACTCGATTTCACTCGAATTGAAGTCGTTAAAAATTTGCCTTTCAGCTTTAATTGGTTTATTCATAGTTTTGAAATGTTTTTTTTTTTTAATAAATAAATGTTTTTTTTTCGAATCGACATTTTCATTTAAAAAAATATGATGACGAGAGTAGCTCAGTTAAAAACCTTTTCTAGTTTCCGTTAATAAAATTGATTTGGTTTGGCAATATTTTGAATAGAGTTTACTTAAAATGTCAGCCTATTTGTATTCAGTTTTAAATATGTAAATTGAAGTCTGGATTTTGAAGGGATAGTTTGCTGAGTAGAATTTTCTGTTCTTTGTTTTGTTTGTGGCTATTTATGAAAGATGAAGTAGCTAGAAATAAGAACAAATCTTTTAAGCTTTATGTGACAAAAACGCTGTAAAAATTAAATATATAATATAGAAAAGCCGTCAGGGAATGAAACCTTAGATTCTTTAGTTCACGTTAACTTAAAAAACCGGCCAAGTGCGAGTCGGAGTTGCACACGAAGGATTCCGTACCAATAACTATAAAAACCGCAAAAAAATCATGTCTGTTGTATGGGAGCCCCCTCAAATATTTATTTTATCCTGTTTTTTAGTATTTTTTGTTAGAGTGGTAACAGAAATACATCATCTGTGAAAATTTCAATTGCCTAACTATCACGGTTCATGAGATACAGCATGGTGACAGACAGACAGACAGACTGACGGACAGCGGAGTCTTAGTAATAGGGTCCCGTTTTACCCTTTGGGTACGGAACCCTAAAAAAGATAAAATCTTTTTATGTAGCTAGGCTCTTGAAAGGATGCTATCTTTTTTGTACTTACCTTAAGGCACTTGATGAAGCCAATCAAGTATTTGATTATAAGAGTGTGATTTTGCACTTTATGCATTTTGTAAATTTGATCTTCTAGAAACTGCCTTTTGCTACCTCTGATTGTTTTCATTTTCTCCAAGAACACTTTTCTCCAGCTTTCCTTCCAACCACAACATCATCACAAACAAATCACCGTAACTCCATCACAATCAGTCACATAATCCAGCTTACACCCGACTCCGCCCACCCCCTTATTAGACAAAAATACACATCTCAGCATGTTCGGACCTCTCGGGGTTCTGTGCCCTCCACGGGGCTCGGGCACGGCCAGCCGGGGTGGCCGGTCACCCCAACGGGGTTTAATTATCGGCCACTAAATTAAGTTGGACCCGTTCTGCCGCCTTGCACTTCGTGTTTTGTGAGATCGCTGCGATTGCAATATGGAGGATAAGAATGTTGAGGAGTGTAACGGGTTGGGGGCTAAGGGTGTTTAGTGTTCTGGGGTTGAGTTTTGAGTTTTTTTTTTGTAATTTTGAGTAAAATCTTCATTTGCAGAGTCTTTTGATGACTTTGTGGGATGGCTGCAGACTAATCGAGTGCAACATTTTTTTAAATTTTTTTTTAGTGCGTTCACAAACATGTATACTCACATACACAAGACACCCAGACCCGGCACAACTATCTGTAGGTAGGTAGTATTATCACAAATGTCTGTGCATGACCACCATAAGGCTGCATTTGGTGTGCAGGATGCAAATGAGGAGTGATGCACAAAATTCAGACAACTGACTGAGATTTTAAAAGTAATAAATGTAACAAACAGGGTTTTACAAAAAAGGGCTTTGTCTCATCAAATGGTGTTCGTGAGACAATGCCCTTAAGCTATTGGACAAAAACGTAATGGGCGGGGCGAAGTACGCTTCACAACTTGCAAGCAAAAATTTTTCGAAACTGTTGATGCAGAGACATTTTTGATGGTACATACAAATATTTGTTCCGTGCGGGAATCGAACCCGCGACACGCAGCGCAGCAGCCGAACGCTCAACCACTGCGCCAACCGTGTCGTCAAATATATATTATACCAGAACTTTTTAGCACCGCTGTGAGGCACGTGCTATATTATACATACCACACACACTGCCTCGTTGGCCTCGTGGTCGCAAGCACGACTTTTTTTTTTCGACATTCGATTCCCTGGTCGGGCAAGGTGTTATTGGGTTTTTCATTAGGAATTACTCTGCAGTTTTTTTTTTTTTTTTTCAAGTTTAGATTAATATTTCATTTATTTATATTATTTAAAAATTACACACATAATACACAGACAACAAGAAGGAAACAAAAAAATGGGTACAAAGGCACTTAATGCTTATTTCTAAAGGAATCTCTTCCAGCATACTTGCAAAAGGAGAGATTTTTTTTTTATTGTTGTTAGGCACGCGTTTGACCACTATCTCACCTGATGGTAAGCGATGTTGTGGTCGAAGATGGAGCACGCTTGACTAGAAGTAACGTGTAAGAGGTGGAAAAAAGAGAAGTAGACACTGTGTGTAAAAGAAGTTAGAAAAATAAATACAAAAACAATTGCGAGTCAGACTCGCACACAAAGGGTTCCGTACCATAAACTGAAAAAAAAAACAAAAAACACGTTTCTAGAAACTGTGTAGCTGCCCGGAGTTTGGAAGTTGGTGATGTGTGTGACACCTCCGTGCCTCGGCAAGCACGTAAAGCCGTTGGTCTTGTTCCTTATCTCTCCCCGGTCGTGTCGGAATGTCGTCCCATCGGACTATGAGAGTGAAGGAACAGAGTGCACCTGTGTCTGCGCACACGCTTGTACACTATAATATCTCCTGCGTACTTGGCTAATCAACGTTGAAATTGGACACCATGATCGAAATTCGGTCGGGAGGATTATTCCGTTTATTGATTTGTTTAAAAAATTATAAATCATATTTTTAAATATTTTAATAAAAAAGATAAAAAAAACGTTTAAAAATATTAATCTTTATTCCATTTATTTCACAATTTAAACATACAATTTACATTTTTAAATATTAAAATATCAAAATTTAAAAGCATTTAAAAATATAAAAAATAGTAGCACACCGGTATCGGGAATATGGTAATTATTATTATTCTTATTATGTTATACATATGCGGGATAATACATGGTGTAACAGAAATGGGGGGTAATTTTATAAATACTGCTTCTACCCATAGTAATGAACGACTTTCGTCAAGCAAGTCTATAAAAAATGCCAAAAAAAAAGTGTGTGTGTACTTATGTATCTTCATGAGCCACAGACTATAGCTAACTTCAGGGTGTCGGTTCTAGCTAACTTCAGGTTGTCAGTTTTTTGTGACGGTGTCACTTTTCCATACCATCAACCAATCACATGTGACATCCACCAACCCGCACTGGGCCCGCGTGGTGGATTACGGTCCACACCCTCTTACAGAGAGGAGGCCTGTGCCCCAGTAGTGGGGACAATAAAAGGCTGATGATGATGATGACTTTTCCCTAACGCGCCAAAAGAAGTATATCTTAAAAAAAAAGGATTTTCCGTACAAAGCATCATCAACTGATCAAAATTAGTATGGAAGGACCAATTTTACTTTGGCATTGCTTATGATTTCTTGAAGAAATTTGATTATTTCTATGCGCAGAAACAGTATTCATGACCACTCATTTCCTTTACACCCTGTATAGGTTAACAAAGGTGTTGTAAAAACATTGGTAACATTTTAAAGAAAATGCGTCACACTATGTTATCTGCTGAAGGAAATCTTACAACATACCATGACGCACATTCCCACAACATTAATGTGTTTTGAAGTTCAATGTGCTGGTGCCCTTCTTGTTCTATTTCTCACGAAACGAGTCAATATTTTGTTTATAAACAATGCAAGTATTGTACATTTTGTGAACTTATTTTTGGTTTCAAAGTCAATTGCATGAAATTCAGAGTTGAATTGAATTGTGAAATCAGGATTGCACTTTTAAGTAAATAAGTTAGTTTGTCTGTATTCATTTTTTTAAAAGTCGGCATACTTAAGATTCAATCAACTCAGCCTATTGCAGTCCACTGCTGGACATAGATCTCTCCCAGGCTGTGCCGCAACACCCTGTCCTCCGCCTTCCGCATTCAGTCTATCCCAGCCACCTTCTTAATGTCATCGGTCCATCTAGCTGGAGGGCGTCCTACACTACGCTTGCCGATACGCGGTCTCCAATCCAGGACTCGTCTGCTCCATCGGCTATCACTCCTTCGACAAACACGACCAGTCCACTGGTTACTCCGGTTCTTTTCCGGACAACTTCATTCCTGATTTTATCCTTCAAAGAAACTCCTAACATAGCCCGCTCCACAGCGCGCTAAGCGACCTTGAATTTGTGGACCAGCCCGACCGTCAGTGTCCACGTTTCGGCATCGTATGTCATAACGAGCAGGACGCACTGGTTGAAAATCTTAGTTTTCAAACATTGTGGGATAGGGGACGAGAAGACCTGACAAAGTTTTCCAAATGCTCATCCAAATCAATCGGATCCTTCTGTCAGCTTCTTTCAAAGTTGTGTCTACCGAGCTAGATGACTTCCCCTAGGTAGACATATTGTTTCACAACTTCGAGAAGCGACCCTTATACCCTTGGATGGATTGGACTCGGCAAGATGTTTGAATTGTACATGACTTTCGTCTTGTCCAAATTCATGCCGAGGCCAACCCGCCAAGAGGCTCCATTTAGGCTGTGCAGCATCCGGCTTAACTTAAAAAGTTAAGCCGGATGCTGCACAGCCTAAGGCTTTAAGATTAGTTACTTAAAATAATAAAAGGTAAGTTTTATAATAAGCAGGGTAGCAGTTGTAGGTCGTGGGTACGAACCCAGGCATGCACTTTACTTTGTGTACATTATTTCATCACCACTGCTCTCAAAACGGTGAAGGAAAATATCGTGAGGAAACCAGCATGTCCTAAAACCAAAAATTTTAAGAAATGTGATATCTACCAAACTGCACTGGGTCCGCGTGGTGGATTACGGTCTTTACCCCCTCATTGGGAGGAGGCCTGAGTCCCAGCAGTGGGATCATTATACGGCTGATCATGTATAAAAGTATTTAATTTTTATAACTTGTAAATTATCAACCATCACTTTTTAATTTAAAGAAAAAAATGTTTTCGTAATGCTAATCATAATATTTTTTAATAAAAACTCAAGAGACAGCTAGCAGGAGTCTCGATCAACGCTCATGTCGCTCGCAAAGGGTGCATTGCCCTGCAGTGATTATCTGAAACCCTCGAATCCTTTGATCTTTTAGAACCCAAAACCACAATGAACCGAACTATTTATACAATTAATAAACACGTGAAACGTCATCGCCACACGTAGGTACCGGTAAGCACAATACGCCACTACGCCAAACCGCCCCGGGGCCGCGAGACGTACGCGGCGTACGCCCCGGGCCATCGATAGGGACATCGGGACAAAATATTACCTCTGTGCTCGACTGTACATCAAACGTCTGTGATTTTTGGATGGTTTTATGCAGGAGGCTGTTAGCATTAAAAAAAATATGACATTGATAGCAAACATTAATTATATCGATGATTGATTAATTGACATTGACATGATTGACACTTGGACAGTGGTCACAAACGAAGGCTGGTTTTGCAAAAATACAACCTAAAATGTTTATTGTATCTACCAATCTGTAAACAATAATTCAATAATTCACAACGAAATCGACACATTACACATTAAATTAAAATGTGAACAATTTATTAAAAAAACCATTTAAAAGAAATTCAAGCTAAGAGAAAAACACCCACAATATTAGCTTCAAATCCAAATGACGATTAGAATTTATGCTAAAGACAACCATAATGGAGGTTAGCAAAAGAACACAGGGGAACAAAATAAAACATACAAATACAAAGTAAAATAATAATTACCCGTACCACCTGAGGCGATATGAAGATAAACCGCATCCGTACATAACCTTTGTTATAAAAGATTTACTTTTTTATTCAATTAGTCATATAATGCGAATGGAAAACGTCTAGGTCTTTGCCGTGATACGGACAGTCGCTTTGAAATGTTAAAGCTTATGCGTAATTGGAAAATTTTGCTTTTTTATGTTTTTGTCTAGTGTGTTCACGTTTTGGCGCACTGTGCTTCTTGTTTGGTTTATTTTTATTAATATAGCTTTAGTTTGCAATGTATGGTGCTGGGTGTTGATTGTTATTGTTTTAGTTGTGTGATGTTGGTAGTAAAAGCTGAATGTTGTAGGAACCGTTTAGACTTTAGATATTCCGATGGTTTGTTTCCTTTTGATTTAGGTGACGGGTGGAGCCCGTCTTTGGGGGACTGTTTTTATGTAGAACTTTGACGTTCAAAAAGTGCGGGCTCTTAGCCTAGTTTGAATCCGCAGCACCTCTCGCGCCCGGCCCTGGTCCAGGCCATGGTACGGAGCGAGAGGGAATGGAAAGCAGTCTCCTCCTTCTGCGAAGCAGTAATGCTCGAAGGAGAAGACGGAACGGGTGAGGGAGGCTCAACAACAGAGTCGCCCTCATGCCCTCAGCGGCACAGACGCCTGGGGCTTCCGGCGCCGTGAGACGATCTCCGGCCACCGTAGACACGGGCCTGCGGATGGCGAATAATGGGTAGCTCACCGTCCGATCAGCACCAGGCCCGTGAGTCGACGGCGCGTAGTGTTCCAAGCGCGCCTCAAAGAGAATTTGTCAACCACCACTGACGGGGCCCATCATGGCCCGTGCCTGTCTGCCTAGGGGTAGCGGATAAATTTGTAACAGAGTTAACGGTCCCCTGGGCATTCAGGCAGGGAAGGAACAGGGGTGGGTTTTAGTCAGTAAGAGTCTGACACGCCCTCCCACTCCACCCAGAGCGGGAGATGTCATTGGATGATTTCCCACACCAAAAAAACCTAGTTTGAACAAATGACTTAAGATTTTGATTTGGCAAGTTTTTGTTTTCGGATTTATTGATAATATTAAAGTTACTTTTTTATTTAATTAGTCACATAGTGCGAATAGAAACCGTCCAGGTCTTTGCCGTGATAAGGACAGCGGCTTTATTTCAAAGCCGCTGTCCGTATCACGGCAAAGACTACAGCAGAGCACAGTAAAGCTTATGCATAATTGGAAAATTTTGTCTTTTTACGTTTTTGTCTTGTGTGTTCACGTTTTAGCGCTCTGTTCTTTTTGTTTGGTTTAGTTTTTGTTAATAAATCTCTGTATATTTGCAATGTGTGCTGTTGGGTGTTGATTGTTATTTTTGTTTTGTTTTGTGGTGTTGGTAGTAAAGCTGAATGTTTTAGGCCGGGACTCCACCAAAGCGGTGATGTGTGCGGTGTGCTGTGTGCTGTGCGAGAACAACCAATAGAATTGTTTTATTCACACATCTCCTCTCCGGTCAGCTTCTTCTATTGGTTGTTCTCGCACAGCACACACCTTAAAAACGGCCTTAGGAACCGTTTTTTTTGGGAAACTGCCTTTATGTAGAAGTTTGACGACAAAAAGTGTTAGCCAGCCTAGTAGACTAGACTTTGATTGTGTCAACTTTTTGTTTTCCGATTTATTGTTAACATTAAAGTTTAGATTTTTAGATTATTTTTATTATTAGATTTTTCTTAACCCCTAAATGAATCTAACTAATCAGTTTACATGACTGGAGTAGGTATTCAATCAGGCAACATCAAAAGTTGATAACCAACAGACTGCATACATAATCTTCTCTTAACCTTTGACATGGTACTTCACATAAATTGACCACTGTTTAAAAATCATTAATCTTCCGTTTTAAATTCCACTCGAACTCGCATAAAAACAATTTCTTTTAACGCTAATTACACATTACAATATTTCCTGTAATTATATATTTTGCTTAATTGTTAATACTGCACAGTGTTTTACAGCTCGTTGTTTAAGAAAAAGTGTGTTATTAAGTTTTTATCGACTAACCTTGTTTGTTGACCTGCCCGTGTAATTTGGGCAGTGGTCGAGTAGGTACATATCCATTTTCACTCTTAAGCCGTTCACTCGAAATCTTGTTCGCCTTGGTGCGATCCGATCTCATTCTGCTCTCTAGAAAAAAACACTAAGAAATTTAGAGTTGCCTAACCCTAATTGATGCTGTCTGGTTAACACTAGATTATTTCAATGAATTATTATGATAAAATGCAATGACGAACTTGTGCTTGTGTTCAAGGATTTTCATTCACTTTTTTGAATGTCAGGACGATTGAGACATTGGAATTTTTAAACTGAAATAATAAATACTTTGAAAAAGTTATTTTATATTTTAGCTTAGCGTGAACTTTGCCTCTTACAGACACACCTTCAATGAATTTGAGGTCGACTGCATTGCAATATTATGTCAATGAATCTATTTCATAATTCAAATTGATGTTCATCTCTCGTACATTCAAGTTTTGAGCCAGCGCGATAAAAAATGTGGAACAACATTAAATATTTCGACAAGATCACTTAATTTGGAGCATGGATACAACGACTTCCTACTTTAAAATAAAAGTCTTAATAATTCACAAAAAGCGGTCGACAATGGAAAAGTAAACAACAATACTTGTCACCTTATTACAGTACACAAGTAAACCTTGGCCTATTTTTTTCCACGTAAACGTGTGTTCGGCACACTATGCGTCTTAAATTAATTAATGGTTGAATTAAAGGCGGGCAGAATGAAAGGCCAAAAACCTCATCGCGTAAGGTTAAAGCACAAATGATTGTACTGACATCTCATTAGCTAAAGCGGGGAACGATTTGCCTGGGGCACTATCCGATTGTAGTGCAAGTTGTAAGAGGATGGCGGAGGGAATAGGGGCTCATCGTTTCATTGTTACTTAGGACACGCGACAGGCTTGGAAAGAGATGGCGGGATGAGCTTGACTCCTTCTCAAAGGACTGGCCCAAAATTGCAGAAGACCGTTGATGGAGGAAGGAGAGAATAAATTTGTAATGTTTTTTAACCGACTTTCGAAAAAGGAGGAGGTTCTATGTTCGACTGTATGTATGTTTTATTTTTTTTTATTTTTTTTTTATGTATGTCCGCGCATTTCTCCGTCAGTTGTGGACCGATTTTTAAAATTCTTTTTTTATCCGAAAGAATATACTCCCGAGGTGGTCCCATATAAATTTTATCGAAATTGCTTTAGCGCTTTTTGAAAAACTGAACAAAAACGAAAAATACGCATATCTTGATGACGTTTTTGTGTTCTCCAAATGTTTAAATTCCACGTTTCATGTTATTGGGGTTTTTAGTTCTGGGGTATAACAACTAAAAAGCGAAAAATAAAAAACTTTTTTACAAAAAAAACAACCGACTTCCAAAAAAAAATACACTTAAAATTTAAAAATAACTTTAATTTCGGAAGTCGGTATCAAATAACGAAGAAGTAAAATACAAACACCGACTTCTAAAATTAAAGTTATTTTTAAATTTTTAGTGTATTTTTTTTTGGAAGTCGGTTGTTTTTTTTGTAAAAAAGTTTTTTTTATTAAGATTTCATTTTAAGAAATATTTTAAAATATAATCAATGTTATAGAAGAGTAGGTAAATAAACAGAATAATATTGTAGCACTTTTGTTTAACTTCACTGAGAGTTAAAATAACATTGAAGAATCACGAATTTGTGTAAGCTTTAGCAAAAAGAAACAGGTCACCAGAAAATCTTATTTCACCTAAAATAATTTTATAAAGAGAATAAATTATTTGTTTCTATCTTTGTAAAGTTAAACTACTCGTATTACTGAGTGCCATGTTTTTTACTGTCCCGAACAAAAGAACTATTCCTGCGGGATAGGCTATGTAACAGAAAAAAGATATTCTTCGATGTAAAATTCAAATCCTTTCTTCACTGTGTCTTTCATTTACTCGTACTTACTCCCTAATTTTCTGCCGGAGTCTGTCTTTCGAGATAGCTACAACCTGGGGGTCTTTAAGACAAGAGTTAATAGGTTACTTCTTGGCGAACATGCTCGATCGTCGACCACATTATCGCTTACCATCAGGTGACTTAGTGGTCAAACGATAGCCTGTCAATGTTAAAAAAAAACCGTTGTTTCATTGCACTCGCTCCATCTTGTAGCCTGAACCACGACATAAGGCAGAGTACACCACATATTTGTATTTTTGCCGATCAAAGGAGCGTTGTACATGACGGCCGTTTGAACCGGTAATCAAATTAGCTGTGCTTCCCATTCTCAAAGAAAAATATGTGTCTATCAGTCCCTGGAGTTGCCAACAAAAAATATTATGTTGTTAGCAGTCATTAAGTTTGATATTGTGAACTGTTAGGGAAAATGGAAGGTTGTTTTTTTATTTGATTGAGTTTTCCTGGTTTGTTGGTCTGTTTCATTGGTTTTATATTTTCTTTAGTAGGTAATGTTTTTTCTTTTGTGGAGCTACGAGTAAGGTAGGTGCAAGAAAATAGGCATTTCCTTGTAAAAAGTATTCACCAGCCAGCATGCCGGTTCTGGATGCATAAGGAGATTCATCATCATCAGCCTTTTAATGTCCCCACTGCTGGGGCACAGGCCTCCTCTCTGTGAGAGGGTGTGGGCCGTAATCCACCACACGGGCCCAATGCGGGTTGGTGGATGTCACATGTCTTCGAATTTTCAGTTCTAGGATATGCCGGTTTCCTCACGATGTTTTCCTTCACCGTTTTGAGAGCAGTGGTGATAAAATAATTTACACAAAGTAGAGCGCCTGCCTGGGTTTGAACTCACGACTTACAACTTGTAAGTCGCGGCCCTTACCACTGGGCCACCACTCCTCTAAGGAGACTCGCTCTGTTAAAATTTAACGGGTTACAACAACATTTCGGCTTTCAGGATTTTTTCATGAGTTACATAGGTACCTGCTTTTTTTTGTTTTCGGGGGGATGCCTTCAAAAGGCGCCCGAACTATTGGGAAAAAGAACAGGGAGGGTGAGATCACCCGGTGATCATAATCTACACATCTACACTCTGAGACCTCTTAAAGACTACCCCGGATCTCCCTCTGTGCAACGCCTATTTTGGTACTTCCCTGGGAAGACTGTAAAATGCTCCTACCTTTTTTTTTTTTTGTTGGGTGGGAAAGTATTCAATGACTTCTCCCGCTCTGGTTGGAGCAGAAGGGCGTGTCAGACTTTTACTAACTAGAACCTGTTCCTTCCTTGCCTGAGTACCCAGGGACGCGGTAACTCTTTTTAGAATTTATCCGCTACAAAATGGTCCCCACTAAGGCTCGCTTTGCACGGGAGCACGTGGTTATTGTGCCACAGTCTTCCCTGGGATGACTCGGTTGGCAGACAGAGTCCAGCGTGATACCGCCTGTTACCTACCTACACACATTCTCAATTTAGAAAGGGCTAGGTAAAATTATGATATCTCAATTTAGCTCATCTCGACTATAACAACAGTAGTGATATTGTCGCCAAAACCAGGTCTTATAAAAGGCATATAGATAGCTCTATTTCATGTAACGGTCACATAGCAAATCGTACGTTCCTCTATTAACACGTAGGTACGCTAAAATATTTTTCCCCGACTGCCTATTTATACCGAACTGCCAATCTTCCCCCTTACAGACGCACCGTGATGGTATAAACGTACTCCTCCGTATCGTAAGCCCCTTTAAGCCCTAAATTTTGTTGCCGTACTGATTTAATGACGTCACATGACGCCCTCTATCGAATGTCAACTGGCATCGTTTATTATCCCATTTGGCAAAACATCCCATCTCCTTTTACATCCCCGAAGAAAAATCAACTTTATCAGAATATGATAAAGTATTAAATTGAGCGGCGACAGTGTAAAGTTATGAAAGGTACAATCGCGCACACAATGCATAGGTTAGATATTTGAGTCACGAATCCATTTTATGACTAATTCCATAACTTTGTATGTGAATTTCGGGATCAGGTAGGTACACATACAGGGTGTATGTTTACTATGTCATATCTTCGATCTTGAGCCTGAGGGGTTTGATTTAACGGGGAGATCATGCCCCGGGAAAGTTCAGCCGGATATTGTTTATGTTGTAGATACTAGTTTTTGGGACGGTATTTTGTAGGGCTGGATAAAAACTAGGGTCTCAGTAAATAAGGATAAGAAATATGATGTCTTTTATGAAAACTAACCCTGATCTAAATTCATCATCATCATCATCAGCCTTCTAATGTCCTCACTGCTGGGGCACAGGCCTTCTCTCTGTGAGAGGGTGTGGGCCGTAATCCACCTCGAGGGCCTAATGTGGGTTGTGGATGTCACATTTCTTCGAATTTTTGGTTCTAGGACATACCGGCTTCCTCACGATGTTTTCCTGCACTGTTTTGAGTGCAGTGGTTATGAAATAATTTACACAAAGTAAAGCGCCAGCCTGGGTTTGAACTCACGACCTACAACTTGTAAGTCGCGGTTACCACTGGGCCACCACTGCTCCATGCTGATCTAAAAATGTCAAAATAATTAAATTCGATTTGTAATTGTGACAATTACGGTCACCCATCAATTTACCAACTATGGTGATTAGTATTCTATGTTGTTGTTTTTTTCATTCCATTCATCTTGTGGCTATATAACAGCCGCACAGATTGCCGAAGTCGGTGACTGGATGGGTGACCTTCATCCCTTAAATATGAAGGGCCCTCCTTACCTAGAAAAGTATTTTTTTATTTTAAACGTTGCCCTACAATAGGATTTACTCCTCTTCCTTCTCCACACTGGATGCATTCACCAGACCCAGACCCGGAACAACTATCTGTAGGCCATACAAATATTTGTTCCGTGCGGGGATCGAACCCGCAACACGCAGCGCAGCAGACGAACGCTCAACCAACCGTGTCGTCAACGACCTACATTAAGCTGACGGTACTGACTGTTATCTGCATCGTCATTGTTACAGCCTTATAAATTTGACACCCAGTTTTGTGAAGGAGTATCGTGTTTTCCAGATAGAAGTCCTTTATTAGCCGCCTTTGAAAAGGGGGAGGTTCTCAATTCGACTGTAGGTATGTTATTTTTCTTTGTATGTTTGTAAAGCGGTTATTCCGCCAATTGTGAATTGATTTTTATGACACTTTTTTTATTTGGTAGATCACTTTAGAGCTGGTCTCATATAATTGTTTATTGATTCAGTCCTTTTTGCATAATCAACAAGAACAATCACACTTGCGTATATATATATCTTTGTGTACTTCTCTTTTCCTTTTGTTTGTTGCTGTTGTGTTGTCTATGTCGAATAAATGTTTTCTATTCTATTCTATATATTTATATACACATACGACGTTTTGATTTTGTAAGGATGAATGAATTTGTCCGCCCATACTAATTTTGATCAGCTGATGATAACTTTGTACGAAAAGTGCTTTTTAGGGTTCGGTTTATAACTTTATTCTTATTAAGACAGTCGTCACTTACATGAGAACATTAAATCTTACTAATTATATTATATCACCCTTAGGGTTCCGTACCCTAAGGGTCCAAACGTCGTATTGCTGTCACTCACGTGTCCGTCTGTTCATCTGTCCGTTGTCTGTCACACAGCTAGGTTTTACAGCCAAACGGTTAGAGCCACAGTCTTCAAATGTTCACAGTGTAAGCATCTTGCTGTCCCAAATCCAAACAAATAGTCAAAAATACATTTGTTACGGAACCCTAAATGTGTGAAGGCCGACCCACACTTGCCGGTTTTATTTAAACTAATTTGCGCTTCCAAACTGCTCAATTTCTTAATGCGCAAAAAATAAAATAAAACATTAGGTATTTTAATGTGAGATGCAGTTACTAATTTAGAAACTATTTTAATGTTCATTACAAAGTAATCAAATCGGTTGGAGTAGTGCTAGTGCTTATAAGGCACTTAAGTCATTAGGCCAATAAGGAATTGTTATGTGGAGATTATCTATGGCTTATCGTTACGTCACTGCAATCTCTACAGGATGTAACGGAAAGGTGTGGTCATATTTTAAGAGCCGGTTCTGTCCATGGAAATGAACAACTTTCTCGAGGAAAAAAATTGAAAATTCCCAAAAAAATATTAGACTTTCCATACAAAGTTATCATCAGCTGATCAATATTTGTATGGGAGGTAAAAAACATTTTTTAGAATTTCCTCGGATTTTCTTGAAGAAAGATGTTCATATCGATGGGCAGATGCAGTTCTTAAAATATAACCACACCTTTCCGTTACACCCAGTACATTAAAGCTATTACACGATTCCGCATCATATGTATTTAGAAATACATTATTGTGAGAAATGACTCAAGGATTGAAAACATCTATAATGAGCGTTGGGCATGTTTGAGATGGGAAAAAATAATTGAAATCTTGACACTGTTACCGACACCGCTACGCGATTCGCTACGAGTGCTTCGACACGTAGCACTCGTAGCAAATCTCGTAGCGGATTGAAGTGAAAACTTCTTAACGCGCCGTTATACGACTTTTAATGGTTTTTAATTTAACATCACGTCTAAACGACTTGTCTTATTTATTTGAAAAAAAAAATTGTTACTGTAGACAATTTCCGTCGTTATTTGATCTGAGAATATTAGAAATTATATTTTTATAACGTAGTGTAATTAATTTGTAAAGTTATGTCTAACTCGGATAAAAAATTGAGAATCACGCAAAAACTATTAAACGTATTATTATGAAACCTTCACTATTTTAAAGACCATTTAATTATTTATAATTTAGTCTCAGTGTTTTAGTTTAATACTTGTTGGTTTATGTGTAATAAATTAATAATGCGTCTAATTTCGGACAGCGCTCCTTGATCGGCGAGTCCTATTACTGGGTGGACATACGATGCGTTACGTGAGCTCAGCGCAGAACACGCAAGCTAACCCCTCAAGGTCGTTGGCAGCTAATAGCGCCTAAACGCGCGTTGGGCATTTTTGTTCAAGTTTCCACTTCTGTCGGCACTCCAGTAGTGCCACTGTTTTTATTTTCATGCTCCTTAGTAGAGGCTGCCGCGCGACAAGTGGGGGGACTGTTGGGCAACCAGCCTGATAAAATAAATGTATTAAACCAGCTGCGCCCCGCGGTTTCGCGGGACAAAAATGGCATAAACTATCTACATACCAAATTTCATCCGAATCGGTCGAGCTGTTTCAGCGTGACGAAGTAACAAACATACAAACACACTCACAAACTTTCGCCTTTATATTTTAGTGTGAGTGTGGCGAAGACTGGACGCCGCACTTTTCCGCATTAGTGGAGCTAGAAACAGATTTTCGAGAGAGTTTTTTGAAAAAAAAAACTTGCAGTAACTGAACTGAAGTAACAAATTGTCCGTAATAGTAGACAGATGGAAGCAATGTTGATCCTACTAATACTATAAACTAGCTGACCCGGCGGACTTCTTACCGCCTCAGAATCAATGAACCAATTGTCGGTTCCATAAAAAATGTATGAGAAAATTATAATATTTTTCCGTGATTTTTTCGATGTTTTAATACCTAGTTATTCTATAAATGGTGTAACTAACCCGACTTTGTTTTATATTAAGAAGATATAGAAGTGAAAGATTGTGAGGGCGTATGTTTGTTACTCTTTCACGCAAAGACTACCGAACGGATTTTGATGAAACTTTACACTAATATTGCTTATACATCAGAATTACTTATAGCCTATAATTTATAGTGGAGAGAAGTACTAATAGCCCGCGGGCGAAACTGCTGGCAGAAGCTTGTAATAAATAACGATCATGATACACGGCTCATTTTCATCGACAACAAAAATGCCCTTTCTAATTTACGTCACTCATAAAATTAGCCGGAAACTACCGTCAAATAACCCGTAAAAGTGTTAGACAGTAAAGGTTAACCAGTACCTGTCATAATCCGACATTACTTATGTCGGATGTCAGCGCGGGCGCAAAGTGCTTTTTAGGGTTCCGTACCCGAAGGGTCCCAACGGAGCCCTATTGCTGTTACTCACGTGTCCGTCTGTCTGTCTTTCAGTCTGTTCGTCTGTCTGTCTATCCGTCGTTAGTCACTAAATTTTGATCGGAAGAATTTTTTAACTTCCCCATTGACCTATGAACTTGAAATTTGGTGATAATGTTTATTATTATGTATATTTGACTAACAAATACCAAAATATTAATTTACCTCATATGGTACGGAGCTCGTGGCTAAAGTAATAACAGCCGCACGGGTCGATCCATCAGGTTAAGCTACGCTTGCCGGGGTTGGTCCATGGATGGCTTACAATCTTTACCTACTGAGACTCCTCTGTGCCTCGGAAAGCACGTTAAGCCTTTAGTCCCGGCTGTCAATCGTGGATCTTTGCCAGTCGTTACGGGTCTTCAGAAGCCCGAAAGTCTGACAACCAGTCGCACCGAGGGGTATCGTATTACTCAGTTACTGGGTTGTGGAGATCAGATAGGCAGTCGCTCCATTTCAATTACTGGTATTTAGCTGCATCCGGTTAGACTGGAAGCCGACCACAAGATAGTCGGGAAAAGGCTAGGCAGATTGATTGATTGGTACGGAACCCTAAATATGCAAAGTCCGACACACACTTAACCGGTTTATTTAGTTTTATTATTTAACGTAATATTTTTTTACTTTCACTGTACCGCGTACCGGGCAAACGAGTTAGAAGTATACTGTAAGAGGTGATGCAGGTGTGATAGAAATAACTTTAGTGTGATTTGATTTGATTTTCAATTGCTTCCAATGCCTGGACCTGCAAGGTAATTGACTTAATTCAACAACATGCATTATTTTTTGCGTTTTCGAGCAGACTACTTTTTCGAACTTGAAACAATGGATTATAGATTTCCTTCAAAATGCTTCAGATTACGATGCAAAGCACAGAAGAAAAAATTACTAAAATATTATCTATCTACAACCTAACTACATACATAATAATGTACAAAAAGAGATAAAAAGTAGGTATGTTATGCAATTTGGGTGTAGATATATTTTCGACTTTTGGTCCCAATGATTACGGCTCAGATATTTCAGATCTCTTTGGAATGTTACCCACACACCAACGTAAAAACGACGAAATTGAATATTATGTCAAACACTGTAAGGTTATCAAGAACCAGTACATTTCATATAACGCCTCTTTTACACGGAGAGTCATTGGTGTGGCGAGTTGCCGCCACTCTGCAGGTTGGGTGGGGCTGGTATCACGTCGCGTGTGTGTCTCGCTTTAATTTGTCAGACAGACGTGAGTGGCCGGCTTTACGCGAGGTATAGACAATTTAAAATGCAACAATCGACGTCACGTCAGTTTGACGTCAGTGTGTGTGTGTGTCTAACGCCGCGAGGCACAGCGCGCATCTCACCGCAGACTAATGTCTTAAAATAATATCGTCCCCGCAAATACGCTAAAATCCCGAGTAAATCCCGTAAACGTTGGGGATCCTCCGGGAATAATAAATAACCCATATTTACCGCGTCCGTTAACTACTGAACAAGCATAATCAGGAGTGTTGGTGTGAAGAGAACGAGTGGCCACTCGACAATTCGACGTGCAACCATCGAGAACAGCCCGGAAAGTAAGGTACCACTTGTTTTACAAATTGTGAGTAGGGCCACATTCGCCGACTGCTGCCGACCACTCCTAACTTGAAGTTATACAGACAAATATAGGCAATTTTGGGCCAGCATTCCGTCCAAGTGCTTGGTCGTACTTCTGTTCTACATCCGCAGAGACCCACGGCTATTTACACGCTTGGGCAACTCCATTTGATGGTCCTTTCGAGCCTGGATAGGCATCAGTAAAATTCAGTACAAATTAAGTACAAGTCATTACGGTAGGCACATAACTTTATTAGTGCCCCAAAATGGCGTCCCGCAAGCAAGAAGCTAAATTGGCTCAGCTTACCGCTAAAAAACAAATGATTTTCGAGCGAGTTAATCGCATATATAATGATTCCAGAAACATCTCGAACTATGATTCACGTTCAAATGAGACATTCTTAGCGCAGTCAGAAACAATTACTGAGCAATATAACAAATTTGAGGAAATAGTAGAACAAATGAATGAATTGCAATTCGAGATTGACCAAACCGCACCAGACTATTCGAGTCTATATTCTATTGAAGACTTATATTCTAATATTAAATATAAACGTAATCTCATACTTTCGAAAAACGAAACATCGGAACACAAAGTGGGTACTCGGATAAAATTACCGCCCATAGATTTGCCAACGTTTGATGGTAAAGCGGAAAATTGGCCCATATTTTATGAAATGTTTCGAAGCAATGTTCATTTAAATACCGATCTGGTAGACTCGCAGCGTGTCCAGTACTTGATCAGTAAGTTGACTCATGATGCCTTAAAACTGACCGCAGGCATTGTTCCTACAGGTGATACATACAACGTTATGTGGAACAGTCTCGTAAAAAGGTATCAAGATAAGCGTAGTTTAGGGATTCATTATCTCAATAATATACTGGACATTAAACAATGCGCCGGAAATGCCGCGAGCCTCAATACTTTTGTGGAACGATATTCAGCGTCCGTCGCAGCCTTGAAGCAGTTAGACATTCCAGACTTACTGGATTTTGTTTTATTACACTGTGGTTTAAGAAAAGTTGACGCGCAAACTGTCTTACAGTTTGAATCACGTGTGAGTGAAAAAGAATTACCTTCCTATGCTGAGTTTATAACATTCATGCAAGAATATGTTAAGATACTACAACGCTCATACGGTAATAATTTACAGACGGAACCGCGCGCTAAGTCTAGTTCAGCGAATCATCAAACAAAAAATAATACCGCTAAGTCATTCGTATCGCGTAATGAACCGGTTTCGAATGGCAAATGTACGTTGTGCGATAAGGATGACGTACGACATCAGCTGTTCTATTGCCCGCAGTTTAAAAATATTAGAACACCGCTTGCACGTTTTGAATTTATTAAAGCTAAACGTGGCTGTATAAACTGTTTAAGTCTATCCCATTCTTTGGTTAAATGTAGGTCACGTAACGTTTGTAAAATTTGTAAGAAGAACCACCATTCTCTCTTACATTTCCGAGAAAAACATGAGTCATTATCGCCCGAGCCGCAAGCGCCTACTAAGGATACATCTGTTTCGCTCACTACAGCTGTTAAAACTGGGTCAACCATTTTGCTAGCGACCGCGCAGTTATATGCATACTATAGCGACATCAGAGATAAGGAGGTGGTTCGGTGCCTACTAGATAACGGATCGCAAAATAATTTAATTACTGTGGACTGTTGTAAACGTTTGAACTTACCCATAATTAAATTACGCAATTCATTTTTACAAGGTGTTGGAATGTCATCGAAACCAATACACGGTTTTATTCATCTCAACATAGAATCTCGGTTTGATCCTCATACGAAGTTTTCGATACAAGCGTTAGTTGTTGATTGTATTACAGATAGACTTCCCGCGAAATTAATTAGGTTACATAACAATGATAACATGTCATACTTAAGTAACTTGCAGCTCGCTGATCCGCTTTGGAACGTGCCGGGCACGGTAGACGTCGTGCTTGGAGCACAATTGTTCCCCTTTATTTACCTGGGAGACAGGGTCGAAACAGGTACCCGCGCGCCCCCTGCTGTACTGACTAGCTTCGGTTATGTACTTATGGGTGATATTGATTGTTGTAGTAGTGATGTGACACACATTGCATCTTCGTTTACCGCGCAGGCCGACATTGAGGTCGGGTCAAGTTTGCATAAGTTTTTTGAGCTAGAGGAAATTCCACCCGCCGCCACCGCCGCGCCGCGCCGCGCCGCGCCGCGTTCCGTTATTGGTCCGCACGAATTAGAGTGTGAAAATAATTTTAATTCTTCAGTCTTATTTGAAGACGGCAGATACTTTGTCGATCTACCTTTCGCGCGCTCACCCGGCGGGCTAGGTAACTCGCACGGTTACGCCCCTGGGCGCTCGCTTGCGCTCGAGCGTAAGTTAATGACCCTACGCGAGAATAATAATAAAACTATCGCGGATTATATGACTCACTCGAGGTTGTCGCTCAATGACATTTTGCATGTCGGACCTAATTTGCAAGCAGACTTGTTTTTGTTATTGCTTGATTTTCGTACATTCCCTGTCGCGATGACAGCGGATATAAAACAAATGTTCTTACGTATCGGTGTAAGAGAGCACCACCGCAAATATTTAAGAATCTTGTATCGTTTTAGCAAAGGTGAGCCTATTCGCACCTTTCATTTTAACCGCGTTCCCTTCGGACTAAAACCTAGTCCTTATTTAGCGATGCGCACATTGCGTAACTTGGCGTGTGAGCAAAGCGACCGCTTTCCTGAGGCTTCTAAATTGGTAGAAACTCAGTTTTACATGGACGACTATGTCTACTCTGTTTCGGACGAACAGACAGCTATGCGTCTATCCCGCGATTTAATTGATTTAATGAAGGTAGGTTCCTTTGACTTAGTCAAATGGGCTACCAATTCACCCGCTTTATTAGAGATTCTCCCAGAGTCTCACCGCTTACCAGTTAATTTTTCTGGCATGGATAATGATGTCCATAATTTCAAAATCCTTGGATTAACCTGGGAACCCGCTGATGATTATTTTTCTTTGACAACAATCGCCGTGGATGATAAATGCACGAAGCGCGCGATTCTATCGCTAGTTGCCCGCTTGTTCGACGTACTGGGCCTTGTAGGACCCGTTGTGCTGTACGCGAAGGTATTAATCAAGGAACTTTGGTTAGCTAAAGTAGGATGGGATGAGGTTCCACCGGAATCTATCACAAATCGGTTTGCCGCTTTTACGCGCGATTTTCCTTCACTCTCTTCTCTAAAGGTTCCTCGCCACATTGGCGTCTTTAGAGAAGCTGTAGTGAACATCGTAGCCTTTTGCGACGCCAGCTTTACTGGTTATGGCTGTTGTATTTATTTACACATTACCAACCCTACTGGTGATATCACTGTCCGACTCTTATGTGCAAAGTCCAAAGTCTCCCCCGCTAAAATAACAACGCTAGCGCGATTAGAACTTGTCGCCGCTTTACTTCTATCTAAACTTGTTCGCGTAGTCAAGGAAAAACTTTCCGCTCGTGTACCTATTACAGGTGTCCACGCTTTCTCGGACTCCACCATAGCTCTCTCGTGGATCCACTCATCTCCCCATAGATGGTCTATTTTTGTCAGCAACCGCATTGCTCAAATACAGGAAAACTTACCTGCCGCTTGTTTCCGTCACGTGTCCGGGAAAGAGAATCCTAGCGATTGTCTGTCTCGCGGCATGCTGCCGTCGGATTTACTAAGACACTCGTTGTGGTGGAACGGCCCCACATGGCTCCATCAGCCCATGAGCGAGTGGCCTTTAAAGTTCGCTCCTGCTCAATGTGAAACATTGCCGGAGTTTAAATCAAAGGTTTTTCTTGTAGAAACTTCGAATACTGAACCGCGTATTTTAGATACTATAGCTGACCGTGTTTGCTCATGGAATAAATTGTTACGTGTATTTATGTACATTCTTAAATTTACAAACAGACTACATAGTCATAGTTCTGTTGAAAACATTCAAACCGCCGAAAATTTCATTGTTCGATTAGTTCAAAGTTTACATTTTGCGAGCGATTTAAATTTAATTAAAGCAGGTGAACTTCCAGCTAAGAAGTTGCGCTGTTTATCTGTCTTCATTGATAGCTTCGGAATCTTACGTATTGGGGGCAGATTGTCTAAATCTGACTTACCGTATGAAGCCAAGCATCCCGCGCTTTTACCTAAACGCGACCGCGTAGTCGATCTAATTATCGATCACTATCACAATACGTACTGCCATACGGGCCCAGGGTTATTGATGTCCATTATAAGGCAGCGGTTTTGGATATTGGATGGCCGAACGGTTATACGTTCTCGTTGTCGGAAATGTAATACTTGTTTCCGTCTAAATCCTAAGCATCCAGTACCCAAAATGGCTGAACTTCCTGGATACCGCGTCCGTGATGCTAAAGCCTTTGTACACACCGGTGTAGATTTCGCCGGGCCGCTTGCTTACATACCTATTCGACGTAGAGGTCAACGTTCGCAGAAACTTTACTTATGTTTGTTCGTATGCATGGTGACTAAAGCCGTACATATCGAGCTTGTTTCGGATCTCACATCTGAGGCTTTCCTATCCGCATTTAAGAGATTCATTTCTCGCCGCGGTCCAGTGTCTGTTATGTACTCAGACAATGGTACCAATTTTGTTGGCGCTAAGGCGCAATTGGATGATATTTATTCTTTTTTATTAAATTCAACTGTTCAAACGGATATTAAAAATGAGCTTCTTAAATCACGCATCGAGTGGACAAGAATACCGCCGCGAGCTCCACACTTCGGAGGTATTTGGGAGTCGAATATTAAGAGTGTTAAAACTCACTTGTTTAGAGTCGTAGGTAAACAACTTCTCACTTACGAGGAACTCTCGACCGTATTGGTGCAAATTGAGTGCCTTTTGAACTCTCGACCACTTAGTGTCATTTCGTCAGACCCACATCCGGAGGTACTCACGCCCGCGCATTTTTTAATGTCCAGTCCACTCACGTATTTGCCTTCTTCTGAATTGGCAGAAGAAAGCATAAACCTAAACAACCGCAAAAGGCTCTTGGATCAACTTGTGTTATCCTACTGGAATAAATGGCGAATTGAGTACTTGCACACGCTGCAAGTTCGCCAGAAGTGGTGCACTCCCGATCGCCCTATAGAGATAGGTACTGTCGTTCTCTTGGGTCAAGATAACGTACCTCCATTGACTTGGCCATTAGGTATCATAGAGGCAGTTTTTCCGGGATCGGATGGTGTAATTCGAGTCGCTTCAATAAAAACCGCGTCAGGCACGTATAAACGTCCTGTCACTAAGTTGTATCCTTTGCCAACTCAATAGATTATTATTACTACATAATTTAGTTTAATTTAGTTTAGGGTTCATATTATACGTTCCAATGGTACGCCATTACATAGTTGTAATTTAGTTTATTCGACTTACCATAGTCAAGTCGAACCGCAATTCATTCTTAGGACACTGATAATTATTTTTCCCGAGCATTATATCAATGCGATGGTGTTTCGGACTGCTGCTTGGATTTCCCTCAAAGCTCTTCAACAAGTTAATGCTTACATATCATCACCGCTTCTTGAACCTCACTCGCTCCGCATAGATTAGCAGCTTTTGAAAGCTCCTGGACCTTTCAAGGCGGGGAGCATGGTGTGGCGAGTTGCCGCCACTCTGCAGGTTGGGTGGGGTTGGTATCACGTCGCGTGTGTGTCTCGCTTTAATTTGTCAGACAGACGTGAATGGCCGGCTTTACGCGAGGTATAGACAATTTAAAATGCAACAATCGACGTCACGTCAGTTTGACGTCAGTGTGTGTGTGTGTCTAACGCCGCGAGGCACAGCGCGCATCTCACCGCAGACTAATGTCTTAAAATAATATCGTCCCCGCAAATACGCTAAAATCCCGAGTAAATCCCGTAAACGTTGGGGATCCTCCGGGAATAATAAATAACCCATATTTACCGCGTCCGTTAACTACTGAACAAGCATAATCAGGAGTGTTGGTGTGAAGAGAACGAGTGGCCACTCGACAATTCGACGTGCAACCATCGAGAACAGCCCGGAAAGTAAGGTACCACTTGTTTTACAAATTGTGAGTAGGGCCACATTCGCCGACTGCTGCCGACCACTCCTAACTTGAAGTTATACAGACAAATATAGGCAATTTTGGGCCAGCATTCCCTCCAAGTGCTTGGTCGTACTTCTGTTCTACATCCGCAGAGACCCACGGCTATTTACACGCTTGGGCAACTCCAGTCATGTCGGACCTTAGTCGTGGGTATTACCCACTTTACATTACATCTTTTAACTTGAGCGATAACATTATGCGCTTGAGTGCATTTTTGAACTAAACTTGTTTTAATATTTCAACGTAAGTCTCGACCTCTGACATTTCCATGCATGCCTAGTGATCTTTTGGCACTTTCTAGACTTCTAGATTAAGACTAGGTTCAAACTCCCAGGTAAATAATGACGACCGGTTTTAGTCACCCGTTCTACTCATTTTATGCACATAAAATAGAAATATCATCATCTCTAAAGTCACTTTTACAAAAATCGACTGCTTTGTTTACCTCCATAACCCGGTTTAATGTTGGGTAACACGATAACCGCTCGGGCTTCGGCAAACGACAAAAGTTTGGCAACGACTACCATTCGGGCTTCGACTAACGACAAAAATTTGGCAACGACTAACACTCGGGCTTCGACGAACGACAAAAATTTGATAACGACTAACACTCGGGCATCAACTAACAACAGAAATTTGGCAACGACCCACACTCGAGATTCGACTAACGACTAAAATTTGGCAATAACTAACACTTGGTCTTAAATTTACAACAAAAATTTGGCAACAACTAACACGCGGTCTTCGAGTAACGACAAAAATTTGGCAAAGACTAACACGCGAGCTTCGAGTAACGACAAAAATTTGGCAACGACTAACACGCGGGCTTCGAGTAACGACTAAAATTTGGCAACGACTAACACTTTGGCTTAAATTTACAACAAAAATTTGGCAACAACTAACATGCGGGCTTCGAGTAACGACAAAAATTTGGCAAAGACTAACACGCGAGCTTCGAGTAACGTCAAAAATTTGGCAACGACTAACACGCGGGCTTCGAGTAACGACAAAAATTTGGCAACGACTAACACTTGGGCTTAAATTTACAACAAAAATTTGGCAACAACTAACACGCGGGCTTCGAGTAACGACAAAAATTTGGCAAAGACTAACACGCGAGCTTCGAGTAACAGCAAAACTTTGGCAACGACTAACACTTGGGCTTAAATTTACAACAAAAATTTGGCAACAACTAACACGCGGGCTTCAAGTAACGACAAAAATTTAGCAACGACTAACACTCGGACTTCGACTAATGACAAAAATCTAAGAATATCAGCCGATACCAATGTTGCTTAACCTTGAAGATCAACCCGTCGGGGCTTTTAATATTCAGCCACGAATCCCTATAATTATATTGAAAACATCATTATTTTGAATAGGGCCTAACATTATTTAAAGTACGACATTATGTTAACATTTTAAATTCTCTCTAAAGACGCCATGCAAGAGAAAAATAACCCCTTCTGCACATTTTTGGATTTCTGGTTTTCCTAAGTATGTTTTTGCCGTGAACTAATTTTCATTCAAATTACTGTTCAGGCCCAAACCAACGAATAGATGCCGAAAAATGAAAACGATTACACAAATATTAAAATCAATTAATAACAGCAATAATTAATAACGGAATCATTGCGTAAAATTTATTTTAATTTATTGCAAAAACTTGTGTTTATGACGTGTGTTAATTTAAAGTTAATTGGTGTACATAATTTAACAGTAGTTCAGTAGGTCCAGTAGTTGAGGTCGTGGGTCGAATCGAAGCATTGATTTGGTTTATAAAACTTCAACGGGTCGGATAAGTGGGTAAACCCCAATTTCTTGAAAGAAATAATCGACATCACACAACACAAACAAATTGCTGCCACTTTTTTTTTGTGGGGTGGGAAATCATCCAATGACTTCTCCCGCTCTGGGTGGAGCGGGAGGGCGTGTCAGACTCTTACTGACTAAAACCCACCCCTGTTCCTCCCTGCCCTGAATGCCCCCCGCATTCAGGGCAGGGAGGATTCAGAAGGGGCGAGGTAACTCTTTCGAATTTATCCTCAACCTCTAAGCAGGCATCGGCCATGACGGGCCCCGTCATGTTCAAATATTCAATTGTCCTACGTGCCGTTTGGTCTTTTAATTTAAATTAGTATAGGTATAACTCGTCCGCACTAACTTTTCCAGTCCATGGAATGCGCGTCCTCAGTCGTTAGCGGCAAACTTAGTGCCACCGCAAAACTACAGGTTTATATAAACTGATAGGTACATAGCTTAATCACGGGCCAAGACACTTGTTATAACCTTATTTTTACAGCCAACTAACATTGTTGTGTTTCAGTTTTAAGAGTGGTGAAAATGACTCATACACATTACTCTGCAATACCTTTTCTCTACGTGTTAGACACATGCATGGATATATGGAGATGGGATCGGATCGGATCGGATTGGGTAAGGATATGATGTCTTAGGTGGAAACGCCCGGGTGTCACCACTTGTGGATCGCCCAGAAGACACGGTGGAGCATAAGGTAGAGTTGTGCCCCGCTTGGGCGAAGCACCGGCATGCCCTCGTGGAGGCAATCGGCGGCAGCTGGTCCAGGCCATGGTACGGACTAAGAGGGAATGGGCAGCAGTTGAGGAGACGGAACGGGTGAGGGAGACTCAACAAATTCGCCCTCACGCCCCTACAGCAGCCGGGCCCTACTGCTGGGCGTCGGGGGTCGCGAGACGGTCTCCGGCCGCTGTAGGCGCAGGCCTCCGGACGGCGAATAGTGGGTAGCTCGCCGTCGGATCAGGACCAGATGTCAGCAATACGCTATACGGGGCCCGTCATGGCCGATGCCTGCCCAGGGGTTGCGGATAAATTTGAAACAGAGTCACCACGTCCCTGGGCACTCAGGCAACTGAACAAGGGTGGGTTTTAGTCAGTAAAAGTCTGACACGCCCTCCCGCCCAGAGCGGGAGAAGTCATTGGAGGATTTCCCACCACCACAAAAAAAGGCCCGCTGTGATGCAAAGGACAGACTCACGGATCTACACGTAGGTATCTCTCTTACTCATACAAAATAGATGAGCCAGTTTCTCCAAAATTACTCCACTTTCACGTTATACCAAGATCTAACCTCCGTAACCTAACACGATGTCCAATGCCTTTTAGTCTTAATCTTCAGCTATAAAAAAACTATGTCAATAGCCTAATAGTAATAACAATTAGAACTATTATGGCTTATCGAACATCTCCTAAATTAAAAACGGTTTCGATCGTAAAACCAAAATGTTTTGAATTTGTTTCGGTGTTAGTGAGTGTGGGTGATCTGTTATGTTATGTAAGGTGTTATGTGGGCTATTGTTTTCAAATAGTAGATTATCTATCTTTTGATTATCCGCATCTCTCTTTTTGACATAATTTGAAATACAATGCAGACAGTAACCATTATCATCCTTTTGGTCTCCGCCGCTTTCGGATGACGAGAGAACAACTGTATGAGAAATATGGGTAGCCTAGTATTGTTTTTTACTGAAAACAAAAATAGTTTTTTTTAATAGGTAATCTAAATTTTTTTATTTATCATAAAAAAGTACAACCATATAATTTGGTATTTTAACATTTGGCAGGTTTACATTACATACGTAAATAAATAAGTTCCTGCACTTAAATTCCAACTACTAATGTGATATTATATTTCTCGCCTTACTAACGTTTTTAGATGATGTTCGCTATGTACTTACGTCACATGATAATTATTTAGTACGTATTTTTACTCACACTATTATTGTTAGGATTAATTATATAGGAAAGCACATTAGTCGTCAAAAGAATGGACACACATGGCAGTGGTGTCAAATGCTCTGGAGGAGTTATTGCGAGAAAACGCAGGCCTACCTACCATAGGCGCAGGCTTGCAGGCGGCGAGTAATGGGTAGCTCGCCGTCCGATTAGGACCAGACCCGAGCCAACGGCGCGTAGTGTTCCACGCGTGCCTCAAAGAGATGTCAGCAGTAGGTAACTGACGGGGTCCGCTAGGGCCGAAGCCTGGGTCGCGGATAAATTTTAAAGAGAGTTACCGCGGCTTTGGCACAAGCAACTGAAGGAACAAGGGTGGGTTTTAGTCAATAAAAATCTGACACGCCCTCCCGCTCTACCCAGAATGGGAGAAGTCATTAGATGATTTCCTAACCCCAAATAAAAAGGTGAAACGGGAGTTTAATGGTTGCAAGAAACACATGTTGCAGTCGACGTCTTTCAGATAAAATGATAATAATGATGATGGTTGAGTGGTTTCAAGTTGCATAATGGCTGCTGGAACAATAAAATTGTTAACATTATATTAAGTAGGTACTAAGTTATTTAAGAAGTTTCTTTTTACCCGACTGTGCGACGCAAGAGAGGGTTTTTTTTTTTTTTGGGGGGTAGGAAATCATCTTATGACTTCTTCCGCTCTAGGGTGGAGCGAAAGGGCGTGTCAGACTCTTACTGACTAAAACCCACCCCTGTTCCTCCCTGCTCTACATGCCCAGGGGTGAGGTAACTCTTTCAAATTTATCCTCAACCCCCGGGCAGGCATTGGCCGTGGCAGGCCCCGTCCTTTTGCTGACAACTCTTTAAGGCGCGCGTGGAACACTACGCGCCTTCGACTCTCGGGCCTGGTGCTGATCGGACGGCGAGTTACCCACTACTCGCCGTCCGCAGGCCCGGGTCTACGGTGGCCGGAGATCGTCTCGCAGCCCCTGGCGTCTCCTGCGGCGGCTGCGGCTGAGGGCGCTAGGGCGACTCTGCCGTTGTTGAGTCTCCCTAACGTGTGCTGCCTCCCTCTTCGCGAGCATTACTGCTTCGCAGAAGGAGGAGACGGCTCCCCATTCCCTCTCGCTCCGTACCATGGCCTGAACCAGGGCTCGGCGCGAGAGGTCGCTGCCGCCTATCGCAACCACGAGGACACGGCGGTGCTCTGCCCAAGCGGGGCAAACCTCCACCGTATGCTCCACCGTGACGCAAGAGAGGGTAATGTGTTTATCAGCGTAGTCTGTTTGTTCCTTTGTGGCACTTTAGAGACCAAACGCGTGGGCCGATTTTGATAATTCTTACGTCAATTGATTTTTCTTAATCTTGCGAGTGCTACTAAAGACATGACAGTAATCAAAATACAATATAGCGACAACCAAACCCCTTAATGTGTAAAAGAAAAAAATGAACTCGACGAATTAAAAGCGATAGGTATCAAAATAAAGGGGTCGAGAAGGCGATTCCAAAAATATAACTCACTAAAATTAGAAAATATTTTTTTTAAAGAATTACTCCCACCATCAGACTGCTTGAAAAATGACTTGTTTGGAATATTTGTTTTTTACAGTTGGGTTTTTTAACTGAATTAAACTACCAAAGACGACCGCAGAATTCGCAGAACCCTGACTGTTTGAAGTCGTTTCGACAAACACTTTTAAAGTGATTCTCGAATATGATCACTGTTTACAGTTGTGGTTACTAATACTGACCGATAATAATTATAATAATTAAAAAAAAAAAAACTTAAAAACACGCTTTGGAGTGAAGTTATTTTATTTCTCGTTCAGACTCAGCTAACTCTTTTATTTGATACCCGTATCATGGGAATACATAAAAAATAACTAGTCCGCCATCTTTGGGAGTCTGCCATATTGTATTTAGAATGACGTCACTTAGCTTTTTTTTTGGGGTGGGACCATACAGGCTGATTCTGCTGTGCACAAACTAAACTTACTTACTTACTTAGGCTATAGCTATCTTTTTCTCTCTAATAAAACAAGAAAGAGACGGACGACAATTAGTGCTGTCAAATATAGTTTAAATAATTTCCGTTCAAATTAAGGGTACACGTAAAAACATGTCGACTAAAACACGGCGAAGAGCAAGGCGTAAACTAGTTAGTAAAGCTGTCCTTTTCTCGCAGTGCCTTTTAGTAAATGATAGCGTTCTCTTATTTTAGTTTAGTTATAGAACAAGAGAATCTGCACCATTGTCACCGAAACTAAACATGTATGAAAAATTTCAGCTCAATAGGAAACCGGGAGGTGGGTCAAATTTAAATTTTTAATCTTTTTTAAATAGGTAGTTAGTTATAATTGAAGTTAATAAGCGCGTGTTATAAACAAAACACATTCACTGCCATTACCACTCTTCACTTGAACCACACAAATACTAAGCTCAAACCTTATCAGATCTGAGATCCGCTCTCAAACAATACATAACCTTGTCTCAAGCAGACCGTTAATACTTTTACTAACTTACAACATACCTGACTATCTTAAATCGTTCAATTTCGTAATACTTACGTGTAAAGGTGTGGTCACATAACAACAACCTGGTGGTCTTTAAGTCACGAGTGAATAGGAAGGATACTTCTAAGCAAACGTGCTTCATCATCGACCTTATTATTGTTTATCATCAGGTGAGATAGTGGTCAAGCGTGAGACTGTCAATGATAAAATAACCGGCCAAGTACGTGTCAGACTTCGCATATTTAGGGTTTCGTATCAAATGAGGGAATCATCAAAGAAAAATCTGATTTATCATTATATTGTTACTTGCTAGTTTTAAGTATTAATAAACATCATCACCAAATTTCAAGTTCGTAGGTCAATGGGAAGTTAAAAGTTCTTCGGAACAAAATTTTGTGAGAGAAGACGCAGAGACAGACGGACAGAAGGTCACGTTAGTGACAGCAATAAGGCTCCGTTTGGACTCTTCGGGTACGGAAGGCATCCTAAAAAGTGTGGCCCCAAAGTAACATCTAAACTTCACCTATTACGAGTATTATCATGAAGGGGACTGGAGGTTATTAAGAGAAAGTATGTAAAACAAAAAATCCAGATGGTTCTGGATGGTTGATGGAGCTGAAAAGTTCTGGCGTAGCGACCGCGTACCGAAAGACGCAGCATCGGATGGCCTCCCGCAAGGTGGACCGATAACCTGGTGAGGGTCACGGATAAATGATGTTTATTCAGTAAATAGGTTGCAAGGAACACTTTTACACGTCAATGTTTTTTGTCAGTTTAAGCTAGATGAGGCCGGTGTTTCCTAGCTGACTACCCTGAGAAGAAACACCGAAACAAACTCAGAGGTCAAAGTCTCTTTTAAAGTGTTCAAATCCATACAATGTGTACTGGTTAAATCCTAAGAGAACCATGTACGTTTATGTCTGGGATGAGCTTTTTGAAGAAAGCAACACACAAATTCGAGTGGACCTGTCCAGACCGTGCAAGCATTTGTCAGTCATCGCGAAGCTCAACTCAGAACTTTGAGGAGCTCAACGAACCGACGAACAATACCAAAGTAAGGACATTTGAGTAGGCCGCAAAAATACTCAAACTGCCAGACAATCATAAAATCTACATGAATAGAACGACATACATAGTTCTCACATTACATTATTCTATATGAGGACCATGCAGCTTAGTGTCTGTAGTGGTCTTTTGAAGAAAGAACCAAACATATTTGAGTGGACCTGTCCAGTCAGTGCAAGCATTTGTCAATAGTCGAATAGCTCAACTTAAAAACCACTAAGGAGCTCAATGACTTGACGAACAATACCAAAGAAAAGACATTTGGGTAGGCCGCAAAAGTACTCAAACTGTCAGACAACGTTAAAAATTACAGTAAAAAGGAGGAGAAAATAATAATAATAACCCAAATAGTCCTCACATGTAACCGACGGCGCATCCATCGGCTACCAGCGGCCCTCACCAGGTCGCCAGACGCACAGGATTGGCCGTTATCGCGACGGGTAGGCCTATTGCCAGCAGTGGATGTCTTTCGAGTGATGATGATGATGTTAGTTACAATTAATTGATATGCCAAACCTATCTGGAGGAGCTATGGGCTAATACCACACAATAAGGCGATACGGCTTCAAAACGGCAAGACGGCAGCATCGGAAAGTATGAAAATGGAAACCCTGCAGTGGAATAGCATAGCCATTGAATAAAAATATAAAATAATATTGATATGCCTGTGCTAGGAATGGACATTATGGGAAGCAGTCTCCTCCTGGAAAGCGGTCTCCTTCTTCTGCGAAGCAGTAATTAATACTCGCGAAGGAGTAGGGGGTACGGGTGAAGACTCAACGGAGTGGTCCTAATGCCTCAGACGCCGCAGGTGACGCCCTGGGCGTCGGCGGTCGTAGGATGATCTCCGGCCACCGTAGACGCGGGCCTGCGGACGGCGAGAAGTTGGTAGCTCGCCGTCCGATCAGCACCAGAGTCGACCGTGCGTAGTGTTCCACGCGCGCTTCAAAGAGATATCAGCCACCATTGACGGGCCCATCATGGCCGATGCCTGCATGGAAAGGGGTCGCGGATAAGTTCGTAACAGAGTTACCGCGCTCCTGGGCACTCAGACAAGGAAGGAACAGGGGTGGGTTTTAGTCATTTAAAGTCTGACACACCCTCCCGCTTCACCTTGAGCGGGAAAAGTCATAGGATGCTTTACCACGCAAAAAAAAACAGGGTTGGACAATGTCGTAAAAGAAGTTTGCCCAGTACACCGTTTCGGTTTTATTTAAAATAAGTTTGCCCAGTACACCGTTTCGGTTTTATTTGGCAATGTTACAGGCACCCTTCTAAATTATTATATAAAGAACAGCTTTTAGATTCTGCAGTTGGATGCCAGCAAGGTGACCCTCTCGGGCCAGTCATTTTCAGTTTGGCTATTCATCCAGTCATTCAACAACTAAATTCAAAATTTAACGTATGGTATTTGGATGATGGAACATTAGGAGGTGACGTCGATACCGTATTAAAATACTTTCAATTCCTGAAGACTCATTTTCAATCCATCGGACTTGACCTTAACCACTCGAAGTGTGAAATTTTTGTGACAATACCGAAAGACAATCGACCCTTAATAAATTCAATACAATTGCACCAGAAATCAAAATTTTAGAAAAAAGTTCACTGCACCTCCTAGGTTCCCCTATTTTGGAAGAAAGTTTTTCTCCATTCATTGACGGAAAAATTAATCATTTTAATGATATTTCGGACAGACTCACAAAAATAAATTTACATTCGGCATTCACCCCAATTAGATATTGCTGTTTTGGACCAAATTTTATATATTTTCTCCGCTCTTCCCCTTTATGGAAACATTCACATCATCTGGACAAAATTGATGAAATTATTCGATGCACTCTTACAACCATTTTAAATGTGGCCTTGGATGACCGAGCGTGGCTGCAAACCACACTACCTATTCGTTTTGGTGGGCTCGGCATCCGCAAAAATTTCTAGTATAAGCCTACTGGCGTTCCTGTCCTCGGTCCACAGCACTGAAAAGTTAACCAAAAGAATTTTGACTTCATCACTGGGTAACTGTGAAGTGCCGTGCTTGACCGACGCAATGAACGTTTGGAAAATGGCTTGCCCGGACACGGCGTTGCCCGAGAACCCGTTCTCCCAGAGGCAGTGGGACGAGCCGCTCTGTAGTTTGGTACGGAATAATCTCTTAAATACGTCAACCAATACTGCTGAGCGTGCCCGCCTGCTGGCTGTGGGTGAATGGGAGTCGGGCCTCTGGCTACAGGCACTACCGTCACCCAACATAGGTACTATGCTGAGTGACACTACTGCATAGTAGGTGCTCCTTGCGGAGCTCCACATCGCTGCCAATGTGGTGAAGCAGTCGACCATCTCGGACACCATGGCCTATCCTGCAGTAGGAGCGCGGGTCGTATGGCACGGCACGCCAGCATTAACGACATCATCCGTCGGGCTCGTGTCAGCCGTTTTAGAACCTCATGGCCTGGCACGTGACGATGGAAAGAGGCCCGACGGAATGACTATAATGCCTTGGAAGATGGGTAGGCCTTTGGTGTGGGATGCAATATGTGTCGACACCCTTGCGCCATCTCATCTTCTTAGCACGCCGGGCTGTGCTGGGGCGGCTGCTACAGGTGCAGAAAACCTCAAACGGCGCAAATATAACAACCTTATTGGGAGTTATATGTTTGAGCCGTTTGGGGTTGAAACACTAGGGCCATGGGGTCCGAGTGCTCATCGAGTTTTCCGTGACATCAGCAAACATTTAGTCGACTCTTCACGTGACCAGAGGGCTGGCCTTTTTTTCGGCCAACGAATCAGCATTGCCATTCAACGTGGCAATGCTACGTTCTGGGCACTTTTCCCATTGACAGCGATGTGGACGAATTTTTTGATGCCCAATGAGCTTTACTCCTACCGGATCTTTTAAGCCTCTTGTACATATTTTATTTATTAACTTATTTATTAGTTTAGTATAATATGTATTGTAGAATAGAAAAGAAAACATTTATTCAACACAGACACAACACAAGACTAGGCTTGTCCCAGACACAACACAACAGCAAAAAACAAAGGGAAAATAGAAGTAATGCATGCGGTCTAGTGGGCACTGTATCGGTGTAAAAAAAAAGTGGACAGATTCCTTAAAAGTCATTTTTATTTCCAACAATTACCTACAGGCTGCTTAGTCAAGAGTCGCGGATAAATTCGAAAGAGGCCCGGCACTGGTAACTGAAGAAACAAGGGTGGGTTTTAGTCAGTAAGAGTCAGACATGCACGAAGTCATTTCACCTTCTAAAAAATAAAGGCTGTATAGTCATGTGATCACAGCCTTATCCGATGTGTAACTGATAAATGCATTAGTGCAATACCAGAAATTATTGCAATATTGCTAAGTTACAATAAAGATATGATATCATTTTCTTTTACCTCAGTTGTTTTATAACTGGTAGACCGTCGATGACAGTCTAATTGGGTTGCCTAAAGCATCAAATGAATTGAGGCAAACCCCGTATGAGGTGAGCCGTGATCAATAAATGATCTCACCAATTCTTTTTTGACCTTGAACTTCCAGCTGAAATTGGGCCTATCAATATTTATCTTTCTATCAACTTAAAGTCCTAAAAAGTAAAAATTAAAGAGAGCTCGTACTAGAAACGTGTTTTTTTGGCTTTTTTTGCTCGATCTTAATAATGTCAACAAGTATTTTTATGAAACCTTCACCATTTTAAATATCATTTAATTATTTGTAATTTAGTCTAAGTGTTTTATATTAATACCTCTTGTTTTATGTGTAATAAATTAATAATGCGTCTAATTTCGGACAGCGCTCCTTGATGGGCGAGTCCTATTACTGGGTGGAAGTACGACGCGTTACGTGAGCTCAGCACTGAACAGTCATTGGCAGTTACTAGCGCCTTAATTTGCTAATGCTGATAAAAGTTCAAACAACTATCAATCGCTAGGTACTCGAAATTATTTCAGGAAAAACGTCAGACCATCACACACATAGCAACCTACTTATGAGTACAAAAACATTCTAACATCGGTCATCTAAGCAGCGCCGCGGGCCACAGATAGTTATCTAACGAATACTCGGCCAATTACATCTCAGATGTTACCAGTCTTGATCTAATAAGTATGTGGGTATTAAGTCCACTGCGACTGTGACGTAATCCTTATCTACTTTCTGTGACATTGTTGAGATGCATCTCGTGTGTCTGTCTGTTACAACATGTCTCGAAACAGCTGGACGGGTTATGATTGGGTGCAGGGATTAGAATGTGTGTTTTCTGTGAATATTTTTGAATTAATGAAGTGGTTATTCGGTTTTTGATTTGATTTTATCCTTATGTCAATCAAAACAATATGGTAAGCCTTTTTTGAAACCGGCCAAGTGCGTGTCGGACTTTGCACATTTATGGTTCCGTACCTGATTTATCAATATATTGGTATTTAATAGTAAAACACACGTAATTATAAACGTTATCACCAAATTTCCAAGTTCATAGGTCAATGGGAATTTAAAAAATTCTTCGAAACAAAATTTTGTGACAGACGACGGACAGACAGACGGACAGACGGACAGACAATAGGGCTCCATTCGGACCCTTCGATAATGGAGCAGTAAAAAGGCAGTTTGAGCTCGCTACGTTGAGATCAGCTCTCAGTCTAACCGGATTCAGCTGAGTACCAGTTGGAGCAACTGCCTGTCTTTTTTTTTATTGGATGAGTAGTCATCAAATAACTTCTCCCGCTCTGGGTAGAGCGTGTCAGACTCTTCCTGACTAAAACCCACCCGTGATTCTTCAGTTGCCTGTGTCACAGTAACCTATTAATATAGATTTCAAACATTGTGCAACCTGAGAACTGTCGGGGCTGATTGAAAGCGCCATTTTCGTTTGATTTGTTCAAACTTTTTTGCTATCGGCGAGAAGCCTTCAAAAGGCGTCCCCGCTTAAAATACTACCCCGGAGACCCTTCTGTACAACACCTGTTAGGGCACATCCCTGGAGAGACTGTAAAGGAGTATCCCATGAGCTTCGCTGTATACGGTAGTATGTGATCATTATGCCACCGTCATTCCTGATGTTACTCCATAGACGTATGACAGGCCTGTTGGTCTAGTGGTTAGTGACCCTGACTGCTATGCCGGAGGTCGTGGGTTCGATTCCCATCCAGGACAAATGTTTGTGAGCACGATCATTTGTTCTGTGTCTGGGTGTAATTTATCTATAATATTTATGTATTTAGAAATATATAAGTATGTTTATCAGTTGTCTAGTACCCATAACACAAGCTCTGCTTAGCTTGGGACTAGATGGCGTTGTGTGATAGTTGTAAAAAAAAAAAAAAAAATAGACGCACAGACTTGATCTCTTTGAACCTATAGCCTCACTCTCAACAGCCATATTGCCAACCACTGAGCCGTAATCTTGGTCAATATTTTACCCGTCTTAAGTGAGGCTAAAACACTAATAATATGCCTGTTACATGCTTACCTAACAGTCTGTCTGGCACGTTGACTAATGTAAACTTACGCAACTCATAAGATTATGTAGTTCCTGATTATACGCAGTGCTGCATCGCAGCTTCCCTTTTACTGTCGCTGGAGATAGTTCGAACTTATCTGTAATCAAATATTTGTATGTAAGATATGAGGTAGCAATTTTCCGGAGTATAAAGGTTTGTGTATGACCTGCTGTCTTGTATAGGTCAGAATGTTGCGCAACAAAAGGGATGAATGAAAAGCAATTGAATGCAGCTGAGATGACAATGCTAAGAGCTATGTGTGGTGTTACGCGCAAGGATAGAATTAGGAATGAGTATATAAGACGAAGTCTGAAAGTGGCACCGCTGACTGAAAAGTTGTGTGGAAATCGGTTGCCGTGGTATGGGCATGTGAAGCGAAGGAATGAAGAAAATGTCGTGAGGAAAGTCTTGTGTATGGATGTGGAGGGCTATAGAAGTAGGGGAAGGCCAAAGAAACAATGGTTGGACTGTGTAAAAGAGGATATGGTTAAAAAGGAGGTGACTACAGAGATGACGACTAATAGAGGAGTATGGAAGAAAAAAACACTTTGCGCCGACCCC
This sequence comes from Polia nebulosa, assembly GCA_951329385.1. Taxonomy (NCBI): domain Eukaryota; kingdom Metazoa; phylum Arthropoda; class Insecta; order Lepidoptera; family Noctuidae; genus Polia; species Polia nebulosa. Next base: position 31,783,840 of record OX589597.1, read on the forward strand.
AAATAAATTGGGATAAGGGCAGGAGAATGATGATAAAGGTTTGTTTATAAAGATACAGCTATGATGCAGTAAAATAGAAAGCAGTATTAGCCTATAATTAGTTTATTTAAAAAGTGTATAATTAAAAAGTGGTGATTGCTTAAAATAATTTTAAGCAATCACCACTGCTCTCAAAATGGTCCTGGAACCTAGAACCTAAAATTTAAAAACATGTGACATCTATAACTAGCCTCCACTAGGCTCATATATTATGATAGATTATGGCCCGCTTTCTCTCATAAAGCGAAGACCTATGTGCCAGCAGTGTGAACGTTATACGCTTTTCAGGATTCATTCAGACCCCTCCAAGTTGCAAAATGAGAGAAAAATTAGCTTAGGGATTTACTATTATTATTCGGGTTTTCAGAGTTCCATACCTCAAAAGGAAAAAAGGAACCCTTATAGGATAATTTTGCTGTCCGTCTGTCAAGGCCCTTTTTCTCAGGAACGCGTGATGGTATTAATATGAAATACGCAGATCTGCAATTCCTTGGAGCAGTGAAAAAAATCAAACTTTTATACACATATTTTGACACTCTCAAGGGAATCAAAGCCTATAGGGCTCTAGGTCAACGGGATACTTCCCGTTGACCTAGAATCCTTATATTAGCATTGGCATAAAGCACAAGTAAAGGAAAAAATCCGAAAACCTTAAATTTGTATTTACATTTAAAAAAAATGAGATCATGAACTTATTTGTTGGTAAACTGACCGCAACCTATGAGTATGTTAATGTATGGGGACAACAGTTTTCTGTACTATTACTATTTACCTACAAGTTGGTACGGAACCCTCGGTGCGCGAGTCCGACTCGCACTTGGTCGGTTTATTTTATCATTAATAGGCTCGCGCTTGACCAGTATCTATCTCACCTGATGGTAAGCAATGATGTGGTCGATGATAGAGCACACTTGCCTAGAAGTAATTCACGCTTGACTTAAAGACGGATTCTTACTAATCAAGAGCCATGACAATTTTCTTCACTCTTCTTTTAATATTTATAACGTGTGAAAACTAAACCTGTTACAGTCGGCCTTACTTTACTAACTTCGACGCTGCAATCTTTTGTGGGTCTTGGCCTCCTCAACGATCTTCTTCTATTTGGATCTGTCTCTGGCCTCCCTTCACCAAGACGTTTTCCTCCCTATTATCTTTAGATCTCCTCGACACAATCCTTCCACCGGTTCTTGTGTCTTTCGCTTGATCTTTTCTGTTGCGGAGTCCACTCAGACATGATTTTAACCGCTCTGGTGTCACTCAACCTTTCCAGGTGACCTGCCCATCGGAGCCTTTGTGACTTGCAGAACCTGACAATTGTTTCTTTATGTATAAGGTTACCCAGTTCGTGTTTCATCCTGGCCCGATATGTGCCGTCGTCTTCTCGTCACTTAACCTTTCCAGGTGACCTGCCCATCAGCGCCTTTGCGACTTGCAGAACCTGACAATTGTTTCTTTATGTATCAGGTTATCCACTTCGTGGTTCATCCTTACTCGATACGTGCCGTCGTCTTCTCGTCATCATCATTCTTCTGCCCTTATCCCAATTTATTTGGGGTCGACGCAACATGTCTTTTTCTTCCATACTCCTCAATTAGTCGTCATCTCTGTAGTCAACCCCTTTTGACTCATATCCTCTTTCACACAATTCAACCCTCGTTTCTTTGGCCTTCCCCTACTCTTATAGCCATCTACATCCATACACAAGACTTTCCTCACATTTTCTTCATTCCTCCGCATCACATGCCCATACCACGACAACCGATTTCCCCACAACTTTTCAGTCAGCGGTGCAACTTTCAGACTTCCTCTTATATACTCATTCCTAATTCTATCCATGCACGTAACACCACACATTGCTCTTAGCATTCTCATCTCAGCCGCATGCAATTGCTTTTCATTCATCCCTTTTGTGGCCCAACATTCTGAACCATATAAGCTAGCAGGTCTGACCATTTTTTTATAAATCTTCCCCTTAAGTTTGAGGGGTTGTGGGAGTCACAGACTATAGTCCCGGTGGTGATAATTCTGTGCTTAATAGTCCGATCTATTTCGCCATCGCTTTGCACGAGTGAACCGAGATACCGAAAATCGGAGCAGACTGGGAGAAGCGCGCCATTTAGCACTATAGCTTCAGTACTGGAGAGACCGCCGAAATCGCAGAACATGTATTCAGTTTTGGTTCTGCTGATTTTCAAGCCAACTTTCTCCAGCTTCTGTTGCCATTTCTCCAATCTGCTCTGGATCTCAGGTCCATCTTCAACGACCAGAACAATGTCGTCGGCAAACAGCATGCACCAGGGTGCCTCCTCCTGTATTTCTGACGTAAGAGCGTCCATAATCAACAGGAAGAGGTAAGGACTTAAAGCCAACCCTTGATGTAAGCCTATAGCCACACTGAACTCATCGGTGTTGCCAGCAGCTGACCGGACGTAGGTACTAGATTGTCTGTACATAGTACGAATCAACTCAACATACTTCCCAGGCAAATCTTTCTCTTTCAAGGCCCACCACAACACATCCCGAGGTACCCTATCATACGCTTTCTCAAGATCAATGAACACCATGTGCAAGTTCTTGTGCACACGTCTGTACTTCTCGCACAATTGATGGAGAGCTAAGGTGGCGTCCATTGTTCCTCGACCTGGCATAAACCCAAACTGGTTCGGGGTAATCTCACTCTCCTCTCGCAATCATTTCACTATCACTTTCTCCCATACTTTCATAGTATGTGACATGAGCTTTATCCCTCGATAGTTGTTGCAGTCCTGTACATCCCCTTTATTCGTGAAGATGGGCACTAGTGAACTATTGCACCATTCATGTGGGATCACTTCTTCATACAACAACTTATTGAAGAATAAAGTCAGCCACATACGTCCATCCTCTTTTAAACACTTCCATACTTCTACTGGTATATCATCAGGGCCCATGGCCTTTCCATTTTTCATATATTGAATTGCCTTTCTTACTTCATCCATGCTAATTTCTCTCACCAAACCCATATTTACTTGTACCTCTTTGAGCACACCATTCCATTCATTCTCTTCGTTCATCAACTTTTCAAAATAAACCTTCCATCGCTCTTTTATTTCGTCATCTTTCGACAAGACTTTACCAATTTGATTCGATTGCCGTCGTCTTCTCGTATTAGTCCGAAAACTCTCCTCAGGACTTTCCATTCGAACAATGCCAGTTTGAGTTCGTCTTTTTGAGTACAAGTAGCGGCACGTAAGTCTAGCGCTAAACGATAATTGCTGCGCATGGGTGGGTGGCGTGGGTGGCGCGCGGGGGCGCGCGGGGAACAGAATGCGACTGGAGAGCCAATCGGCGCTACGCACGCTCGCTCTTCATCCCGCTAGCTCCCTCAGGTACCCTAATTTTTACTTCTGCGCAATAACGGTCAGCGCTAAAGTTTTGTGCCTCTACTAATAAGCGTCCAGGTCTCACATCCATATGTTACGATGCTGAATCGAAATAAAAAGAGGTTTGTCCTCAAATTGGTTTCAAAGCCCTTGACACTACGATAATGATCTTACGTTTACATGCATTAATTATTATCAAACTGGTCCGATGACTTCATTTCATTTTTATTTTCTTGTTTTTATACATAAATTGAGTTTCAGGTCGAGCAACTTTTTATGCTTTAATAGTTTATATCTAGTTATGGCAGATCACCTACACGCTTTTTTTTTTGTTTTTGTCGGGGTGGGAAATCACCCAATGACATCTCCCGCTCTGGGTGGAGCAGGAGGGCGTGTCAGACTCTTACTGACTAAAACCCACCCCTGTTCCTTCCCTGCCTGAGTGCCCAAGGGAGCGGTAACTCTGTTATGAATTTATCCGCTACCCCTAGGCATGCAGGCACCGGACACGATGGGCCCCGTCAGTGGTGGCTGACAATCATCTCTTTGAGGCGCATGTGGAACACTAAGAGCCGTCGACTCACGGGCCTGGTGCTGATCGGACGGTGAGCTACCCACTGCTCGCCGTCTGCAGGCCCGGTGCACGCTGGACCGACCTAGCACCACAAAATCCTCCATTGTGCAATGCTCTCGCGACACCTACAACAGAAGCCGTTAGAAACGCATTGCGAGGGCTGCCGTACGCGCAGAGGATAACCGTAACAGTCTGACATCATCATAAGCCATGACCACTCTGTCAAGAGTGCACGAGAGAGTTATTTCTACAACTAATCACTATTACTACATATTATAAAACGAAGTTCCATGGTGAACTGCCAAATTTTCATGCGGTTTTCACCAATAGACTGAGTGATTTATGACGAAGATTTAGGTGTATAATTTGTACATGAGCGAAGCTAGGGCGGGTCGCTTATCGCCTAATAAAAGTTTTGCATAGAAACATTAGTGTTTTTAATTTTTTTGGCATATATTTTTTTTCTAATTCTTTCATTCATCACTATCAATCTGCCTAGCCTTTTTGCAACTACCTTGGGGTCGGCTTCCAGTCTAACCGGATGTAGCTGAATACCAGTATTTTACATGGAGCGACTGCCTATCTGATCTCCACAACCCAGTTACTAGGTAATACGATACCCCTAGGTAAGACTGGTTCTCAGACTTTCGGGCTTCTCACGACCCGTAACGACTGTCAAAGATCCACGATTGACAGCCGATACCAACGGCTTAACGTACTTTCCGAAGCATGGAGGAGTCTCGGTATGTAAAGATGGTCACTCATCCATGGGCCAACCCCGTCAAGCGTAGCTTAACCTGATGGATTGACCCGTGCGGCTGTTATTACTTTAGCCACGAGCTCCTCCTTCATTCGTCACTATGACCAGCCATTATAATTTATCGTTCAAAAGTGAGTGGAAAATTGTAAATGTACCAAGCTAAACCAAAAAACTGTTTATAAAAGTTGAAAGGTCAATGGTTCACAAAACAAAGCGATTCTTTGGTATAAATCACATAGTAATTATGCATTAGTATACCTACTATCACGAAATAATTTACATAAGCCCTTGCTCATTGTTGTGTTTATACACAACTTAACAGGTGTAAACAGATCGCGATCAGTGTTGATAACACCGTGACCAGTTACCATTGCGTTACCAGATTACCATAAGAGCGCCATCAGCATTCTGTTTATAGGTAGACGCACATAATGCAGGTCAATGGCACACTGCGGCGCACGTACGAAAAACTACGCGTGAGATTTGGGTGGTACAAGTTAAAAGATGCTAGAGGGCTTACTAGTAATAAATCTTATCAGCAATTTGGTTGATAATAGTTATAAAATAGCACCGGTGTTATGGAAGATCCACCTGCCATGTTATGGCATTCATTACCAGTCAACCAAGAAGGTGAAAAGATTCACTTCCTTGGTTGACTGGTAAAGAATGCCTAATAATTACAGCCACTTTTATGAGATGGTTATTTTCATTCCTTCAGAACCTGGTTCAATCTTGAATCTTTTCTTGGCTAGTCAGAAAACTATAGCACAAAGAATTTTGGCAGTAAAATCTTTTGAAGATATTTAATGAAATAAAATATCTTCATGAAGAATAGAGTAAAAGTACCTACACAAAGTATCTATATTAGATACTTTTTTAAGGATATGTGATAAATGTGTTAACAGTGATAACTAATAAATGTAGGATGTACCGTCATGCATAGCTGAAACTCCATTGCTTCACAACATAACATCAAAATCAAAAGTCATTTATTCAAACTAGGCTGAGAGCCAGCACTTTTTGAACGTCAAAATTCTACATAAAGACAGTCCTCCAAACGGCCGTTCTCGAAAACCCTTATATTGTAGCTGGGACCATCACACCTATATTCTCCGTGTTGGGCAGAGGCAAATTACGCCAGTTAAGTATCTAATTCCCATATAATAAGGCGCCTAAGATAAATGTGAACCGCTCATGATAACGCTCTCACGTCCGCTCCTGCCAAACACCACTCAACCCAACCATTTGATATAATATTCTAATCTTTACATAACACCTGATCTACTTACGTACAAGTACAGTACCTACATACATACTTGTCCATACCTTGCACAATTACCTAAATGTTTAACATGTGCCAAGAGAGTCATACATAAACGTAACCCAACATGTTCACATGGTAGCATCGTCACATGGTAACATGGCTGCTTTTACCGTTATATAATGGTAAATTGGTCACAGAATATATTAGACTTCTAATAAAATCCTTATAGAGATGTGGCGGAAAGCAGCAACGAATAGAATGGCAACAACATTTTTAACTATGCGTTTTAGTTTTGTTATGTAAACGGAATTTGGCGAATGTTCGAAAAAGGATGCGATGTCTCCTTTTGTTTTTGATTGCTGATAATATAAATGCACTAGTTTCTGTCAGCGGTTTCGCCCCCATGGAATCACTATAAATTATACGCTACTTGCTATCCCAGACTATAATCTATCTTTGTGCTAAATTTCATCCAGATCCGTTCTGTCGTTTTGGCGTTATTGAGTAACATATCCACTCATCTATCCAAATTTTCGCATTTAAATAGTAGTTGGATAAACGAATCAGAATCTGTCTGTCCGTCCGTAGCTAGCTTTAGATTTACGGATGGAGATTCGACAGGCTAATATATCGGAATGAAAAGCCAAGGTCATCAAGAGGATGTATCATTTGAATAATTATATAATTATTAAGGTATACCTTCTCGTATCTATTTTTATCCATTTACTGTCAGACAGACAAATCAATCTGCCTAGCCTTTTCCCAACTATCTTGGGGTCGGCTTCCAGTTTAACCGGATGCAGCTGAATACCAGTATTTTATATGGAGTGACTGCCTATCTGACCACCACAACCAGACAGTAAACAGTCAAAACTGCTAGGTTTGAAAGCCTGAAATGCTTTCTTGTCCTACTCCTCCACTTTTCTTTTTAATTTCGTTGCGGGACCCAAGACATTGTAATTCGAGCTTCATTGCCTTGCGTTATTGTGATTGTCGCCACTGTTGATTCTGGCTTTCAGAAGATACTAGATAGGGTGGGAATAGCGTGGTGGACTTGTCCCAAAAAAAAAGCCTGAAATGCTCAAGTCCCTTACTCTGTAACACCTAAAGCGGTTCCATAGGAGACGAATGAAAGCTTGTCTTAATGATCCTATTTTTTTGTCGATGGCAATCTCATCGAGCTTGATAATCTAGAAAAGTCAACCCGGATGGCAAGTTTTTCTGTGTTTTCATCAACCCGAAATTTTAACAATAAATAATGTCATAATCTCTTACACAAAGCTTTTAATTTATAAATAGAAACGATGCAGACATGCAAATCAAAGAAATGCGGACAGTCATTAACATAATTCCACATTTTATATTCAACATGTTTTATTAATCGCTGTAATCACTTCATTATGAATTATCAATTATAAATGTATGAGGATAATTCTCACCAAATTCCGAAATAATAGATATACGAGGACAGACGGACAAAGTAAACGGACCCGTAAGTGACAGCAATAGGACTCCGCTTGGACCTCCAAAACCCAAAAAGCTATGAGACGAGGGAATGACTATCAGAGTACTAATGTTTCGCATATTATGAACTATATAATTTGTATTTAATCCTTCCACGGCCCATGCCATGTGGGAGACGAGATACAATCGATCTTTCGTAACTGACATAAAAAAAATCGCATCTATTGCCTCTGAAAGGAATTTGGGAATTTGGTGAGAATTACCCATGAATATAGCGAATCTGCTGAGTATTTAATATCTACTTGAATAAAAACCTTAACTTTAACAAAATGCCAGGGTTTGTATGTTTCTTAATGTTGCATAAGTTTTGTCGCGTCATATCTTCTTTTCGATTCAGTTCCGCTACAGAAGTTAACTTGTCGGTAATAATAGGAGTTGCTTTAAGTTCTCTCTATCCATAAATTAACACTTTTTACCAATTAATTTTCTTATCAAAATTTCGAGTATTCCGGAAATAATTTTGTATCATGATTAATAAATAATCATAAAATCTTGTGTTTGGATGTGGGTGGCTATAAGAGTAAGGGAAGGCCAAAGAAACGATGGATGGACTCCCTCCACCTTCCCATGGCCCTTCCAACTTAGAAGTTATACGGGCCGAATCGTGGGGCGCGTGCGGACGTAGCTCCCTTGGCCATCTTATGTTATCGTCCGCAGGCGCTTCTTGATCCCGTACTTAGCCACGTGTGTCCCGTGTTAACACCTCTCCCACAATTGAGCGGGCTGGACTGTGTGAAAGAGGATATGGATAAAAAGGGGTGACTACACAGAGATGACGACTAATAGAGAAGTATAGAAGAAAAAGACATGTTGCGCCGACCCCAAATAAATTCGGTTATGAGCAGGATAATGATGATGAATTGGGCTGTGAACCCTCTTCTTCTTCTCATGCTTTTCCCAGTTTAAGTGGGGTTGACTGTCCTTATTTCATGCTACCAAGACGTTCTTTCAAGGGTTGTCGGGTAGTCTATCACACTGGTCCACCATGTCAAGGCAGGTCCTCCTCGGCCTCTCTTGTCTTCTGGTGCCACTCTTGCCTCCTCATGACATGTCCGTACCACCTCAGTCTACTTTCTGTTAGTTTGTCTTGTATTACAGCTACTTTAAAAGTATGGATATTATAATTGGGTTTTGAACACCTTTATAATTATATGTATTTGTGAATTAACTTAAAGTACGTGTAGTTAGGCATTACAGTGCAATTTTTTCGTAGTTTCATATTGTTGTGTTTTATATTTCAAACTAAGTAAAGTCAGGAATCTTTTCTGCAATTATTACATAAGTGTTTCAAGTGTGCATCCAATATATTATATTGTTTAACTCAGTTGAGATTTGTGAAATATTAAAGTGATGTAACTGTGCATTAAATGCAGTCGTTTATTTTGTTGCAAACGCAAGAGCGGAAAGACTGTGCACTGAATATAATTGGATTTTATCATCTCTATGTGTCTGGTATTTAATTTTTTTTAGGCATGTGCTCTCAAATTTATTAGGTAACATCCTGTGTTGTTTCGTCAAGGTGTAGCAGAGATACCGAGATAATGTTGCATATTCAGTTGTTTTATGCGATACATACGTACCTGGAGGATGGACCCCCAGCTGTAGGAACCAGATTATTGTATGTTTGCTAAAAATGATAAAACAGTAATTCAATATAATAGGACAATAAACTCCCAAACTTCAAATACCTAATAATAATCTGGTTACCCAGTTGCAGGACATCCATCTTTTTTTTCAGTAAGAGGGAATGGTGTATCAATCACCCACACGGAGCCAGTAGGTACGAGTTCATCATTATCATGTCCTTAATCCCTGATCCCAATTTTTTTGGAGATGTCGCAACATGTCTTTCACTTTTCTTTATTATCTATCTATCGTTTCTATGTCTCTTAGAGATTAAAATGGTCTTAATTTTGTTTATAGTTAACTTCACTTAATAGTTATCTATCTAATCATCGATTGTTCATTGACAAACCAATTACTTCTCACAACGCATTCAGCTTTTGCAATATGCCAAAGGTCACTAGTCCAGATCAGCTGTTCTCTGATAATGTCTACCTTTCACTGAAGCTTTGTAATGCTACCGGTGATATTCAAACTTAATGCGTGGTTACAATCCGTCTAAATGTAAAAGCTTGAAATTTGAAATGATAGAGATGCCTTTACTGGGATGATTGCACCATGTCGCATTGTAGGTGGCTAACATTGCGTTGGAATGATGGAACTTTTGAATCCCATATTCCTAATTAAAGTATTGTCTCACAAAAAGTTGATAAGCCGACTATCAAGTAGGGTACAACTATTTTCTTAATGTTTCCGGATTTATCGTGTATAATAATTTGAATTCAGAACTAAGTACTGTATTTTTGTAAACCGACTTCAAAACAGGAGGAGGTTCTATGTTCGACTGTATGTTTTCTTTTTTTTATGTATGTCCACCGATTTCTCTGTCAGTTGTGGACCGATTTTTTAAATTCTTTTTTTATCCGAAAGAATATACTCCCGAAGTGGTCCCATATACATTTGATCGAAATTGCTTTAGCACTTTTTAAAAAAGTGAACAAAAACGAAAAATACGTATACATACTCGTACATGACGTTTTGGTTTTCTCCAATTACGAGTATGTTTAAATTCCACGTTCCATGTTATTGGGGTTTTAGTTCAGGGGTCTAACAACTAAAAAGTGAAAAATAAAAAACTTTCTTTTTTGGAAGTCGGTTTTTGTTTTTGTAAAAAAGTTTTTTTTTGTTTTGATTTCCGTGTGAACAAGTACCTACTTAATTCTGAATTCAAATTATTATTACACGAGAAATGTAATAATTGATGGACATGGAAATTAGCATTCGTTTGGTTTCGGAAATGCGATGATTGCCGAGGAAAATCGTTGTACTGTACACAAAAAAATATCGTGTCTGCACAAAAACGATAAAAGTTGAGGTATTCCCCTATTACGACGAATTAATTATACTGGGTGGCGCAAAAGTAGTGGCACTAAAGAAAATACCTTTTTTTTTTTTATATGACATTTTCTGTCATTCTGTTGTTGAAAATTGTGTAGTGAACAAATGTAAAATACACTGAAAATAAACATGGACCGTTTTACTCCCCAAGAACGTGGAATAATTGTGTCAATGTTCTTACGGAATAATTCATCAGTGATAAGAACACAACGTGAATTTCGTCGACGATTTCCCCACCGTCCGGCACCGATTGGTCGCACAATTCGACGCTTTGCCACACGCCTTGAAGCAACTGGCTCAACATTGGATAGACCTAAGTCTGGGAGACCAAGAACAGGCCGTTCAGCTGAAAATATCGATGCTGTGCGCGAAGATGTGGAAGAGTGTCCAGAAACATCAACGAGGCGACGTGCCACGCAATTGGGCATTTCCAGACGGACCCTGCAGCGTATTTTGGTGAAAGACTTAAAGATGTTCCCGTATAAAACTCAAATGACTCATCAGCTGCTGCCTGCTGACCACCGAGCTCGTCTAGATTACTGCCAGCGCGTCATAAACCTCAACCTTGAAGAGGATGATTTTCCTTCAAAATTGGTTATGAGTGACGAAGCGCATTTCCATCTCTCAGGGCATGTCAATAAGCAGAATACTCGGTTCTGGGGCACTGATAATCCGCGCATTATTCAAGAAACACCTCTACACCCACTAAAAGTTACTGTATGGTGTGGCATCTGTGTTGACAGAGTGATCGGACCCTATTTTTTCGAAGACGCTGGAGGCAATGCGATTACTGTCACTGGAGAACGCTACAGAACCATGTTACGTGAGTTTTTGATACCCAGTTTGGACGAATTGGGGCTGGAGCACATCTGGTTTCAACAAGACGGCGCTACGGCACACACAGCGCGCGACACTATGGACTTAGTGAGGGACGCTTTTCCAGGCCGAGTTATCTCTCGTTTTGGCGATTTGCCTTGGCCTGCAAGATCACCCGATCTGACCAGTCCAGACTTCTTTCTTTGGGGTTTTTTGAAATCTCGGGTGTATGTGAACAAGCCACAGACTCTCGCAGCTCTAAAAGAAAACATTCGTCAAGAAATAACGAACATATCGCAGGAAGTGTTACGGCAAGTTATGCAAAATGTCATAAATAGGGCTCAAATGTGTATCAACTCTGGAGGTCACCATTTAAAAGACATCATCTTTAAATCCTAATGGTACGAAATTTAATGGCACAAATATACATTTAAAAAAATCTAAATCTAGTTTTCTAATTTAGAAAAAATGTTATAGCTGAACCAAATAGGGTCTTTACTTTTGCGCCACCCAGTATTACACTACACTCACGCTTTTATTACCAATCAACACATTTATAGAACATTATTTTAATCACATCTGCCATCACTTAAAGCCATCTGTATCTCTTTAAACACTTTGTAAAAACCAGATTATACTTTATATAATAAAGCTAAGTTCAATTAATTCTAGACATTAGCCAACTTTTTGGGTGTGTCGCAAAAAGATGCCATATCACTAAGCGATAAAATGATATGTTTCGTAACAACTATTACGAATCATTTTGTCAAAACATCAAAGAGATGGTTCATTTTGTTACATTGCGCAATTCCAAATCCGTTGTGTCTGGTGGGCAGGTCAAAAATGATTTTGGTTTTGTCTTGTTACGTAAATCAAAAATATTTGATCAAGATTTATTCTGTCAAATTGAAATTATATTTTGGTTAATAATTTCAATGGATGAGAGGAGTGAGGCCAAAAAAGATAGATGGAGTCCGTAAGGATGAAAGAAAAGGGAATCAGTGAAAGCATGGCGGTTGACAGGACAGAAACGATGAAAAGAAATGTGTTGCGCTAACCCTAAGTAACATAAGACAAGAGCAGAAAGATGGTGATGATTTAAAGCTTGATGATTTGACTTACAACAGAAGTCGTTCCATGAAAGAAGTTTTCCCCTGGTAGTAAAGATATATAAAAGTTTGAAACCAGCTGGTATGCAGTGGCAAAAGCTTTAGTAGAAGAAGATATGGCAGATGAGGTAGAAGGATGTCCCCATTTCAGGATTCCGGAATTTCGGGTCGGAAGACGTCTACTGCTGGACATCAGGTCACCGGCCCACCTTGTGAGAGCCTTCCAATGCTGCGTCTTCCGGTACGCGGTTCCACTCCAGAACTTTTTAGTAATGGATGTATGAATAAATTCAAGAGAAGCCAATATTTCTGGTACATATATTAACAATTGTGGTTTCTGATGGTGGTTATATCAATGACATACCTAATAGACTGTAATGAGCCTTATCACGAAATTTTCACCAATTTCAGGTTTTTTGAAGGCATTTGGTTCAAAAAACGTGTGACAAGAGGTCTTTTGAACTCAAAGCTCAACATAAATCAAACAGTATTTTCATCGAATGTATTCTTAATAAAAATATTACCGTAATGAACAAATTCGATGCCTAGATCTGTCTGCCTAAGATCAATCTAAAGAGGTTTCTTTTATACTTTCATGTCGAACCAGTTGCATCTATTAGAAAGCTAATACGAGTATTTCAACGATAATTGATATTTTGGTAAAATGAAACCAGTTACTTAGTTGATTTCTTCATTAATATTAGTGCTTGTTTGGTCATTAGAAATTGTTAAGAGTTGTAGTTGTTGATTGCTTCCTGTAGCTTTCATCTTTATTTTGTGACGTCCTTTGGTGGCAGTCCAGTACCACGGTCAGCAAATAGATTCGTCTATATTTACTTCGTCTTTTCTTTTTGTACATTTATTTTACTAAACTACTCTGACCCACTGCTTGGTAAAGGTCTCCCCCAAGTGCTTCTAGGAACTCTTCTCCTTCTCCCTTCTTTTGAGCATTATTTTTCTTTTTTGTTAAATCAATTTCTTCTGTTTCTACAGGTCTTTCAGTATTTCTGTTAAACTCCTGTGTCGGTTTATCTATGACAGTCTTTGTCTTTAACAAACGAATGTCAAGCTTGATGATGAACTGATAGGGATGATGCAGCGGGCCCGAGACGATCAATAGCAATTGTCAATGTGCTACGTTATTGACAATTACAATTGAAGGTGCCAATGATCCATTTCAAATGTTAATTGTTTGTGTTAACTCTGGACGATCGCGATATAAATATATTAATAGTAAGATAAATTCCTGGTCTTCGATATTACGTGGGGTCGCCATGTTCGTTTTCACTGCTGTCAGCCGCGCAAATGACGGAAACGAATGTAATTCAATGGCTCCTGTCAATGAGCATCAATCAAATTTTTCATCAATTACTTTCAATCACGTAATTGCGCTTGACAATCCCTTCAATTGTACTCGTAAATGATCAATGGCTATTGAAAATGACGTAAAATTGTCAATCGCAATTGATCGTGTCGGGGCCGCTTTAGGTACATAAATAATAATTCTATTTATTACGTATTTCACGTATTTTTTGTTTTACTAAATAATTCAATCAATAAGCCCTCGAACTTCCGTCTGTTTTGAAGTGTTTGTTTTCCTCATTTAGAGGATATCTCTAAGTTCAGTGTGCCTTTTGGCAAAGGCCTCCTCTAACATTTTCCATTGTGTTCTATCTATGGCAACCCTTCTCTAGTAAGGGCCCGCTGTTAGCTTAAGCTCATCTTCCCACCTCTTAAATTGTCTTCCCCGCTTCCTTTTTACTAAATAATTAAAGAATGACAAAGATAAAATGCATCAAAGTTCAGGAGTGGGGGCTTGTTACGTCACTTGTAGTTAAAAAGTGGTGTATTTTTTATGTAAGTGTTCGCCCTCATTTTTTGTATAGGTGACAAAAGAAAAAATATGTGTCTAATATTTTTAACCGACTTCAAAAGGAGGAGGTTATCAATTCAGATGTTTGTATTTTTTTTTTTTTTTTTTATGTATGTTCGGGCATAACTTCGTCATTCATAGACGGATCTCCAAAATTCTTTTTTTGTTCGAAAGGGGTTTGTTTCGAAATGGTCCCATTTAAATTTCATGTAGATCTGACCATGATTTTCGGAGACAGATAACGGAACTCTTCAAAAAATTACAGCAAAACAACCGCGATTGCTGCTATCGCATAAGTATGCATTGTTAACACAATTTCATGAGGAAACACAACTAAAAAGTGAAAAATAAAAACTTTATTATAAAAAAAATAAAACCGACTTCCAAAATAACAAAAAATGCAAAATAACTTTAATTTCGGAAGTCGGTGTCAAGCAAACACCGACTTCCGAAATTAAAGTTATTTTGCACTTTTTGTTTTTTTTGGAAGTCGGTTTTATTTTTTTTGTAAAAAAGTTTTTTTTTGGTAATCTAACCGAATAGATTTTTTTATTGTTTACCTTACTGTATACACATTTGCAGGATGTTTTTGCCCATTACAAGATATCGAAATCCTCAAAGACTAATAAGCTAGCCAAAACAGGGTATTAATTAGAAAACCTCTAAATTATTATGCAAATTAAGTACGTGCCCACTTCATTGAAGAAAACTAAACGAACAGCGTCTTATTCCTTTTATGGACAGAATAGTGTGAGGATATCTATGTCACATCCTCTTAAAAACACAGGATGGCCTGACTTGAGTGGTCAACGCACCACATTACATCACTACGGTCTATAAAGCATCATTTAATTGAACCGATACGTTGCAACACTAAACAAAACTGTACTACTAAAGTTGTACTTAAATAGTGATGTCCGTATATCGATATAAATTGACCCGTCTCTTTTATGATTGTTATGCGTCTTTTACGATTACATTGTTGGTTTTATGACTGTTTACTAACATGTTGTGTGGGGTATTAAGAATCGTCGCAGGCGCAAGGATATTTTCTCTTAGAATGATGGACTAGAACGTGTCATCATGTGCATCGGCCTAGCCTTTTCCCAACTATCTTGGGGTCGGCTTCCAGTCTAACCGGATGCAGCTGAATACCAGTATTTTACATGGAGCAACTGCCTATCTGACCTCCACAACCCAGTTTCTGGGAATAATACGATACCCCTTGATTTTTTTTTTTTTTTTTTGGGGGGTGGGAAATCATCTTATGACTCTTTCCGCTCTGGGGTGGAGCGGAAGGGCGTGTCAGACTCTTACTGACTAAAACCCACCCCTGTTCGGAGGAACAGGGGTGGGTGCGCGTAGGGCAGGGAGCTGCCCTACGCGCCCGGGGGCGAGGTAACTCTTTCGAATTTATCCTCCACCCCCGGGCAGGCACTGGCCGTGGCAGGCCCCGTCCTTTGCTGACAACTCTTTGAGGCGCGCGTGGAACACTACGCGCCGTCGACTCTCGGGCCTGGTGCTGATCGGACGGCGAGTTACCCGCTACTCGCCGTCCGCAGGCCCGGGTACGATACCCCTTGGTAAGACTGGATGTCACACTTTCTGGCTTCTGACGACCCGTAATGACTGTCAAAGATCCACGATTGACAGCCGGGACCAACAGCTTAATGTGCTTTCCGAGGCACGTAGATGTCTCGGTATGAAAAGATGGTCACCCATCCATGGACCAACCCCGGTAAGCGTAGCTTAACCTGATGGATCGACCCGTGCGGCTGTTATTACTTTAGCCAAGAGCTCCGAACGTGTATAGAGTTTAATACTTCAGGCACACAAATTTAAACCGCTCTAAGCATTTTTAGTCCACCTTTAGATGATTTAGAGAGCAACAGTGGTAAGTGCATAATTAATATGGCCAATTATGGGAACAAAAAAGCTCTTGTCTATAGAAACCTGCAATAACTGACCGCTATACGTTGTCAACCTTTACGATTAACGTGAACATCTCATCAAAACAAACAGATTACCTTCTTGACGAGACAGTTATTTAAATGATATCTTTCAATATCCCTAAGCAGCATGCCACCGCAGCGATAGGTTCATTAGAACCATCTTCATTAAGATTAGAATTTTATTTCGATATATTTCCAAAACCAAAATCGATACCGAGTCACACCTCTAGTAGGAACCTGGCTTATATAACAATGATTCACAATAACTGACCGGCGCTGACCTACATTGGGCCATAAACTTATATAGCCATGTAAATGGTCCAGTCTGGACCAGGACATTTCAAATTGTTGGTGAAAGTCTCCTATTTACCGCTATTGGAGAAACTGATAGGTATAGAGATAGGTGAGCTGATGGGTGCGTATGGTATGTAGTCTGACGTGCATAGGTCTGTTCTAGCTATGTGGATTCTGGTAGCTGTATGACGTCATTGTGATCTAATTGGCTGCAGAAGCTCGAATGTAGACACAGTGGCGTAATAACTTTAATTTGATTTAAAAACGTTTCATAACTATATTCACTAAGGATACTCGTATACGACCAGTAGCTACTTCGAGTTGAGCAGGTATCAGTCAACAGTTATCGTTGTAAGATAAATGGTGCCATGAATTTTTAGAAATGAACAGAATATGTTGAGACATTGAAATTGTAAGAACTCTTTTTTTATTGTTTATAAGCTCATGTTTGACCACCATCTCACCTATTTTTTTTGGTTGGAAAATCTTCAAATGACTTCTACCGCTCCGGGTGGAGCAGGAGGGCGGGCGTGTTAGACTCTTACTGACTAAAAATCACCCTTGTTCCTTCAGTTGCCTGTGCCAAGGGCCGCGGTAACTCTCTTTCGAATTTATCCGCGACACCAGGACCACTATCTCACCTGATGGTAAGATGGTAACTTAGTTTTAATAATAAGTTTCTGAAGAGCGAAGTGTCCTAATACACGCATTTCTTTCTTAAAAGGGCACTTCAAAAACTAAATGGGAAAAAAGTCCATGTCCCATGCTCTGGGGGCCATTCTATTGCCAACAAACTGGACTCGAATCTGGGTGTCTTTTGTATGTGAGTTTACATGTTTGTGAACGCAACCACGATACAGGAATATTCCTAGTGTGGAGCAACGTTTAAAAAAAAAAAAATAGAACCGACTTCCAAAAAAAGTGCAAAATAACTTTAATTTCGGAAGTCGGTGTTCCTGTTTTGTGTCTTCGTTTTTTGACGTTTTTTTGGAAGTCGGTTCTATTTTTTTGTAAAAAAGTTTTTTATTTTTCACTTTTTAGTTGTGGTTCCCCGTTAAACTGTGTTAACAATTTATAGACATAAGATAGCAGCAATCGCGGTTGATTTGCTGTCAATTTTTGAAGAGTTCCGTTGTCTGTCTCAAAAAACCCGTCAACAGATCTTATTGAAATTTAAATAGGACCATTTCGGAATAAACCCCTTTCGAACAAAAAAAGAATTTTGCAAATCCGTCGATATATGACGGAGTTATGCCCGAACATACATAAAAAAAAAAAAAAAATACAAACATCCGAATTGATAACCTCCTCCTTTTTCGAAGTCGGTTAAAAAACAACTGACACCGGGTTGCTACTGAGAATTGACACTGCTCAACCCAGGAATCAAAACAAGGTCTTCATTTTCATAAGAAGCGCTTGTGACCACTACGTCTACGAGAAAATAAGATACCATGATTTAAATATTTACCTCACCATTTACATAATTCTAGGTTCAGTACTAAATGAGGTAATTTATCGATACAGACACATCACTTAACTTTCCCAACACTGACTCACAAACTACCTAGTGTTGACCCACGGACGGACGATATAAACTCTATGGTCATTTAACTAGATTATACTGCAATAAGGAGCGGTCATAGACAGTGAAAGTATAGCCATGTCTAGTCTCTGGTCTGGTCTAGCTTCAAAATGTAATAATGTGAGAATGTGCGTGATAATAAATTATTATTTTACGTGTCGGTTGTAAAGACTACAATCTTCTTTGTGGGTGTGGCGGTGAACCAATGGTTTCAGTATTCGAAAAGGTGAAATTCGAATGTCGGTTACTTAGTCTGAGGTGCATTTGCTACGGTTAACTGATGATCAAAAATCAACCGTGTCTTGTAAAACACGCTAGCCTAAGACAGCACAGTTGATAGATAGGATTCAAAATCGTTGCGGCAGATTTGTTCGAAAACCCTTCCGCGGCCTAAAAATAAAAGACAACTAAAGGTAAGCGGGTGGGTTTTAGTCAGTGAGAGTCTGACACTCCCGCTCCATCCAGAGCGGGAGTGTATAAGTAATTTTATGATTTCCCACCCTAAAAAAAAACTGGCCAAGTGCGTGTCGGATTTCGCCCAATAAGGGTTCCGTACTAAATATTAGTATTTGTTAGTAAAGTATACGTAATAATAAACATTATCACCAAATTACAAGTTCGTAAGTCAATGGGAAGTTAAAAAATTCTTCGTAACAAAATTTTGTGACAGACGACGGACGGACAGAGAACAATAGGGTTCCGTTAGGACCCTTCGGGTACGGAACCCTAAAAATGGGTTTAAATTTAATGTTTCGAGTGTTTTTTTGTCGAATCTTGCAAGGTTAGAAGCTGAGTCCAACTTGGTTGTGGAACAGCTATGTAGAAATAAAACCGTCATACACTAACTGAGAAAAGGTCAATATTTTGTGTCATCCAAATTCATGACCCCAAAAACGATTACAGTGCCGACTTATTTTGTTACAAAATATCCATAAAATGTAATAAGAAAATGAAAAGGTAAACTTACGCGCAGTTAAACTTAGCTGCGTTAAACTAAGTATATGGTGCAACTTTGACATTTTGATAAGTACTGCGCTTTATATTGTGTACACAATTTTATTGACGGTGAGACTGTCCTGCTCATCAATTGATTTTGATATTTATTTTTACTTTAACACAACACGGCTAAGGCCAATCACATTAGTAAAAGACATGTTATGAACATAACATAAAATCAAAATACTCGTAAGATAGAAACACCGCAGTCATGCACATATCTCACAATACTCCAAACATACAGACAAGAAAGATCTTGACGTATGGAAGAAGACTTCCATTCGTTCGTGAACACTTCACAATAAGGATTGGCATCCAAGAGAGCGTTGAGTGTGGAGAGTATACAAGGTAAAGGAGACTGAGCTAGGGCGATGATTCCTCACCCAGGCACAGCAAACAATCTGTACCTTCTATCATGGCTATAGTTGATCGGAGCAAAAAGGTAGTATAGTTCCCCGTGTAGTTCAGAAGCATCAGCTTTTTCATGGAAGATCGTATGTTCATAATACGATTTCATTTCCTTCGTTAGTGCATGGTCAGACACCTGCTGTAACCCCCAGACTTGGAACAGCACTTTTTGTAGGCCTAGCTTTGTTCTGTCTCCTGCTTGATTAGGAGGGAAGTAGAAATTATGTTTTTCTTACTCCTTCGCTGTTCTTTTCTGATTAATTTAGTTGCGGAACCCAATACAGTTTAATCGTTTCTCTGGGACTCGACGAGCTTCATTGCCTCGGCGTTTTTTCTGGTGATCGCCACTGTTGATTTTGGCTTACAGGAGTTACAGTGGTTTGGGAATAGAGTGGCGGGCTTGTATTTCGGGATCTAAGCCTGCCAAAAGGTAACATAATCGTTTCTCCGGGTCTCGTGGAGCTTCATTATCTGGCGTTTTTTCTGTTGATCTCCACTATTGATTCTGGCTTTCAGGTGCAACAAGGGTTGACAAAAAAATGGTGGACTTTTCCCAAAATGAGTGTATGTCTATGAAATCACTTTTCCATGCAAGGATCTATACCAAGATTCAACCCATGATGCCAATGGCTCGCAATCATCAAAAATGTGAATTACATAATAATTACAATACAAACAATCTAATCAGATTAAGCATTGCAAAAATTTGTCTTTTGTGGTCCAAGTGTGGTAATAACCACATTCTTAGATGCTGAGATAACATATTTTAGATGAGCCTCAAATAATTAAATTATGTATTTTTATAATATTAATATTCATGGAGTCTGTCCTCTAATCTGATGGCGCCGTGGCTGCTATGGCATAATAAGGCAGTGGCGCCTGCGCAAAGGTCTTGTGGTTTTTGATCGATTGGACTTATCAACAAATTGTATTACCGTGCATTCAGTCAGTGCTAATGGTGACAAATGACGATTTTGATTTTGCAAAGACAGAAGTGTGGTCTGGTGTAGTCTGTTTTGGAGAGGTGCAGTGGTGGCCCAGTGTAATTCATAGTGTGTAGCGATGTTTTATTGAAAAATAAAATTATTAGGGCAATTTAATTTGTTCCCACACAGTCTGGTCTTCCTACACTGAACATAACCCACGCATTTACGACTGACAGACTATCGAACTAAAAGTATACTTATTACGTCATCCAAAGGTTGAAAATGTTACAAATAATAATGTTAGACACCAGAGTATATCATCTGTGAAAGGTTTCTTTCGATTGAATTGTAAGTTGGTACCCTAATTTTAATCATTATTATTTTTGAGTAAGTATAGGATAGTGAAATTCAATAACGTAAAATTATGGTTTATTTCTGCGAAGCGGTAGTGCTCGCGAAGGAGGAGACAGAACAGGTGAGGGAGACTCAACAGAGTCGCCCTCACGCCCCCAGCAGCAGACGCCCCAGGAGACGCTCTGTGCGTCGGGAGTCGCAGGACCATTAGGCGCGGGCCTGCAGACAGCGAGTAATGGGTAGTTCGCCGTCCGGTCAGCACCAGGCCCGAGAGTCGACGATGCGTTGTGTTCCACGCACGCCTCAATAAAATATCAGCAACACAGGACGGGGCCCGTCATGGCCGATGCCTGCCCCCGGGGAATCGCGCATAAATTAAGAACAGAGTTACCGCGCCCCCTGGGCACTCAGGCAATTGAAGGAACAGGGGTGGGTTTTAGTCAGTAAAAGTCTGACACGCCCTCCCGCTCAACCCAAAGCGGGACAAGTCATTGGATGTTTTCCCAACCCCACAAAAAAAAAGATATTATCTGTTTTGGATATTGACCTTTACGGTTGAATTTGTTGGATGAGTAGTATGTTTTCTTAAGTTTAGAATCCGCTAGTCACTGTTTAAACTAAGCATGTGGTTAAAGAGTTTTATAAATAAGGCTGTTAGTCTTTTGTTTCGAAGTAAATTGAGTCCGGGAACAAATCAAAATAAATCTTGAGGCAGAATGAAGTCATTGTTTGTTAGGGTTCCGTACCCGAAGGGTAAAACAATAAATTGAATCGGAGTCCTATTGCTGTCACTTACGTGTTTGTCTGTCCGTCTGTCTGTCTGTCATCTCTTCGTCTGTCCGCCTATCCGTCGTCGTCTGTCACAAAATTTTGTACCGAAGAATTTTTTAACTAACCCATTGAGCTATGAATATGAATTTGGTGATAATGTTTATTATTACTAACTACTACTTATATTTTAATAAAAAATGCCAATATATTGATAAATTTTTTTTTTTTTGATAATTCCCTCATTTGGTACGGGACCCTAATGTGCGAAGTTCGACACGCACTTGGTTAGTTTTTTTTTGTATTAAAACAAAAACTGCACGATATATAATGATATCTAAAGCAATTATTTATTCATGCTATTGTTTATTTTTTGATAGAGCTCAAGGAATTTTGTTTTTCTAAGTTGCATTTGCACCAAACAGGTTTAACATTAATTATAATTATTTTTTATATTTAGCAATATAATAATAATAATAATAAAGCCCTTTATTCCGAATTAACATTTAGCCTTAAACTCTAAGATAAACAACTACAACTATAAAAAGTCTCTTAATTCGGTGTGCCTATTGGCAAAGGCCTCCTCCAATGACTTCCATTGTTGCCTGTCATGAGCTACCCTTCTCCAGTTTGGTCCCGCTGTCAGTTTAATTTTGTCTTCCCACCTTGTGTGTTGTCTACCTTGTCTTCGTTCGCCATCCCTTGGGTACCATTCTGTGACTCTCTTGCTCCACTTCCTCACTTTATCGCGCATCAAATGGCCTGCCCACCTCCACTTCTGTTGGTCGATTCGCATGAGTATGTCAGGAAGGTTTGTTATTGACCTTAGATCGGTGTTTCTTATCTTATCCTGACGTTTATACCCGGTCATACTCCTCTCCATTGCTCTGTGTGCTATACAAGCTGTACAAGCTGTGCAAGCTGTTGTGTGTGCAAGCTTTTATATTTAGCAATACTACCTAACAATTCTATATATTTAATTGTTGTACCTAATAAACCAAGACAATAAATAAATAACACAAATTGTCATTAAATCTTATAAAGATAAAATCATAATCTACTACAAAATAATATAGCCTTTCAAACTTATGTCTTACCTTGAGAAATAAAATAAATTGTGTAGTTTTATTTATTTTAGGCTTTACATGCTCTTCCTTAAAGTGAATTTTCCTTTGACTCAGAATTTGTTGCGATATAAAAAGATAAATATGCTCTACAATTTATAGTGTAGGTACCTAAGTTTTAATTTCTGTTGCATCATTTACTTTATTTTTCCTGCTACCTATTTACTCATGTTTTTGAGTCATTAAGTTGATTTTTTAATTACTCAGTTTTTTGCAATTTAATTGGTAGCAAACAGGTCGTTTGTCCACCTCGTGAAAAGTCATTTCTTGCTCCTTAGGAAACTCTGCAACATCTTGGGGATAACCGACTCTTATCGAAACAAAGTTGATAAAAAAATCAGTCAAGTGCGTGTCGGATCACGTACAGCGTCGGGTTCCTTAACAGGACTTAGAAGGTGGTTTTATCAACTTTGTTTCGATAAGAACATATTAATAGAGCGCGACGGTAACTGAAGAAGGAGTTACAAAATCCGATTTCATTGTATTAAAGCTTTCAACGTTTCCAACACCCAAGCACTTGTTAGGGATTACAGAACCCTAAAAATCTACGCTGCAATTTCACCTTTATTCTCAGTCACATGGATTGTCACCAGGTGGCAATCGGGAATAAAAATCCCAGTTGCCACCGGCCGGTTTAAAAGACTCTAACACGAAGGTGATGACGATGAACCGAACCCCCCTACTTGGACTTATTAGTTACTCAATTCAACTTTAACAAATTATATTACATAAGTCCCTTATAATATCGCCTATATACTAATAAAACTACATTGAAAAGTCTGACTGCCAACACCCTCATCGCGGTCACCGGTGGCAAAAATATAGCCCATTTCACCAGCAAATTTAAAATTGACACGGAAATATTGATAGAAATATTAAAAATATTACTTCCTTAGACGAACGCTATTTCAAATTCTATTTATTCTATTCTATTGCAATTTCAAAAACATTACATTCTGTGCAGTAGTGCATTTTCAAATATTAAAATAAACTTCTGTCTCATTTCAAAATTAAAGTTTATTTTACTTCAAACAATCTAGTACAACGGAAAGGTGTAACATTACTAATTTCCTAATGCAATTTAAAACTAACCAACATAGACAAAGTTGCTGCAGTTGTGAACCACCTTATTTGCTACAAAACAAGGTTTATTTTTCTCTAAACTTATGATAAGTGACAGGACGAGGATTGATGTTTGATGCATCAATCAATAGTTGCACCTAGTCAAGGAGATGGTGATCTTTCGCTTCGTCATCGATCATCGGATAGGTATGTAGGTGTTGCAAACTGAATAATTCATCATTTGTCATCTGCCTTGCCTTTTCCCAATTAGGTATATTGTGGTGGCTAACTAGATGCAGATGAATATATTACATGGAAGAGTTGTCTTTGAGAGGTCAGATAGCATGGTTAGTACAACACAATATTTATTGAGGCGTCACTTTTTACTTCAGCTTCTGGAAATTTACTGATTCGACCATCTT
This sequence comes from Polia nebulosa, assembly GCA_951329385.1. Taxonomy (NCBI): domain Eukaryota; kingdom Metazoa; phylum Arthropoda; class Insecta; order Lepidoptera; family Noctuidae; genus Polia; species Polia nebulosa. The sequence continues at coordinate 31,808,010 of OX589597.1, forward strand.
TTTTCACAAACGGACTACCAGATGTACTGCAAGGTACCACCATAACAACTAGTCGTACTCTATCATTCGCTTCCACAGTCAAACGATGGAACTCTCTTCCAGCGTATGTTTTTCATACTACCTACAACCCATTATCATCTTTATTTCAGCTGAGACGTCCACTGCTGGACTGGACTTTGCCACTGCCAAGTGTAGCCACAATGATCGGTCCTGTGCTGTCTCGCATCCATCGGATAACCGCGATCCTCACCAGGCCTTCCAACGCTATGTTTTCCCGGTACGCGGTCGCCACTCCAGAACTCTTCAGCACCATTGAATATGTGTTCTGCAAGCAATGTTCCCTGCCCACTGCCACTTAAGCTTGGGGATTCTTCGGGCTAGGTCGGTAACCGATCTCTTGCGGTAATCATTCTAGAGTTGGCTATGAAAATAAAATCGCCATTGGTCTACTATTACATTCGTACATATGCTCACATAATTAACAAAACAAAACAAATAAGCGGAGTCATCGAATGTATTTTTATCTTTTCTATTACTTTATAATTATTATTTCGTTTATTCATTCATCTATACACTTTTATTAAATTTTTGAATATTTCTTTGTAAAAAGGTAAATAAAAACATTTAACTATCTCACCCGGAGATCGACATCATCATAAAATTATATAGATATATTTTAAATATTTTTTTACAAATATATATGTACATGTATTTCAGAACTTTAGTTATCTAACAACCTACTTTTAAAATTTTGATATATTTTTTGTAATATTCAATACTACCAACTGATTAACAATGCACCTGCCATGTTATCTCTTCATCACCCATGGTTGACTAGTAGAGAATGCTTAGGCATTAAAGTCCGCTTTTATACCTTTGTACAGCGTTCTAGCCTCACCATTATCAGATGAGGCTAGAACGCTTTATCGTACGAGTATTATTATAAAAGGTATAAGGTTGCAGGTAGACTAATATAGACGTACTTATAAATAATTTGCATTAAATTATCGGCGTGACATTTTCTGTATGGCTTAAATAAATTAAGATTAAAAAAAAAGTTTTAATAAATTAAGAAATCACACTACTTCAGAAAAAAGCAGCATATCATTACAAATAAGAAGTCACTTCTCATTTGCAACACCGTGTCAAGTTTACCTAGAGTATAGACCTAGTCTGACTGGTTTGTTACCACACTGCCTAGAACTAGACTTGGCTAATACCAACCGACATAATAATTATTGCAATATTGTAACCGATCATCTTACGGATGCATTAATTGGAGTTGTCTCGCTTTGATGAAATGCTGCTTTGTATTGACACACTGTGAGTTTGTGTTACGATTGCGAAGTTTCTGAAATTCTTTAAGTGATGGTAGATATATTTAAAAGAATTCTACTTAGGAGGATTGAAAAGTAGGTACTCAATCGGACACAGATGCAGTCAATTTTTAAAATCAAAACCAGTTTTTGACACGCTGTTATTAGCTTTCAATCCAGTCTCGTAGATACTCCAAATATCTTAAATTCTACATGTCGAGTCTGCTACCCTCAGGCACCGCATGTACAAAATTGTACATGTCGACTCACACGTATATTATTACTATAATGCAAGGTTTTTAATACTGTGGCAAGGTTCAATCACTCGGGGCATGATATAGTCTGTAGTAACCATAGATTTTTACCAAAAATATGCATTGAGGGTATTTTTAATTCAAAAAAGTTTAACGTTTAAAGTACAAAAAAAAATACAATTAAATATACTATAACTAACTAAGGTTAACAAATACTATATATAAGACTTGACTATGAAAGAACTTAAACTTGGCTGTGAAAAAGGTGAAAAGATTTTCATTGTCACAAATTATATTCGGGACTGAAAATCTCTCATATATACTCTTAGGAACAGGTTTCAAGTTCAACAGACATAAAATAATAGTATCAACAGACTACAGAAACTTATTTTGGATTTGTTTGTTTGTAAATGTTCATTTCCTCAATAATAATAAAATTGAAGGACAGAGTCAGTCACAGAGCAATAAGAAAGCAGACTGGCGTGATAGATGCCTAGTCCTTCGCATGAGGTCTGAAATGGAGGTAGGCGGGTCACGTGGCCACCCTGACAACAGGTGGACGAAGACCGTGACTATGTGTAGAGGACCGCATGGGCACAAAAGCAGAGGGAGACCAAAGGCAAGGTGGAAGGACGAGATACAGGCCGTCGGAATACGTAATTGGTCCAACCTCGCAAGGATTCGTGACGAGTGGCAATCTCTGGAGGCCTTCACCCGAAGTTCAGATGGCATATATTGGACTAACAATATCCACAACCATTACTATTTATACGAATGTACATGCCAAAAATCTGACTAGCCTTTTTCCCAACTAACTTGGGGTCGGCTTCCTGTCTAACCGGATGTAGCTGAATACCAGTATTTTACAAGGAGCGACTGCCTATCTGCCCTCCACAACCTAGATACTGGGTAATACGATACCCCTTGGTAAGACTGGAATGTACATGCTAATGGAATGATAAAGCAGCAGATAAATAGAACAATAGAGCAACCAGTCGGTTCTCTTTTAAGTTGAAGGCGCGTGAACATATTCGCAAGGAGTTGGAAAAAACATCACAACGCTGATTCGTTTTTCTCAATTACATTTTTAATTTTGTTGTATGTATGTATTTAAGTATGTATTTATTATTGTGTTTCTTTTCTAAGTTTATTCTTTCCCTTACGTTGCACCTGCTACGTTCCGTCTCTGCACCACCCTAAGGTCGACTGGTAGAAAATGCCTAAGGGATTAAGTCCGCCATTGTACAGTAGTTCTTACTTGTGCATTAAGTTTAATAAATAAATAAAGGCCTTTTTATAATTTATTTTCTAGATGTTTGTAGATAAGTGTGCGATGCGTCAACACAGCCATGAGGCACAGGAAAATTTCTAGTGTTGAGCAAGAAAAAGGTATGCAAATGACGGGACAAATAGCAATGAGTGCATAATACTACATAACCACTTATCAGCGTATTATACGAATATGACGTAATACCAATATTTAAATTATCTTCGAACATGGGCCTACCCCACACGAAATGCACTATTATGTGATTTTTTGCTCACCCAAAAATGGTAAAACGAGCGCGATATAACACGAAAACTGGGTCAAAAGCAGACATTTATGCATTTTACTTCCTTTTTTACGTTTCGGGTAAAGTCAAAGTCATTTTTCAAGGCATTATCGAAAATAAACATGTCGATTATATATTGAAGGCCGGAACTTCATTGAGATGCAGTTTAGATGCATATAAAAAAGCCAAAGTTCTTAAAACTTGTGCTGAATATTAAATCAATCTGCCTAGCCTTTGCCCAACTACCTTGGGGTCGGCTTCCAGTCTAACCGGATGCAGCTGAATACCAGTATTTTACATGGAGTGATTACCTATCCTTGCCAGCCATACCTCCACAACCCAGTTACTGAAGTAAGAAAAACATAATTTCCACTTCCCTCCTAATCAAGCGGGAGACAGAACAAAACTGGCTTCATTGCCTCGGCATTTTTTGTCGTGGTCGCCACTGTTGATTCTGGCTTACAGAAGTTACAGTGGTTTGGGAATAGTGTGGCGGGCTTGTCCCAAAAAAAACAAACCCAGTTACTGGGTAATACGATACCCCTTGTCAGAGTTTAGGGCTTCTGACGACCCGTAACGACTGTCAAAGATCCACGATTGACAGCCGGGACCAACGGTTTACCGTGCTTTCGGTAAGCGTGCGTTTCCACTAAAGCGGAGCGGGCTGGAATAACGACTAACAGAGAAGTATGGAAGAAGAAAATGTGTTGCAGCCTCCATTTTCAGACATCCATCTTTCACACAGTCCATCTACCGAATCTTTTCTCGTCCCCTGCTCTTAAAGTCATCTACCTCCATCCTCAAAATTTCCCTCATGACGTCGTAAACGTGGTGATCATCAGTGCTCGGTCCTTCTCTGTTTTAAAAGAAGCTTTGATTCTATTTTAATTTCTCAATGTCAACTTTTTTTTTATAGCGTGGGAAATTATCAAATAACCTCTCTCGCTTAGGGTGGAGCGGGCAGGCGTGTCAGACTCTTACTGACTAAGGCCCACACGTGTTCCTTCAGTTGCCTGCGACCCTGGCACGTCAACCTTTTTTTTTTTGGCTTGGGAAATCAACCTATGACTTCTCCCGCTCTGGGTGGAGCGGGAGGGCGTGTCAGATGTTTACTGACTAAAACCCACCATCCCTGCCCTGAGTGCCCAGAGGCGCGGCCTGAGGTGTTTTTTACATAAACTAGACATGACGCGTATTCTTGAGTGGAGGCGTGTAACACATCACGTTTTTATGAAGATCGAGGTGATTAGCATCTATCTCACTATACTTACAACACCAAAACAAGCAGTAACCATGACGAAGTTCAAACCACTAGTTGCACAATTTATTCGGCATCTTTTATTTAATACTAACTGGCGACCTGCCCTGGATCCGCACGGGTACAAATTATACACCTAAAATTTCCTCTTGAATCATTTCTGTCTATTGGTGAGGAGCATGAAAATTCGTTTAGTTTTTTTTTAGTTTATCGCGAACACACAGACAGACAGACGCGGCCAGGGGTTTCGCCCTAGTAACAGTCGAGAATCATCATAAGGGACATGCTGGGGTAAAAAAAAGTATCATATGTCCTAATCTAATCTAGGACATAGCCTATCCGTGTGTAAAGTTTCATCCAAATCCGTGCAGCCGTTAATACGGGGAATGGTAATAAACCTACAGACAGACTAACCAGCAAACTGAGTTATGTATTTTCGCTTTTATAGTGTTAGTATGGGTGGATGTAAGTCGGATGTCGGATACTTCATTTAAAAAGACTTTGAAAACAGTGTCTTTAAAAAGATACGTCTACAGAGTTATTATTGTAAGTAATCTTCTAAACCTTATTCATAACTGATTTACTAGTCTAAAGGCATCTAGAATGTAAAAACATGTAAACGAATAACTGATTATAGGAAATTTCATACAGAAAAAAATCTCTCCAAAATAAATTGTACACGATAATCTACATTATTTTGCCACATGACGTGTAAGATGAAGAACGTACATAATTATTGTAAGTGTTTACATAACAGCGATTGGTGAGCGGGCGAGATTGAGCAGGTCGCGTGCTTTTCGATGCATGATAGTTTGTTTATTCGTATCCATTGTTTGGATGAGAGGACAGTTGTAAGTAAAAAAAAGAAAATAAGGAAAGAAGCAAGGAATTTGGGAAGTAAACAAGAAAATAAGGAATGAAGCAAGGAATTAAGGAAATAAGCAATAAATTAAGGAATGAAGCAAGTAAGTAAGGAATGAAGCAAGTTAGTAAGCAATGAGTCAAGGAAGTTAGGAATGAACTAAGGAAGTAAGGAATGAAGCTAGGAAGTTAGGAATTAAGCAAGGAAGTTAGAAATCAACCAAGGAAGTTCAGAATGAAGCAAGAAAGTAGGTAATAATAAAACATTTTCCCATAAAAAGCAGCGTCTCGGGTGTTTCTGAATTAAATAAAGTTTAGTGAGCCAAATATTTCATGTCTTCCAAAGACGCTACAGCTGTTTGTAGAAAGATCGTGGCGACCGCAAGGTTGTATGCTACCTGAAGAAGATGGCGAAGCCAGACTGAATGCGAAAAGTGGAAAACCAGGTGTTTTAGAAGAGCAGGTATTGGGAGATGTCCTGTAATGAACTGATATCCGGAGTTGGATATGGGAGTAAATGTCTAAGGCATTAAGTCCGCCTTTGTCACAGTGATCCTTACTTATACATAAAGTCTCAATAAAACTCAAGATTTAACACACAAAATCATCTTGCCATCGACGGCGGATTTTCACCAACTTTCCACTGAATATATTATTCTGCTTGATGTTTGATTGATGTCTTAAAAAGCTGATGTCAGTCATCCGTCAATTAAAGCCGTCAGTCAACGGAAACGCACCCTCATATTAGCCCGGATCTCGATTCCTTTCTCCATTGAGAGATGCGCGCAGCATCAGTTGCACATTGTGAATGGGATGGGTGCGGGGCTTTTAATAGTTAATTATTACGTCGGTATGTGGGTGGATTTTTAACTCTCACTAGTTTTATTTACATTGTTGGTAGGTATCGTACAAATATTTGAGCGAATGTTTGCTATTCAAATGTTGATTGTATAGTTCTACGATATTTTTCGTATGTTTTCTTTATGTTCTGCTTCTTCTTTCAATAAATAAATAAATAATTTATTGGTACAACACTGGTTTACAAAAAGTGAAACCCTGGCTCCTAAGCTAGGTTAGCCAGATAATCATGTTCATTCAATTAGACATTTTGGATTGAAGTATGATGACGATATTTTTGTGGTTTTTTCTTTTATTAATTTACATCAGGCCTTTGTCGTTAGTAGGCTTGATGAATAATGATGATGATGATGATGATGAAACAGATACTGTTTTGCGTATTATTTTAGTGTTACAGAGTTGCGTACCCAAAGGGTCCAAACGGAGCCCTATTGTTGTCACACACATGTCCACCAGCTTGATGCCCTTGAGTCAATTGAGAAACCAGCCAAAAGGATTATCGGCAATGATAGGCTCGTTGAGTCGAAACTCCAAAGTCTTGAACATAGACGCCGAGTTGCTAGCCTGTCGGTTTTCTATCGATTACATTTTGGGGAGTGTGCGACGGAATTGCATAATTTGATTCCGCCAAGCCCGTTTCGTCAACGGACCACAAGACGTACAGCGAAGTGCCACCGGTTCATGGTGGACATCCCATCTTGAGAAAACATTCATTGCGCGTACAGCTGGGGAGTGGAATTCCCTACCGGAGTCTGTGTTTCCTGTTAGCTACAACCTGGGAGTCTTTAAGTCAAGAGTGAATAGGTTGCTTCTAGGCAAGCGTGCTCCATCTTCGACCACATCATCGCTTACCATCAGGTGAGAAAGCGAAAAAAAAAAATGTAGGATGTGGACTCAGCGACCATTGCACCGATAGTCGTGTCAGCCAATGGCTTAATAGCCACAGGAGGATCTCGTTACTCGGGCCTGCGGACGGCGAGTAGCTAGCCGTCCGATCAGCACCAGGCCCGAGAGTCGACGGCGCGTAGTGTTCCATGCGCGCCTCAAAGAGTTGTCATGAAAACATGATGGGGCCCGCCATGGCCGATGCCTGCCCAGGAGTTGTGGATAAATTCGAAACAGAGTTACCGCGCCCCTGGGCACTCAGGGCAGGGAAGGAACAGGGGTGGGTTTTAGTCAGTAAGAGTCTGATACGCCCTCCCGCTCCACCCAGAGCGGGAGATGTCATAGGATGATTTCCCACCACAAAAAAAATTAAAAATAGGATCTCGCTAAGCGACTGGATTCATAAAGCGGTACTTCTGGACACGGCTCGTCTTGTAACGAGGGTCTTCTCTCTGGAGCCTGACCACCAGTACCTTGGACCCTGTTCCCGATACCGGTGGGATACCATTTTTTATGTTTTAAATGTTTATTTTTTATTGAAACATTTAAAAATGTAATTTTTATAGTGTGAATTCACAAAATGATTGTCTGTTCTGAGACATAAAGCAGAGTCCATCAGAAGATTAAAAGCACTGTTGGTGTGTAATGCAGCCGACTTTAATATGTAGGTCTATCATAAAACCAAGATCTTTAGATTGGATTGCGTTTCATTTTATTACTTGCTGGTAATTATATTTCTTTAATTTCAGGGTTCCGTATCCGAAGGGTAACCAACGAACCCCTATTACTAAGCCTCCGCTGTCCGTCCGTCCGTCTGTCTGTCAGCGGGCTGTATTATAGTATATCTCTTGATCCGTAATAGGTAGACAGTTGCAAATTTTCACAGAATGTGTATTTCTGTTGCCGTTATAACAAAAAAAAAAATTAAAAAAAATTAAACTAAAGGCAAGCCCCCTACTAGACACGTGTTTTGTTGGCTTTATTTGCTCGATCTTAATAATGGCAACAATTAGACGAGTATAATCTTGTACGGAACCCTTCATGCGCGAATCCGACTCGCACTTGGCCGGTTTTTATAGTCAACGAAATCTTTAGTATTTTTATTCTGTCCTGCCATCAAGCTGAGGACATGTTTTAAGATTTTTATGTTCTAAAATTTTATTTTACCTACATCAGTATCCCTGCTCAGTTAGCTTTATAGATTCCATCACGATATCTTCAAAAACTTCACCGTTTTCAATTACACCACCATCGCAAATGAATCGCTCGCGTGTGTAAGTACCACGGTACGTCAAACTGCGCACGCGCATTATTCAACATCTGTCAAAGGTCAGTGCCGTGAACTTGGGGACATTGCGCTTGACTTTTATACTGAAGGATTCTCATTATACACGGTGATTATAATTTACTTAGCAATTACTATTGAATGTTGAATATCCTTGATTTTTTTTGCTGATTACTTTGTGGTGGAATTCTTGTTAAAGTTTAGTCGGATGTGGTTAAGTTTACTTATACCTTTTATTTAACAGATTCGGGGATTTTATTAAGTTAGTAAATAAGCTTACTGGATTGGTTTTTCTTAACCATCTGTTTTTTTTTTTGAATAGCTCCGTTGTTATTTTCTGAGTTTGGTTTCAGTATCTAAGCGGTATAAAGTTGAATTGTTTCTTTGGGAGAGCAGTCGTGGCCCAGTGGTAACGGCCGCGACTTACAAGTTGTAGGTCGTGAGTTCAAACCCAGGCAGGCGCTTTACTTTGAGTAAATTATTTCATGACGACTGCTCTCAAAACGGTAATGGAAAACATTGTGAGGAAACTGGCATGTCTTAGAACCAAAAATTCGAAAACATGTGACATTCACCAACCCGCGTTGGGCCCGCGTGGTGGATTAAGGCCCACACCCTCTCACAGAGAGGAGGCCTGTGCCCCAGCAGCCCCACAGGCCCTGCGCGCGTCAAATGTCAACATCTGTCAAGCCCCGTTGACAGTCGGCCATCGTGTAACTACAGATTGTCATGTTCCGGGTGTGTAAACCTTGCCACAGGTCTAAAGACCTTGGGTAATAGTAATAATAGCGGTTTAAAACGCGTGAATCGGGTTTATGGCAATTTTTTTGGCAAGGCAAACGGAATTTTCTCGGTGGCGCACATGTGTGCCGCTAGACACTGAAATTTAGGCTGATGATGATGTTGATGTTTCTTTGGGTTTGTCGTGATTCAGTACCTCGGTGATTTTCTTGTGGTTAAGTGGTTGCCACGGTTGATTCTAGCTTTTAGGAGCAGCAGTGTGGTTAGGGATAGTGTAGCGAACTTGGACTGGTTTCTTGCTGTGTTTGTTAATGTAGAAGTACATAACCTTTTTTAATTTTTTTTTGCTTTAGTGCGCAGCGGTTTATTCCAGTTTATTTATTTATTATAGGCACATCAACAACATATAATTGACATAAAACATTTTAGGAGGTCGTGTCCTGGTGTTTATGTCAATTACAAACGTGCACAATATTTCAAGAGTGCAAGTCCGAATATTTTAATGTAATTTAAAATTTAAGCAAAAGTTACAATATAGTAATTAATATAAAATAAAATAATTTAAAGTAATTATTTTATTTTATATTAATTACTACATGTCAAATCAATTTAATATTAAATGTCAAAAAAATGACAGATAAATAATTCGCATTTAGGTATAAACAGATCACAATTTACAATAATCCTTCCTTGTCTCTTTAATTTCTAAGATTTTCCGTCTGAGACGGGTGGGGCGGATGAAAGATTTCAAGGTCAAGTAGCACACACCAGTATTAGAGGGTTGAAATTCAGGTCGAAATCAATGTTGTAATTTCACCGTTAGATAACCTTTGTAACTATTAAATAAATTAAATAATTCAATAAACAATGCAATAACACCACCACCACACCACGATCACAATTAAACATGTTTTTTAATTATTATAATTATTATTACTTTACTAACATTAGTTATAAGAAATTTACTAACACAGTGGATCTATGTTGTCCGTAATAAAGAATTTATTATTATTATTAATAACTAAGTAAATCATACAACTTTTAAAAAAATCACTATACAACTAGGTAGGTTGAAAGATATTTAGGTATGTGTTGCTAAAATACTATCGAAATCTGTCAAGCAGTTTCCAAGATTACAAAAACTAGACTTGTTTAAGAGACGTAGCAGGTGAAGAAATACGTATAATTTCGTACTCAAGAGTTACATTACTTTAAAAGTATAATTAATTTGATAATTACAACATTAAGACAAGTCTTAAAATTACGAGTTCGTTCATAAAATGTTACTTCTCGTCGGTTTGTATGTCATTTAGAAAGGATATTTATTACATCACTTAACGCTTGTAATTCTCAGTGTAAGCAGAGCTAGTAAGTAGATCTAGACTTTACTTAGGGCACCTAGCAATTTCAGCTTTGTCAGCATTAAGAAAATGTCCTTACTTTGGTATTATTCGTCGGTTCGTTGAGCTACTCAAAGTTTTGAGTTGAGCTTCACGATGCCTGATAATTGCTTGCACTGTCTGGATAGGTCCACTCAAATCTGCGTGGTGCTTTCCCCAAAAGCTCATCTCAGACATGCAGATTGTATGGACATTAAAAGAGACTGACCTTTGAGTTTATTTCGGTGTTTCTTCTCAGGGTAGTCAGCTTGGAAACACCGGCCTCATCTAGCTTAAACAGACAAAAAAAAATTTTGACGTGTAAGTGTTGTTAATAAACTATTTACAAAAATAAAATCATTTATCATTATCATAGAACCTACGGGATTTTAAGATTAAAATTTCTAAAACAATAAAATAAAACATTAAATCTTGCAACACTGATCCCCCTCTTTTTTGTGGGGTTGGGATATCATCCAATGACTTCTCCCGCTCTGGCTGGAGCGGGAGGGCGTGTCAGACTTTTGCTGACTAAAACCCACCCCTGTTCCTTCCCTGCCTGAGTGCCCAGGGGCGCGGTAACTCTGTTTCGAATTTATCCACGACTCCTTGGCAAACACTGATCCCTTGGAGAAACCTTTCTTAATGAAACAGTAAAACAGACTACACAGATTTTTTTTCCTACAACGTGAGCGCGTTCACAAACATGTATACTTAAGACACCCAGACTCGGAACAACTATCTGTAGGCCATACAAATATTTTTTCCGTGCGGGAATCGAACCCGCGACATGCAGCGCAACAGCCAATGGCTCAACCACCGCCCTAAAAACACATAAAAATGTACCTTTAAAAGATAGCTGGGACAGCTGGATGCAGCTTGCGAGAGGCCTAAGTCCAGCAGTAGACTGCATGAGGATGAGTCAATTGATTTGAAATGAACACTTATAGTGATTTATAAATCTGAGATTGCAATAACTTTAATTTTTATTTACATAGCGACCAGTGTAATTATTTTTATTTCAATTAGTTTATAAGCATTTGGCACTGACTTTGATTGATGAAATACAAACGTTCTTAATTTTGCACACTTAATAATTTAATTCAAACTACTTTATGGTTAAGTTTTTGTACACTTAAAAACAGAAGCAGGTGTCTTTTACGCAATACACATTTCATTTATTATTTATGATAAATAGCGATGTTTTGAACTCTGAAAATAAGTAAGTAAGCTATGTACCTACATTTATATGCTCAATATAAATCGTTATGTCCACTATATTTTAAATACGCACCGTCATTGTGCACTTATCGTCAATGACGGAAAAATAACTTTCTAATTTCTCTATTTACACAATGCTTGATTTACACATTTCTGTATTTACATATACTTTTCTAAACTCAAATTTAATCTCCTAGTTACTGCTAACTAGGAGATTCTAACATCAACTGTGACCCCGTGAGTCGAGGGCGCGTTGTGTTCCACGCGCGCCTCAAAGAGATGATTGTCAGCCACCACTGACGGGGCCCATCGTGGCCGTGCCTGCATTTCAGGGGTAGCGGATAAATTCTTAACAAAGTTACCGCACCCCTGGGCACTCAGGCAGGGAAGAAACAGGGGTGGGTTTTAGTCAGTAAGGTAAGAGTGTGTCAGAACGCACCCTCCCACTCCACCCAGAGCGGGAGATGTCATTGGATGATTTCCAAACCCGCCAAAATAAAAAGGGTCCGTGATCTTTTGCTTTGATCAAAAATCAATCTGCCCGCGCCTTTTCCCAACTATCTTAGGGTTGGCTTCAAGTCTAACCGGATGCAGGTGAATACCAGTATTTTACATGGAGCGACTGCCTATCTGACCTCCACAACCCAGTTACTGGGTAATACGATACAACTTGGTAAGACTGGTTGCAGACTTTCGGGTTTCTGACGACCCGTAACGACTGTCAAAGATCCACGATTGACAGCCGGGACCAACGCCTTAACGTGCTTTCCGAGGCACGGAGGAGTCTTGGTATGTAAAGATTGTCACCCATCCATGGACCAACACCGGCAAGCGTAGCTTAACCTGATGGATCGACCCATGCGGCTGTTATTACTTTATCCACGAGCTCCTCTTTAAGATTTTTTTTTTATGTTTGATAGGCTCGCGTTTGACCACTATCTGAGATGATAGATTGACAGATCGTTTGCTTAGATGATAGGTTATATTATTAGCATTGAATCTACATATTTCTATGAGAGCACTGGTAGCCCAGTGGCAATGGCCGCGACTTACATGTTATAGGTCGTGGGTACGAACCCAGACAGGCGCTTTACTTTGTTTAAATTATTTCATCAAAACTGCTCTCAAAACGGTGAAGGAAAACCTTGTAAGGAAACCAACATCTCCTAGAACCAAAACTTCGAAGACATGACGTGACATCCACCAACCCGCATTAGTCTCGCGTGGTGGATTACGGCCCACACCCTCTCACAAAGAGGAGGCCTGTGCCCCAGCATTGGGATCAATTATGCTTATACTTTTGAATAGTTTATAGTGGTCAAACGCGAGCCTATCAAACATAAAAAAAAAGTTTAGACATCAGTTACTATTAGAGGAAAAGATCGAGATTGATCTGTTATTATAATTGGTAATTAATAGTTGTTAACTTTAGACTGCAATAATCTATTACCCTTCCTCCTGAAATCTTCAAAACTGAAAACTATAACTTTTTCACTTTTATGTAAGGTGATAGTAAACTTTCGCATCTATGTGTTATATTATATATTATAATCGATGGCAAGTCAGATATTGCTAAGCAGCGGGTGGTAATCACATCACAAATGAGCTATTTGACAGATTACAAGTTGCTAGTTACAGCTAAAATATTATATGTGCTTTATGTGTGTCGGTGTGAACGGAAGACATTAAATAAAGATGGTAGATTTTCTTCCTTCTTCCTCCTACTCCTCCGTCGTTGCCTCATTACTGAGTACCGTGACTCCTACAACGAAGCTTCTTGATGGCTTCTCTCCATCGGATTCTGTGTTTACCTCATTACTGAGGATCGTGACTCCTACAACGAAGTTTCTTGATGGCTTCTCTCCATCGGATTCTGTCCTCTGCCACGTGGAGGGCCGTGCTGACCGACATCTCCAGGCTTGATGCCTTCTGGTATGTCCAACGTTTTCTTTCTTAATTAATAAATTAATTAAGGAAGTAAGTCTGCTATCTGTCTTGAATTTCTCCCATCTTCTTATACTTTCTAATACCAGGATTATAATTAATCTAACGTAACAAAAGACAGGCACAGTATAATAATAACATTTTATTATTTTAAATAACATAAAATGAAATGGTTTTTTGATTGTTTTGACAGGTAGGTCTGGAAGTACTGATCTGAAAGTCTTTTCCTAAAACATGGAAACACACTGGTCTGCCATCGTCATCCCAATTTATTTGGGGTAGGCGCAAAATGTCCACTTAGTCGTCATCTCTGTAGTCACCCCCTTTTTACCCATATCCTCTTTTACACAGTCCATCCATCGTTTCTTTGGCCTTCCTTCTTTGGCTTCCTACTCTTATAGCCATCCACATCCATACACAGGACACTTTTGTCTGTCAAGCAACAAAAAAAAAAATTAAAGAATCTCAAAAAAAAAAAATTAGGAAACTCAAAACTAGGGGTCACTAATAACAAGTTTAAACGCACAGTTAACTCCTTGACACGGTTATACAACATTAACAAATCGTTTATCCGTATGTGTGTAATTAGCTACGAAAATGCTACACCATTATGCAAATATCATCTCAGTTTGAACGCTCTTCATTATTTATTATGCTTAATGATTATGGCGAGTTAAGATTATGTAGTTTTAAGTGTAATTGGCTTTTATACGTATACGTAAATATGAGGGAGTGTGTTGGTTAAAACGTTGATTGTCGTTGTTGTTGTTGTTGTTGTTGTTGCGGTGTTGTTGTTTTTTGTTGTTGTGTGTTGTGTTGACGTTGATTAGTTGTGTATTGTTGTTGTTTACAGTACCGTAAAAAGGTTCTTATGAAAAGGATCCTTCCGTATTGTTAGGATTTTTGGAGTCCAGTTTTTGAGTTAGGGTAGCAATAAGTAATAGTCAGGCTCATTATCCGGGCTCCTCCTCATTTTGTGCTTGGGACATACAAAAATAAGGATAGTTTTGCATACACGAGGCTAGAGTAACTAGCTTGCTACCTTGGCAATACTTGCTGTTCTAGTTTGAAAAACTAGCTGCGTGTATCCAGGGAACTATGAATAACTATATTGTCCATAGATGTTACTATTTAATACCCAGTGGATAACCCTAACCCCCGACTAGACTTACTTCGGTTGTGTACCCAGGTAGGCTGCTGCAAATAGAACTTTGCAAAATGGCGTTTTACAGACTCGTCTGATACCCAATGTAAGTGCGTTACCCCTGCCCAAAACATGACCTATATACTGGTATGTCCCAAGTACCCATACGCCTCCACTATGGAGGACCTGATGCAGCAATCAATGTGACCAACTTCTGGGCCCAAAGAATTTTATTCAAAAACCGGTCAAGTTCGAGTCGGACTCGCGCACGAAGTGTTCCGTCCCATTACCTATAAAAACGGCAAAAAAATCATGTCTGTTGTATGGATGCCCCCTTAAATATTTATTTTATTCTGTTTTTCAGTATTTGTTGCTATAGCGGCAATTGAAATACATCATCTGTTAAATTGCAGCTGTCTAACTATCACGGTTCATGAGATACAGCCTAGTGACAGATGGACAGACAGCGGAGTAGTAGTAATAGGGTCCCGATTTACCCTTTGGGTACGGAACCCTAAAAAGTTAGAAAACCATCGATTCTAAAGCAGAAGAAGACGACCCAGCGGTGTCTAGATTACAATATCGGTCAATAACTCTCTACTTTATTGTAGGTTGAAGGTCTATTTGTATACGAAGAAGGAACGAGCAGTCATAACCATGCTGATACTCCCTACAAGTAGGTCAGTTTCGTCATTTCGCTAGTTGGTAGACCAGATTGCAATATTAGAATCTAAATCGCATTTTTTTATTGCACATTATTAAGTTTTTATTACTTACGAGACGTAACGCACAGGATCTCAGGATGGATGAAATGGCAACAGGTCACTTGAACAATTTGCGACCGACGGATGCCCCTCAAGTTAAAGGAGAAAATTTATATCTCCGTGATTAGACCTGTCGTACTGTATGGATCAGAATGTTGGGCTGTGAAAAAGACGGATGAAAAAAGATTGCATGTGGCGGAGATGAAAATGTTGAGATGGATGTGTGGAGTAACGGAAATGGATAAAGTGAGAAATGAGTACATTAGAGGTAGTTTAAAAGTTTCGCCAGTGACAGAAAAGTTAAAGGGAGCCGCTTATCTTGGTATGGTCATGTGAAGAGGAGGGATAAAACACATGCAACTAAAAGAGTAATGAATATAGATGAGGATGGATGGAGTGGGAGAGGGAGGCCAAAAAAAAGATGGATGGATTGTGTGAGGAGTGACATGAAAGGAAAGGGAGTTAGTGATAGCGTGAAGGCTGTCAGGACAGAATGGAAGAAAAAAACGTGTTGCGCCGACCCCAAGTAACACGGGTTATATAAGGAAAATGTTGATTAAGTTTTTATTATGGCATTCCAAGGTTCACAGAAACATTAATAGCCATATTGTTTATAATCCCTATTGCTAACTTTTTTTTCACTTAAAGGTGTGCACAGCATAATAGGTTGCTCGTTCGACATTAATTAATTCGATAAATGGTTAAACAAATAAATAAGAAAACCGGCCAAGTGCATGTCGGACTTCGAACATTGAGGGTTCCGTACCAAATATTGGTTTTTGTTAGTAAAGTATACGTAATTATAAACATTATCATTGTGGTCTTGATTCAGAAAGCAGTACTTCTGGACACGGCTCGCATTGTCAGGTGGTTCCTTTCTCTGGAGCCCTAACCGCCGGTAGCTTGGATCCTGTTCCCGATACCGCTGGGCTATTATTTTTTATATTTTTAAATGTTTTTTTTTTTTTATATTATTTTTTAAGAAATATTTAAAAATGTATTTAATAAGTAACAAAAATGAATAAACGGAACATTATCACCGAATTTCAAGTTCATAGGTCAATGGGAAGAGAGAAATTAAAAAATTATTCGGCACAAAATTTTGTGACAGACAGACGGGCACGTGAGTGACATCAATAGGGCTCCGTTTGGACCTTTCGGGTAAGAAACGCTAAAAAACGTACAAAACTCAATCTCACAAAAAATATCACACACAACACAAATAATTAGCTAATGATAGAATAGAAAAAGAACCGGCCAAGTACGTGTCGGACTTAGCACACTTAGGGTTCCGTACTAATTGTATTTTTGACAATTTGTATGGCTTTAGTTCAACAAGATGCATATACTATAAAAAAAATTAAGACTGTAGCGACGGACAGATGGACAGAGGGGCGCGTGAGTGACAGCAATAGGCCTCCGTTTGAACCTTTCGGGTACGGAACCCTAAAATCAGAATTTGTGTGTGTTCCACGTACGCTTCAAAAAGATGACAGTAGTAACTGACGAGGTCGGCCACGGCCGTTGCCTGCCTGGGTCACGGGTAAATTTGAGAGAGAGATTATGGCCCTTGGCACAGGCAACTCTTCAGTTGGTTCCTTAGAACAACGGTGGGTTTTAGTCAGTAAGAGTCTGATATGCCCTGCTCCACACAGAGCGATAGGAGTTATTTGATGATTTCCCAACCAAAAAAAATAACTTCCTCGTGAATCACTCTGTTTATTAGTGAAAACCGTTTGAAAATCTGGTCAGTAGTTTTTGAGTTTATCGCGCACAGACAGACAGATGTTTTACAATATGTAGTGATAGTGATGTAGTGATTCCTATTGAAGAAGTCATCATGATTATTAAAAATCTTTGATGTTTGTATGTAATTTCCGATTTAGAAAATTATTTCACTGATTGAAAACTACATGATCGCAGTGTTACAACAGGCTACTTTATTCTGAAAAAACTGGCCAATTGTGTATCGGGCCACGCGCAAGTTAGGGTTCCGTATGCCGTAGGTACTTCACCTAAGTAATTTTTTTTTCAAGGTTTTTGTATTTTGTACGAAATTTAACAAATATCTGTTATATTTACTACCATCACGATTTTTTGTCAGATTTTTCAAGCCAACATTTTAGCTTTTCGTGGGGGGGAGGAGGGACGGTTCAATCGACTAAAAATTTCACTTTAAATTTAATATTTCGCAACCGTATCACTCAATCGAAAAATTGTCTGCCAAACCCCACAGTGGTTTTGAAAGCCCTATAAAACCATACCCCACACAATAGGATAGGCGAGAAAGAAAAATCATTCTCACTTTACATGTATGGGAGCTATCATAAAAAAAATATTTTTCAAGATATATATCGATATCGTGGCCTATTTACATATATATCCATGTAAAATATAGCTTTTTAATACTAACAGTCTCTTAGCTAAGCCTCGGACGAACAAACGGACAGACTGAAACTATAAGGGTTCCTTGACCTTGCTAGGACTACGGAACCCTAAAAACGCTATTGAAACCGCGGGAAAACCAAGTTTTCTAAATTTAGACTGGGCCTTCATAATTATTGTTATCAGAGGTCACAAAGATCTAACATGTAGACGATTGCATCAATGCTACAATATAATAATGAAATGTATTTATTTCGAAAATGCATCACATTTAAATAAATAAATAAATTGTTCCACGAGAATCTTATATGAAAATTATCTATAATGCATTTAATGAAAGATGACAATTTTAAATTAATCGTAATTACCATTTCCAATTAGAAAACGGATGCGGAAACCAAAAATTTAATACATTTTATGTAAGTACGTGGTTAAAAATATTAATCAAAAGTGAGTGTCTGCATCTATATAGCTATCTCAAAAAACACTGAATTTATTATGATGCGGTTTCACCATTGAAAAGATTAGAAAACCCCGTAACGAGTATGAATAATAATAATGTATAATATTACTCAAGAAACGATGCAAATGAAAGTAAAAACAAACTTAGCTTTGTTCAAAATTTTTATGCGTAACTTAAGCTAAAGTTATCAATGCCTAATATAATTTAAACATCGCTATTATGTCTTATCCCGTTATCTATTTTAGAGTTACATTGCTATAAGTTTGGAGCCTCGCCCAAAAAACCAAAAACGAAAAAAAATAGTCCATTTGCAACCCGAATTCGTCCTCGATAGCCTCTGCTAGTAAAGTAAAAGTAGACGGTCTGATCTCCACTATATAAGCGGATCGCTCCGAGCACAAGGCATCACACATCAGCCAGCGTTGAACCAAACTAGACATGGCCAAATACATCGTAAGTTGGAGTGCAGTGAATGTGTTGTGTAGTGTGGTGCACTATGCACACCGTGTGAAGTGGATTCAAGTTTCGTAAAAATCGGTGCTCATTGGATGTGCTCTCGGACGTCTACGAGATCTCAAGGATATGATCGCCTTTGCTAAGTGTTCTGTACCAGTTTTGGGAAAATGGAATACTTAATTTGTGGAGAGGCGTGTTCCGGTTCTAGGAGTGATAGCTTCGAAGCTACACTTTTAATTGTGGACTTATTAATTGGCGATGAATTGGTCACTGGACCGCTTACTTGTGCATAAGTCTCGACTATGCATTTAGCCAAGACATTAAAATTTATCTCCCCAGGTTTTGTAAGTTTGGAAATCGGTATCTTAACTTGATGTTTGTTGACAGGTCGCCCTCGCCCTCTTGGGTTGCGTCGCCGCCGAGCCGCCCGTAGGCTACAGCTACTCCAGCCCCTCTTCGCACTCGTCCTCTATCTCGTTGGGTAGCCTCAGCGGCGGTGGGCACTACACGTCCGTTCCCGTCGGCCATTCCGAAAGCGAGGGATACTTCGTAGACCCTCAACTCCTCTACAAAATCAAGAACATCCTCTTGTCCGAGGAGGTCAGGAACCAGGAGTCCGGCTCCGGCGGCCACGGCCACGGACACGTCTCATCTCACTACGGTGCCCCTGCCCCCGTGTACGGCGTGCCCCACCAGAGGGTTGTTGGCATCGAACTCGACCACGTCCAGCAGGCCATCCAGGTCGCTCAGTACCACCAGGCTCAGGAGGCGTACGCCAGTGGTCACGGAGGCTACTCATCTGACGGCGGCTACTCCTCAGGCGGCGGCTATTCCTCCGGCGGCGGCTACTCCTCCGGCGGTCACGGTGGCTCCTCCCACTACACCACCATCGGCATCCCCTCAGGATCCTACGGAGTCCCCTCCGGATCATACGGCCACCCTCACTAAACGACCAAATTGTTAGTCATCTCATCTCATTTAATGTAAATCATGTGATCGCATCCTAGATGTTATTATGTATTATATTTGTTGTTATAAGTTTCTGTAAATAAAGAACGATCTATTTTGTACAAACGGCTCCTTGATTTAATGACCGAACTTTCACATCCCGAGGTACCGCAACTGGTACATCTTGCTGCTACAATCGTAAAACCATATGCGGTTCAACAAAAAATATATAAATACGAAACAAAACATGTTTCGACGCCTTAAAGAGCTGTAATAGGTCCCTATCGAAAGTCGTTTTCGATAAAATCGAAAGTGCCAAAGTCAGCGGACGACTTTATGACATGCGCGTGACGTAATTGACGTGCAATTTTATAATACAGTGGAATTAAGTCTTTTTTTTTGACATATTAAGTTACAACTTAGCACCTCACAAAATGAATCACTCATGGTTTCGCAACCCGCTGACCGAGATACGTGAACGTAACAACCTTAAAACCAATGAAGAATTAGAAATTACGGTTTGGAATACCAGATCGCACTTTCGAGGATTAGATAAAAATTTCGAAACTGGCTATAATGCGGGCCACCTCGTGTTGCGTCAGAGCGGCCATTTTCGCGGAATTAGCGAATAATTTCGCTCGAGTTGTTAATCCGAATGCACCATGCACTTTCTCCCTGCAACCTCGGCTGTTCCGAATCTTGAGTGTTACATAATTAACGCATGAGAGGCTGCGAGTGATTTGGTCGTGTCCATCTATAGGATCTTGTTTAGGTACGTCAAATTATTCGGTTACTTAACGCCATTCTGTTAATTAGCAGATGTTGCGAGATTTGCCTTCAAGACTTACGAATTTGTATTTTTTGAGATCTTTTGGTTTTCGGACACGTTAATTATCATGCTCATCAACATCGACCTCCATTTTATCAATTTGTTTTATGAAGTTCTTCACTCGTTTTGCATATTTTGGGTGTGATTTCACCGAAAAGTGAGTAATGACTTTTTTACGAGCGATTCGAAAATTGAGCTCCTGAATAATCTTTTTTTGTTCTTAACACTTTCTCTCATCTTGCAACAAGTTACTTTAATATGCTTTTTGAAGTCAAAGGGTATTTATTAACACTGCACTTAATTTAAGCAATAAGTGTTTGTTTCAATAAAAATTAAAGACCTTTATTTTTCCGGGTGATTTTCTCAAATTACAAAGCTCACAAGAAAGACACGTTTATAGCATATTACATATAGGACTTAATTTTCTGTCAATGTAAATATTGAAAATAAAACATGACTTAAAAAAACAGTTCAAAGGTTTTGACATCAAATGCTTTTAGTTAATTAAATATAAACGTTTATAAATATTTTTTAATTGATCATCACTTGAAGAATGTCCTCATATTTACTAGGATAGTGTGTCAATAGTAGTTAGGAACCTATGAACTATTTAGTCTCCATAAAAAAAAAACAGTTGTGCGAATTCAACTCGCACACGAAGGGTTCCGTACGAATTCTATTATTTGTTGTTACTGCGGCAACAGAAATACATATTCTGTCAAAATTTCAACTGTCTACCTATTACGGATCATGAGATACAGCCCACTGACAGGTCCCGTTGGTTACCCTTTGGGTACGGAACCCTAAAAAGTACAATAAAAATAGTTAGTATAATTTGTTTTTGCATATTAAACTGATGGGCCTGACTGTCATCTGTAGATCTTTCATCGGTCATCGGTCCAACTTGTGGGAGGCTGGACGGCCTCCCACGCTGCGTCTTCCGGTACGCGGTCGCCACTCCAGAACAAAACCTACTTGACTTGATGTTGTTTGACGTCTTCACGCAGGTAACCCATAAACTGCAGTGTTGCTCTTTATCAAACCCTTATCTAGATTGGCAATCTCCAAGTCATCTCTCCGCTTCCGTCAGCAGAAATTACACAATAATCTTAGTAAAATGTGTAACAAAATTACAATGTACCTAACATAATTACACACAAGTAACCGAAGACTAACGCTCTGTTACTTTAGATAGTAGTAACACTGGTTTTTGTGACCATTGTATAACATTACACACATAAGTTTGTATACTTTGTTATGATCTACACGTTATGTTTTTCAATATAGTGGACATATAGCTAAGGCGTGGACTGCGGACTATATTACTTTAATTTGAATACGTGATTTTAAGTTAAGTGCCTTATTATATTAGTTTTGCAGTATCAAGATCTTGATACTGCAAAACTAATATAATGTTTCTGCCCAGGGGGCTTAGGCAAAGTAACAATTTAAAAATGATAACGAAGTTAGAAAAGACTAAAATGTATGGGATTGACATAAACCGCGCTAAGTCACGTGGTCAGTCGACTGTCGACATCGTTATAGCAAGTTGGCAGACAATGTTATAATTCGTAACGAAACCATAAAGAAACGAATTGCTATCGTGTTTATCCCATACAAATGCGTAGAGAAGCAGTTAAAATGTTTATCGATATCTCAGAGACGATGACGAATTTAGATATCGTTTCGCTACGAAGCGATGTTACTTTGTCTACAGGGCCAGGGCAGGGAAGGAACAGGGGTGGGTTTTAGTCAGTAAGAGTCTGATACGCCCGCGGGAGAAGTCATAGGATGATTTCCACCTCCATAAAAAAGTCTTGAGTTATATTTTAATGTACGGCATTACCCATAACTAAAACCAACAAGCACAATATATATGAAGAAACAAAAATTATGAATATTAGGTTTTTCTAATTAAAATTCATAATTTTTATCCGAAAAGCTCTTAACAAGAGTATTACACAAAGCTATCATTTACTAAAGTAAAGCAAGTACTTAACCCAACGTAGCACTCGTCGAGCTAACTTGCTTATCTTACCAAAGATGAGAACTAAGTTCGGCAAGAAAAAATTGACATTTGACGGAGCACAGTTGTATAATAAAATACCGTCATGTATAAAAATGTACACTCATTCAATGCATTCAAGAAGCAACTAGCCCAATTAATGATATTTTATTTAATTAATGATAACGAATTACCTTCAATCAGTAATTGATTAATTCACATCCATACGCACAAAGCATTTTTGAGAGGGAGTGGAATTCCCTACCGGAGTCTGTGTTTCCTGATAGCTACAACCTGGGAGTCGTTAAGTCAAGAGTATAATAGGTTACTTCTAGGCAAGCGTGCTCCATCTTCGACCACATTATCGCTTGCCATCAGGTGAGATAGTAAAAAAAATTAATTACAAATACGGGAATGCATTGGATCAGTGAAACACTCAATATTTAATTTATTGACGAACTAGATATATATAGCTTAAGGTAAACAAATTGTTCTCATGTAAGTGACTTTGTGTCTTGTTTTGAAAAGTAGGATTGAGATTTTTGTGGTATTTTTCTTGCGCGGGAATCCATTGGGTGCGAGACGCATTAGGACCGGTCGTTGTGGTGACACTTCTTGGAAGTGTCCTAGGTCCAGCAGTGGACGTCTTTCGGCTGAAATGATGATGATGATTATAATTTTTTTTGGTAAACAAGTTATATCAAGCTTACTAGAAAAATTTCAGATCAATTAATATTGACAGGGAGATGTATGGAAGAAAAGGACATGCTGAGCCGACCTTAAATAAATTGGGATAAGATCACTCAGAAGGATGATGGTGATGGAAGAGAAACTAATGTTATTTAACACTTAATTAAAAATTGCTCTGATTGTCTTCTCATTTGATTTCCTTGATATTCCTCATTCAGCTTTACTCTCCAGATATCAAATAAAAGAAATAGGAATCTATTCGCTTGAAATAAGCCGATACCAGTTATTTAATCGATTAGCAGCAATATAACAAATAATATAAAAAGCTACATTCTTCATTTACCACGCCAATTATAGAGACAATGAACCTGAGTAATATCGTGTTAAATAAAATAAAACAAATAGATATCTGCCACGCTTAGTAAATAAAAGAAACGAGTGGAATCAATTGGCGTGACGAAACACGTCAATATCGGCTGTCGCTATTATGGATTGAAAAGGACGATGCTTTTGAGAAATAACTGCATTCTGATCCATCCTCGATATATATATTTTTAATTAACCGACTTCCAAAATGAGGAGGTTCTCAATTCATCAGTTTTTTTTGTATGTTTTGACGCGATTTCTCCGCCACTTGTGAATAGATTTTGATAATTCTTTTTTTGTTTGGTATGCCATAGTTTAGAGGTGGTTCCATATACATTTTATCGAAATTGATTCAGCTCTTTTTGAAAAAAATCAATATAAACAATAAATATGTATAGATGACGATTTGGGTGTCTCCTATTATGGTCAAATTCCACGGGGTTATCCACTTGGGCATAAATTTATTATTTAGTTTTAGTTCTGGGGTACAACAACTTAAAAGTGAAAAATAAAAAACTTTTTTTACAAAAAATACAACCGACTTGTAAAAACTGCAAAATAATTTAAAAAAATATAAACACCGACCCGAAATTTAAATTATTTTGCAATTTTTAGAAGTCGGATGTATTTTTTGTGAAAAAAGGTTTTTGCAAATAGGTTTTAAAAAACACTTTTACAAGTCGATATTTTTTGCCAGTTTAAGCTAGATAAGGCCGGTGATCCCTAACTGACTACCCTGAGAAGAAACACAGAAACAAACTCAAAGTCTCTTTTAAAGTCCATACAGAATCAGAATCAGAATCAAAATCTTTATTTGTGAAACATAGGTATTTACATAAATACAAATACATAATACAATCTGTACTGGTCAATTAATAGGAGAACCATGTACGTTAATGTCTGAGATGTGCTTTTGAGGAAAGCATCTCGCAGATTTGAGTGGATCTGTCCAGACACTGCAAGCATTTGTCAGCTATCGTGTAGCTCAACTTAGAACTTTAAGGAGCTCAACGAGACGCATGCTAGCAGGTATGCGTACGTTCAAGTCCATACTAACACTACTCAATACGAAACTTTTTGTTAATCAGAAAAAAAGTAATGTCTGGTGGCTCTGGGATGGGAAAAATGATGAGATGGTGTTGAATGAAATATATACCAGTGTTAAAACTTACATAAGATTTTATTTATTGAAAAAGTTCGAAATTACTTATATATAGGTAAATTATTCTCAAATACGTAATTATAATGTACAGACAAAAACAAAGTTCACTCCCACATTACGTTGACTGGAAATAATTTGCATTCAATATACCAAAGATGGACGGAGAAAGTTCATCTTGTACGGTTCCATTGTCTTCGATGACCATCTGAGATTGTACGTAAATTAATGATTTTTTTGTTGGTTGCAGAGCAAGTCATACTTTTGTGTTTCGTAAGTGACACCTACTATACCTATTTTATTGTAACGTGACGGGGTGAAACCTTTAAAAGGAACCTGGAGTTTTGGGGAAAAAAGACCAGGGTGTGTGGGATATTTATCTAACTAAAACCACCCCTGTGATCACCATCAGCACATGGAAGGGGTTCTGTGACCTCTTAAAAACCACCCCGGCACCCCTTTCGTACAGTGCCCGTTAGGGCGCACCCCTGGAGAGGCTGTATAGTATAGTATAGGAGCTCTGTTGCCCGCACTTAGACTCCCAACTGGTCCGTTACTAACATAGCCAGCCTAACTCCGCCCAGAAGCTTCCTGGGAGCTTTGCTGTTCCGAGGATTTGTGCACGTTCGGTGGCCACGGCCTTGCATTCCAGGATGACGTGAGCGGCTGATGCCTCAGCGTCAAAGCAGCCTCTGCAGAGATGGCTGTTCGTGGCGCCTATTTTGAAAAGATGTTTGTTCAAAAGGCAATGGCCCGTGATTGTGCCTATTATTATTCTGAAGTTGGCTTTACTAAGACTGCGCAGCTTTTTGGTGAGTCGTGGGTGTAGGCTTGGCATGGCCATTCTCGACTGCCTGCAGTCTGTTGCCCGTGACCATCTATTGTTATGGAGTTCAGTTGATCTCTGGCGGATCCATGTACGAATCTGCAAGAAAGGTAGGGGAAGTAGTGGGTACGGGTCCAGCACTACCATCTCGGAACGTCTTTTTGCAAGTTCGTCCGCGGCGTCATTGCCTAGAGATCCTGGGGAGGCTGTAAAAGGATCTCCCCTGAAACCTATTTTACCTAGTCGAATAATTTCAACCCTATCAATATTATTAATTTGCAGGTCAATATCACTTTAATCATGAAAAAGTTAAATTTATTTGTTTGTAAATAAGAAGAGAGATAAACGAGGCATACTCTCTGGAAGTTAGTTTATTTATTCCGTATGATGCACGCTTCCTGCGGAAAAGTAAAAGTGCTATGGAAGTGAAACGAGAAAAGACTCGTTTAGAGTAATTAAGATGGCTGATCTTCAAGGTTCTGGACCGCAGAGGGCTAGGCATTAACTTCAATAGCAAGTACATCACTCACCATCGATTTTCCGATGATGTAGTGGTCATGACTATGGAAGGCCTCAGTACAATGCTCGATGACCTCAGTAGAGCTTCCAAGGAATCTGGGTAAACACCCATGTAGCAACCACTCCCATCAAGATCGGAGACTCTACATTCGAAGTTGTAGACGATTATATTTGCCTGGAACTAATGGTTTAGTTAAATAGATCTAACTTCGAAACAGAGGTTAACCGACGAATTAGAGAGATACGAATTAGACGTCTCGGTAAAATCTGCGCGGTGTCTTTTCGTCTGACATACCTACCACAGTCGCACGAGGCGGCGGCCGAACTTATGACACGCGGGGTTGCGACAGTCATAGAGAGGATCCGGCAACTGGGACTCGAGGTGGCATTGCACAAGTCTGAGGCCATGTGTTTTCATGGTCGTCGGAACGCGCCACCTGCGGGTTCCCAGATCACGGTAGGAGGGGTTCGCATCGGCGTCGAGGGTACGATGAAGTACCTGGGACTCGTCCTCGACAGCCGGTGGAACTTCGTCGAACATTTTCGACGTTTGGCTCCCAGATTGGACAGGGCCGGGGCCGCCTTGAAGCGGCTCCTACCCAATCTGAGGGGGCCAAACGCCTCCTGCCGGAGGCTCTACGCGGGGATCGTGCGGTCCATGGCCCTCTACGGGGCACCGGTGTGGGCGCGTTCGTTGAGGCAGCGATCAGCTCGCCTGATGAACGCGTCCCAGAGGGTCATGGCGATCCGTATCATCCGCGGATACCGTACGATCTCCTGTGAGGCGGCGAGCCTCCTTGCCGGACTGTCACCGTGGGATCTGGAGGCAAAAATCCTCGCGCACCTGTACGAGTGGCGCAAGGAGGCCAAACGCCAGGGGCGAAACTCCGCTGCCGCGACAACTCGCGGCTCGGCGGACCGAGCTCCGGCAGGATCTCATGGTGACATGGAGAGAGCGACTGTCGCAACCCAGCGCTGGGCACGCCACCATCGAGGCGGTAGTGCCCCTCTTTGAGGAGTGGCTGGAGAGGCGTCACGGCGCCCTCACCTTCCGCCTGACGCAGGTGCTCACCGGACACGGCTGTTTCGGGAGGTACCTGTGTCGGATCAAGGCGGAGGTGACCCCTGCGTGTTTCCACTGCGAGGATCGCCCAGAGGACACGGTGGAGCATACGGTGGAGGTTTGCCCCGCCTGGGCAGAACACCGCCGTGTCCTCGTGGATGCGATAGGCGACAGCGACCTCTCGCGCCGTGCCCTGGTTCAGGCCATGGTACGGAGCGAGAGGGAATGGGAGGCCGTCTCCTCCTTCTGCGAAGCAGTAATGCTCGCGAAGAGGGAGGCGGCACACGTTAGGGAGGCTCAGCAACAGCCGAGTCGCCCTAGCGCCCCCAGCCGCGACCGCCGCAGGAGACGCCAGGGGCCGCGAGACGATCTCCGGCCACCGTAGACCCGGGCCTGCGGACGGCGAGTAGTGGGTAACTCGCCGTCCGATCAGCACCAGGCCCGAGAGTCGACGGCGCGTAGTGTTCCACGCGCGCCTCAAAGAGTTGTCAGCCAAGGGAAGGGGCCTGCCACGGCCGGTGCCTGCCCGGGGGTGGAGGATAAATTCGAAAGAGTTACCTCGCCCCCGGGCACTCGAGGCAGGGAGGAACAGGGGTGGGTTTTAGTCAGTAAGAGTCTGACACACCCTTCCGCTCCACCCTAGAGCGGAAGAAGTCATAGGATGATTTCCCACCCCCCAAAAAAAAAAAAAAAAAAAAAAAACCACACCGTGTCAACTCAACTGAAGTCGTGTGCGTGTAGTCAGTGATGACATATGGTACTGAAACGTCATTCGCAATGGGCCTCATCAGAAGGTTTAAAGTCACCCAAAGAGCAATGAGTGGGCCTTTTTTTCGTTTTTTTTGTGGGGTGGGAAATCGTCCAATGACTTCTCCCGCTCTGCGTGGAACGGAAGGGCGTGTCAGACTCTTACTGACTAAAACCCACCCCTGTTCCTTCCTGCCCTTACTGCCCAGGAGCGAGGTAACTCTGTTTCGAATTTATCCTCAACCCCATGCTCGGAGTTTTCGTGCGTGATCGAATCAGTAATAAAGATATCCGCAGGAGAACCAAGGTAACCAACATAGTCCAAAGAATGGCCAAACTTAAGTGGCAGTGGGCAGGACACATTGCTCGCAGAACAAATGGTCGATGGGGCCGAAAGGTTCTGGAGTGGCGACCGCGTACCGGAAGATGCAGCGTTAGAATGCCTCCCATTCTAACGCTGCATCTTCCGGTACGCGGTCGCCACTCCAGAACCTTTCGGCCCCATCGACCATTTGTTCTGCAAGGTGATAACCTGATGATATACAGAAGACTTTCATTCAGTCAACCTGTCATCAAAAGTCTAGAGAAAACCTAACCAGAAAGTTGAAGACTTCCTAACTAAAACAATAGGTATTTTGATCGTAATCTCTGAAAAATACACGGAACTAAGCATTTCGCCGACGACACAACAATGCTTGAATAAAATTTAAATAATTTATGCTAATTAATTGCCCGAATTTTAATAACATGAACGTAACGAAACACTGCAATTACATAATGTTGTTGCATTTATATATTTACATATTTAGAGGATTGAATTAATTTTTCGTTGGCGCCTATTCGGTTGCAATATTTTCGAGTTTTAGAAATTTCTGAATTACTAGTCGGATTATCCGTCTTCTCCGCATTCTAAAATTTAAAAATAGTATTTTGGTTTATCTCCGATTGTCTAGGTATTACTGTGATGAACATCCCATCCCACCCACAACACAAAACATTTCGGGAACACATTCATTGTGCGTACAGCTAAGGCGTAGAGTTCCCACCCAGGGGTCGTGGATAAATTCGAAACAGAGATACCGCGCCCCTGGGCGCTCAGGGCAGGGAAGGAACAGGGGTGGGTTTTAGTCACAAGAGTCTGACACGCCCTCCCCGCTTCAGGAGGAGCGGGAGAAGTCATAGGATGATTTCCCACCTAAAAACACAGAGTTCCATGCTGGAGTCTGTGTTTCCTGACAGCTACAACCTGGGGGTATTTAAGTCAAGAGTTAGTTTTAAGTTTAGGTTACTTTTTTATATCAATGATAAAATAAAATCTTTATGAAACTGGTGATAGATATCAATGTATGTGCATAAAGATTTGCATTCAACAAGGCTTGAGCCCAATTTTGACCATCTCTATTTGTGCAGAATATATCAGGTGAGATAGTGGTCAAACGCGCGCCTATCAATAGTAAAAAAAATATATGTTTTGCACAAATATAGATTATTTTTTGAGTGTTTTGTTTTGTTTTGTGTGTGTTTTGAAGGTGTTTTTTTTTTACTTACCTTTCGAACGGGTCTATGTTCTGTTTAGAGGTCCTGAAGTCTGGTGTGAGGAATTATTCCTCATAGTGCTATAGTATTTTTAAGCAGGACATACCTACAGGTTTGAGGTGAGACCACAAGGCTTCTAGCGTGTGACTTTGCAAGTAGGAAACCGTTACAGAATCAAGCGGCCATCACAAAATACTTGCGGATATCATATGGAACGCCTTCACCCAAACAATTGTCATTTTACAGCAAAACTGAAAGAAAGAAAGAAATTAAGAAAGAATAAAATTTGTTCAGTAACAGTACACGAAACACGCACGGTACACAGAAACAACAATGAAGAAAAAGACATATTAAAACAAACAACAAACTCAGAATATCTAAACACAACCAGAAAAATAAATGCAGGTCAGGATATACAAGAGAAAGCAGATCTTAAGATCAATGACGTAACTCACAGATTGTAACAAATTGTACATTTTCCTCACGTGGGCAGTTCGACCAGGTATTGTGTAGAATCGCTAATCTTATAAGCGCTCACATAATGCTACTGTGATGGCTGAGTGTTATGACCGATGCACTTCCTAACGAGGGCATAGATTCTATTAGACATGGACTCATTTTAAGGGGGATAAACTTCCTGGCAGGGTCGCGGGTGTATTCAAAAAAGTTACCATGGCCAGGGCACAGGCATCTGAAGGAAAACGGGTGAGTTTTAGTCAGTAAGAGTCTTACACGCTCTCCCGCTCCACCCAGAGCGGGAGAAGTTATTTGATGATATCCCACCCCAAAAAATGAAAAGGGTACAAACTCAGTGAATAACGAAGAAAATGAAGCAAAAAATCACAGGCAACTCAAAAAATAAATATAATTAAGTGAAGAAATTTCCCACAAGTGGAATCACCCAGAAATCAGTCTGCAGCTAGTCCAGTTAAAGCTACTGTTTTTTTGCTATCCTGCTTGGTGTCCTACAAGGCCTACCTTTCTCCCTCCAAACCTCTCTGTCTTGAGCGACTTCTGGCCCGCAGACATTATCACATCGTCACACTAACTTCGCCGCGGTCGACCTCGACGGCGGCGACGTCCTCCCTCTAGCGTTCAATGGCTGACGATCTTTGTTCACCTGTTTGGGTGCATTCTTGCAACGTGGCCAGCCCACTCCCACTTCAGCATGGCTGTTTTTTTCCAACATCTGCTAGTTGTGTTATGGAGAGCAGGGTGGTGTTAGAAACATATACGAGACCAAAATATAATCAAGTGAAGAAAGTTCCTGCTAGAGGAATTAGCCAGAAGTCAGTCTGCAGTCACTCTAGTCAACACTACAAAACAGTAAAATAAAGTAAAAAATGAAACTTACGTAAACATTTGTTAATTTAAATGTTTAATCCTACTTAATTCAAAACTTAAAACATGACATTAACAGTTAATCGCGAATGTAATCTTATTAATCAATTTATCATCATTCGCCAATTATTCAAATATTACTATTATGTAAAACATTATGCGTCTACACATTTGTAGGTGTAAACTTTCTATAAGTTTAAAACCAGATAGTGATTTTTGGTTTGTAGTCTTAGCTTGAAAAAGGAGCTCGTGGCTAAAGTAATAACAGCCACACGAGTCGATCTATCAGGTAAAGCTATGCTTGCCGGGGTTGGTCCATGGATGGGTGACCATCTTTACATACCGAGACTCCTCCGTGCCTCGGAAAGCACGTTAAGCCGTTGATCCCGGCTGTCAATCGTGGATCTTTGACAGTCGTTACGGGTCGTCAGAAGCCCGAAAGTCTGACAACCAGTCTTACCAAGGGGTATCGTATTACCCAGTAACTGGGTTGTGGAGGTCAGATAGGCAGTCGCTTCATGTAAAATACTGGTATTCAGCTGCATCCGGTTAGACTGGAAGCCGACCCCAAGATAGTTGGGAAAAGGCGCGGGCAGATGATGAGTCTTAGCTTGAAAAATGAAAAATTGGGGTTGAGGTACCGTTTTCCTTTTTGAATTTAGTATTTCTAGTTGTGTTATATATTGATATATTTATTCATTTTGACCTCTGGTTTCCGCACTCATTCCATGATGGACCATTGTGCGTGTTTCACTTTGACCTCAATCTAGCCTAATGGAAAACAGGTGCAAGCAAAGATGAATATAGTCTACGATGAACCTAAAGAGCCCAAAAGACGCTGGGTATGAATATAAATGTGGATGGATGGAGAGAGAGAGGGAGGCCAAAGAAAAGATGGATGGATTGTGTGAGGAGTGATATGAAAGAAAAGGGAGTTAATGATAGCGTGACGGCTGACAGGACACAATGGAAGAAAAAACGTGTTGCGCCGACCCCAAGTAACATGGGATAATCGCAGGCAGATGATGATAAAGCGCTGAGTACGAGTATGTAGTCATTCTTACAAAAATTGTGTCTATTCCTTCGTAAGTCTGTGATGATGGGTGAACGATCAATCTTGCGCAGGCGCAGTCGGAATAATATCCGCGGTGCACAAGTGACAGGCGGACGGCGGGAGATAGCGATCTATGGTAACTATGGTTCTATCAGTAAAGTATGTATGGGCAGAAGTGAAGGTTCTTATGTAAAAGCTATTTGTTTCGTTTGTTATTTAGTTTTGTCAAAATAAGTTTCGATATTCTTTTTTTTCTTTTGAAAGTAACATGCAGGGATGGGGTTTAGAAAGTAAAAGTCTGACACGCCGGGCTCCCGCTCCACCCAGAGCGGGAGAAGTCATTGGATGAATTCTCACCCCACAAAAAAAAAGTATTACAAGAACCTATACTGATTTAAGATACAGACCAATCAATCCAATTTTAAGGCACAAATCTGAACTGTAACTAGCACACCACACAGTTCGAGACCTACATTCATGAAGTGCGTTCAGTTTGTGTAATCTAATCAGCAATATCAGCAGGGATAAGTATCGGAACATAAAAACTGACCTACGACTCTCACTTGTACCAACACTTCTTCGAGATATAACCGCCATCATTTGTTAAAGTAAAGAAGAACCACTTAGAACAAAAACCACTGAATTCTCGGAGACAAAATCATAAGAAACGATATACGTACTTCGTTCCAAAACACAAATCGCAGACGTAGGTGACACAGACGGCACTCTAAAATGGGTCTGGGTAGGCCATATCTGTCTCATAACAACAGGAACCGGCGAGGTGGTGGTCTCAGAAGTAAATGCCGTGATAAGTTGGACTCGTACCTAAAAGATTGTGCCAGATGTTGAAAAATACAGAGAAACATGGAAATACAGAAGACAGGCCTTTCCTCCGCAGTAAGAGAACAGGTAAAAGGTGCCAATTAGTTTAAAGAATGTATCTGTCAGATCCACCGATAATAATCATCAAACTTCAACTTAGTGACGGGATATATACGTTCAAATTAAATTGTCTGCTATCTAGATTTTATTCCCAAGTGAAATAACATAAGAAGCGTGATAAGAACAGGCTTGAAATATTTTTTTTAAAAATATGGGTACTAGCCCATATTGTTATGTAAATCTTTTGAACTTAACTGTCTTACGCCACTGGCCAATAGCCACAGCAATACAGAACATTATAAGTTTTTGTTGAGTATAATGATGCGTCATTTTGCGGTCGTTAGAGTGTTTATAAGCAACGGTTTGTTAGTTTTCTTAAATTGAGTGGCAATTGAAGATGATGGGAATTCTTGACAGGAAAAGAATTTAGTAGGCACATGTTTACAGTTTGTAGAAGAAATTTTGGAAATAAGGTGTTGAATAACTTCTTATTTTAATTTTACATTCTCCCTTCCCTTCTGAAATCGTGTTCCTCATTACTGAAGGTCGTGATTCTCCTGACGTGAAATCACTTTCTTCACGATACCTCGCCATCTATGCCTATCTTTGGCTTTGTGAAGCACCTGGTGAAATTTTGAGTCCAGAGATGACCGAGTTTCTAAGTGGACTGCGACGCTTCGGAAGCTTGCCATCGACCTTGCCAAATTTTACGTTCTATGAAGGTGAAAATTTTCTTATTTCTGTTAGCGTCATGTTTCTATGAAGTGCTTATATCTCCAAAAACCTGTAACTCATCATCATCTTCATGCCCTAGTTCCATGATATTTGGGATGAGTCGCAACATGTGTGTATTTCCTTCCATTCTCCTTTATTCACACCATCATTCCTTGCTGAACCGTCATTCTATAATTTACTTCCTTCTACCTCTTTCACAGCATACCTCACACAATCTATCCATATCTTCTTTGGCCTGATCTTTAAATATTTTACAATAGTTATTTTCTTACTAACTCCGAAATGTAATTTATATGATAATGTTAACGGAAGACAAATTGCTTTTATTGTGAAATTAAATACTAAATTAACTATGAAGTTTCTTGCACATTCTTACTTAGAAACATATAACC
Organism: Polia nebulosa; assembly: GCA_951329385.1. Lineage (NCBI taxonomy): Eukaryota > Metazoa > Arthropoda > Insecta > Lepidoptera > Noctuidae > Polia > Polia nebulosa. The sequence goes on from OX589597.1 coordinate 31,841,869, forward strand.
CGTCCGTCATAAATAACTGGTAACTTTCAATATCTTGAGATTAGAGTGAAAGTAATATTGTCTAGTTCTATGTGAATGAGTGAGCTATGATTTGACCAGTCATACAACTTAGAGCGGTTGCGCACTTTTTCCGATACTTATCCGATACTTATCCGTCAAAATACAGATCTATAGAAAACTCGGACCGAACTCGGATCGGTAGTGCGTAATCTACCATACAAATTGTTCTACGACCACGCCGTACCGTATTTTCACAAGTATCGGACGTAGTGCGCAACCACTCTTACTCTTCGAAAAAAATCTTGTAGTAAATGAATGGATCTTTTTTCTTTTCATTTATTTATGATTGTTTTTTTTATGTTTGATAGGCTCGCGTTTGACCACTATCTCACCTGATGGTTAGCGATGATGTGGTCGAAGATGGAGCACGCTTGCCTAGAAGTAACCTATTCACTCTTGACTTAAAGACTCCCAGGTGTAGCTTACAGGAAACACATACTCCGGTAGAGAATTTCACTCTCTAGCTGTACGCGCAATGAATGTTTTCTCAAAACGCTTTGTGCGTATGGATGGGATGTCCACCATGAACCGGGGGCACTTCGCCGTACGTCTTGTGGTCCTTTGATGAAACGGGCTTGGCGGAATCAAATCATGCAATTCCGTCGCACACTCCTCAAAATGTAATCGATAGAAAACCGACAGGCTAGCAACTCGGCGTCTATGTTCAAGATTGATTGTTTCTATCTGGGGCAAGAATATATAACACTAGATTCTGTCAGCTTCACCCGCGTATAATTAGTATTATCCCAGCTATAAATTATATCGTATGTGCTATTCCAGAATATAATCTATCTCTGTGCCAAATCATTCATCCGAATCACTGATTGATTGACAAACATTCTACCGATCCATCCATCCATTCAAACTTTTACATCTATTATAGTAGTAGCACTGATTGTGCCTATCTGGGACAAGTGTAATGGCATTATTTTGAAGATGCCTTTCATACAATTAAATAAACTTTTCATGTAAAGAATTTTCAGAAGTAATATGTGGTATTTTGGAAACTGATAAAATGAAAAAAAATATTTCAATAGATCAGATATTTTTTAAGTCGTTCCTCAGGGTACAATTTTGAGTCCGTTTCAATTCTTATTTCACAGAAAGGATTTGATTCCTGTAACGCTAAGGACACTCCTGTGTCCTAATTTACCGTGACTAAAATAAATGTAAAAGTTAAGGTCGCCAATGATAAAATATTTACTGTCAAACGATGTAAATCGATAATTCTTTATAAATGCTGACAAAACTGTAGTCGTGTCTCTGCCGAATCTACAACAGACTGATTTAAATTAATATTCAGACTAGCTAATATACCTCCTTCTACACATACCGGACACAACTCTCGTCTCACCAATGTTTGAATCAACAATCACGAGACTATTACACAACACACATTCGCTAATCAACTTACTTGGCTAACAAACCGCAGAATTTTGATTGGTTATACGTCATTTTTGAATGTTAAGATGAGAGAATATATTGCTAAAATTCGTTTCGTTGTTGATGATATAATATTTAATATAGATGTGGTTTAAAAGAGAACATTTATAAAGACTGGTAAAATGAGAGACTCTTCCGCCATTGCAATATTACTGACTGGTTTTCATCTATGATAAAACTATCTTTACATTCTTGCCTGTATGAGGATATTCTTGACTACCCTGTTTGTTACGTGTATAGGAAAGTCTTGGTCACTGATGTTTTTATTGTAAAATCAATATTGTTAATACTCATTTAATCTGTCTCTCGGCCAATCACAAATAGGCCTCTCTAATTTTGTGGCACAGTACTCCTATAAATCTGATCTAGACACCTTTTTCAAGTGTTAGAGGACTAGTTCAGTGCATGGATAAGTGATGACCACAACTCGAACAGTTTATGAGTCAGCTGCTGAGTTGTGATCATCACTTATTCAAGCAGCTGCATAATCAGCTATTGGTACAATAGACGTCAATATTATTTCAATTTCTTTGTGTGAATTTCACAAGATGTCTTGTCAAGATCAATTTATAAATGAATTGATTCCGTAATTTTAATTATTCAAGAATTTTATTTTTATTAATTTTGGTCAAAAGAACACATTCTTGTAACTTGTCTGATCGTATTGGAGTTTCCAGATTGTATTGGCAACACCGATCGCAAAGATTTCGGAATGCAAATCGACGTCAGTAAATAAAACAATTTTATTACCCCTTTGCGTAATGGCTTTAAGATTTCACGAAGTGTATCTCCAATTTGTTATGTAACGGAAATAAATAACAACTAAATGGGGTGTTGAAGGTGGCTTTAACTGGATGGTATCCGGTTCAAGAGAAGAGTATCTCAACTTTTTTCGTAATCTTAAGGCCCTACTCACGGTCCAGTGGCGCCCTCATTGAATAAAAAATCGTAGCATAGAACAGAAAATAAATATTAAAAAATCCAACTTCACGTTTGTTACAAAGAGGATAAAGAATTTTTACGTTGTTAAAACAGGTCTCAAAATGTTTCGTATCCAAAGTAGTAGGCAAAAGTGTCAGAAACGGCCGTTTTTGGTACTTTTGCTATTGCTATTCACTGAGGGCGCCACTGGACCGTGAGTAGGGCCTTAACAGAATGTAACAAAATTGGTATTTTTATTATGTGCGCATTTTATTTACAGCTAGACCTTTTTATCCCACTGCCGGGCATAGCCGTTCTCTATTCTTTCTTTCGGTTAAACCTGTAAGGTTAAAATATATTTTTTTCAACCAAATGGATAAATGTTATAAGCAAACTTCTACCTAAAAATTATTTCTCATATCCTCATGAAACCTTCCGTCCTCGGAAAGTTAGAGTGGTGATTCAGAATTCTGCCGATGAAAACAACACGGTTTCCTTGAATCTCCGGAAGCAGACATATTCACACGTAAGACCGACTAAAAGCGAGCTCTTCTAAAGGAGAAAAGTGCGTGAGATACTGAATCTAGGTCATACAATACTTGGCATGCTGAGCATATGATCATATGCTGATATTATGCAGAGCATGTTCACCAAGATGGCTTTGTGAGTCATTTGTGGGTAGGTATATGTTACGAACGAGTGGTCTTCCCAAATCGAGATGTAGTGTGTAATAGGAAAATTGTATGTAGTTGTGTTTTGAATAGTGAGTTCGTAATAGTATAAGGCTTTTATGTATGTTTTGCTCATAAGGTCATATGCTTTTTACTCCAATTCAAGAGTTTAGACTAACTAGTCTAAACTCTAGGATTGTTTGAGTTCAAACATAAGTTATGTTTGAACTCATGGAAGCACAGATCTAGATTGATTTTGTAATGTTCTACATATGTTATTTGGCTGGTGGTCTAGTATTCTATCTTGGTTAAGTTTATTTTTTGTCTTTGGCCACCTATTCGGGTGCGTTCTTGCAATGTGGTCAGACCACTCCCACTACAGCCTGGCTGTTTTTTCCCCCATTGAGTTATGGAGCGTGGGATGGAACACCATCGCGTTAGAAACATCTAACGCGATCTGTTCGCATAACACCTATTATGCTACGTTCCATACCCGTTGACAAATCTTGAGTTTGGAGTTCTGTTGTTCAGTAGGTAAGTAACCAACTTTGTGTACGGAAGGGCGATTTGATAATGTTTGCGGGGCAAACTTGGTGAGAAATCGCCCAAGATAAAGAGGTTTGGAAGGAGAAAGTAGAGGCCTTCGCCCAGCAGTGGGACACAATGAAAGCTAACAAAAAAAAACATTTGTCTTATTAGGAATAAAAAAACATATTTAGTTATACCTACAAAACATAAACTTTATGTAAGTACTACTTTTTCTACTAGTTGACCTTCATGTCGCATCATTGCATTGTTAGTTTTTCGGGTTTTCCAACGTTATATTCATATTTGCATATCGTTACTATACCTTGTTGCCACATACTTTGCACTCATACAAATACAAACAATGGTTTTAAAACCCCACGGTGCAATTTGCCCATAATGCGACATTGACCCTTAGCACTAGTTCTGCTGACCCCAATACGCATCACGTCCACTCCCGACTTCCTTATGAGTAGTGCGTTACACAAGGTGGACACCTGATCGCGAGAACTACCTTATTATACGCATGTGTGTTGGTACTAACTGTTTTAACAGATTGTGGAGTATTTATGAAGCTTTTAATTTTAAAATGTTGATAAAAGACAGTGGAAAAAGGTGAGAAGGACTTTCTGAACGATGTAGTCGAGCATTCCGATGATATGGCGGCATTTTGGTTAACACGAAAGATATTGCATAATACTTTTGTTTATGACCCTTTTTAGTAGATAGATAGTATTTATTGTACACCATAAAAACACTTTGGCAGTCATGGTGACTACCGGAAGAAGTAAAACTTTAGAATAACTGAGTTTTTTTTAAATTTTATTTTGTAATAATTTATGGTATGATTAATTAAAATTTCATAATTTGTAAATTCAAATTAGTAACATTAGTCTGGTTTTCACATCTATTGGAACTCCGAGCAATAATTTTATACATTTTAGTAACAGAGGTCTGCTGCGCGCCATCAGTCTGGCACAACACGTCACTAGCATGTTGGTGACGCGAACCCACAAGTTTTACCCCCTACCGAAAATCGCTAGATGTGTCTAAAGAAATTTTAACTTCAATTATATAATAAGTGAGATGAGTTAGCTTCCTCATCAGCCTTTCTTGGCATAAGCCTTAAAGCGACGCCACGTCGATTGATACTTGGCTTCTTTCATTCACCATAAAATGATACCCTTACAAACACCTAATAAAATTATGTTTATTTGTTTTATTCTAGCTATTGTTATCCCACTTCTGGACAGAGGCCTACCCTAAGTCGTCGACGTATTTATTTCTTGATGTACGTATCGTTAAAAAAACTTGTATAACTAAAATTATCCAACACTAGTTCGCACCGCTAAACGAGATGCGTACGCGCAACCTAGTTTCCACGTATTAGCGCGTCATGTTTTTGGCAGCACTTATCGAATCACGCGCAAGCATAGCATGACTCATTACTTACGATCTACTACATTTTGATACTTTCTTACTTAATAACTTTGTTAAATTTGTCTGCTCACTCTGTGTACTAGCATGACTTTCAATTCATTAAATAAGTTTGAAGATAACTGTGGAAACTAACAGTAAACTATGAATTAAATAAGTTTGAAGATGACTGTGGAAACTAACAGTAAACTATGAATTAAATAAGTTTGAAGATGACTGTGGAAACTAACAGTAAACTGTGAATTAAATAAGTTTGAAGATGACTGTGGAAAATAACAGTAAACTATGAATTAAATAAGTTTGAAGATGACTGTGGAAACTAACAGTAAACTCTGAATTAAATAAATTTGAAGATGACTGTGGAAACTAACAGTAAACTATGAATTAAATAAGTTTGAAGATGACTGTGGAAACTAACAGTAAACTATGAATTAAATAAGTTTGAAGATGACTGTGGAAACTAACAGTAAACTATGAATTAAATAAGTTTGAAGATGACTGTGGAAACTAACAGTAAACTATGAATTAAATAAGTTTGAAGATGACTGTGGAAACTAACAGTAAACTATGAATTAAATAAGTTTGAAGATGACTGTGGAAACTAACAGTCAACTATGAATTAAATAAGCTTGAAGATGACTGTGGAAACTAACAGTAAACTATGAATTAAATAAGTTTGAAGATGACTGTGGAAACTAACAGTAAACTCTGAATTAAATAAGTTTGTAGATGACTGTGGAAACTAACAGTAAACTTAGAATTAAATAAGTTTGAAGATGACTGTGGAAACTAACAGTAAACTATGAATTAAATAAGTTTGAAGATGACTGTGGAAACTAACAGTGAACTATGAATTAAAATATCTCGATGTAGTATGAATATACAGGTCTATCCGCCAAACGTACTGAGCCCACGAAATAAAATATGGCCCACTCCCTCTTACAGATTAGGCCTGTAACACAGAAGTAAGTACTGGAAAACCAATGTTTGCATCCCACAGTAAGTTGACTTCAGTCTTATCCGATCTAGGGTAAATTTTGTTTTGTCTAGTTCGTCTCAACATCTTCTTCGGGGATCTTCAATGCTTGAGTGTTACTTATTTTTTTCATGCATCTCTTAACGGAAGAGACGGTCCATACTGGTGGGAGACATACTAACACATTTCTTTTTTATAATCATAGCAATCCAGTTTATATCTCTGAAGTTGTGTAAGTGTGAAGGAAATGGGATTCTGCTATGTATACTAGTACGCGTGCGATCAGAGTAATCTGCCACTAATTATAATTATGTATCATTTTCTACTTCACAACGTAAGCGGTTAAAAAAGTGATGCACTTTTTGTAGTAAGAGATTGCGTGGAATCTACGTTATTTAGAATTCACTAAATATTATGTCTTTGTAATTTATAATCCAAGAAGAAGTGTGTATCGGAATTGGGTCTTCATATTTAAATTCTGTTTTTGAACGTATGAATTAAAGGTCATTTGTTTTTTTTTAAAACAAACTTTTATCTGGGACAATGAAAATTATAATAAAAAAAAACAAGTTGAAAAGAAATTCTAGTAAGTATTTGGCGTAAAGGTACTTACCTATATTCTTAAAAACTTGAGGCACTACCCGTTACAGGTTACAGGTTAGGTACTTACTATACTTCTGTGCCTCAAGCTTTTAAGAATATAGATAAATACCTACACGCCAAATACTTACTAGAATTTATTTTCAACTTGTTGTTTCATTTTTAATTATTTTCATTGTCCCAGATAAAAGTTTGTTTTTAATTATTTTTTTTTACCTTTAATTTATTTTTAAACTTTTTAGTAGATAAGTATTTTCGATTAGACGTGATGTTTTAAAATATTCTACGGATATTATGATGTGATGTAAAATGCTCCTCAAGACGAATCAATCGAGCCCAAATTCGGTGAGGTTAAGTTGTATTATCACAGAGGTACTGTGGCCACCTTCTAGCTTCATCATCAGACTCTAAATATTGTCTAGGTGTAAAGTGCTCCACAAGACGAATCAATCGAGCCCAAACTCTGTGGGGTTATGTTGCTCTATCACAAAGTTGCCCTGGCCACCTTCCAGCTTCATCATCAGACCCTGCATATCGTCTAAGCGTAAAGTGCTCCTCAAGACGAATCAATCAAGCGCAAACTCGGTGGGGTTCTGTTGTTTTATCACAGAGATGCCGTGCAAACTGCCAGCTTCATTATCAGACCCTGAATATTATCTAGGCGTGAAATGCTCCTCAAGACGAATCAATCGAGCCCAGACTCGATGGGTTTATCTTGTTTAGTTCAGAAGTTCCTATGGCCATCTTCCGTCTCCATCATCAGACCAGCTCCATGGTACCATATTATTGTATTGTCACTGAAAATACATAAGTACACCAAATTTGAGTTTCATCGGACATCGGAAAGTGGGTCTAATTTGAGTTGCAAGATTCCACACGAACAAACATAGTTAAAAAAATACATACTTATTGCTAGTTAAATAAAGGCTTGATAAATGAACACCTTTCTTCAAGAAAAAATGTCAGTTCCAAAAAAAATTGGGACTTTCCATACTAATTTTGATTAGCTGATTTTTTTTTGTTGTGATAACTTGGTATGGAAAGTCCAATTTTTTTTGGGAATTTTCTGTGACTTCCTTGAAACAAGTTATTATTTTACATGGGCAGAAGCAGGATATAAAATATAACCACATATTTTCGATGTAATATTTCTTAGTGGCCTATAAAGTTCCGTTCTGGGTTAAAATATTTTAATGGTGTATATATAATAACCCTAGTCACTAGACCAACAAGGAAGTTTTTGAGAAAGATAGTCATCATTCATAATCATAACACTAAGGGCCGATTTCACCAATGAAACTAATCTCGATTAGTTTAAACTAAACTCAGTTCATGCGTTTAATCGAGATTCGATTCATTCATTTTCGTAGAATTTATTTTAGTTCAATCACAGATTTTATGCCACCAACTGCATCAGACTGCTTGAAAAGTGACTTGTTTGGAACTTTTTAGTGGTTTTCAAAATTTAATACCAAATTCCTTACAATCTGGCGTCAAAAAATTCCTTCGCATTGCTGTCTACTGGAAGTGTGCCCAAAAGACTGGCGGCATTGCTGCGTTTTATGGGAATGCTTAACCTCTGGCCGAGGAAAAAGCCAGCCCTTGGGTCACGCGTAGTGTCAATAAGTCGTTTAGAAAGATCTTTAAATACTAAATGTGCACTTGGACCCCACAGCCCAAGGGTTTCAACCCCAAACGGCTCGAAAATGTTGCTACCGACGAGATTGATATATTCCGCCGCTTGAGGTTCTCCGCAGCCGAATTTATTTATTATTATTTTTTTTCGATTTTTTTTTTATTTCCTACATTTTTCTATGTTATATTTTTGGAAAGGTCTCCTCGATCTCTTTTATTTGACACCCCACATGACCAGATAACAAAAAAATACAACTACACTTACGTTTGGTGTTCATATTTCTTCGTTACTTGACACCGACTGCCGAAATTAAAGTTATTTTGCAATTTTTAGAAGTCGGTTGTATTATTTGGAAAAAAGTATTTTTTATTTTTTTATTTTTAGTTATTGTACCCCAGAACTAAAACTAAATAACAAGGTTATGCCCAAATGGATAACCCCATGGAATTTGAGCATAATTGGAGAATCCAAAACGTCATCTGTATATACCTACATATTTTTTGTTTTAGGTTTATTTTTTCAAAAAGTGCTGAATCAATTTCGATAAAATTATATGGGACCACCTCTGAAGTACCTATGTCCTACCATCATCATCATTCTCCTGCCCTTATCCCAATTTATTTGGGGTCAGCGCAACATGTCTTTTTCTTCCATACTCCTCTATTAGTCGTCATCTCTGTAGTCACCCCCTTTTTGCCCATATCCTCTTTCACACAGTCCAACCATCGTTTCTTTGGCCTTCCCCTACTCTTATAGCCATCCACATCCATACACAAGACTTTCCTCACGACATTTTCTTCATTCCTCCGCATCACATGCCCATACCACGACAACCGATTTCCACACAACTTTTCAGTCAGCGGTGCCACTTTCAGACTTCCTCTTATATACTCATTCCTAATTCTATCCATGCGCGTAACACCACACATCGCTCTTAGTATTCTCATCTCAGCTACATGCAATTGCTTTTCATTCATTCCTTTTGTGGCCCAACATTCTGAACCATACAAGACAGCAGCTGGTCTGACCATTGTTTTATAAATCTTTCCCTTAAGTTTTAGAGGAATGCGGGAGTCACAGATAGTCCCGGTGACCTGCCGCCATTTCATCCATCCATCCAGTGTTAATTCTGTGCTTAACAGTCCGATCTATTTCGCCATCGCTTTGCACGAGTGAACCGAGATACCGAAAATCGGAGCAGACTGGGAGAAGCGCGCCATCTAGCACTACAGCTACCTATGTCCTACCAAACAAAAAAAAAAGAATCATCAAAATCTATTCACAAGTGGTGGAGAAATCGCGTAACAAACGTACAAAAAAAAAAACATGCAGATGAATTGAGAACCTCCTTCTTTTGGAAGTCGGTTAAAATTAAGATGTTGCTCCTACCCCAAATAAATTGGGTTAAGGGTAAAATAATTATGGTGATGTCATACATTGTTTACAATATCTAAAAAGGTCGACGACGAGGTCAAGGTACTTTTTTTGAAAATATGGCAGATGGTTTATGTTGAGTGTGATGTTTAGTGGACGTCTTCCACTTTTTAAGCTTAGGAGCTTAAAAAGTGGAAGACATCCACTTTTTAAGCTTTTCCATGAAAAATATTTTTTATTAAAAATGTTCTTTTTTTCCATCACCATCACACCTTTGTTTATTTATCGGTTTCCTTTTTCTTGCCTGTTTATTATATTTGTGTACATTAATTATTGAATAAATAAATGATTACATCGAAGAAAACTAAGTATACACGTCAACAAATCCTATCACGCTCTTCCCTTTAGCGAACGAGGCGCACATAACGTTACGAAGGCCGTATAGAAAAGAGTTCAACGCATTCTGCACTTAATCGTTAGTGCTATGGTCTTCTTGTATGGGCTAATGTGACTGTTATAAAGGGCTTGCTAATGCCGCTGTATATGGAAAACTATTAGTGTGTAAAGGTATGTTTGATTGTGATTTGATACCTATTGCATAGCAGCCGTATAATTACGAAAAATAGCAATGACGCTTTTTAATTTTCATTGAGAGATTTTCGTGTTGATTTTATTTTTTCATGCTTATTTATTTTTGTTTATCGCTACTCTTTAGGAGAGGTACTGGGCCGTAATCCACCACGCGGGCCCAGTGCGGGTGGGTGAATTTCACATCTCTTCGAATTTCTGGTTCTGGGACATGCTGGTCATTGGATGATTTCCCACCCCACAAGAAAAATAAAAATGCAGTATATAATGCCACGCAGAACAAAAAAGTTTAGTGTAAAAAGTAACGTGTAGCAGTAAAAGGAAAAATTCACTACTTACAAGACAAAGATTTTAAAAGGGAAATGAGTAGGTACTACTACTAGTACAGTAGTACTTACTTACATAATGCTGTTAATAGGTGAAGAACTACAAACGTCGTAAAAACGTACTAACAGCTATTACTAATGCACTTTTATAGTACTTACTGTAAATACATACAAATATGTGCAAGGACTTACCTCTCTTTCACAACTAAACACACACCATCAGACATCTACACACACATACAAACACATTAGAGACATACACGTATACGTTGTTGTAATTGTAGTTTGTTCTTATATTCTGTTTTATATTTCTTTCATTATTTTATTTTATTTTTTATTTCTCTTGGTCTTGTCCTACTGGATTTTTGTGTATAATGTGTGTCCTATTTTCTATTTGCACTGTCCTATTTTCTATATGCACATCACTTTGAAGGAACACTGACTTCTAAGATACAGGTACATAAACCTAGTTTAGAAGTCAGGGATTTTCACTCTGGAACACTAGCTTAAGACATTCTTCGATGAAAAAAATGTAAACGCATTTTTTGGAGAAATAAAAGATTATTATTTATTTATTTATTTACTAGCCCCATAAAAATCTTGATTTAGAGTGTTTTCGAAAATATCTACTTTTACTCATGCTATTATTACAAACTTATATTGCTCTCGAAACGGTGAAGGAAAACATCGTGAGGAAACCGGCATGTCCTACAACCAAAAATTCGAAGACATGTGACATCCACTAATCCGCATTGGGCCTGCGTGGTGGATTACGGCCCACACCCTCTCACGAAGAGGAGGCCTGTGCCCCAGCAGTGGGGACATTAAAAGGCTGATGATGATGATAATGATTTAACTTGCAATGTTCGTATGTAAATTTTCCTCTTCAAAATTTGCAAACCATTTTTCGACCATTTGTTGGTTAGCGATAGAGCTGAAATTTGGCATACTCATGTAAGTCCGGTGACAATGTAATATTTATGGTGTACATAATAAAGAGAATTCTATTCTATTGTAGTACGTTTTGTGTTCATGAGTACTTTCCATCACACAAGATGACGAGACAACAAACATTGTTTTAAAAAAATAGAGTTGTTATTAATACTCATGATCTTTTATTTCATAGTAAATTAGAGCGGATATTCTCGTAGGATGGCTGGTAGCAGCTGGATGGCATGTTATTGGAGAGACCTGATATGCAGTAGATTGTTGCAGGATGATGATGATAAACATGTAGAATACCTCAAGTCTGAAGCCCTTTTTTTTTGTGGTGGGGATATCATCCAATGACTTCTCCCGCTCTGGGTGGAGCGGGAGGGCGTGTCAGACTCTTACTGACTAAAATCCACCCCTGTTCCTTCCTGCCCTTAGTGCACAGGGGCGAGGTACCTCTGTTTCGAATTTATCCTCAACCCCCGGGCAGCCATCGGCCATGACGGGCCCCGTCCTTAATGCTGACAACTCATTGAGGCGCGCGTGGAACACTACGCGCCGTCGACTCTCGGGCCTGGTGCTGATCGGACGGCGAGCTACCCATTACTCGCCGTCCACAGGCCCGGGCCTACGGTGGCCGGAGATCGTCTCGCGGCGCCGGAAGTCCCAGGCGTCTCCTGAGGCGGCTGCTGCTGAGAGCGTGAGGGCGACTCGGTTGTTGAGTCTCCCTCACGCGTCCCGCCTCCGCCTTCGCGAGCATTACTGCTTCGCAGAAGGAGGAGACGGCTTCCCATTCCCTCTCGCTCCGTACCATGGCCTGAACCAGGGCGGGGCGCGAGAGGTCGCTGCCGCCTATCGCATCCACGAGGACACGGCGGAGCTCCGCCCAAGGGGGCAGACCTCCACCGTATGCTCCACCGTGTCCTCGGGACGATCCGCGCAATGGAAACACCCGGGCGTCTCCTCCCGCCTTATCCGAGGTACCTGTGTTACCTCCCGAAACAACCGTGTCCAGTGAGGACCTGCATCATGCGGAAGGTGAGGGCGCCGTGGGGTCTCTCCAGCCACTCCTCAAAGAGGGGCACTACCGCCGCAATGGTGGCGTGCCCAGCGCTGGGTTGCGACAATCGCTGTCTCCATATGTTCCCCGATTACTCGAAGATGGCTTGGTTTGGATGGATGGCAGATTTTGTATGAAACGTTATACTGCCCAGGTGGTATTTAAATTTTTTCAAAATTGATTCAACTCTTTTTGAAAAAATCAACATAAACAAAAAATATGTATACACAAATGACGTTTTGGTTTTCTCCAAATGTTCAAATGCCATGTTATTGGGGTTATCCATTCGGGCATTTATCATCAATATTTAGTTTTACTTTTGGGGTACAACAACTAAAAAGTGAAAAATAAAAAACTTTTTTACAAAAAATACAACCGAATTTGCCAAAATAACTTTAATTTCGGAAGTCGGTGTCAAATAACGAAGAAAAAAAAATACACACAAACATCGACTTCCGAAATTATAGTTATTTTGGAAAAGTCGGTTGTATTTTTTGCAAAAAAGTTTTTTATTATGAATTCTATGTGTCTAGAGCCTAATTTTGAGATGTTGGGATAACGCAGAACTTTGACCGGTGGAAGGCATGTAGGGACGCTTTTATCCAGCAAACGGATACTTCGAGCTACTAATAATAATTATGCTTTGCCTCGACCATCACCTCAGGACGTTCTCGTTAGGCGGCTGGATCAAGGGCTTGATTCAGAAAGCTGTACACGGCTCGCATTGTGAGGCGGTTCCTCTCTCTGGAGCCCTGACTGCTGCTAGCTTGGACCCTATTCCCGATAACGGCGATCTACTACTTTTTTTGTAATATATTTGAAATCAGCGTTTTGTATGGAGAATTGTAAAGAAGTTGCGTTTTTCATACTAACATTTTCTTAATTTATTTAACACTAATGTTTTAAAACTTTTATGCAATACTGTTTAAAAACTAAGATAACGTATGCCTCTTAGATTAAGCAACAAAAATAAGTTTTGGCTAAGTTAAAACAAATAGTGGTTTCATTTCTGCTAACAAAAATAGGAGTTATTTTTAAGGATTTTTTTTTGTATAGAACTATAAGTAATAAGGTTTTTTACTATTGGCAGTTGTCTATGACGGTCATTATTCGATAGAATATCAAGCAATTGATAAATATTTTAATTCATAGAAGCGACGAGGTTCTATAATTGTGAGAAAAAAACGCCAATTTAATAGGTATGTAAGTAGGTAAGTATGTAGGTAGGTACTGTGACGATTGTAGACACAGCCTAATTTCAGTGGGTCTGCACCGGCCTTTAGCTGGCAGTTAAGAATGTTGAAGAGTCGATGGATTAATTTAAAAGAGTAGATGTGAATTTTGTTTTATGTGAGACTAGAGTTTTGCCCTTGCAAGCGGGCACATATGTTATTTCTTATTAAACCTAATATAGTTATTTAAAGTGCCCTCGGCTCTATTCTTATCCGCCCGTAGCGAGTTACCCTTTTGTACACCGCACTCTCGCGTTGCCAGCGAGTGAGAAGTCTGCTCTGAACTTACGAGAACGTCCCAGGATCCCTGCAGGCCGTACAGGCCTTGAGGTCCTAGAGTACCCAATATAAATGATGTGTGTAAAAATGAATAAACGAAAATTAAGGCTCTGAAATACTGTGTTTGGAAGGAAAAATTGTTACGATGACCAGTTTTGCCATTACAACAGTTATGTACCTATTGTTAAAAGTGGAACAAAATAATTGTACCACTTTCCATCATATCCTTATAGCGACAACTCTTATTCACACTTGGACTAATTTTATGGTGTCACCATGCAATTGTTTTTATTATCATTGCGCATTGTGATGCAATGGTCACCAGCAGTGGGCGGGCTATTGTTTATAATAAATGTATGTACTTAGGTTAGCACCTTTTGGCTGTGACCCAGTTACTATTGTGTAATGCAGGGATTGAGGGCATATTTTCCTGCTAAGGAGGGAACTATTTAGCAAAGAACTGTGATAAATGATATATTTTCTGTAAATTGGATTTAACAAACACATCTTTTTTTTTTACGTATCATATACGTCAAATAAGAAACAAGTGAGACCTTAATAGATGAGATTGATGTTTCCTATCCTGAGAAACTACACAGAGAAGTAACACCGAAATAAACTTAGAGGTCATAGTATCATCATGGTTTTCTTTTTTCTTTTTCTGTATCCTGGTCTGCTCAATATGAGGTCCAAGCAGTTTAGTGTCGGAGATGGTCTTATACTTTGGTATTAGACATAAATCTGTAGGTTAATTCTTAAAAAAATATCTCAATGTCAAAATTCATGGCACCTCGACTTTTATGCATTTTTAATTTACCCTATTGTCACTTAAATTGAGTGCAATTAATGACTCTGTGCTAAATATTTCCTTTTTTGGAGTTAAGAATTAATTTTAGACGGACCAAATTGACTCTGATAATAGTTTAGGCCTTTAACTCAAGTGTAGGTTGTACAAAACTAACAATAGCTGCCCAAAATAGAACTCAAAGCATTTCAGTAGCAGTCCGGTTGATGGCAACAGGCTAGCCCACTTTTAAGTTAAATTAATACTTGCCCGAATTTAAATAAATAGACTTAAGGCGCACATAAACGCCAACGGGCTTGAGGAGTTAGCATGCGTTTTCTGTGCTGCACGCGTCGTACGTCCACCCAGTAATAGGACTCGTCCATCAAGGAGCGCTGTCCCAAATTAGACGCATTATTAATTTATTAGACATAAAACAAAAAATATTACACTAAAACTCGTATACTAAAAGATAAAAAATTAAATTATCTTTAAAATGGTGAAAGTTTCATAAAAATACGCTTAACAGTTTTTGCGTGATTCTCAATTTTTTTTCGCGTTAGACATAACTTTACAAATTAATTGCACTATGTTAGAAAAATATAATTTCAAATATTATTATATAATTTCAAATATCTTAACATTCCCATTTTACAACAAATAAGATAATCCTATTAAACCTACTTTTTCTACAAATAAAAGTTTGGATCGATGGATGAATGTATGTTTGTTTGTTACTCAATCAAATTAAATTTAGCACAGATATAGATTATAGTCTAGAATAGCACGTAGGGTATAATTTACAGTGGGAGAAGTACTAATACCATGCGGGGGAAGCCGCTGGCAAAAGCTAGTTGTTTATAGATAACACGATGGCATGTACGAGTAGCATTGTATGCTATGTGTAGGTATAGTAGGTGTAAGTATCTAACACGGAATCCAAGCTTCCATGGCCCATATCTTTACGTAACTCTGTGAAATCTGACGCACTTATGGTGGTCCAATTAGGGCTATTAGTTCTCATTATGGTGTACCAAGAGAATGGGTTTATGAAATGAGAAGTAATTATGTTTGTTTGTGTCTCACGCCGTATCTCAGGAAATGGACAACGTTCACAGATTATTAAGAAGACTTGATGTGGACTTAATTATTTGTTTGTTTAGGAAATAACAATTGACAGTTACAAGGAGGTAATTTTTAACTCGCTTTTATTATTAGTTTCACCTGTAACTATGTAAAAATAGAAGTTAAATTTGACCCACTTCCCGGTTTCCGATTAAGCTGAAATTTTGCGTACACGTTTAGTTTGGGTGACCATACATAGTTAACATGCATTCCCATGATATGGGTATCGCTGAAAAGAATACT
The DNA here is from genome assembly GCA_951329385.1 of Polia nebulosa. NCBI lineage: Eukaryota > Metazoa > Arthropoda > Insecta > Lepidoptera > Noctuidae > Polia > Polia nebulosa. The sequence continues at coordinate 31,858,082 of OX589597.1, forward strand.
ATAATTCGTTATTGAAAGAGTTGTGTGTTGTAAGTACGAGTATGTTTGTAAGTTTTAAAACTGGGGGCTTCACATTTAAAAGTATTGTAGGTTAAATCAAAGATTCTTTCAGTTCACACAACAGTGGTAAAAAATAAAGTTTACTTTAAAAACATAAACCTAATTCAAGTAAAGATGGCGGTACGAGCTCGTCTCCTAGCAAAACAATTGACCCACTCTAGCAAAATACAGAGTTGTGTGGAAAAGAGAAAAAAGAAAAGAGTAAGCGAGGCTCTTGCCCAGCAGTGGGACAATAAGGCTGAATCAACATTTTTTTAATCATTTTAGTGCGTCAGGCCTGCAGACACAATTAAAAATCTATTGTCGCGTCTCCGATTGGTGACGCGCGGGGTCTGACGGATTAATGCCGGCCATACACGTTATGACTATATGAGAGGTCTGCCTGTGCAGGTTAAAAACTGCACAGGTCTGTCCCAATACACGTATAGTATTCTACCTAATTATCAACTGAACTAGGTACTATCAAATAAAGTACATGCAAGCAATTGGATTCAAGGATAGGTAACAAAAATTTTCAAAGAATAATACTTACTTTAAAAATGACACAACCGTATTTTTCTCCAAATATTCACGCCGTTTTCTTGACAATTGGGTTGATGACTATAAAAATCTAATTAGTTTGTCAGTTAGATTACCAAATAACATTGGACATTCGCATGATGTCACACTTTAGTTAAAATTGTACCATTTACTCAAAATTGACGTAACAAGCCCCCACTCTTGAACTTTGATGCGTTTTATCTTTGTCATTTTTCATTGATTTGATGAAGTAAAAATTACGTGTAACAATACTTTTTGATAATTACGGACTAATAAAATTATTAGTTTGTTTGCCTAGAATTATCCCTATATACTACAATATTAGTACAATTTTCGTGATAACCGTTAAAGTTCACGTCCGATCGTAACCAGTAGGTAGTCAAGCACAGAGTATTATACCGGGTGTAAAAAGACACATCACAGAGCCGTTAACTACGCATACTGTAGGTACATCTAACAAAGTAGTTTTGCGCAAAAATTATTGCTGGGAATCGACTTTTATTTTTAGGTATGAAAAATAAAAATGTTTTTTATTCCGCGCAACGTAACGTGAACACTGACAAGTGGAGTTAAACTCCGCCTCTTCGCTCTAAGCCACGTAGGTACTTGTCGGATACGTTTGATATTCATTGCGTTTTCGTAACTGCAAATTCGTAATTTCGAAATTTAAATCGAAAACTCAGGTAATGTGTGTTTGGAAAAAATTTAGTAGTAAGTAATAACACTTAGAATTCATTTTCGCAATAAAGTAAAAAAAATAAATGCGACTTTGACCTTCAATATCTCCAGAACCGGTGGTTTTCCGGTTATGGTCTAGTTGAAAAAAAAATATCCAAATGATGGGTAGAATATGCGGCTTTCGGCTTCGGAAACTGTCTTTTTACACCCGATATATTACTCAAGTCAGTCTGCCGATCCCCGACCTAGTCCTTATTCTCCCTACCATTCATATTTAAAACTGTTATTCCAACGTCTTTCGATTAAGCACTCCAATTCATTTAAATGTTGCCCCATAAAATAAACTTAGAATTTAAATCAGATACTAGGCTTTCAATTAAACCTAACACACGCTCTGGTCTAACTGCGCAGGTACAGGTGTGACGGCAATTCTGCATAGGTCAACCACATATCGTAGCGTGTACGGGACGATCCGGTATGCCGGAGAACGTACAGGTTCATCGTACGGTGTTACTTAAGGCCGAGACATCACCTAAAGCGCGGTCACTCTCGGGCTGCATAGAAAAAAAAGAGATGCGCTACGACAAATGCTCGCAATTTATTGCAAAATATGAAGTATTTTATCGATTTACTTAGGATGACTCACTAATTTTATGAAAACAATCCATCACTGGGTGTAGTTTTAGCATTTGAAATTTTATGGTATATTTTTTATTATGATTATTCCGTTTATTGATCTTTCTTACATATTAAGTATATTTTTAAATATTTTTTAACAACATATATTATTAAAAAACATTTAAAAATAAAAATATAAGTAGCCCACCTATATCGAAATAATTATCATTCATCATCTTCTTCCTGCCTTTATTCCATGTTACTTGGGGTCGGCGCAACACGTTTTTTTCTTCCATTCTGTCCTGTCAGCCGTCACGCTATCACTAACTCCCTTTTCTTTCATATCACTCCTCACACAATCCATCCATCCTTTCTTTGGCCTCCCTGTCCCCCTCCATCCATCCACATTTATATCCATAACTCTTTTAGTTACATGTTTTTTATCCCTCCTCTTTACATGACCATACCAAGATAAGCGGTTCCCTTTCAACTTTTCTGTGACTGGCGCCACTTTTAAACTACCTCTAATGTACTCATTTCTCACTTTATCCATTCTCGTTACTCCACACATCCATCTCAACATTCTCATCTCCGCCTCATGCAATCTTTTTCATCCGTCTTTTTCACAGCCCAACATTCTGACCCATACAGTACGACAGGTCCAATCACGGACTTATAGATTATTAGGAATAATTATCATTATAATTATTAATAAAGGGAATCACTGCATTTAAAGAAAATTAAGAGGTATGTTAGAAGATTTATTAGGATTGGAAAGAAGAAATAATAATTCAAATAGGACTTGAAAATAGCATATTTTTTTATTTGTCAAAATTATTTACGGTTTATGAGGTACACTGCTTAAAACCACATTTTTGACCTTTTTTTGGAATCTCCGCCTTAAATAAAATTGATTTTCAATCTTGTGGCGGTCGCCTGCGCAGGTTAAAAACTGCATATGTTTTGTTTGTTGTTCCAATACACGCTCTGGTGTAACTGCGAAGGTACATCTGCACAAGGAGACCTCTCCGGTAAACCGTAGCGTGTATGCCTAGCATTAGGCTCGCGTTAGACCACTATCTCACCCGATGGTAAGCGATGATGTGGTCGAAGATGGAGCACGCTTGCCTAAAAGTAACCTATTCACTTTTGACTTAAAGACTCCCAGGTTATAGCTATCAGGAAACACAGACTCCGACAAGCAATTCCACTCCTTAGCTGTAAGCACAATGAATGTGTACCCAAAACGTTTATGCGAGTGGGTGTCCACCATGTACCGGTGGCGCATCGCTGTACGTCTAGAGGTCCGATGATTTTTATTTTTTGGGGAGGTGGGAAATCATCTAATGACTTCTCCCGCTCTGGGTGGAGCGAGAGGGCGTGTCAGACTCTTACTGACTAAAACCCACTCCTGTTCCTTCCCTGCCTGAGTGCCCAGGGGTGCGGTAACTCATTTTCAGAATTTATCCGCTACCCCTAGGCATACGCGGCAGCGACCTCTCGCGCCGTGCCCTGGTTCAGGCCATGGTACGGAGCGAGAGGGAATGGGGGGCTGTCTCCTCCTTCTGCGAAGCAGTAATGCTCGCGAAGAGGGAGGCGGCACACGTTAGGGAGACTCAGCAGAGGCAGAGTCGCCCTAGCGCCCTTAGCAGCAGCCGTCGCAGGAGACGCCAGGGGCTGCGAGACGATCTCCGGCCACCGTAGACCCGGGCCTGCGGACGGCGAGTAGCGGGTAACTCGCCGTCCGATCAGCACCAGGCCCGAGAGTCGACGGCGCGTAGTGTTCCACGCGCGCCTCAAAGAGTTGTCAGCAAAGGACGGGGCCTGCCACGGCCAGTGCCTGCCCGGGGGTGGAGGATAAATTCGAAAGAGTTATCTCGCCCCCGGGCGCGTAGGGCAGGGAGGAACAGGGGTGGGTTTTAGTCAGTAAGAGTCTGACACGCCCTTCCGCTCCACCCCAGAGCGGAAAGAGTCATAAGATGATTTCCCACCCCCCAAAAAAAAAAAAAAACCCCCTAGGCATACAGGCACCGGCCACGATGGGCCCTGTAATTGGTGGATGACACTAATCTCCTGTTCGGCGCGCGTGGAACACTACGTGCCGTCGACTCACGGGCCTGGTGCTGATCGGACGGCGAGCTAGGGTACTGCTCGCTGTCCGCAGGCCCGAGAGGTCCGATGATGGAACGGTCTTGGTGGAATCAAACTATGCAATTCCAACACACAGTCCCCGAAATGCAACCGATAGAATTTATTACGCCCGCATTGTGAATATATGACAATATTGTTTGTTTGCAACAATTTCATACAAAACCAGAAGACATTACCGTGCCCTATGACCAAAGAACAATGAAATCGAGTTACCTAAGAGTCTTGGAAACAAGGCATTTCACTATTGCACGTACATAATATATTGGACATGTAAATATATATATTAAATGTGCGATGCTATCTCATTGATTGATAGAGCGAAAGGAATTATGGTCAGCGATCGATGAACTTGTTTAGACGCCTCCATTTTGAGCAATTGACGTGTTGCAATAAGATTTTGGAAATGTTAATGTGAATTTTGAGATACTGATTGATGTTGCCATGGCTTTCTGTTTTGAAAGTTGGTCAAAGAGTTAGTGTATCGTCTACAGAGGTTTGTTTAAAATTCAATAAAACATAATTTTTTTTTGACAAAACAAAGGTCGACAATTCTTTTTGTTTCTTCGTTATTTGACACCGACTTCCGAAATTAAAGTTATTTTGCATTTTTTAGAATTCGGTTGTATTTTTTGAAAAAAGTTCTTTTTTCGTTTTTTAGTTTTTTTTTATTGTTTTTATACACCAGAAGTAAAACTAAACATTAAAGTTATGCCCGAATGGATAACACCAATAACATGAAATTTGAACATTTGGAGACAACCACAACGTCATCTGTTTATACATATTTACTATTTATGATGATTTTTTCAAAAACTGCTGAATCAATTTCGATAAAATTTATATGGGACCACCCTCTGAAGACCTACCATACAAAAAAGATAATCATCAAAAACTATTCACAAATGGCGGAGATATCGCGTAACAAACATACAAAAAAAAAACATACAGACGAATTGAGAACCTCCTCTTTTTTGAAGTCGGTTAAAAAAAGACTACATAGACATACGACCGCAGCAATCGCAGTTGATTTGCTGTCATTTTTTGAAGAGTTCCGTTGTCTGTCTCCGAAACTCATCATCAGATCTATATGAAATTTAAATGGGACCATTTCGGAATGAAGCCTTTTCGAACAAAAAAAAGATTGTTGTAAATTCGTCGACGACGGAGTTATGCCCGATCATACATAAAAAAAAAAAAACAAATACAAAACTTCCGAATTGATAACCTCCTCCTTTTGAAGTCGGTTAAAAATCAGCCTTGTAATGTTCCCACTGCTGGGACTCAGGCGGGTTGGTGTTTGTCACATGTCTTTGAATTTTTGTTCTAGGATATGCCGGTTTCCACACGATATTTTTGAGCCCGTTAGCATTGAAAAATTCAGAATTACTTTTCGAGAAATAAAGAGGATCTCTTGGTACTCGTATGATTCCTACATGGATAAGATCAATAAAAAAAAAATCTGCCTAACCTTTTCCCAACTATCTTGGGGTCGGCTTCCAGTTTAACCGGATACCGCTGAATATCAGTATTTTACATGGAGCGACTGCTCTGACCTCCACAACCCAGTTACTGGGTAATACGATACCCCTCTGTAAAACTGGTTGTCAGAATTTCGGGCTTCTGATGACCCGTAGCGACTGTCAAAGATCTACGATTGACAGCCGCGACCAACGGCTTAACGTACTTTCCGAGGCACGAAGGAGTCTCGGTATGTAAAGATGGTCACCCATCCATGGACCAACCCCGGCAAGAGTAGCTTAACCTGATGGTTCGAACCTTGCGGACACCTGCAAGGGTCGATCCATCAGGTTATCCGAGAAGGAGCTCGTGGCTAAAGTAATAACAGTATTACTTTAGCCATGAGCTCCTCCTGGGATAAGATCAATCAATAAAGAGAAAGTGGTAGTTGAGGGGTTGGATTCCCTAAGTTTCCAAAATATCACGGAGCTTCCTTATTAGGAAAAAAGCTCGGACCCCTAGCCATTCCTAAAAATACACGACTGAAAAAAATAGTTTAAAGTGAATAAGTTATTTAAAACTGTTTTACAACAAAAAATCGAACTGACCTAAAAACAAAAAAAGTGCAAAGAAGCTGTAATTTAGAAAGTCAGTGTCAAAAAACGAAGAAACAAAACCAGAAACACCGACTTCCTTTACTTTCCTTTAAAAAAGTTTTTTTTATTTTTCACTTTTTATTTTAATGTGTTAAAAATACATAGGCATACGATCGCAGTAATCGCGAATCATTTGCTGTTAGTTATTGAAGAGTTCCACTCACACACAGGTCTCTGATTTTGTAAATGTGAGTACCATGGAGCATTTTATGCTTTTTTTGACATGAACGAGCATGGCAGTTGAGAGTTTGTCATGCTCACTCAAATGTCTCGCTGATGGTGGCGCGTGTGTAGGGTCATCAATCATCATAGGGTTGAGACTGGTCATCTCTTATCTGCCACGACTTTTTTTAATCCTTTTTTTTCTGAAATGTTTTTATTTTTGTTTTGTAACATTGTTCTCGCATTAATAGAAGCAACAAGAATAATGTAACCAAAAATTTTGTAACTCATAACATGGTTAAAAAGAGTGTCCATGGAGTTTCTTGCACGTTCTTCTCCATAGAGATCTACGCTTTAGACTGTGTACCTACTTAGCTTCATCTTTTTGACTGACCGACCGCGACGTGACAATTCAAAAGTGCCTATAAATGTTTTATTTGAAATAAATGCTTTGACTTTGACCACTGACTATCGCCGAAGATCTTCATCAAATCCTAATGTATTATATACTAAAACCTTCCTTGAAAAGTATGCATTTGAATAATGGAAACCCTATCCAAATCGGATTAGTAGTTTTAGAGATAAACAAGCATACACAAATACATACAACCAAGAAATATCTGACAAGTAAACACAAACAACCACTTACAAACTCTCACCTATACAATATAATGACCATCAAAACTTATATAAACACCCATATATAGTTATAAATACAAAGTGTCATGAAGCATGGTGGTCCTCAACCATTGACCGGTGACCGTTACCTTCACTTTTATTACTATGCTTGTTAAAAAAAAAAAATATATAAAGAAGTCTTCTTTTTTTTTAATAGACTGGTAAAGTGATGGGCTTGTGGTTGACCACTATCTCACATGATAGAAAGCTATAAAGTGGTTAACCATGGAGCACTCTTGTGTAGAAGTAACCCCTTTTTATTTTTTTTGGGGTGGGAATTCATCCAATGACATCGCCCGCTCTGGGTGGAGCGGGAGGGCGTGTCAGACTCTTACTGACTAAAACCCACTCCTGTTCCTTCCCTGCCTGAGTGCCCAGGGGAGCGGTAACTCTGTTATGAATTTATCCGCTACCCCTAGGCATGCGGCCCCCGTCAGTGGTGGCTGACAAATTCTCTTTGAGGCGCGCGTGGAACACTACGCGCCGTCGACTGACGGGCCTGGTGCTGATCGGACGGCAAGCTACCCATTACTCTCTGTCCGCAGGCCCGGGAGAAGTAACCCCTAGGTTGTAGCTATCAGAAAACACAGTCTCCGGCAGGGAATTACATCTTACAAAATAATGTAAATAAAACATGTCATGATCCATACATTCTGAAATTAGTAGTTTAATACAAATAATTGTGCTAAATCAAAATATTATCAAGATCACATTCTAACATATCATCAGCCACACCAGTTTATAGCGATGCACGACTCTGTTGGCCTTTTTCACCTCCACGGGATGAATCAAGATTGATCCTTTATTGATCTTTTTCAGATTTAGGAGACTTTCATTGTGAAACAAGCCGTCATCAGCCTTTTTAATGTCTCCACTGCTGGGGCACTGGCTTCCTCTCTGTGGGAAAAGAGGGTGTGGGCCGTAATCCACCACGCGGGCCCAATGAGGATTGGTAGATGTCACAAGTCTTCGAATTTTTTGTTCTGAAACAAGTCGTGCTCGAACGAATTTCCTATACATGCAAAAATGAAGGACTTCCATATATAAGCTTTTATCCCCGAGTTAACCCCTTTAGACGGTATATTTTCAAAAACCCTATCTTAACACTTAGGTACTTTCGTAACAAAAGGTATTTTTGAGTAAAATTGCATGCTTCTAGACCTAGAAGTTAAGGATGTGTATTGACTAGGATTAGGACTCAGGATACTGACTTTTCTTCCCGTTAGTAAGGTCCCTTAGGATAATACAAAACATTTTACGCGGGTAAAGTAAGCCGCGTGCAAAATTTAGTTAACTACTGTTAACTATTGCTCGCGATTTCATCCGCGTCAAACTCGTAAAACAGCAAAGGGGGTGTCTTTAATACAAGAGTGATTAGGTCTTGGCAAGTGTGCTCCATCGTCGAGCACATCAGAGCCTTTAGACAAAATACTTTTCTGTTTACGTTAACGTGCAAAATGTATGGCAAAGACATTACTGGGCGTGAGTCACGTGACAGTTAAACAGCCTAACGCTTTGTGCAAAACGTCGTTGCCATATATTTTGCACGAAACGTTAGCGTTAACGTTTACAGAAATGTATTTTGGCTAAGGGGGCAGGTGAGATAGTGGTCAAACGCTACCCGACCAAAGTTATAGAAGAAACATTTCCATGGGTTTTAATATTTTTGCTAAATTAATTTCAAGAGTAAAAGTAGCCTATTTACTCCTTATAACATCAGATATGTGCAAGTGAAAGTCTAGTCAAAATCGGTCCAGCCGTTTCGGAGATAAGCGCCACAACAGACAGAAAAACAGACCGACAAAATGTTAGTTTTTTTTATACATATGTAAGTACCTTGTAAACTTAATATGCATTGCCCGGGGGTTGAGGATAAATTCGAAAGAGTTACCTCGCCCCTGGGCATTCAGGGCAGGGAGGAACAGGGGTGGGTTTCAGTCAGTAAGAGTCTGACACGCCCTTCCGCTCCACCCTAGTGCGGAAGAAGTCAGAGGATGATTTCCCACCCCCAAAAAAAAAAAACTTTATATGCATTAAGTAATTACCACACTTCAATTTTATTAATTTGCATACAAAGCTAGAGACAAACAAACATATATGTACCTAGATATAAGTGCAAAGCCCCAGAAAGCATGGTGTCCGAACCATTGACCGGTGGCCGGTACCAGGCAAGTAGGTAGTGTAGTACCTTCACTTTCGTGTTACGTAAGCGAGTAACTAACCGGCTACATCCGCACATTGTGCTCTGAACTTGTTCTGTTTTTCGGTTAGATCTTGCGAAATTGTTTTAAGGATGGCTAGTCTATACTAATGTTAAAGAAAGGTAAAGTTTGTGAGGTTGAAGGGGTAATCTCTGGCTCTGCTGAACCGATTTTGAAAATTCTTTTCCCAATAGAAAGCCACGTTATTTGTGAGTGTCATAGGCTATAAATTTTTGAAATCCACGTGGACGAAGTCGTGGGCGAAGTGCTAGTTTTGATATAAATTGGTGGGCAAATCGAAAGGTGCTTTATAAATAAATAAAAAAGTTTTAATTTGTTATCCATGCTAAACAAAACTCAGATAATCACAAGCCTAATCTCAGTGATAAGGTGTGGGCCGTAATCCACCACCCGAGCCCAATGCGGGTTGATGGATGTCACATGTCTTCGATTTTTTTTATTGCTAGGACATGCCGGTTTCCTCACGATGTTTTCCTTCACCGTTTTGAGAGCAGTGTTAATGAAATAATTTACATAAAGTAAAGCGTTACCACTGGGCCACCACTGCTCTAACGCAATGATGATTTACATTATACTTAACTTTATATATCTATCTAATACCTTTAAACGAGCAATTCTTTTACATATATTTATATAATCTGAATCTCGGAAACGGCTCCAACGATTTTCATGAAATTTAGTATGCAGGGGATTTCGGAAAACGTCGTTTTATCCGTGTAAAAACCGAGCAAAGCTCGGTCATCCAGGTACTAATACCTTTAAACAAGCAATTCTTGCATATATATGTGTAAATACTCGGTCATCCAGGTACTTTTACTTAACTAAAACAGTAGGTACTTATAACTATAATATTTCTCGGGTAGGTATTGGCTTCCTCCAGCTTACTCCAGTTTTCTCTATCGGCGGCTTCTTCCATCCATTGTTATCCAGCTATTGTTATTATGTCACCTGTCCAGCGTGTTTTATCCCGAGAGGAGCTCTAACAGGACTGAATTGTATGATGTCTGGATAGTCACGGTCCACAGAAATACAGCTTTCATTCTTTCTTTCTATGTTCATACGGAGTTTATACATACATCATCGCTTTCCATCAGGTGAGATAGTGGTCAAACGTGAGATACAATAAACAAAATTACAAGAGTTTGCATTGTTATCGTCAATCATGATTTTTGATTGATTGATTAATGGACATGCCAGTAAAAGACCACAAAATTTTCCAAGACAACAAGTGAAATAGAGTGTACTAGTATAAGCCTGACATGAGATGTACCTATTAGAGTAAGATCCCAGAGCAATCAGACATAACTTATTTTCACACGGATGAAACCTGAAGTTTTCAGTAGCGTCTCGTGTGCCTTGAATACCTACGCGCTTTGTGGAACTTGCCGAGTGACACCTGGGCAGGTACCAGGTGAGAAAGGTAACTAAAAATAAGAATTATTTAACTTAAATTCACATGGCTGATTTTTATATATGTCATGTAGAATATTATTTTAAAGTAATATCATAAGTGTCAGACACTTTTGATGGACCAGAGCTTTTGTCAGACGCTTTTAAGCTACCCAAAAAATAAAATGAACTTTACTTATTTTTACATGTCTGATTTTTTAATATGTTATTGAAGTATTTATTTAAAAGTTCTATTCAATCAGTCAGACAAATTAGAGTGACCAAACATCCCCTAAGACAAAAATTATTCAGCCAGAAGTATGAGGGCGAGAGCACTATGCATGCGCTTCTGAGTGAGTGAGACGTCCATAATAACTCGGTTCCCCTTCTTAACCTGTGAAACCCCGCGGCCAAATCCGGGTTGTCAAATTGAACCCCGACGACAACCCGGGTTGACAGCCGATTTTTTTTTTTTTTTTCTCTTTAGTTTTTTTTTTTTGTCCGACTCACCAGTGAGTTGCGGGGCTTCACAGGTACCTACTCACCATCTGTTTCAATCTACTGTGTATGTGCTGTTTGTGTGTAATATAACTTATAGTATACAGTATAGTTCGAGCCTGCGAGAGCACATGTTTTTGTTGTTTACATCAGGTTATTTGTGAGTGTTTTATTAAGTTGTTTGTAATAGTGATAATCATGGAAGAAGAGAAATTGAAATGTACATTTTGTAAAAAATCTCATGATAAACTTATATTATTCTCCGAAGAAATATTGAAAAAGTGCAAAAACATTTTAAAACAGCGAATAATTCATAAGTCAACTGTTTCTAAGTCAACACGACTTCACATTTGGTTTTTTTGTTATTTTGGCTTTTTTACTTTTTGGCTTTTTGGCTTTTTTGCTTTTTGGCTGTTTTGCTTTTTGGATTTTTTGCTTTTTTGCTTTTTGGCTTTTGGCTTTTTGCTTTTTGCTTTTTGGCTTTTTTGCTTTTTGCTTTTTGCTTTTTGCTTTTTGCTTTTTGCTTTTTGCTTTTTGCTTTTTGCTTTTTGCTTTTTGCGTTTTGCTTTTTGCTTTTTGCGTTTTGCTTTTTGCGTTTTGCGTTTTGCTTTTTGCTTTTTGCTTTTTGCTTTTTGCTTTTTGCTTTTTGCTTTTTGCTTTTTGCTTTTTGCTTTTTGCTTTTTGCTTTTTGCTTTTTGCTTTTTGCTTTTTGCTTTTTGCTTTTTGCTTTTTGCTTTTTGCTTTTTGCTTTTTGCTTTTTGCTTTTTGCTTTTTGCTTTTTGCTTTTTGCTTTTTGCTTTTTGCTTTTTGCTTTTTGCTTTTTGCTTTTTGCTTTTTGCTTTTTGCTTTTTGCTTTTTGCTTTTTGCTTTTTGCTTTTTGCGTTTTGCTTTATGCTTTTTGCTTTTTGCTTTTCCCTCAACAGAACGACGCAAGAACCACCAAAAAAAACCATCCCAAAAAAAAACAATAGAACCATGAAGACTGGTTCCAAAAACAAAAGCAAAAAAAGCAAAAATCAAAAAGCGAACAGCGAAAAGCAAAAATCAAAAAGCAAAAAGCAAAAGCAGTGTTCAGAAGAACAACTACTCTGTGGTCTATGGTATGGTAACTCTATGGTCTCGCTCTTTTATAAATACACTAATCAACTTATAGAGTAAGATCCCAGAGCAATCAGACATTTCACACGGATGAAACTTTTAAATAAATACTTCAATAACATATTAAAAAATCAGACATGTAAAAATAAGTAAAGTTCATTTTATTTTTTGGGTAGCTTAAAAGTGTCTGACACTTATGATATTACTTTAAAATAATATTCTACATGACATATATAAAAATCAGCCATGTGAATTTAAGTTAAATAATTCTTATTTTTAGTTACCTTTCTCACCTGGTACCTGCCCAGGTGTCACTCGGCACGTTCCACAACGCGCGTAGGTATTCAAGGCACACGAGACGCTACTGAAAACTTCAGGTTTCATCCGTGTGAAAATAAGTTATGTCTGATTGCTCTGGGATCTTGGACTATATTTGAATGCGTCTTCTTTTTATATTTTGTACACTGGAAGACATTATTATAAAAAACTTTTTACAAAAAAGTCTGTTTTTACAAGGAAGTCGGTTGTATTTTTTTTGTAAAAAGTTTTGTTTCATTTTTACTTTTTAGTTGTTGTACCCCCTTATCTATAACTAAATTAATAGTAAAGTTATGCTCGAATTAATAGCCCCAAAAATATGGAATTTTAACATAGTTGCTGAAATCAGGGTGAACTGTACAAATTATGTACCCCTTCAGACCGTATGAGCGTGATGTTATGTTGTGAAGTGGTGTAAACAAAAAACAGACATGAGATTGCAGCAATTCTGAAAGGTTTACTATCATTATTGAAGAGTTCCATTGTGAATCTCCGAAGTTCTTCATCAGATCTTCTCCAAATATTTCATTGGACCACAAGAGAAGCACCACCTTTCAAATAAAAAATAAAAATCAGTAAAACTGTTTCAAAATATAATGTAAAAATATAATGACTGTATGTTTTTTTTTTTTAATACATAAAAAAGACATACAGTTGAATTGATAACCAACTCCTTTTTTTAAAGTCGGTTAAAAAATAAGCGCAAACTCAGACAATTTGAATGTTAACTGAACCATTCACAGGCACTTATAAACTGTCAAAAAGTCCCTCACCAGGTCATCGGTCCACCTTGAGGCCTTCCAACGCTGCTAAGAATCATTGAATTTTGCGATCATTCATTTTAGCTGCAATCATTTAATTGTTATCACTTATACATCAATAGAATATTTTTAATCATCAGTCAAATAACAATAAGACAAATACACAAACAAAATAAAATAAAAGTAATTTCATCATTCAGCAATAATTTAAATTATTTAGTTAAACAATGGCGTGATGATGATAATGAATGGCATAATGTACATACATACATATGTCACTTTAACCTCAACACGCATGGGTTCAAGAGGTCAGCACATTATTAATATTGGTAAATATTTTATTAGGCTTTTTATTTGGCTGGTGACTGGTGATCGCCGCAGGCTATGGTCGTCATGCTGTTCAATATGCCTGTGATAATTTAATAATTAATTAGTATCCATTATGTCAAGTCAAAACAACTCTATTGAGTGTTCATTGTATAATACATTTGAAAAAAAGCGGACAGTAATAATTAATTCACAGTTGACAACATCTTTAATCTAAAAGATCTTCACGATTAGATAAGAATTGCCAATAATGAGTTACGAGTACAAGATGGGGCTTGATTTCCATATGGGGCAAGAAGTTACTTGGTACAAAAGTTTTGTGTGGTCTACTTAGTACTTATTCTATTATTTTGAGTCCCGTGGGTCACTAGTATCTTTACCTGATATAATAGAATAAGATCCCAGAGCCCCCAGACATTACTTATGTTCTTCTTTTTCTTCTTCTTCAGGCCTTGTCCCATTTCTAATTGGGGTCGGAAAGAAGAAAGACCTCGCCACAGATAGTATAGACCCATTGACGAACCAGAAACCATATCTCTGGAGACGATTAGGAGAGCCGACCCCAATTAACGGATTCTAAATTTAAATTCTCCTTAAATATTTTTTGAATTATGAAACCGCTAGTCAGTGTTAATCACATGTTTATTTTTTATATAATTAATGCTCTGACTGTTTAATTGGCTAATACTTGTGGAGTGCTGTTTAACTAATCTCTCGTTCTGATTAACAATAAATCAGAAAATACGTAATATCTGGTATCTTTAATGTGAAATTCAAGATTCCAGTATGCTGTCAAAAGTAACAAAACAAAACTCCTGTCAAAATATCCTGAAACAATTCTAAATATATGAATGTGTGTGTTTTTTTTTTTTTTTTTTTTTTGGGGGGTGGGAAATCATCCAATGACTCTTTCCGCTCTGGGGTGGAGCGGAAGGGCGTGTCAGACTCTTACTGACTAAAACCCACCCCTGTTCCTCCCTGCCTTGAGTGCCCAGGGGCGAGGTAACTCTTTCGAATTTATCCTCCACCCCCGGGCAGATGTGTGTGTAGGATCACGTATGTTTTTAACCGACTTCAAAAAAAGGAGGAGGTTCTCAATTCGACTGTATTTTTTTTTTTTTTTTTATGTGTGTTACCTCATAACTTTTCATTACGTGAACCGATTTTGAAGATTTTTTTTTTATTTGAAAGCTGTTGCTTCACATGTGGTCCCATTTTAATTTGGTGAAGATCTGATGAAGAACTTCGGAGATACACAATGGAACTCTTCAATAAATGATAGCAAACCTTCCAGAATTGCTGCAATCGCATGTCTGTATATTGTTTTTACCACTTCACAACATTACATCACGCTGATACGCTCTGAAGGGGTATACAGATTTGTACAGTTCACCCTGATACACCCTAATTTCACCAACTATGTTCAAATTCCCTATTTTTGGGGCTATCAATTCGGGCATAACTTTACTATTAATTTAGTTTTAGAATGGGGTACAACAACTAAAAAGTGAAAAATAAAAAACTTTTTACAAAAAAAATACAACCGACTTCCATAAATAAAACTAAAAAATGCAAAATAACTTTAATTTCGGAAGTCGGTGTCAAATAACGAAGAAACCAAACTAGAAACACCGACTTCCGCAATTAAAGTTATTTAGCATTTTTTAGTTTTATTTATGGAAGTCGGTTGTATTTTTTTTGTAAAAAGTTTTTTATTCCTTCACCCACGTGCAAGACCAACCCGGCTTCGTTAGCTAGAGTATCTATTTACTTATATCGGTACTCCCTTTCTTCTCCTAAAGTTGTTTGTCCGAAAATCATTATCCATATCACGTTTACTATAAACTTCAGTAACCATAATGTTCAAAAATTCTAAATTTTGTTTTACATAATTATTTTTACTTCTAAAACTATTCTGTCAAAATATCGAGTGCTTACTATATTATTATTATTATATTCTTTATTGTACATCATGCATGATACATAACTAAAGAAAGTTAAAAACTAAAGCAAATACAATGGGCGGCCTTATCGCTTTCCGCGATCTCTTCCAGGCAACCTAGAATGGAGAGTAATTGCCTGGACAAGATATGGGGCTGTCATATACTCTAAATATTCATCTCTTCATTCACTCTTCATTTTAAATGAAATAAAGTCACATGTCAGGGTATTGAATAACAATACTTAGGACATATGAGTGAACATTCGGAATAATACACATTATATAATAATATAATGTGTATGTGTGTATATAGGTTGACTGGTAATTAGTGATACTTAAACACGTGATTGTACTCATGATAACAAACAACTTTCCCAAAGAAACATTTTATTTATACTCATTCACTTTTATCACAATAACACAACAGCCGAATGAAATTCGCGCGCGCGGGGCAGTGACCTATCAGCTGTTAGCCGCGTGCGCCGTCCTGTCTCACTATATGTTTCTTTGGGAAAGTTGTTTGTTATCATGAGTACAATCACGTGTTTAAGTATCGGTCACTAATTACCAGTCACCCTATATAATGTTCATTTATTAAAAAATTGTTAGTCTTAAAACATTTGCTAGAAATTAGGATTTAGTGACAGAAAGGAATCGCTGTAAATCCGACTCCACGTAGTCTTGCCTGCCGTACCACTTTTTTTATAGTGTAATTTAGAATCGCGTAGGCGCGGAGGGGTGGCCCGCGAGTTGAGGAGCAGGTGGTTGTAACGCTTGCCGCCGTGGCTAAGACTGGCGGTGAAACCGGTCAGCAAGACGTAGCTGCGGTAGTGAGCGTTAAACCATCTGCGACGATAAGCTCGCGTGGGACAGCCAAACCTTCGCAGCGCTGGAGCCGTGACAGAAACCATGCTTGCTGCATGTTGCATACTTGTTTGCGTGCTACATGTTCCTTACATTATGGATGCTTGCTTGCATGCTGCTTGGTTGCTTGCATGCTGCATGCTTGTTTGCATGCTCACTTGCTTACTGCATGCCTGCTGCATGTTGCATGTTGCATGCTCGCCTGCATGCTGCATGCTTGCTTGCCTGCTATATGTTGCATGCCTGCTTGCATTCTGGGTGCTTGCTTGCATGCTGCATGTTGCCTGGTTCCTTGCATGCTGCGTGCTTGCTTGCATGCTCATTTGCTTACTGCATGCTTGCTGCATGGGTGGTGTATGCTTGTTTGCATGCTTCTTAAAGGGAAATAAAAACCACATTTTCACAATCAACTGTTTTATTGAGTGATGTATACATACATACATGCGGCGCCAGAGCCGTGACAAAAGCCATTTATTGCTTTTCTATCTTTACTATTTATGTATTGTATCAGTTGGATTTGGTAAAATAATGAACATTGTAATACAAAACTTTTTTACAAAAAAAACAACCGACTTCCAAATCAAAAATACACTAAAAATTTATAAATAACTTTAATTTCGGAAGTCCGTGTTTGTATTTTTACTTCTTCGTTATTTGACACCGACTTCCGAAATTAAAGTTATTTATAAATTTTTAGTGGATTTTTTTTTTGGAAGTCGGATGTTTTTTTTGTAAAAAAGTTTTTTATTTTCCACTTTTTAGTTGTTATACCCCAGAACTAAAAACCACAATATAATGGAACGTGGAATTTAAACATTTGGAGAACACCAAAACGTCATCGAGGTACACGTATTTTCCGTTTTTGTTCAGTTTCTCAAAAAGCGCTAAAGCAATTTCGATAAAATTTATATGGGACCACCTCGGGAGTATATTCTTTCAGATGAAAAAAGAATTTTGAAAATTGGTTCACAACTGACGGAGAAATCGGGTAACATACATACAAAAAAAAAAAAAACATACAGACGAATTGAGAACCTCCTCTTTTTGGAAGTCGGTTAAAAATCAGATTAGTTACAAAAAAATGTTACTTAAACACGTTGATTCCTACATTAATAATTTGTAGACCAATTCTAAGCTAATTTCATAATAGAATAGCTCTATAACTCGTATTGCATATAACTCGTATCCACGTAACGCCTGAGAGAAGTTCATAGCAAAAGGTTTGCTAAACAAAGTTTTAAAAATATTGTTAGGATAAATAAACATAATATAATTTGAATTTAGGACTTATAACTTTTATTGAAAACGGTTTTAAGTCTTTAGTATATTATTGATTGTAATATTTATGACAAACGGATTTAGGGCATATTGTATTTAGGAATTTCAATTGTATGGCATGTGATATTATGTGACATTTTATCGTTCGTACAAATGATGAGTAGTACAAAAAAACAGTGTGGCACTATAGTGGGATTATAAAAAACAATGTGGCACTATAGTGGGGATCATAAAAAACAATGTGGCACTATAGTGGGCATCATAAAAAACAATGTGGCACTATAGTGGGCATCATAAAAAACAATGTGGCACTATAGTGGGCATCATAAAAAACAATGTGGCACTATTATAATGGGCATCATAAAAAACAATGTGGCACTATAGTGGGCATCATAAAAAACAATGTGGCACTATAGTGGGCATCATAAAAAGAATGTGGCACTATAGTGGGCATCATAAAAAACAATGTGGCACTATAGTGGGCATCATAAAAAAACAATGTGGCACTATAGTGGGCATCATAAAAAACAATGTGGCACTATAGTGGGCATCATAAAAAAACAATGTGGCACTATAGTGGGCATCATAAAAAACAATGTGGCACTTTACCAAGGGTTATGGTAAGTAAAACACGAGTGAGGTTTAAGAATGGAAAATATTTATTAGAGGGTTTGCTCAGCCTATATATACAATTTGAGTAAACTCAGAAATCTTCTAAAATACAATCGACCAATCACGAGCGAGCTAGTAGTACGCGGGTTCGCCGTCCTACAATGATGTGTCGCTGCTGTCGCCGAGGCGCGTTCGTGGAGCAACACGTAAATATAAAGTTCTGCGGAACCGGCGCGCGCGCTTACTGATCGCTGAGCGCGCACCGCGCGTGGATGTTTATGCTGCTTGTAGGTATCTGGTACATGGCTCCCCCCCAGCAAAGCGTACTGGCGGTTTCGAACATCTTCCAGTCCTCGTGGTGTAGGCAGCGTTGCGGATGACTTCAGCTTCGGGCTCGGAGTCCAGCAGGAATACAGGTTTTAGTCGGTCGATGGAGACATTCTTTGTTTTTCCATCGACTTGTATGGTGTACGTCTTATCATTCCGCTGTAGTACTCGGTGTGGGCCGTTGTATGTAGGCGTGAGCGGCTTACGGACTGCATCGTTGCGCACGAACACATGGGAACACGTACGTAGCAGGCGAGGTATGTATGTTGTTCGACGATCGGTGTTGATGTGTGCAGCGTATAGTTTTTGCATCGCACTTGTTATGACGTCTTCGTAATGAGATTGTGTTTGTTGCGTTATCTTCCCGCCTAACATTTCACCGGGTAATCTGAGTGACTGGCCATACAGTGCTTCGGCTGCGGAGATATCTGTGTCGTTTTTTATGGTGGCGCGTAGTCCCAGCATGACTGTCGGTAGCTCGTTCGTCCAGCTTGAATTTTGCAGTCGAGCTGTTAGTGCAGTTTTGAGTGAGCGATGAAATCGTTCAATCATACCGTTTGCTTGTGGGTGGTAAGCAGTAGTACGCGTGCGCTCGATTCCTAGTCGCTTCATGAGGTTCCTGAATAGCTCGGACTCAAATTGACGGCCTTGGTCGCTGGTCAATTGTTCTGGACATCCGTAGCGAACTATCCAACCTTCGTACACAGCACGGGCGACTGTTTCAGCTGTTATGTCAGCGACTGGGTAGGCTTCTGGCCATCTTGTCGTTCTGTCGATCATTGTCACACAATACCGTTTTCCATCTGATACAGGCAGTGGTCCAACGATGTCGATGTGGATGTGAGACAGACGGTGAGCAACTGGAAAGGCTTCTAGAGGTGATACCGTATGTCGTTGCGTCTTTGTTTGTTGACATGCGATGCAGCTTCGTGTCCAGTTGTTTATATCGGCGTTCATGTACGGCCAAAAAAATCGCTTCGTTATTAGGTGTCGTGTGGCGCGAATACCGGGATGACTCATCTCGTGGATTGCAGTAAATACTGTTCGTCGTAGTTGTGATGGTATATATGGTCGCGCGCTGTCTGTTGACATCTCGCATAATATTTCGTTGCTTGAGTGGTTCGATTTTATGCGTTCAAACTTTAAGTTTTTGTTACGTATGACGTTTTCAATTTCGATGTCAACTTGTTGTTGCCGTGCCAGTTCGTCATAGTCGATCGGTGATGGTGACGTAATTGTGTCGATTCTTGATAGGGCATCGGCGACGACGTTGTCTTTTCCCTCTATATGTAGAATCTTAGACGTGAACTGGCTGATGTAATGTAGATATCTGGTTCGCATCGGAGTTTCTGTCTTGCTACTATCTCTCAGGAGTGCAAATGTGAGAGGTTTGTGGTCGGTGAACACGGTGATTTCCTTGCCTTCGAACATTCTTCGGAAATGACGTATAGCTAGGTAGATGGCTAGCAGTTCTCTATCGTATGTGCTATATTTCGTTTGCGCGTCGTTTAGCTTCTTCGAGAAAAATCCAAACGGTTGCCATCTTCCGTTTGTGTACTGTTGTAGTGCCGCACCGACACAGGTGTTGGAGGCGTCACACATGAGTGATAACGTTGCATGAGTAGATGGATGTGACAGCATGACGGCGTTTTTTATGCTATTCCTGCATGCTTCGAATGCTTGTTTTTCTTCGGTCGTCAGATGTATTTGAGTTTTATCGTTCTTTTTCGAGGTGCGAAGGTACTTGAATAATTTTTCTTGAGTATGTGCTGCGTGCGGTATACTTTCTTTATAAAAGTTAATAATACCCAGGAAGCGTCTTAGTTCTTGTATTGTTTTCGGTTGAGGGTAATTTTGAATACTTCTGACGCGCTCTTCAATTGGTTGTATACCGTCGGCCGATACGTCATAGCCGAGGAACTCAAGTTTTTTCTTTCCGAAAACGCACTTGGAAACGTTTATTCGTAATCCGTGTTTTTGCAATCTCTTGAAAACTTCTTCTAGGTATTGTCTATGACGAGCTTGATCGGGGGCTGCGAGAAGGATATCATCGACGAATGGGTATACGTAATCCAAATCGCCCAGTATATTGTTCATGTGACGTTGAAATGTCTGCCCCGCATTGCGTAGTCCGAAGCACATTCGAGGAAATTCAAACAATCCGAATGGCGTTATCACTGCGGTCTTCTCTATGTCTTCTTGTCGAATATGTAATTGATTGTATGCTTTTCGAAGGTCTATTTTGCTGAATATTGTCATTCCTTGTAGTCTATAAGTGAAGTCACGCAGTCGGGGAATCGGGTATCGATCGGGCTTCGTCACGGCGTTCAATTTTCTATAATCACCGCATGGTCTGAGTTCGCCATTTTTCTTCTGGACTAGGTGGAGAGGGCTAGCCCATGGGGATTTACTTGGTTGGCATATCCCTTGCTCCAGCATTAACTGGAAAGTCTCTCTGGCGGCGTGGTATCTGTGTGGCGGTAATGGACGTGCTCTGCAGTACACGGGCGGTCCGTGTGTGACGATGTGATGTTCCACGTCGCTGTTGGTTGCGTTACTGAAGTGGGCGGACGTAATGTCGTTATATTTCTTCAGCAGGTCGCAGTATGGGTCGTTCACGTTGACTGTGAGTACCGTCGGCGTCGATGTACTGTTTGACAAACAACCGTTGATAGATAAGCCTGTCCTCTTGTCAATAAGTTTTCGGGCTCGTAGGTCGACCAGGAGGTTGTGATATTGTAGGAAGTCAGCTCCGATGATTGGTCTCTTCACGTCAGCGACAGTAAATCTCCACTTGAGTGAGCGACGTAGACCAAGGTTGAGGTCTAAATCGCGTTCGCCATATGTTTGTATCGGTGTTCCGTTCGCTGCGTATAATAGTACGGTTGACGCTGTTTTTTGTTTCTTGCACGGGGGTATTACTGATATGTTCGCTCCAGTGTCGATTAGGAATCGTAGTTTGTTGGTGGCGTCGTAGACGTATAGACGGTATGCAGAAATGTGGTTGATCTCGGGTCCCGTCGTAGCCAAGATCTCGGTTAGTTTTCCTGTCGCTTGTTGTAATTGCATGGAGATCGGCAATTGCGTGCGTTCTCGCCAAAGCGCTGGTGGAAGTAACAAACGTCGCTCGCCTTACGGTCGTATCTAAGGTTTCGGCCGGTTGAACGTGATCGAGATCGGGATCGTGAATGAGCGAAGCGACGGTATCCGTGCGTCACTCGCCTTGCCCGCTGTACTTTTAGCTCAGCTATCTCTCTCGTTAGTTGCATTACTGCGTCTCGTAGGTCTGATTCTCCGTGCGTTTTATGTTCTTGAATTCGTGGCGATGATGATTTTGAATGACCTTGACAGGTAAAGGAACACACGGTCTGTATTTCTGTGGCTTGATCGTGCATTTTGTCTGCCATTGCTGCTAGAACGTCGAGTGATGTTTGTTCGCTTACTGCCAGGACCGCTCGTGTCGACATCGGTAAGCGCTGCAGCCACAACATTTGAAGTGTTGAGTCGGGTACTTTCTCGCGCGCAGGTTCTCGCATGCGTCTGAGCAATTGTGACGGCTTTTGGTCGCCGAGTTCCATGTCGTTGAGAAGTTTGTGCAGCTGTTTTGTTCCAGATTCTTCGTAGACGGAAAGTAGCCTTTTCTTTGCTTCCTCATATCTTCCTGTGCGGTTTTTGGACATAATAATATCACTGATTTGCTCGACGTCCATTTTTTCGAGATGGGCCACTATCAGGCTGAATTTGGCTTCTTCGTTGGGCTTCTGAGGGTTGACGACAGTTTCGAATTGGCCAAACCATAATGATGGTTGGTCATGCCAAAACAAAGGTATGCGAGCTTTGACGGAGATGGTTTCCACTTCTTCTGTTGCCATTTTGATGCGAGGGTATGTACAGGAACTTTCGTCGGGGTCACCACTTTACCAAGGGTTATGGTAAGTAAAACACGAGTGAGGTTTAAGAATGGAAAATATTTATTAGAGGGTTTGCTCAGCCTATATATACAATTTGAGTAAACTCAGAAATCTTCTAAAATACAATCGACCAATCACGAGCGAGCTAGTAGTACGCGGGTTCGCCGTCCTACAATGATGTGTCGCTGCTGTCGCCGAGGCGCGTTCGTGGAGCAACACGTAAATATAAAGTTCTGCGGAACCGGCGCGCGCGCTTACTGATCGCTGAGCGCGCACCGCGCGTGGATGTTTATGCTGCTTGTAGGTATCTGGTACAGCACTATAGTGGGCATCATAAAAAACAATGTGGCACTATAGTGGGCATCCTAAAAAAGAATGTGGCACTATAGTGCGCATCATAAAAAAGAATGTGGCACTATAGTGGGCATCATAAAAAACAATGTGGCACTATAGTGGGCATCATAAAAAACAATGTGGCACTATTAGTGGGCATCATAAAAAAGAATGTGGCACTATAGTGGGCATCATAAAAAACAATGTGGCACTATAGTGGGCATCATAAAAAACAATGTGGCACTATAGTGGGCATCATAAAAAAGAATGTGGCACTATAGTGGGCATCATAAAAAACAATGTGGCACTATAGTGGGCATCATAAAAAAAACCGGCAAAGTGCGTGTCGGACTTCACACATTTAGGGTTCTGTACCAAATATTGGTATTAGTAAATTATGCGTAATAAAATATTGGTATTAGTAAATTACCTTTCAAGTTCATAGGTCAATCAAATGGGAAGTTCAAAAATTCTTCGTAACAAACTTGTATGATTTGAGTAACAGCAATAAGGCTCCGTTTGGACCGTCCGGGTACGGAACCCTAAAAAACAGCCAATTGCGTGTCGTACTTCACACATTTAGGGATCCATGCCAATTTTAAACTATGTATTTATATGGCTTTGAGTCAACAGGATGCTTATACTGTGAAAATTTGAAGACTGTAGCTCCAACCGTTTGGCTGTAAAACCGTGTGACAGACGACGTACAGACAGACAGACGGAACCCTAAAAATCATATCTGAACCTATCGATTAACACCAATTTTAACATTTCCTACCTTCTCAAACACCTCTCCATAATCACCAAATAAAACACTCGTCCCTGATATCCTAGAGAGTAGAGACAGCTCTAGGTAGAGTCGTGCTCTAGGTAGAGTCGCGTCGATAACGTCCCCTCTCCGGAGTATAAATCTATTTGAAATACTCCGACGTAGAGCGATTGAGGTAAAATGGTTACAGTGTGTAATTTGTAGTAGATAGAGTCTTGTGTTATGTGGGGTTATGTGTGCGAGGGCTTTACTATGTTTTCGGGGGTATTTTTAAGATATATAATCTGACATTGCTACGTCATACATAAAATCTGCCAAGCCATTTCCTAACTATCTTGGGGTCGGCTTCCAGTCTAACCGAATGCAGCTGAAAACCAGGACAAGACAGGAACAAGGAGCGACAGCTTAACTGAACTCCACATCCCAGTTACTGGGTAATACGATACCCCTTGGTAAGACTGGTTGTCAGACTTTCGGGCTTCTGACGACCCGTAACGACTGTCAAAGATCCACGATTGACAGCCGGGACTAACGGCTTAACGTGCTTTCCGAAGCACTGAGGAGTCTCCGTATGTAAAGATGGTCACCCATCCATGGACCAAGCCCGGCAAGTTTTTACTTTAACCACGAGCTACGTCATACGTACTCGTACATAAACTGCTTTTTTGAGGGTAGGCAGAAACCACCGATATATTTTTTTACTAAAACCTGGCGGACAAAACAACTAAAAAGTTCCAAACAAGGTACTTTTTAACCAGTCTGATGGAGTTGGTATGAGTTTATTCAGACGGGATTTTTTTTTTTTTTTTTTAAGTTAAAACTTCTGTGCGCCTTTCATTTTTGAGATGGGGAAAAAACAATTGACTTCGAGCGACAACGTCACCGACCGTCGTAGCGCGTGACCGACACCGACCGTGTCGTCTCTTCTGGATGGTTTTTTTTAAAGAAAGCCCAAATTTTGGTTATTTTTGCGATTGGACATACCGTTTTCGAGATATTTACGATTTTATATCTCGAATCAGTTTTCACTTCTGTCGGCAGTCCCAGAGTGCCACTGTTTTTTTTTTTTTAATTTTTTTATTCCTACTTTTTAGTGAATTATATTTTTGAAATTGCCTCCTCATGTCCCACATGACCATGTCACAAAAACAACCTCTACGCTTACCTAATGGCGGCCACTATTTTCTTTTATTTTTAAATTCATATAGCTTTTTGTCACTTCAGTTGCATTATTTGTGTCACCGGCCTCATCTAGCTTAAATTGACAAAAACCATTGACGTGTAACAGTGTTATTTGTAACCTATTTGCATAATAAATATCACTTTATCATTTAAGACCGCTGCTTGTCGGTCTTCTACAGAATGTACTTTGGAGAGTGTGCTCAAAACTTCACGACCTCATCCGACCCCTTCTACCATCGGACATCTAGACGCACTGCAAGTTACCATCCCTACCTTGTTGCTATTCCACGAATTCGCACTAAGCGTTCCCGAACGTCTTTCATAATGCGCACAGCAAAGAAGTGGAACTCTCTACCTGCGTCTGTATTTCCGAATGCATACAACCCTGATCTCTTCAAAGTTAGAGTGAACAGACTTCTTCTGGGTAAACTCGCTCCATCGTGAACTTTGTCTCTGTCACCTCTGACCTAGACTACAGTCAAGAGCAAACCCATATAAACTATTCCACGAATATAAATTATCTGATAAACAATTTCTATGAAAACGCATTGTCGCATCACACCTGTCTGTAGAAGCTTGACCTTCAAACCAGAACACAGCAACACCACATATTAAATGACCTTGAACTTGTATCACGAACAGATTATTTGACCATAGTAAATATTCTTAACCAAATATAACAATGTCATAAAGAAAACCTTATTTGAGTACCTACTCATCAGCTTCAACTCTGTTAATTTGTTAGAACTAACACAGACATGCTATATTAGCTCAGCTACGCGGATGATGTGGTGTTGCTGAGCCCATCGATCGGTGCACTACGTAAACTTCTGCGTATATGTGAGTTGTATGTGGAGGCCCATGGGCTCAGGTACAATGCTAAAAAGAGTGAACTTATGATTTTTAAAGCCGGTACTAAATGCTACTCATCTGTATCTCCTGTCACTCTTTGCGGCATTCCTTTAAACAGGGTGAAAAAAAAAGCCTGTGGACCAACTTTACGCAGCGGGCGTACAGCGCACTGCGCGTGCAGTACAACAATGCTTTCAGAATGTTGTTAGGGTTTCCGCGGTATTGTAGCGCCTCAACTATGTTTGCTCAGGCGCGGACCGCTGATATTTTCACGATCATGAGGAAACGGAGCGCATCGCTACTAAGTCGCCTACTAAGTAGCTCGAACAGTGTCCTGAAGGTACTGTCCGAGCGGTGGGATTTGCCCCTGTTGCAGAAGTGGATGCAGCTTCATCGTAGCGCTTCCCCTCGTATTTTTTAATATTATTGTTATTTTTATTTCATCATCATGTGTATGTATTTTATAATCTATTTGATTGGATTGACATGTGTTTGTATTTTATATAATAGGAACGACATGTGTATGTATTTCAATTAGAAATTATTTGAATGTTGAGTACCAATTCTTGTATGTGTGAATTTTATATCAATTTATTATTTTTGTGCTTCAATTTAATTAATTGGAATGTACTCTGTCTGAAAAATAAATGAATTATTATTAGTATTATATTTTACCAACCATAACTAAGTGAAAACTTTACAAAAACTCTTTTCAAATACTCAAAACTGACAAAAGCGAACCTTCAAATAAGACTTACTACAGCATCTAATTTCTAGGACCCCAAGACAGACTCAGTAGATCTAGCCGATAGTGACCCGACTTCCCCGCATAGAGATGTTTGTCCAGTACACCGTACTATACCATGATCATAGCATGACCGTGCTAGGAAAATATATGAGACTGTGCCCACTAGACCGTTCCATCATCGACCAACATTGTGACGGTGTGCCAGGCAAAATATGCATACATGCCAAACCAATGCGCGTAGTTTCTGAAACGGTGAGCATACGGGTTATCGCCACGTATGATAACCGTTATGCACGGGTATAATACGTTGTTCTTTTTTTTACTTTGCCCCTCATTAAGGTACGTGGGTGCGTTCACAAGCATGTAGATAAGCTCACATACACAAATCTCCCAGACCCGGAACAACTATCTGTAGGCCATAGAAATATTTGTTCCGTGCGTGAATCGAACCCGCAACACGCAACGCAGCAGCCGAACGCTCAACCACTGCGCCAACCGTGTCGTTCAACGCTGTTGATACGTCTAGTAGATACAGTAGTCCTTCTCGAGTTTCTATAAGTTCTTGATAAGTTCCTAGCACAGTAATGGTAGGTATAATACGGTGAACTGGGCAGAATCCTTAAATCTGTATTGTTGTACAAATATTATAAGTAATAACAGCCGCACGGGTCGATCCATCAGGTTAAACTACGGTTGCCGGGGTTGGTTCATGGATGGGTAACCATCTTTACATACCAAGACTCCTCCGTGCCTCAGAGAGGACGTTAAGCCGTTGGCCCCGTCTGTCAATCGTGGATCTTTGACAGTCGTTACGGGTCGTCACAAGCCCGAAAGTGTGACAACCAGTCTTACTAAGGGGTACCGTATTACCCAGTAACGGGTTGTGGAGGTCAGATAGGCAGTCGCTCCCTGTAAAATACTGGTATTCAGCTGCATCCGGTTAGACTGGAAGCCGACCCCAGGATAGTTGGGAAAAGTCTGACAACCAGTCTTACCTAGGGGTACCGTATTACCCAGTAACTGGGTTATGAAGGTCAGATAGGCAGTCGCTCCATGTAAAATACTGGTATACGGAAGCCGACCCCAAGATAGTTGGGAAAACGGCGCGGCCTACTTACACTTTTTAACCGACGATGTGGATGGCTATGAGAGTAGGAGAAGGCCAAAGAAACGATGGATGGACTGTGTGAAAAAGGATTTGGGTAAAAAGGGGGTGACTACAGAGATGACGACTAATAGAGAAGTATGGAAGAAAAAGGCATGTTGCGCCGACCCCAAATAAATTGGGATAAGAGTAGGAGACTGATGATGACTTTTTAACCGACGACAAAAAAGGAGGAGGAGGAAGTTCTGAATACAACCGTATATTATTTTTATTTTTTTAAGCACAACACATCTCACATACATATATCTAAGTATTATGTACGCTCAAATAAAACTTACCACGCAATCTAATTTGTGATACCCTAAGACAGACTCCGTAGAGCCAGCCGATAGCGGCCCGACTACCCCGCATAAATCTGCCTAATCATTTGAAATACTCCAGCTAAAGCGGCGTTTAATACGCCACAGAGTAACGTCAGACAGACATAAGACTATGAGGATTGTAAAGATTGAGGAATTGATTTGTTAATATAAAACTATCGTTATGAACTTTTAATTAATCTTGGAAATAAGTTATGCAAATTGTTATTACTTTTGAGTTTAAATAAGCGGAATTAATGTAAAATGCCACTTCAGTTTGGCAATTCTTCCTTTTTAGGGCTGGGCAAATTGCCCGCAGAACGGACGGTCGGTGAGGCCGAAAGGTTCTGGAGTGGCGACCGCGTACCGAAAGACGCAGCGTTGGAAGGCCTCCAACAAGGTGGACCGATGACCTGGTGAGGGTCGCGGGTAGCCGATGAATGCGAGATGAACAGGACCGGTAAATGTGGCGACACTTGGGGGAGGCCTATGTCCAGCAGTGGACGTCTGTCGGCTAAAATGATGATGATGATGAATGTAAAATGATAATTATAGTCCATATTAAAAACTAAGTAGGCTATTTATACCACTGCTGAGCAATACCTCCTTCTCCCTCTTCCACACAACTCTGTCCTTTGTCAGTCTTGGCGGTAGGAGTCAAAATATATAAAAAAAAGAAAAATAAATGTATTTGTTGTCACAACTTCAAATATTAAAGAAAAACACTTAGAATACAAAAATAACATCAGTGTGTCAAAAGGGCCTCAGCTCACCATAAAGTCAGGTAGCAATAAGTACTTGGTTTTAGCATCTAACGCTGATTTTCAGCTCCAGCCAAAATAGTTTTAAAATTAATCAAAGCATATTTCTTACTAAGTACACTACTACAAAACCAATACTAAAATACCACTACTACCATAATTTCAATAACGGTAAACTTGTAGGCTTGTTTGCTATGTGACCATCCTCATGTAGCGAGTAAAACTACTCTCTCTTTTCAACATCACATTCATCACCCTTATCCAATGAAGTTCCGCAAAGCCCAGGTTTTCTCATTCCTACAGCATGTAACAAAAACCCTGTCCGATCCTAAAGGGTATTATTTGGTATCGTACTGCGTACACATATACGTAATTATATAATGGATACGAGATTATTACTTTTCCCCAATAAAAATATTAAATTAAAAAAAAGAAAAACTTATCAAAGGCAACACTGAGCGCTCGACAAAGTTCACCTACAGTTTAATGTCTAAGTGCCTACAGCGCGGCTAGTGCAGGGCGGTGTGCAAAAGCGGCAGTGTTAAATTTCGCATATTTTATAAAAATAAAAAATCTATAACTTTTAGTTTTTATGAGTTAATTTTTTTTACTATTTTTTCCTACTCCGTATGTTAAACCAGGAATACGCCTTTAATGGATCGGACAGGGTTTTTGTTACATGCTGTATAGTATTTCCCTTTATCAGAAACCCAAGATAAGTATATTCATAACATAACAGGTTAAAAAAAATAAGATACAATAAGAATTATCACAAATAAAAAGGAACTTAACAAACATAACAGCAGTACTCAAAACTCATCACACGAAAACTCATCATACAAAAGCTTAAGGAAATGCAGAGCTAACTCTAATTAGCAATAATAATATTTAAAACAACGCTCCCAAACGCTAAGCGAAATTTATGCCAAGACAATATTAGAGTAGAGAAATGAGAGAAAATGCAATAACAATAAATAGCAATAAATAAAAGGATTCAGTTGTTGCTTGTATTGTATGATACTAATCCTGCGGGACGGGGTGGGGTGGAGTCGGTGTTGGGACTAAAAATATTTTTGGGGCACTATTTTGGGTTTTAAAATAATTATGAAGAATGTGATTTTGAAGGTGGAGAAGTTTTTATAATTAGAAGTAGACTAAAGACATAATGTAATCAAATAGTGTATACGATATTAATGAAATCAACTAAAGAATTATTAAAGTTTGATGGAGTTAATAGCGAAGAAATGACGGTAAGGATAGTTTAGTGTTAGTTTCACGGATAACTTTTTGCAGCTATTCTAGTATGATAAATATTAACGTCTGTTTAATCAGCTGAAATGTTCATACCTTGTTTGTTTGGTGTTTAGACACTAAACACTAGACGTTGCTGTAACTACAATATCAGTTTCAAAATAAAAAAGTGAATCCAGCAAGTAGTTTATTAAAGCTATATAAACCAATTCTTCTAGCAATCTCAAAAAACGTATTAAATCAGCCAAAAATTTCACCCTCAACCATCTTACACCCCAAAAAAATCGCAACATTACAGCGACTCCACACCCCTCATCTCCACAGAACTAATCCAAGGCAGCGTCGACTGTTACGGCGATTACTTTAATTGGCTCAATCTCCATTCAAAACCGACCTCGCGGCCTGGGGAGGCGGGGTGAGGGGTAGGGAGGGGGCTAGATTTATGGCAAAGGGTTAGACTCATGATCCCTGTTTATGAAGGAAGATGGCGAAAAATTGTGGATGCGATAGTTTTGTGGTTTGGTTTGGAGTTGGGACTGTGGGAAGTGTTTCCTTGGGGAAGTGTTTCCTTGGGGAAGTATTTCCTTGGGGAAGTATTTTAGTTGGGTGAGATTTTAAGTAATGTGTTTTAGGTAAAGATACCTGTAAAACCGTAGGAGGAGCTCGTGGCTAAAGTAATAACAGCCGCACGGGTCGATCCATCAGGTTAAGCTACGCTTGCCGGGGTTAGTCCATGGATGGGTGACCATCTTTACATACCGAGACTCCTCCGTGCCTCGGAAAGCATGTTAAGTCGTTGGTCCCGACTGTCAATAGTGGATCTTTGATAGTCGTTACGGGTCGTCAGAAGCCCGAAAGTCTGATAACCAGTCTTACCAAGGGGTATAGTATTACCCAGTAACTGGGTTGTGGAAGTCAGATAGGCAGTCGCTCAATGTAAAATATTGGTATTCAGCTGTATTCGGTTAGACTGGAAGCCGACCCCAAGATAGTTGGGTAAAGGTTAGGCAGACCTATAGAACCGTAGCTGAGGATATTTGCCAGAGGTTTAACCGGTTTTTTGGAGGTATGGCCTTCTGGCTCCCATCTCCCCACTAAAATAAATGTGTAACTTGTGAGAATTACTTTTTAACACACTTATAATAGGTTCACTTGAAACTATGTAAACAAATCTTAGAAGTTAAATTTGACCCACATCACGGTTTCTGATTAGGCTGAAATTTTGCATACATATTAAGTTTGGATGACAATGCATAATCAGCTAAGTGACGTCATTCTAAATCCAATATGGCGACTAGTTATTCGACTCTCTAAGATGGCGGACTAGTTATTTTATACATTCCCATGATAAGGGTATCAAATGAAACGTTCTGCTGAAAAAAACACGAAAAATAAAAAGTGTGTTTTTTAGTTTTTTTAAACTACAAAAAAATATTCTTTAACTAAAGGAACGGTGCAGTGTACATTGATTGATTTATAGTTCAATTGGTTCTATGAAAAGCTTTTGCTTTTGTATTAAAGAGCAAAGCTCAGTTTCTTCATTTTTTGCTTTCTTTATTTCTTGGGGAAAGAGCAGTGGTGGCCCAGTGGTTACGGCCGCTACTTACAAGTTATAGGTCGTGAGTTCGAACCTAGGCAGGCGTTTTACTTTGTGTAAATTATTTCATCAACATTGCTCTTAAAAACGGTGAAGGAAAACATCGTGAGGAACACATGTCTTAGAACCTAAAATGCGAAGACATGTGACATCTATCAATCTGCATTGGGCCCGCGTGGTAGATTACGGCCCACACCCTCTCACAGAGAGGAGGCCTGTGCCTAACAGTGGGGACGTTAAAACGCTGATGATTATGATAACTTCTTGGGTGTCAAAAAAAATATAAAAGAGTGAACCTTATGATTATGTTAGAAAATGGATGGTTGACTATGGACTATACAAAGCACAGAGTACATTATAATATATAGAAAATACAAAGTGACAAAGGACTTGTAGCTAGGTATGACATGATTTACTTGTTTTTAATCAAAATTCATTTTATACCCTCGAATTCTGAATTAAGAATTTAAGTTGAGTAATTGTCAAACTTTACTTGTCAAAAATTGAAATAGGTTCCTACCATCTGGAGTCTGCTAAACGCCGGGGCGAAACTCCGCTGCCGCGACAACTCGCGGCTCGGCGGACAGAGCTCCGGCAGGATCTCATGGTGACATGGAGAGAGCGACTGTCGCAACCCAGCGCTGGGCACGCCACCACCGAGGCGGTAGTGCCCCTCTTTGAGGAGTGGCTGGAGAGGCGCCATGGCGCCCTCTCCTTCCGCCTGACGCAGGTGCTCACCGGACATGGCTGTTTCGGGAGGTACCTGTGTCGGATCAAGGCGGAGGTGACCCCTGCGTGTTTCCACTGCGAGGATCGCCCAGAGGACACGGTGGAGCAGACTGTGGAGGTTTGCCCCGCCTGGGCAGAACACCGCCGTGTCCTCGTGGATGCGATAGGCGGCAGCGACCTCTCGCGCCGTGCCCTGGTTCAGGCCATGGTACGGAACGAGAGGGAATGGGGGGCCGTCTCCTCCTTCTGCGAAGCAGTAATGCTCGCGAAGAGGGAGGCGGCACACGTTAGGGAGACTCAACAGAGTCAGAGTCGCCCTAGCGCCCTCAGCAGCAGCCGTCGCAGGAGATGCCAGGGGCTGCGAGACGATCTCCGGCCACCGTAGACCCGGGCCTGCGGACGGCGAGTAGTTGGTAACTCGCCGTCCGATCAGCACCAGGCCCGAGAGTCGACGGCGCGTAGTGTTCCACGCGCGCCTCAAAGAGTTGTCAGCAAAGGACGGGGCCTGCCACGGCCAATGCCTGCCCGGGGGTGGAGGATAAATTCGAAAGAGTTACACCTAAAATTGTAGCGAAATGGCGTATTACGTTTGTTTTGGTGGAAGAAGCTCTCAGAGAAGAGCTACAATTTTAGTAATAGTACATTCACTTTAACACTTCACATAAATATGTCCGAACATTCGGCCGATATTTCGTAAAAACACTTCGGAGTCGACCCCTTGTGTATATATAAAATTCAAAGTCCTGACTCAAAAATCAAAAGTCATTTATACAAACTAGGCTGAGAGCCAGCACTTTTTGAACGTCAAAGTTCTACATATTACTCGCTAGCGGTGCGAGAGTGTGGTGTATAAGAGTGACTGCTTATGGGTGTTGTGTTATAAAAGAAAGAGGACTTGCACACTAATAAAGACAGTCGCCAAAACAAAACGTCCGCCCGTCACCACTTTCTAGTGTTTTAGCTGTGAAGAAGAAGTGGCCAACAAACTCCCCAGCAACACATCTGTCTGTTAAGTTTGAAGAACTTGAATCGATATAATTCAACTGACTGATATATCAACGCAAAGTCTAAACTGCTGGTCATAAAGACATGAAATTTGGAGGGTGTGTTCTTTGTGAAGAGTAAATATCCACTAAGAAAGGGTTTTTCAAAATTCAACCCTTATGGGGGTGAAAAAGAGGTTGAAAGTTTATAACGGGGAGGAAGTACTAAATCTCGATTTGACTAGTTTCTATATTCTAGAAAACAGTCAAATTCTATATTTAAAAATCGGCCCTGTAGTATGTAAATTTGTAAATAAATTTTTCTTCCACCGGCTAGCGTCAGAGATATTATATGGCATGAGACCCTAATTACCTATCTTCGGGTTTTTTCGCATGTGGTTTGTATGTAGTAAATAAGAGTCCTTTGAATTTGGTCTTCACATATATCACATTTATTTTCAACACTGCATCACACCAGATAGCACTCAGTACGCAGAAAATTGTATGTTGAACTTACTACGTATTTATGATGAATCACTTTTACCCTATCGTTCGAAGATCGAAGATTAGAGGTCCAGTGGTGAGATCCCCAAGCAGTATCTAAGCCGTGGTCATCTAACCTTAGTCATCTCTGGACACGTGGACGCTCGTGCTCCGAACCCTTTGCTAAGACCGCATTGTTCTTCCAAAATAATGTAGTTTATGATCCGACCATTTTATAAAGTTTAGTTCTTATACTATTAAACGTAAAGTAGGAACCCTGCCAACAAGAGAACATTTCGGTAAGACTCATAAATGCCATGCTTAAGACTTAGCGTCAGTACAGAAAAAAAACCAAAAAGATTAAGTACTTACATCGTCCTACATTCTTATGCTTACAGCATTTGAACTTGACTCTGGTCCCTTTTACACCTCGAGACATCATTAGGTGCTTTTGAGAAGTTTTTTCCAATAAATAAGATTTAATAGGCAGACTCGCTCCAAATCAAGTTGGAGAAAAAAAACGTCAAACGACAATCTGTCAACTCGCAAAATAACGCTCCATTCCACGAATCTAAATTTATTCTATTTTTAAGTGTTACAAATTCTTTATCAATTTATTAATTAAAATCATTGCAACCTTGATACTTTTCAAATCAAAAGGTGGTGTTTCTCCAACAGGTGTTTTTACCTTATGACGACCATAGCCTGGGGCTATCACGACTGCCCATCAGGTGATGGATTGCTTATAGCTACTTTATAAACATAAACTACAACCAGTAGGTGCCAATTAGGTGCCATAAACCTTCTAACATGTTGTCCATGACATTTGATACACTGCCCTTTGAGGAGCTTTTTCAAAGGTAATGACGTAAAGCGAAAAGTAGTCGAATCTACTTTAGTTATGCACCAATTCTGATTTAGTTTTTTTTTTAAACTTTGTCCAACACTATGAATTTCTCATGTACGTGGGTGAGTTTTCAAAGATTTAAAATCACACACACAAGACATCCGAACCCGGAACAACTATCTGAAGGCCATACAAATGTTTGTTTCGTGCGGGAATCGAACCCGTGACACGCAGCAATTGCTGGTACTCATAAAATTAAGTTGCATGATAATTGATAACTCTAATTAACTCTCAAGTGAAAATGCTTTCATTGATCCCCCATTTACGTATTTAAGAAACCGATGTATCCTCTGTGAGGTACTTGGATACACCAGGGTGTCTCTGGCCTTCCCTAAGGAGCTGGTTGGAATCAATGACCTAATTGTCCCACTCTTAAGCAAATCACGCACATAATAATAATAATATCGTCGTATCAGCCAATGGATTAATAACCACGAGCCTCCACCAATATCTCAGGATGCTCTCGTTAGGGGGTGCGGCCGTTACTTCTGGACATGGCTCGCATTATTAGGTGGTTCCTAGCTCTCTCTGGAGCCCTGACCGCCGGTAGCTTGGGCCCTGTTGCCAATACCGGTGGGCTACTATTTTTTATATTTTTAAATGTTTTATAAATATATGTGTTTAAGAAAAATTTCAAAATTTAGGTAAGTACTTACTTAATAAGTAAGAAAGATCAATAAACTAAATAATAATAATAAAATTGATCCATTGTTACAATTATTTTCTTAAAATTATCTTAGCTTAGTGTCGGTACTGTGACGATTGTAGACAAAGCCTAATATCAGCGGGTCTGCACCGGCCTTTAACTGGCAGTTAAGAATATTGGAGAGTCGATGGAATAATTTTAGAAGAGTAGGTGTGAATTTTGTTTTTAGGTCAGACAGGCGTTTTGCCCTGGCAAGTCCACATATGTTACTTCTTATTAAACCCAATATAGTTATTTTAAAGTGCCCTCAGCTCTTTTCTTATCCGCCCGTAGCGAGTTACCCTTTTGTACAACGCACTCTCACGTTGTTAGCGAGTGAGAAGTCTGCCCTGAACTTACGAGAACGTCCCAGGATCTCTGCAGGCCGTACTGGTGCCTTGGGGTCCTACAGTACCAACAAAAAAAAGTGTCGGTCTGTAACTTTTAGTAATGACATTAAATAGTCTTCCAGTGGTCCCCAAACAAGGCAGCGGCAGCGCCTGTATCTTGGAGACGCCTCTTTACTTACTTTAATAATAATTAATTAAAAGTTCTATTTAGCGCGTACAGGGATAATCCTCGGTGGTGCCTCATTTCATAAAAAGCGTCCTCTGCGATTTGGCTTCGGTCCGTCGTACACCTTCCAAAGTTCCGGGACCTAAGGTCCCCGAGAAATCTAAAAGATGCCAAAAAATAATATAAGTTCAATAAAAGTGACTATTCTCAGCAAAAACAAGCAGATATAAGGGCTAAAAAAACCAGCACAATGTTTACATGTTTAAGGTGGACAACCCGACAGGAGCTAACTAAAAAATACCGCATAAAGAGCGCAAAAAACTAGGGTAAGTTGCCATAAATAAGCGATGATACAGGTGGTACAGCATCCTTATTATTTAAGATGTGTGTGCGCCTGTCCGTCCGTCGGGCCGGCGCCGATATATCAACATTAGTACGTCCCCCGTCTGCTCCGCGAGAGGGACATGTTGGAACTTGTTGGGCGCTGGAAGTGGCTCGTGGTAAAGCTTCAGTAATATTTTTTGATTTTTATGTCAATCCACTGGATGCGAGATACAAAGGACTGATCGAAGACCTTTGTTCAGCTAAAGATGTGATTTGGCTGAAAAGATGATGATGATGATGGTTGGGTCGTATTTAAATTCAGGGGGTCTAAAAAGGCCACTTTAGGTGAATCGTAATATATCTTACACTCGTCTAATTAAGCGGCAATATTAAAAGATATTCTGATAAGAATTTAATTGAGTATGATTCAGATAAAATACATGTGTGGCCACTATACGAACTACCGTACAAAACTATCACACGTATGAATTGGGCTAAGTACTCGGTAGTCGTCAATTAAATGGCGTGTGGGAATACCATCAACTTACAAACTGAAAAATAGGTGGGGACTATACAGCCCTAAAAATATTCACAGAGCTTCCACACAGTCATAAAAATCATTAAATGGCCTAAATTATTGACTTGACTGTACCTGCGCGCAGTTGCACTCGCAGCTAACTTTGCACACGCTATTAAGTTTGACTAATACTATTATAGGTATATTCTAGGTATTGTGCACAAGAAATATTATGATCCATCTTTCTTTCATTCTCTTTTCGACCTCCAAATTACAGGTGCTGCCTAGTTTGGGGACCAATGTATCTCTTATTTTGTGATTAAAACAATGGTTTCAATAAATTTTAATCTATATTTAAAGCTGGTAGTAAATTTTTTTTTTTTGAAAAAATTGCCTTTTATATCCCTGGTCTATTTTTCTGTTGCTCCGATATGATTTACTGGAAGAAAAGAAACTGTCCTTATTGTACACCCCTTCTGCCGTCAAGAATTTGCAGTTCAACATTACCGTGTCCAACATTAATGATTGCTAATTCAATTACAGGAAGGATACTTGTGGAATGAATGAGTCGTTCCAACAGTGTCTTCTTTTCCCGACACGTGTCTATGGCAGTCTAAGTTCTAAATTATAATTATTATCTCACTGACAAGTTTCTCAGGTGTCTATTTTATTTCAATTCACTTTTCGGT
Organism: Polia nebulosa; assembly: GCA_951329385.1. Taxonomy (NCBI): domain Eukaryota; kingdom Metazoa; phylum Arthropoda; class Insecta; order Lepidoptera; family Noctuidae; genus Polia; species Polia nebulosa. The sequence continues at coordinate 31,895,420 of OX589597.1, forward strand.
CAGCAACGTACTGAAGATACTGCTGCTGGTTTTGGTTTCCATACGTCACGTCTTAGGCGACCACTGAAAATCAGCGCCGTGCTGTGGGTCCCCCACGGCATAGCATTATGCTGAGTGGAAGCCTTCCTGCCACAACCACGACATGCATCTGCTTTTTATTTATTTATACCTACCTACTTACATTTTTTTTTCCTTTTTTTTATTAATATTTTTTATACTAACGTATAAACTACTACAACTAAGAACTACTAACACTATCGATAAGGGGTTAGCAAAATCTTTTTTTTGTGTATGTCGTTAATTTGTGGCAAATAAATACTTTTTCTTTTTTTCTTTCTTACCTAAGATGCGGTGTCAACATACACAAGCATGTAACAGGAAATAAGGTACTTCAGTTTTTGCATATTGTCCTGTAAATACTGAAGTTATTTATTCAATTTTTACTGTAAACACAAGGATGTCGTATCCAGTAATTCTCACAAATCAGTATCCGTGTAGTGACCCATGGGACGTCAAAAATGAAGATTTAGTCCCCCACCGCGTCATACGTTACCAACTAATGAAAACACGGCACCGGCCTGATGAAGCTGTCACTTCACCAGCTCTGAGAAGAAGGTGCATGGGGATAGAAGGGTAAGCAGAGATCTAAAGCGTTTTGTTGAAGATTAGCTGTTTTGGGTCCATCATAACAACAGATAAATATGAAAACTACTGAGTAAGTAGATACAGAAAAAAAGTGGGAACTGTTAGCTCAATTGCTTGCTTTTCAATGTTTAGCAAAAATCTAAGAGTGGTAGTAGAGTAAATCATTATCATATGATTAGAAGCAAGACAACCAAGCACGGTAACCTTGACAAATATTCTGTCGCCAAACATGTTATTCGCAGTGGACAGAATAGGATACAAAAAAACTTTTTTACAAAAAAAACAACCGACTTTAAAAAAAAAATACACTAAATATTTAAAAAAAACTTTAATTTCGGAAGTCGGTGTTTGTATTTTATTTCTTCGATATTTGATACCGACTTCCGAAATTAAAGTTATTTTTAAATTTTTGTGTATTTTTTTTTGAAAGTTGGTTGTTTTTTTTGTAAAAAAGTTTTTTATTTTTCGCTTTTTAATTGTTATACCCAGAACTGAAAACCCCAATAACATGGAACGTGGAATTTAAACATTTGGAGAACACAAAAACGTCATCAAGATATGCGTATTTTTCGTTTTTGTTCAGTTTCTCAAGAAGCGCTAAAGCAAATTCGATTAAATTTATATGGGACCACCTGGGGAGTATATTCTTTCGGATAAAAAAAGAATTTTGAAAATCGGTCCCCAAATGACGGAGAAATGCGTGGACATACATAAAATAAAAAACACATACAGTCGAACATAGAACCTCCTCCTTTTTCGAAAGTCGGTTAAAAACCGTTATTTATTGTTTGGTTTGCTGATGTGGACAGCAAAAGGTACTTGTGAAATCAAACAAGTATGCATATAACAGTAACGTAGACATATTTTAGCTAGACGGAACGCGTGATAGACTAGCAGCCGCCACTGGAGACTCCCCGGGCGTCGGGAGACGCAAGCCGACTCCCAGCCACCGTAGGCGCGGGCTTGCAGACGGCGAGTAATGCGTAGCTCGCCGTCCGATATGACCCAAGCCCGAGTCGACGGCGCGTAGTGTTCCACGAGCTCGAAGAGATGTCAGCTCAGCAGTAACTGACGGGGTCCGCTGGGGCCGGTGTCTGCCTGGGGTCGTGAATAAATTCGAAAGAGAGTTACCACGGTCCTTAGCACAGGGAACTGAAGGAACGAGGCTGGGTTTTAGTCAGTAAAAGTCTGACACGCTCTTTTATTCCACCCAGAGCGGGAGAAGTCATTGCATGAATTAACCCACCCTCCAAAAAAAAGACATATTTTAGTTAATCTTATATGTTAATATTTTATTTTTCTGTACATCTGTTAGTACAAATCAGTGACACTGTTTTTGGTTGTGAATATTAACAAAATCCATTTGGCTGAACCCATCTTTTAAGATACAGGCTAGTCCTAGTTGAAAAGATAGAGTCTACTATTGCATCATAATGTAAATATTATTTTCAAACAATGTATACAGTGCAAAGTGCTATGTTTTTGTGGAATAAATACTTATTTTTATTATTATTTATCATGCCTAAGTAGTAATAAGTTAAGTACAAACAATAGCTAAGTGATAATTCAAGCATACACCTGCACTTTGGAGGACTAAACGAATGCCATCTGATGTTGCAATTGACGTAGCCATCTAAGGACCCCAAACAATCTAAGGAGTGTACCATAGTCTCGAAAAGAAGAAGAAGAACTTCAAGCTAACAGTTGGCAAGGCCTTTTTTTTGTGGGGGTGGGAAATCATCCTATGACTTCTCCCGTTCTGGATGGAGCGGGTGGGCGTGTCAGACTTTTACTGACTAAAACCCACCCCTGTTCCTTCTCTGCCTGAGTGCCCAGGAGTACGGTAACTCATTTTCAGACTTTATCCGCTACCCAGCTGGCAAGACCTAAGAAAAAAACAAGAAAAATATCTATAAAATTAGAAATTACAAACCACTCGTAAATACAACTGAAGGAAACGATTTCTAAATCTACTGTCAGTCACTCTCTGCACATTATTGCGGTGTTAAATCAAACAGGTTACGGCTTGACAAGCTGTTTTGACAGATGTGTTGGTCAAAATATGATGTGATTATGATTTTGAGGAAATGGTTATCAGTTTGCCATTTAGAAATTATTATTTATTAATTTAAAAGAGGTATCGTGGAGTTTCTAGCACGGTCTTTTCCATAGACATTTAAGGTTTGGAACATCTATGCGTGCAAAAACTTCTTTTTTTTTACTATCTTGACAATTCAAAATTGCCTGTAAATGGTTTTATTTAAATAGATGGTTTGATTTTGAGTTTGATATCGTTACTCAATAAATCTAAAATCTTTAGTTTCTTCAGAGTTTATCAACTGTATTAATGGATACGAGTAAATTATCATGCTTTGGGAACTTAACTGTGCGGACAGGTTAGAGAATGGTATTCCTGCAGGAGTTTGTGTTTCCTGATATCAGTAATCGGGGGGTTTAGGTCAGAAGTCGACAATATCATCGTATCCCATCAGGTGTGGCAGTGCTCCGTTAGGTGTGATAGTGGTCAAACGCAAGTATATTAATACAGCAAAATAAAACCGGTAAAGTGCTTGTCGGACTTAGCACATTTAGGGTTCCGTACTAAATGAGGGAAATAGCTAAGAAAAAATCAGATTTATCATTAAACTAGCTGCGCCCCGCGGTTTTACCCGCCTAGACCGGAATAAAATATAGGCTATATGTTAATCTAGGCTATAAGCTATCTACATACCGAATTTCACTCAAATCGGTCCAGCCATTTGAGCGTGAAGAAGTAACAAACATAGACACTCACAAACTTTCACATTTATAATATTAGTAGGATTGGTATTTGTCAGTAAAATATACGTAATAATAAACATTATCACCAAATTTCAAGCCATAGGCCAATGGGAAGTTAAAAAAATTCTTCGGATCAAAATTTTGTGACAGACGATGGACAGACGGACACGTGAGTGACAGTAACAGGGCTCCGTTTATACCCTTCGGGAACGGAACCGTAAAAACATAAATTGTGTCTCTGGAATTAGTAACAACCCGCTAAAATGTACATATTTATTTTAATGGCTTCTACTTTAAAAGGTCCCTTCTTTCGTTAAAATTATTATAATCTATTTCTACAAGAAGCTTCCTTTGTTGTGGTTATTCACTTACAAAGCCTCCAGAACAGCCAGAAATTTACAAATATTTTCCCATCTCCATTCCTCAGCCAGATATTTTTCTAGATTTTCAAGTCTTAAACTCCTGACCGCGTTAAGCAAAGATTATTTCCCATAAATCCGGCCATCATAGCATGGTGAATGATAAATATCGCGCTCCGATGTAGTGATCGCTCCGATATTTCAGTCTGCTGTAAGATTCCTGCCCCCTGAAAATTATCGAGAGCTTAACTCTTGGAGGATGTGAGGGGTAAAATGCTCTACTTTAAGTTACTTGAAGAGTAAGTTGCCGTTGTTTTTTAGGGTTCCGTACTCGCAGGGTCCAAACGGAGCCCTATTGTTGTCACTCACGTGTCCGTCTGTCTGTCTGTCCGTCCGTCGTCTGTCACAAAATTTTGTTACGAAGAATTTTTTAACTTCCCATTGACCTATGAACTTGAAATTTGGCGATTATGTTTATTATTACGTATATTTTACTAACAAATACCAATTTAATGATAACTTAGATTTTTTCTTTGCTATTTCCTTCTGTGATAATGGTTATTATTACAACCTAATCACATATGTCGTTAAGAATACTTAATTTACTTCCTACCAACAATTTGGAGACATGTGGCATCCATAAACCCGCACTGGGTCCGCGTGGTGGATTACGGCCGTTCTTGAGAGAGAGAGGAGGCCTGAGTCCCAGCAGTGGGAACAAAAAGGCTGAAAATGCTTATAATTATGCTTATGCTTAGGTATACTCTAAGTGTATCATACACAGCTGCATGAGGCAATGTTTCGATCGTGGGTGTCTTAACTAAAATCAATAATCTAATACATTTTAATTTAGCAGCAAAAACCTTTAAGTGACTAACATAAAGGTCACACACAAGGGTAATGAATGAATAAATCAATATTGTTTTATATAAAAACGGTCATCACCCTGAGTTGATGGCTAAAACTGGGACATAGATGAATCATAAATGAAATAATAAATTATATTTATTTTGCCAATTAAAAGTAGATGAGGCCGGTGTCAAAGTCTCTTTTAAAATTAATACAATAAACATGCAATGGTCAAATAATATGAGAACCATATAGGTTAATGTCTGCGGTGGTCTTTTGAGGAAAGGACCTCACAAATTTGAGTGGACCTGTCCATACAGTGCAAGCATTTGTCTGATATCATGTAGCTCAACTAAGAGCTATAAGGAGCTCAACAATTTGACGAATCAACAGACTAATCTAGATTTAGATGGATAATATTGTACCTATCTGTCAATGGCATATTATTCTTCATGTTTCAATTAATACAACAGAACCATCATTCATATAACATTCATCATCACTAATAGGAGAGCAGTGGTGGCCCAGTGGCCGCGACTTACAAGTTGTAGGTCGTGAGTTCAAACCCAGGCGCCTGCGCTTTACTTTGTGTAAATTATTTCATCACCACTGCTCTCAAAACGGTGAAGAAAAACATCGTGAGAAACCGGCATGTCCCAGAACCAAAAATTCGAAGACATGTAACATTCACGAATCCGCATTGGGCCCGCGTGGTGGATTACGGCCCACACCCTCTCACGAAGAGGAGGCCTGTGCCCCAGCAGTGGGGACGTTAAAAGGCTGAGATGAATATAATAAATTACGAAACTCACACACCATCTATACAAATGTATATAATTCAAAGTCCTGACTGACTGACTTATACAACGTTGATGTGACAGAGGGGCATTAAATTAAACTACGTATACTATACGTGTTTAGTATTAATTCGATACGGTATAAAAATAAAAATAATAATAAATGAGGTTTTTTTTTTTTCAAACAAACTAAATAGCTTACAATTCAGAGTAAAACGCAACCACCCTTTATACCATACTTTATACCCATTATCCTTGTTTGCATTGCCATCTTATAGCGAAAATGTACTTGTGACTTGCGTGAGAACGGCAACAACGCGTCGTATCGTAGGTTATACTCAGATTTATCGTTTTAAGGTGCATGACCTGTGCGTATAGACATAATCAGCTGTTAGGAAAGATACATCGTGTTCAAACGAGGCCAAAACTTAAAAAATCGTTTGTGACTAAACTACTGCTCCGATTTAATTGATTTTTGGTACAGAGCTTGAAAGTAGTACCTAGTATAGGCAGTTTAAAGGAAAGCCCCTCTGTCGTATCAACTTTGTATATTAACGCACAGCCTAAGCTGCTGGTCCTAGAGACTTGAAATTTGGAGGGTGTGTTCTGTGTAAAGAGTAGTTATTTACTAGGAAAGGGTTTTTCGAAATTCAACCCTCAAGGGGGTGAAAAAAGAAATGATAGTTTATAGCAGGGGAAGTTCTAATTCCACACGGGCGAAGCCGCTGGCAGAAACTAGTCTATACTAATATTATAAAGAAGTAAAGTTTGTGTGGTTGTGAGGTTGTAGGGGGTAATCTCTGGATCTACTGAACCGATTTTGAAAATTCTTATAATTATCTATTTTTGAGTGTCATAAGCTATAAATGTTTGAAATCCACGAGGACGAAGTCGGGGGCGAAGTGCTAGTATTAAATATTGCAAAACAGAGCACTCTCCGGTGCGTTCCGGTAGCAACTAGCCAATCTCGTTCATAGATAATTTATTTGCGCGCATCACGAGAGGTTTCGCTCCTATGTAGGTTAGCCAGCACTTCATATTTCCTTCAGACCTCGATATTTATAGTATTATTGATGGTGTAGCAGTGTGGTTGGGTAATTGGGAAATAGGCGTACGAACCCAGCAGAAATATATGACTAAAAACTGTTTTAAAAAAAACTTTTTTACAAAAAAAACAACCGACTTCCATAAAAAAATACACTACAAATTAAAAAATAACTTTAACATCGGAAGTCGGTGTTTGTTTTTATTTCTTCGTTATTTGACACCGACTTCCGAAATTAAAGTAATTTTTATTGTATTTTTTTTTTGGAAGTCGGTTGGTTTTTTTTGTAAACAAGTTTTTTAATTTTCAATTTTAGTTGTTATACCCCAGAACTAAAAACCCCAATAACATGGAAAGTAGAATTTAAACATAGTCGTAATTGAACAGAGAACACTAAATCGTCATCAAGGTATACGTATTTTTTGTTTTTTGTTCAGTTTTTCAAAAAGTGCTGAAGTAATTTCGATAAAATTTATATGGGACCACCTCGTGAGTATATTCTTTTAAATAAAAATTATTTTTGAAAATCGGTCCTTAATTGACAGATAAATCGGTACGATACATAAAAAAAAAACTTAGATACAGTCGAACATAGAACCTCCTCTTTTTTCGAAGTCGGTTAAAAATAAAACCGACTTCTAATTTTTTTAATTTCGGAAGTCGTTGTTTGTATTTTGTTTCTTCGTTATTTGACACCGACTTCTGAAATTAAAGTTATGCCCGAATGGATAACCCCAATAACATGGAATTTGAACATAATAGGAGACAACCAAAACGTCACCTGTGTATACCTACATATTTTTTGTTTATGTTGATTTTTTCAAAAAGTACTAAATCAATTTCGATAAAATTTATATGGGACCTCTAAAGTATGGCCTACCAAAAAAAAAGAATGATCAAAATCTATTCTCAAGTGGCGGAGAAATCACGTAATATACATACAAAAAACATACAGACGAATTGAGAACCTCCTCCCTTTGCAAGTCGGTTAAAAATGAATCCCTATTTCCTTGGTCACGGCATCATACGTAAACGGCTAGACCGATTTCGCTATTTTTTTTTCTTGTGTTTCTTATTGTCCGGAGCAGGTTCTTATGAAAGAAAAAATTAAGAAAGTTGCGCGGCAAATTAAAAAAAAAATCAGAAACTTCGCGCGTTTGACAGTTCATAGCTTTTTTTTTTGGGGTGGGAAATCATCCAATGACATCGCCCGCTCTGTGTGGAGCGGGAGGGCGTGTCAGACTCTTACTGACTAAAACGCACCCCTGTTCCTTCCCTGCCCTGAGTGCCCAGAGGCGCGGTAACTCAGTTTTGAATTTATCCACAACCCCTGGGCAGGCATCGGCCATGCCATGACGGGCGCCGTCATGATTGCTGACAACTCTTTTAGGCGCGCGTGGAACACTACGCGCCGTTGACTCTCGGGGCTGGTGCTGATCGGACGACGAGCTACCCAGTACTCGCCGTCCGCAGGCCCGGGACTTTGCACTAGTCTGACTTTTTGCTGTACTGTGAACAGGTGGCGGTTGTGGTGGTGGTTAATGTTATGGTGGTTAAATGTTTGAGTAGAGGTGTACTGCCATTTCACCAATTATGTTTTAGTCCCAGAGCCCAGAAAATTGCCAATAGCCGAAGACAAATCTAGACTCCGGCTAGATGAAAAAAAACAGCGAATCGAACGCTGGGACACATGCTCAGAAGTGAAGGAGGAGACAATGCTCGTAGAACAGATAGTCGATGGGACTGAAAAGTTCTGGAGTGGCGACCGCGTACCGGCTGACGCTGTGTTAGAAGGCTTACTACAAGGTGGACCGATGATAACCTGGTGAGGGTTGCGCGTAGCCGATGGACGCGACACGCACAGGACCGGTCATTGTGCAGACACTTGGGGGAGGCCTATGTCATGATGATGATGATAATGAGTAAAGCTGGACCACTGGACCAAGAAACAGTCATGAGAATAAGAATGACTATTGTTAAGGTGAGCTAATCCCTGTCATCGACACCGGTGATGTTGATGATACTGAAAAATTTAGACGTGACGAGTATAATTGTGCTGTATGTAGTCAAGTCATTAAGGCAAAATAAATATTTCTAACACTTGCGAACTGCCTCGGCTCCCTACGGGTGCAAAGGTATTCCTTGTTTATCGCTCTATTTATTAGTCGAAATCGTATCAAAATCGGTTGCGTGGCTTAGAAGAAGTATGCGGGGAAACAGACAGACAGATGAAATGACAAACACACAACAAACAAACGAACACACAAACACAACAGACTCACAACAACACACAACAGACAGACGAATTAATTCTAGCTGAAAGCTCTCTCATCACTTAAAAATACCTGCAAAACCTCATAGTCTTTTATATCATACTAGTTGATCCGGCAAACGTTGTTCTGGGATAAAAAAGGGGGGTGGTGGAAAATACTTAACGACTCATACCTACCAAATATACAAAATAATAATAATAATAGCGCGCTGCACAATAATAATCGATGTCACCATCCCACATGACGAGAACCTCGTGAAAGCTGAGAAAGAGAAACAAATGAAATATCTTGATTTAGCACACGAGGTTGTCGATATGTGGAATGTGGACTCGGCTGTCATTGTGCCGATAGTCGTTACCGCCAACGGCCTGATAGCCAAAAGCCTCGACGACCACCTGTCGAAGCTGTCGTTGCACGGTTGGATCAAGGGCCTGATACAGAAGGCAGTACTCCTCGATACGTCTCGCATTGTGAGGAGGTTCCTGTCTCTGGAGCCCTAACCACCGGTAGCTTGGACCCTGTTCCCGACACCGGCGAACTACTATTTTTTATAATTTTATATGTTTTTTTTTTTCTTTTTTATATGATTTGTAAGAAATATTTAAAATTATAATTTAAATATGTATAGAAAATTAATAAACGACATAATAATAATAATAATCTGTCGAGCCGTTTCGGAGGAGTGCAACCACAAACACCATGACACGAGATTTTATATATTAGTATTTTCTTTGAATTGATTTACCCATTCATATTATGTGGTACACCTATTTTCACGTTCTATTTTAATTTGGAACAACCCAAGGGACTCCAAGTTTAAAACAGGGATGGATGTCCAAGCCCATCCATCAAATGTGACCCTTAATTATCCACTTCAAATCCCCTCGAGTAAAGACGGCCAACTTCACCAGTTCACCTCACTTTGACGACTGCAAAACACAAATTAATTAAATTATTAATTAAATGACGAGACCTAATAAATCTGAAAAGTTTGCGTTCATAAATAAAAGTTGGCAACACGTCCGGGAATCGAATGAGGTCCTGTCCGTTACCTCTCACCTCGGAGGGAGAGTGAGTGATTAGGGATGGCCCGGAGGGGCCTTTCGTCAGGCCTCACAGGGATGCAACACTGAGGTTGGGGTTTATTACCTTTTAAAGGGCTAAAATTTATTTTTAGAAAGATTTTCGGAGGATGTTTGAATTGTTAACTTAGTTTTGGAAAATAAAATGAATGAACGTTTTTAGCAATTACGAAAGTCATTGAAATTTTGCCCTAGTCATTGAACTTTTAACACAAATTCATAAATCTAAGATGCCATAAACTAACTTTCAATAACTAACAACCAGTGTCTGGAACGAAAATAAGCCTATAGTTCTAGTGACAAATTGGGATTGAATGAATAATATTGACGAAAAATTAAAATACTCGTAATTAACTCTTGCGCCATCTCATCTTCTTAGCACGGCGGGCTGTGCTGGGGCGGCTGCTACAGGTGCAGAAAACCTCAAACGGCGCAAATATAACAACCTTATTGGGAGTTATATGTTTGAGCCGTTTGGGGTTGAAACACTAGGGCCATGGGGTCCGAGTGCTCATCGAGTTTTCCGTGACATCAGCAAACATTTAGTCGACTCTTCACGTGACCAGAGGGCTGGCCTTTTTTCGGCCAACGAATCAGCATTGCCATTCAACGTGGCAATACTGTCAGCGTCCTGGACACTTTTCCCATTGACAGAGATGTGAACGAATTTTTTGATGCCCAATGAGCTTTACTCCTACCGGATCTTTTATGCCTCTTGTACATATTTTATTTATTAAGTTATTTATTAGTTTAGGATAATATGTATTGTAGTTAAAGTCTGTTGAAAATAAATTTAAGAATTAGTGGAATAGTGTGTTTGTTTCCGAAATTTGTCAATTTCTGATAGAACTAATGAATCAATTTACATTAACTCATACGAAAACTATTGAAATATTAATTACAATAACTACTTAGAGTGATGTATACTGTCAATAATTAGTATAAAGTGGGTAGGATTACAAAACTGTTACATTGTCGATCATTGCCAAGGCGCGCCGGTCTGTGATTGTGCTATCGAGTCTGTCGTTTGATTTCACTCCATCATATTTTTCAGTGGCGACGAGTAGTGAACACTTCTCGTGTGGTAGTAAAAGGTTCATGATGTCCATCGGAAAAACTGCGGCATTTAATGTGCACAAAAACGATTGGAAACTGTAATATTATGTCGAACGGTTAGAATAACATTTTGTGGTGAAGAAAATACCATACGATTTGCATGTGCCAACGTTAATAACCGTTACGGGAGCAGAGAGTTATGAATTGCTAGTTAATCTGTGTACAACAAATAAACCAAAAATTAAAACTTTTTAGCAGTTATCGGAGATAATGTGTAAACATTTACAACCGAAACTCAGCGAACTCGCCGAGAGGTATAAATTCAGGCATAGAAAAGAGAAGGAACGTGGTAGTACTTAAAAAAAAGACGTGAGTTTCTAAGTTGGCTCCAAGAAAGTCCCCTCACGACTACTTCTGCAAACACTCCTGAATTTCAGCGAATCATGCTAAGCATACTTCAAAAACGCCATAAAATAAATAATACCTACAAGCTACCATAACCTTAAAAGTGTCTGGCGAGCGACAATAAATCGCTGGCATGTTGCCGTTAATTATAAAAGTAAGACACGCCGGTGGGTGGGTCAAAAACTAATGGCGGCCATCCGTCACTAGGTGTCGCTAATGTCCCCTTATTGAAATAATGTACCTACTATAGTGCCGTACTGAAAGGTGAAAAGAAAATGTTTGAATGCAAGTTGCTTTAGAGATTTTATTTTAATTTTTCAAAAGTAAAAGCACCAAGGAATCTTCTTATATTGGGTTCCCACCTATGTAATTTGCGTTTTTTTCTCACAAATATAGAACCTCGTCACTTCTATGAATTAAAATATTCATTAAATTGCTTGATATTATATTGAATAATGACCGCCATAGACCACTGCTAATAGTAAAAAAAAACCTTATTAAGTACTTAAAGTTTTATAAACAAGAAAAAAATACCTTAAAAATGACTCCTCTTTTTGTTAGCAGAAATGACCACTATTCTTTTCTTATTTTTGTTGTTTGATCTAAGTGGCATACGTTATTTTAGTTTTTAAACATTATTGCATAAAAGTTTCAAAACATTGGTGTTCATAGTTATTAAATAAATTAAGAAAATGTTAGTATGAAAATGCAACTTCTATAAAATTCTCCATACAAAACGCTGATTTCATAGGTGGGGACCTAATATTATACTAATACATAATTATGTATTTTTGTAAGAATAGTGACTTATCAGGCTAATCAGGAAAAAAAATATTTCCTAGATAAGAGTAATTTTCCTTTTTGCCTTTTTTATCAAGTTAATTCACTGCATCACTAGTGCCTATCAAATATTATTTTATTACCCAAGTGCCCCAGAAGGAGGGTTATGTTTTTTGAGAGTATGTATGTATGCGTGTAAGTTATATGTATGTATGTCTAGTTCTTTGACACGCTCTGTAGCCTAAACGGCTGGATGGATTTTAACAAATGGGGATTATTAGATTGGCCTTAACAGCCGAAGTGATAGAGACTGTATTTATGATGTACGAGTAGTTGGTGGTATTCAATCTGTGATTGGACTAAAACAAATGCTTACTGCATCAGACTGCTTCAAAAGTAACTTGTTTGGAACTTTTCAGTTGATTTGTTGAAGTCAAGTCCTTTGATTTTTATTTATCTTAAGAAAATAGAGTGTACTTGTGGCTATAATATTGAAGAATGAAGGTGGCTTTTACAATCTCTTTTAGGTTCTCTTATTTATTTATTTATTTATTTAACACTTCACGCACATACAAGTACAGAGGCGGACTTAATGCCTCAGGCATTTTCTACCAGTCAACCTTAGGGTGATGCAGAAACAAATAGTGGTAGGTGCCATAAGGAAAAAAACAAAAAAAAAACAGGGCATCTTTATTTAAATGCAAAGGAACATAAATACATATGTAAACTACAAATAAAATATATACTCATATGAATAAACTTAATACACAAATATACATAGCCAACAACATAGGTACAAATAGATGATTGGAAAAAGAATTAACGCTGTGAGGATACTACTGCCAACTTTTTACAAATGTGTTCGCGAACTTTAATTTTGAAGGTTAATCGGTTAGTTACCATCCTGATTTCTTGGGGGAGCGCATTCCACAGAGAGGTCTTACTTGGGTGCTTTCGTAGAGATTCCAAGCTGACTGTGTTCTGATTACTCATTATGACAATAAGGTATGGCGAAAAGCTACACCATTCTCGAATCCAAGGCAATGTTGAACAAATATCGTAGGGATTTCAAAATGGGGTTTGAAAAAGTCCACCTATTTTGTAGATATTGCAGTAGTAAGCCGTAATGAAATAGATAAAGTATCCTTTATTTGTAAATACTTTCCTATACAAACTAATAGTACGTAAAAATATTAAGTGCATGAAGAATCACTCTCGAAATCAAGTACTGAAAATTCCCAGAGTATAGCCGAACGACCTTTCCATTAAAAGTATCCAGGTATACAATAAACAATCTAAATCAAATCAGAAACACTTTTACCGTGCGCTTGCGCACTAACACGGCAGCGCCATCTATCAATCACCGCGGAACATTACACGTTTACTCGTTGCGCACACTCTTTGATAGATGGCAGCACTTGATGATGGATTTATCGACCTGTTGATGGTTTTATATTGCGTTTGATGGCTTGTAATAACATTATACCGAGTTTTTTTCCCGTGGGCCGTGAGTCATGGGGTGTTTTTTTTTTTATTTATAATGTAGTGACGTATTTGTGCAGGTGAGATGGATGGGCTTTCGGAATGCTCTAGATTTGAGTTTATCGTCTGATGAGATTTAGGAAGATTTATTGAGAGAATAAATAAGATTTTTCTAGGTGATCTGCCATGAGAATTTTCTAGATTCCAGTAATTCTGGCAGCACACGTGCAGTTCAAGTAAACATTCTTAGCACTGTAAGTTTAAATTTAAACCACAAATAAATTGAGAATTTTTTGGGGTATAATTACATTGAAGGCAAAAAACCAATATTTTTTTTAGAGTGAATTAAAACTATTTCATACAAATTTTATGACTTATGTTAGGTAGATACCCAAGGTTTCAAATACTGCAGCAATAATAAAATCCAAAGTTTTAACTGCTAACCTTCGCCTTTGAGAAAATGTTGCACTTTTATTAATTAGTATAAAGTGTAGCTTGTAACGTCGCTACTTTTCATACTGCTCGCCGCCTATTTGTCGAGTCGTTAATATTACAATTATACTTCGAGGTACGAACTAACAAGCACGACAAGGAGGAGGCAAGTTAGATACTTCTATGTATAAACTTGGGATACTCAATACTCACTGTTAAGGCGCAGTTATACGACTTTTAATGATTTTTAATTGAACATCACGTCTAAACGACTAATTTTACTTCTTTGAAAAAAAAATTAGGTTACTCTAAACTATTTCCGTCATAATTTGATCTGAAATATTTGAAATTATATTTTTATAACATTGTGTAATTAATTTGTAAAGTTATGTTTAACGCGGATAAAAAATTGAGAATCACGCAAAAACTATAAGGCGGATTTTTAAAGAACATTTAATTATTTATAATTTAGTCTCAGTTTTTTTAGTTTAATACTTATTGTTTTATGTGTAATAAATTAATAATGCACCTAATTTCGGATAGCGCTCCTTGATAGGCGAGTCCTATTACTTAGTGGACATACAACGCGTTACGTGAGCTCAGCGCAGAACACGCAATCTAACCACTCAAGGTCGTTGGCAGCTAATAGCGCCTTAAGTGCATAAAATATGAGCTTAAACACCTAGCAGATAGCTAACTGTCCCACTGCAGGTAAAAGCAAGTATTAATCACATCATCAAAGATGAGTATCTAAAATATTATAAGATATGAGCATGAGTAATAAATTACTGTTAATTTTTTTTTTAAACATTTTTTATCTGGGGCAATGAAAATAAAAAAAATAAAAGAACAAGTTGAAAATAAATTGTAGTAAGTATTTGGCGTGTAGATATTTACCTATATTCTTAGCTTATATATAAGCTTGAGGAGCTACTTCGTGCCTCAAGCTATGCTAAGCATTCCGTGCGAGAATCGAACCCGCAACACGCAGCGCAGCAGCCGAGCGCTCAACCACTGCGCCAACTGTGTCGTCTAATTTACAACAATCAGCAACCCACACTGGGCCGGCGTAATGGATTACAACCCATTCCCTCTTCTAGAGAGGTGCCTGAGTCCCAGCAGTGGGGACGTTAAAAGGCTGCTTATGCATTTAATTTAGGGTGGGAAATAACTGACTAAAACCCACCCGAGTTCCTACGGTTGACTCTTTGAAAACTCCCTTGACAAGGGGCACAGTGGATCTCCAGGCAATGATGCCGCGGGAAAACTTGCGAAGAGGGGTTCCGAGATGGTAGTGCTACGCCCGTACCCATCCCTTCCCCAACTTTTCTCGCAATTTCGTTCATGGGTCTGCCAAAGATCAACTGAACTCCATTATAACAGATAGTCACGGGTAGTCAAGAATGGTCATGCCGAGCCTACACCCACGAGCCAACCTCAGAATAATAATAGGGACAACCACGGGGCATTGCCTCTTGAACAAACATCTTTTTAACCTAAGCGCCTCGGACAGCCCTCTCTGCAGAAGTTGCTTGGACGCTGAGGAATCAGTCGCTCACGTTATCCTGGAATGCGAGGCCGTGGCTATACCCAACGTGCACAAATCCTCGGTACAGTGAGGTCGCTCCGCGCAGCCTGCGAAGCTCCCAGGAACCCTCTGTGCTTCTGGGCGGAGTAAGGCTGGCTATGTTAGCCGGGACCCCCCAAGCACAACGGACCAAATGAGAGTCTAAGTGTGGACAACGGAGTCCCTATACTATACTCTCTCGTGACCCTATCCGATAATTATCATACCTTGCTGCTACATTTCAACAACAAGTAAATAGGTAACCAACATCTTAAACCTCTCCAGCCGAGGTCACATTACCCTCATAAAACCCGCGACCATCCGCGGCCATCACGGCGTCTCGCGACCACGGCCAAATTGTTCTCGCATTAGATTTATCGTTCGCCAACGAAACAGCAACAAAGGCAGTCTCTCATCTCACGACAGCTTTATGATCCTAACAGTTTTTGCTAACAGCTACCTACGACGCCCGGCGATATTTATAGCTTAAGTTTTATTAATTAGCCATTTGTGAGACGTTGAAGTATGGTAAGGATTTTTGGGTATTGATTTGTGGCGGCAAGTCACGGTAGTACTTTAATTTTGAGTTTTTTTGTGTGGTCTGTAAGAACGCGGTGTTTGTGTGTGTGTGATTCAAGGTCGGTTTTGTCGTAAATTGTGTTTTGTACTTTATTATTATTTACGTTTGCCTGATGGTCTTGTGTCGGCAATTTGCTGGTACGCTGATAGTCCACTAAAATAATATTTCGATTAGGCACAAGTGCTGCGGGGAATTAACTTGATTTTCCAAGCATAGATAACAAAGAAAATTACTTTTATATAGGTAATAACTTTTTTCCTGACTGGCCTTTTTTTTGGGGTGGGAAATCATCCCATGATTTCTCCTGCTCTCTGTGGTGAAGCGGGAGGGCGTATCATGCTTTTGCTGACTAAAAACCACCCATGTTCCTTCAGTTGAAAACGCAACAGCAACTTTCAAATTTACCCGCAACCCCAGGCAGTTCCTGACTGGCCTGATAATTCTTACAAAGCTAACTTGCAAAAGATTTCATGCACTATAAGTTACAAGTAAATATGCAAACCACATGCCATGTAACCCCTCTGTCATGCAGCACTTGTTCACAAGCAAACAAACAACACACAAAACAAAGAAAAACTTCGAGTTTCAAAACAAACCCCGAAAACACCCGAGCTCACCCGAAAAACGCCGAGCGTCGATCTAACCGTCCCACTGCTGCCAAAGATTTGACGTCAATGGTAGCGAATCGTAAATTACCATTATCTACAGACGCACCGTGCTAGTATTTATTATTTATGGGTCGGTTTGACTCGCCCGCGGCCCGATCGGGGGCGTTTTTCCCCATTGCAGGCGCAGGGAGTTTAGGAGGTGTGTGTAATGTTCCGTAGTTAAAATGCTGTCATTATCGCACTTTTTGTTTTGTGGATTTTGTTGAGATGTTATTTTTATGGATCATAGAAATAATACCTGTAGAAACTATGGTTTTAAGGACATGTTTTGCCATCATCATCATAATTGGGTTGATGATTAAAAAAATCTAATTAGTCCGTCAGCTAAATTACCAAAAAATATTGAACAAGTGTTTTTTCTTTTGTCACTAACCAAAAAATAAACATGACGTGTATATATTTTTTTGTGTCTTCGTTATTTGACACCGATTTCTGAAATTAAAGTTATTTTGCAATTTTTAGAAGTCGGTTGTAGGTATTTTTTGAAAAAAAGTTTTTAATTTTTCACTTTTTAGTTTTTCTTTTTTTTATTATTGTTGTTGTACACCAGAAGTAAAAGTAAATATTTAAGTTATGTCCGAATGGATAACATGGAATTTGAACATTTGTAGACAACCAAAATGTCATCTGTGTATACATATTTTTTGTTTATGTTGATTTAATTTTAAAGTGCTGAATTGATTTCGATAAAATTTATATGGGACCTCCTCTAAAGTGTGACCTACCAAACAAAAAAAGAATCATCAAAATCGATTCACAAATGGCGGAGATATCGCGTAACATACATACAAAAAAAAAAAACATACAGACGAATTGAGAACCTCCTCCTTTTGGAAGTTCGGTTAAAAAGTAGTGACGGGCGGGCGTTTTTGGGGGACTGTCTTTGAATAAATGACTTTTTAATTTAATATTACTGGTCGGCCAAGAATTTTCGACGGAAATATATACTTAGGCAGGTAATTACACAAGTGACTATTGAAACAAGTATTATATATATAATGGAAATCGTATTTCTTAAAAATTTTGCAGACGAAAATGCCAAAATTTTACAAACTAACTTTGTGTCGAGCTCCTTCAGAATTCCATGCACTAAATAAAAAAGAAAAACATAATCTCAGATTATATTACACAGAAAAATGATACCGCGACGAGTCTCGGAACAAACGGCGCTTGCGTCGCGAATCAAATAAATTACAAAGATATATTATTATTAAAATTTGGGCTCCAACTTTGTCGCATTAACTTTGGGTAGTATCGGGACTGGGGCACACTGGGCGCCCGAATAGAGGACAGTAGGGAAAGTACAGAATCTATTGTTTTCAAAAGGTATTGTTGTACGAAAATAATCAGCCTTATTTTGTAAAGCACGCTAATCATATGCTTAGTTTAAGTACTGAAAATCAAATTCTAGATAGAAAATTTAGTTACCTCGGCCCTGGGCACTCAGGGCAGGAAAGGAACAGTGGTGGGTTTTAGTCAGTAAGAGTCTGACACGCCCTCCCGCTCCAACCTAGAGATGTCGTTGGATGATTTCCCACAATACAAAAAAAAAGATAGAAAGTTTAGAATTAAGAATCTGCTAATCAGTGTTCAAATTAAGCTACTATTTAAGTCTCATTGTGTTTTATTCTGGAGTGGGTGCTTGTTTATTGAGAAAAAGAGTCTCTTCCTTATTTTCATTAACAGATACAGAATATCTTTGAAAATTTTACTTGGAATTATGGATAGAATAAGTACCTATATACCTAAAGGACTTCGGTAAAGTTTGAGATAATATATAAGTCGGTAGACTAAACTAACCGTTCTAAATTTGAAGTTAGCCTTATCATATAGAACTACTTCATACCTTTTTTTTTGGGGTGGGAAATCATCCGGAGCGGGAGGGCGTGTCAGACTTTAACTGACTAAAACCCACCCCTGTTCCTTCCCTGCCCTGAGTACCCAGGGACGCGGTAACTCTGTTTCGAATTTATCCACGACCCGTGGGCAGAACTACTTTATAGATATTTTGGGATCAGCTCGCAGTCTCACGATGCGATTCGTAAGTACCTGTCAAATATCTGCAATGACAGCCGGGGCCAATGGCTTAGCGGGCTCATCCATAGCTTTTCAAGGTATGGAGGAGTCTCCATAATATTAACATGGCCACCCATTCACAGACCGACTTCGACAAGCGTTGCTTAACCTACCTTGGAAATCGATCCGTGCGGTTGTTTGAAAGAAAAGAAAAAAAGAACTCTTTTATTATTTTCTGTTATTATTTTAGCAATTAGTTACATATCATTGTGTGTGTGTGTGTGTTGGCGCAGTGATTGAGCGTTCAGCTGCTGCGCTGCGTGTCGCCGGATCGTTTCCCGCACGGAACAAATATTTGTATGATCTACAGATACTCGTAGTTGTTCCGGGTCTGGGTGTCTTGTGTTTGTGAGTATACATTTTTGTGAACGCACCCACGATACAAGAGTAATTCCTAGTGTGGGCAACGTTTTTTTTTTAAAAAAGAAAGAATGTAAATTTCAAATTTCTAAAATCTGTTGACAGTGTCAAAGTCATACAAACAATGCTCCCATTGTGCCACTAAACTCATCCTATAGGCCACGGCTCGTGACATCTACAGAAATTAACGAGTTACCGTTTGAGACGTGCGATGTGAGGACCCGATAACGACCCTTCCGCGGTTCCGGCACGACGCCGATACGGCTCCGACACGGCAACGATCCGATACCGGCACGGAAGCCGGTAAATCTTAGCGATCGGCTATTTACGCATTAAGCTCATCAGTTATGGAAGATCGTTGAAGGAAATTGTTGTGTCAAGGTGTTTTTGATAATGGGCTGAATTGTATTTGTAAGTTAGTGGTTCAATTTTGGGATGATTCATTTGAAAATGGCCTAATTATTTAAATGATTAGCAGACGAAGGTCTCACCTTCTCAGAGTTATTACTAAACAGTTGTTGATGATCCCTGTGGTGTCGTGATTGTACCAACCTATGGGTGAAGAAAGTGAGTGAGTGGGTGAGTAGTTTCGGTGTTTCTTCTCAGGGTAGTCAGCTAGGAAATACCTGCCTCATCTAACTTAAACTGAGAAAAAATAGTGACGTGTTATTTATAAAATAAAAATAATTTATCATTATTCATGCCAGAAAAAAGTAGCAACGCTTGCCATATTTCAATAACCGCTTGCAAAATAAAATCTAAATTAACAACATTTCCAACGCCATCTTAGAACAAAATGGTCGAACTCGATCGAAAAGAAGGTGGTCATTGACCATATCAGTAGCGCCCTCTGTGTTAAGACTACTAAAGCTTTTAGATAGATCGATACCTAATAGTAGCAAAGGTGAAAGGTATCTTAACACTTTTTGTGTTTAAACTTTCACTTTTTATGTTTTTTTACACGTTTATACGCAAAACATCGACCGTTAAGTATAGTTACAAAAGTCTAATTAAATAATCGTGAGCAAATAAATGGTCAATGACCATAACACTAGCGCCATCTATCCAAATGATGTTGCATTAAAACGACCAACAATTCTGTAACTGTGGTCAATGTGGTCAAGCAGTAATGTTCATTTAGTAGTGGGCATCTAAAGAGATTTTTATTTCTGTGCATTATTAAAAATAAACTAATGTACTTTATATTTTCAATGGCTCCCTGTCAAATCTATCTAGTATCTATTAAAATTTTATTATTGGGATCACTTGAGTAAATCTTTCTCAATGTTATTAGCAGGATCGGAAAGATTATTAATAAAATTATAAGTAGGTAGACCCAGCAAAACGAAATGAAATCGCAATGCCAATTACTATTATTTTTAGAAAGAGTGGTTAAAAAATAACATTCAAAATTCGAACATGAAATTACACAGACTAATCAACAACAACAGAGGTTGATTTATACGTTTTATTTGCTGGCCGCTAGATGGCGGTAGCTAAGTGGCGCCATTTTCGCGTACTTAAAGTACTGGGGTAGCTGTGACCGCATTATTTATCGCACCATTACCGCATGGACCCTTAAATCATCACATGACGTGGACCGTGTACGTGAGCCTTAATGAATGGCGGGAGAGTTGGCCAAAGTTTTTTTTATTCTTTATGAAATTCTAAGAGCACTTAGTGGGGAATCTATTAGAGTGAATGTGCGTTTTGGGAGTCGCGTTGTCGTTGTGATGCTTTTATTTTTAATCTCTTTTCTGGATATTGTAGTCTGTGAATGTGGAAGTTTGTGTTGATAACTTCAAAGAGCGTCACAAATAAAAACGTGACATGTGAGTCGGACTTGGAAGTCTGGTATTTAGATCGTAATAGGTTCCAATGTCAAGTAGTACCTTAATTACACATAGGTACCTAGAGTATGGAGTTCGTTCTTGACTTAAAATTTAATAAAAGTAACGTTTAAGACACCTGTAGAAACCTTAAAAAAATCTTCGGAACAAATGTGACAAACGGACATGTGAGTGACAGCAATGGGGCTCGGTTTGGACCCTTCGGGTCCGGAACCCAAAAAAAACGGACTACACCCCTTTTCAATTTAAGTTCGTTCAGTTCATTGAAAAGTCTGGTAGATATCGCTGTCAACAGTAAGACCGTCATTGACTCCATAGAATAAGGCAATATAGTTAAAGAGTACCTACTTATTTAGATACAATAAAAAAAATATTATGTAACTGGCCTCTGATTGAACATTTACTATAAACAAACCATAAACAACAACACACACACCAAACCACACAACAACAAACCGCTTTTTTTTTGCGGGATTTTTTCGAGTGAAGTTCAGTGGCTGTTTTAATTATTCGCAAATTGATCCCTAGTGGTTATGTGATGTAAAATTGGTGTAGTTTTGTGTCTCCAGTGTCTAAGTAACTGGACTATGTGGAATTATTGAAACAGGCGCGATCTCGGTAAAATAAAGCCGAGAATTTTATCGTAGTTTCGACTACCTTAGCGAAGCTTGACGATAAGGCTGACTCGACTCATTTGCTGACAAATACTGTAAGAACATTAGAATGTGTTACATCTGCATTTCAATGGGAAAAAGTGACCATATTCTGTATCTAAAACTAAATACTTTCTTAACTTGACACTGGCTAAATGCACAAACCGTGCGAAGGAAAAAAGAAAACCTTCGAACCTTAGCCCAAATCCATCTAAAAATAGCTAAACAATCAAAGACAAGCAACACAGTCTTTAAATTAAAATTCAAGTAACCTTTATTTACAAACTTGTAACGATTTTACAGTAAGTATATGTTGTACATTAGCAACATATACTGTAAAATCGTTCGCAACAACAGCGCCTGCCTGGGTTTGAATTCACGACCTACAACTTGTAAGTCGCTGCCGTTACCACTGGGCCACCACTGCTCTGCCTAGAATATTTAGAAAAAACGAAAATTTTATCAGCTTAGGGTAATTTAGGAACGCCGCAGGAGACGCCCTGGGCGTCGGGGGTCGCAAGCCGATATCCGGCCACCGTAGGCGCGGGCCCGAGAGTCGACGGCGCGTAGTGTTCCACGCGCGCCTCAAAGAGGACTAACTAGCAATAACTGACCGCGGCCCTTAAGCCGGTCAGTTATTGCTAGGAACTGCTAGCAAAATTCGAAATAGAGTTCCCGCGGCCCTTGGCACTCAGGCAACTGAAGGAACAGGGGTGGGTTTTAGTTAGTAAAAGTCTGATACATCCATGATGATTTCCCAGCCCCACAAAAAAAGGGTAATTTAGGAACAGTCACACTTCTTATAGTGATATCTCTACACAGTCAAATCTAAACCTACTTACCTAGTACCAACAATTAAATTAAACAAACTCTTCAAACTCAGAAACGATCGCTTGAGTATATGCTTCCACTGTATTCCATAGCCCTGATTGTCATCAAATTATAAGTTCGGAACAATGCCTATCTGCCAACTGTATTGAAACTAGTGATTGTGCCCGTATCTGCTTGCCGATCTAGGAGATCTGTAGTGAAAGGGATTGCTTTAATTAGATTGAGAGGTGTGGTGGGGGTAGAGTACATTTTTGAAGTCAAAGAGGTGAAAGCTTAAGGGAATTGCTAGTGTGCGTTGAAAGTTAGCAATGGATCCGACCAGCTACGAAAGCCTGTGGAGAGTAGATAGTTCAGAACCAGCTAGGCTGAAAACTATCTTCGTGGACAAGGTCGATTGGATAGATTGAATAGTTATAAAAGTCGCTAAACATATGCCTAGTTTAAACACTGACCATCGGGTTCTAAATTTTTTTTTATTGTTTATAGGCACGCGTTTGACCACTATCTCACCTGATGGTAAGCGATGATGTGGTCGAAGATGGAGCACGCTTGCCTATAAGTAACCTATTCACTCTCGACTTAAAGACTCCCAGGTTGTAGCTATCAGGAAACTCAGATTGCGGCAGGGAAATTCCACTCCCTAGCTGTACGCACAATAAATATGTTCTCAAAACGTTTTGTTCGTGTGGGTGGGATGTCTACCATGTAGGTACCGGTGGCGCATTGCCGTAAGTTTTGTGGTCCGATGATGGAATAAGCTTGGCGGAATCAAATTCTGCAATTCCGTCGCACACTCCCCAAAATGTAACCGATAGAAAACCGACAGGCTAGCAACTCGGCGTCTATGCTATAGACTTTGGAGCTTCGACTCGACAAGCCTATCGTTGCCGATGATCCTCTTGGCTCGTTTCTCAATTGTCTCGAGGGCATCAAGCTGGTATCAGGCTGATCCGTCCCAAAGATGAGAGCAGTACTCCGTACACGATCGAACTTGCACTTGATATATAATAACAACACAACCATCACACAACGCCATCTAGTCCCAAGCTAAGCAGAGCTTGTGTTATGGGTACTAGACAACTGATAAACATACTTATATATTTCTAAATACATACATATTATAGATAAATTACACCCAGACACAGAACAAATGATCGTGCTCATTGCACAAACATTTGTCCTGGGTGCGAATCGAACCCACGACCTCCGGCATAGCAGTCAGGGTCACTAACCACGAGACCAACAGGCCAGTCAAGTTGATAAAGTCTGAGCAGCTGTTCCGGCGTGAAATACCGTCTCACCTTTGCGAGGATCCCCAACTTTTTTTATAAAAAAATCAAATTCAAGTTAACATGCGTCTCATCCATCAAATTCAGCTGTTTGACTCACAAGTCATCACCACCCGTTACCCGTCATCTTTTGGGGAGGAAATTTTAAATAAGGTTTTCTACTAATCAGTGTTTAAACTAACCACATAAATCTTTTTTTTTATAAATAAGGCTGTTCGTATTTCGCTTTACACGAAATTAGACAGGCTACATTCACGTTTAGCATTAAACTAGCTTTTGACGTTAATACGACATAATAGCAATAGAATTACATTCCTATTTACTCGTTTATAACTCGCCATCCATTTATTTATTTAAACTTCATGTACATTATTTTTTTTTGCGCGTTTGACTACTATCTCACCTGATGGTAAGCGATTGATAATGATATTTTTTTAATGTCTGACAGAGAGGAGGCCTGTGCCCCAGCAGTCCCCACTGCTGGGACACAATCCTCTCTGTGAGAGGGTGTAGGCCGTAATCCACCACGCGGGCCCAACGCGTATTGGTGAATGTCACATGTCTTCGAATTTTTGTTTCTAGAACATGCCGGTGTCCTCACGATGCAACAAGGCATTTTATTAACAAATATAACAAAATAAAAATATTATAATCGAAAATACTATACTAATAATAAAATACATAATATATGCTAAAAGATTATACTAACAAATATGCGCTACCTTCTGACAACACTAGAAATTTTATAAATGGACAAGCAGGCATATGCTTGTAAATGTGTCACACTGTTTAGACTTGTAATATTTTAGTTTTATTTATATAAATGAAAACGACCTTAAAAATAATACTGAATGTCAATTTGATATTTTATTTCATCAAAGAGAATTCATTAAAAATCACCCACGACATGTTTCCTCCCTTCTTAATGAACTTACGAGAGGTCTAAGAGTCTACCTACATTGTATGAGGTGCATCGATGCTCCTAATAAGTGGTGACAGGTGGTCCCGCTAACGTCATTATGTAACCCTTTGCAGTTCACTTTGAGGGTAGGTATACCTTCACTAGAAATATGGGGCGAGTAAACAAACATACTTTGATGGAAGGTAGTTACTATTATATTACCCAAGTAATAAATTCTGCCAGGGTTGCGGGAGCGTTTGAATGAGTCAAGCAACTGTGCTCCACCCAGAACTTGACTTACTTGACTTAATATTCTATGTCACCTAGATGGGGCAGAGGGCGTCCACAGTAGCCCTCCATCGCGAACGGTCAAGAGCTCAAGAGCTTCACGCTTCACCCCGCTCCACGTCATTCCGTTGTTTGTCGCTTCTGCCAACACGGTTCGACGCCAGGTTTGACGGAGACAACCCCGCTCTCTCTTCCCTTGGGGGTGGAACCCCCAAGGGAAGAGAGAGCGGGGTTGTCCAACGCTTGTTTAGCATGAGATCGGAATCTCTTCGGTGTGTGTGGCTAATCCATCTCCAGAAAGAGAAGCGGTGAAAGGAGGCAGCCCTGGCGGACACCTGCGTGCACCGAGATGTCATCAAAGATGAGGCCGTCATTACAAGAGTGTATCTTGTAAATAGCCTCTAATAACCGGTCAATTTTCTGCGGCACTCTAATGTCTTGTAGGCGGGACCAGATGCAGAACCACTTCAGCGTTTCAAAGGCTTTTTTGAAGTTGACAAAGGTAAAGTAAATCTCCCTCTGCCATTCTGATGCCTGCTCGAGTATGACACGAAGAGTGTTGATCTGGTCCGTGCATGAGTGGTTCGAGCGGAAACCAGCCTGCTATTCATCATCGTGCAAGTGTTGTTAAAAGTTCAAAGAAAAATAGCGTCTCATTTTTTAATTGTTACACGTGTTCCACAGAAAAAAACAGCACATTTCACTTAAAATCTTTACACATATAATTAAAAACAACCCTTCCACTTTGTACTTGAACCAAATAACTTCACATATCATCCTCATGACTACCTCACGTAATTTTGAACATCATTAAAATCTCTGTCAGAAAAACAACATACTTCAAGCTGAATATCTTCAAAGCCATAACTTCAAAGAAAGATAAAATATAAACTCCGGGACACAATGCTGGTAGAAGTATCAGTGGTGTGACAAACTCAAAAATATCACAACATAGCATACATTAGAAACATTATCGCGTCTGTGGCCCACAAAAGGTTGAAAAGTCGCATTTCGCACGTATCGCTGTTATCGTCGGTCTGTTCAAACCCTTACGTTTCGAGGGAGAATTATACTTCTGTTTAAGTTATAAGCGAAAGTGGTTTTTAGTATTAATGAGAAAAGGTTAACAAAACTCTTCAAAGATATGAGAAGGCTTTAGGCTTTTTTTGTTTCTTGCTTGTTCTTGTCCATAGAGATCTTTCTACGCTTTGGTATGAGCAATATTAGTTTCATCTTTCTAATGACAATTCAAAAGTGCTTGTAAATGAGTTTGTAATAAATTAGTTGAGCTTTTGTAACGAAGAAATGCATACAAAACGCTATTTATCGGGTGAATATTTTAGCTTAGCATTGTAATTGAAATAGAACCTCTTGTGATTCCGTCTCTGTTTTTACACATTGACAGTTTATTCAGCAGAATGTAAATTTAATTCAAATATTCTCTATTGAAAATTTTGGTCATCAATAGCGTAAGGTATCTGTATCGCTAAACAGTTCAGAGCTTTTTTATGAATAAGTGAGATTATGTGTAAAACAATTTGAAAATTAACTGTTACCTGAACGATTTCATTTCATAAACACAAGAAGCTAAAATGTTTTCCATAATAGATTACTGACTTATATCGCTCTCAATGTATTGTTACCAAAATATAAGAAAGAGAACCTATTTCTTTTATTTTTCATTGTTATGCTCGCGTTTGTCTACTATCTCACCTGATGGTAAGCGATGATGTGGTCGAAGATGGAGCACGCTTGCCTAGATGTAACCTATTCACTCTTGACTTAGAGACTCCACCGTTCACCTTCAAACGCCCTCATCACAGCACCCCGCACTCTCTTATAACTTGCGACCCATCCTTAGTTCGGAGGGCGAATTATCAGAAGTCGTTCAAATGATTTATGTACACAATTATTGGGTTATTCAGGTACGATGTTTTGTGCGATTCGATCCCGTGCCGATAGAAGTTTTGAGACAATAAGAGTTAATTTAATGCCTCTCTGAGAGCTGTGTGTAGCGTAGTTTGGATGTGTGGATTAAATATGGCGGGTAGGGCTGGTATTCAATTGTTTTGCGTTTTACACCCGCGAAATTATGTGAGTAGACGGTGGAATAAGGCTGTCATAAATTTAGATAACTGAATGACTTTTGAAAACGTGGCATTGGAAGGCCTCCCACAAGGTGGACCGATGACCTGTAGGTGTAATCGCTTACTCAGTTGACATCAATTTGATATGTAATAAGCAGTACATTGCTCGGTGGACATCGATTATAAGGTTTAGTCTAGGCACTACGGTGTTCCTATACGTCAAAGCAGCAATGTACGGCAAAGTGCCTATCAACTTGATGTCAACTGAGTTAGCGAATACGCTGGTGAGAGTCGCGGGTACCCGATTTATGCGAGACACAGAACCGGTCATTGGATCGCTGTGGCGATACTAGGGGGTG
This sequence comes from Polia nebulosa, assembly GCA_951329385.1. Classification (NCBI taxonomy): domain Eukaryota; kingdom Metazoa; phylum Arthropoda; class Insecta; order Lepidoptera; family Noctuidae; genus Polia; species Polia nebulosa. The sequence goes on from OX589597.1 coordinate 31,922,915, forward strand.
GCCTCTCAAGAAGTGGACGTCTTTCACTGAAATGATGATGATGATAAATTACTTTTATAGGTACTGCTACCATAGTAGCTCCTCGACTAATAAACAAAGAACTCGTCAAAGAATCGAGGACTTAGCGTATAAATCTATCTTGTGGATACGGAAAAATGTGTGTCTAAACACTTCAACAAGTTGCCAAACGTGGAACATACAGGGTGTAACCGATATGGGTAGTCATATGTTAGATACTGATTCTGCCCATGGAAATAAACAATTTCTTCTTTGGGAGTCCTAGAAAATTCCCAAAAAAAAATTGGATTTTCCGTACGAAGTCATCATTTTTAACTGATCAAAATTAGTATGGAGGACCAATGTTTTTTTTTAACCAGCTTCGAAAAAAAACTTTTTACAAAAAAATAGAACCGACTTCCAAAAAAGTGCAAAATAACACACCGACTTCCGAAATTTTTTTGGAAGTCGGTTTTATTTTTTTGTAAAAAAGTTTTTTATTTTTCACTTTTTAGTTGTGATTCCCCATTAAATTGTGTTAGCAATTAATAGACATACGATCGCAGCAATCGCGGTTGATTTGCTGTCAATTTTTGAAGAGTTGCGTTGTCTGTCTCCGAAAATCATCAGATCTATATGAAATTTAAACGGGACCATTTCGGAACAAACCCCTTTCGAAAAAAAAAGAATTTTGCAAATCCGTCAATATATGACAGAGTTATGCCCGAAAAAGATTAAAAAAAAAAAAAAAATCAAACATCCGAATTGATAGAGGAGGTTATCAATTCGGATGTTTGCATTTTTTTTTTTTACTTTTGGAAGTCGGTTAAAAAGGAGAAGGATCTATGTTCGACTGTATGTAAGTTTTTTTTTGTTTTTAGAAAGAAAGAAAAAATGTTTATTTCGTGCTTCGCACAGAAAAACACAAAAATTTTACAAGGCATTATCTAAGGTAAATAATAGAAAAAAAAATATGTATGACCGATTTCTCTGTCAATTGTGGACCGATTTTCAAAATTCTTTTATTATTGGAAAGAGTATATTTCTGAGATGGTCTCATATAATGTTATTGAAATTAATGCAGCGCTTTTTGAAAAACAAAAAATATCTGTACACAGATTTTTTTTTTTTTTTTGGGGGGTGGGAAATCATCCTATGACTTCTTCCGCTCTAGGGTGGAGCGGAAGGGCGTGTCAGACTCTTACTGACTAAAACCCACCCCTGTTCCTCCCTGCCTCGAGTGCCCAGGGGCGAGGTAACTCTTTCGAATTTATCCTCCACCCCCGGGCAGGCATCGGCCGTAGTAGGCCCCTTCCCTTTGCTGACAACTCTTTGAGGCGCGCGTGGAACACTACGCGCCGTCGACTCTCGGGCCTGGTGCTGATCGGACGGCGAGTTACCCACTACTCGCCGTCCGCAGGCCCGGGTCTACGGTGGCCGGAGATCGTCTCGCGGCGCCCGAACCCCCTGGCGTCTGATGCGGCGGCTGCGGCTGGGGGCGCTAGGGCGACTCGGCTGTTGTCGAGTCTCCCTAACGTATGCCGCCTCCCTCTTCGCGAGCATTACTGCTTCGCAGAAGGAGGAGACGGCTTCCCATTCCCTCTCGCTCCGTACCATGGCCTGAACCAGGGCACGGCGCGAGAGGTCGCTGCCGCCTATCGCATCCACGAGGACACGGCGGTGCTCTGCCCAAGCGGGGCAAACCTCCACCCTATGCTCCACCGTGTCCTCTGGGCGATCCTCGCAATGGAAACACCCGGGGGTCACCTCCGCCTTGATCCGACACAGGTACTTACCGAAACAGTCGTGTCCGGTGAGCACCTGCGTCAGGCGGAAGGTGAGGGCGCCGTGACGCCTCTCCAGCCACTCCTCAAAGAGGGGCACTACCGCCTCGATGGTGGCGTGCCCAGCGCTGGGTTGCGACAGTCGCTCTCTCCATGTCACCATGAGATCCTGCCGGAGCTCGGTCCGCCGAGCCGAGAGTTGTCGCGGCAGCGGAGTTTCGCCCCGGCGTTTGGCCTCCTCGCGCCACTCATACAGGTGCGCGAGGATTTTTGCCTCCAGAGGGCCTAGTGTGAGTTTTTTAACGCACTCGAACGCGTTTGCGTAAACGTCAATTTGTACTAAAACTGTATAAGCGCCGCGTGGTGGTAATAGCGGGTAACCGCTTTTTTTCTATACGATTTGACATAAGCGAACGTTTACGCAAACGCGTTCGAGCGCGTTAAAAAACTCACACTAGGCCCACAGAACCCACGGTGAATCTGTACACAGATCTCGTTTTGATTTCCTCCAATTATGTTCAAATTCCATGTACCATGTTATTTTAAATACGGGCGTAACTTTTTTAACTATTTAAAGTTCTGCGGTAAAACAACTAAAAAGTGAACAATAAAAACATCTGAATTGATAACCTCCTTCTTTTTGAAGTCGGTTAAAAAGTACAATAACAAAGAATTAAAATACAAACACCGACTTCCAAACTTAATTTTTTTTAAATGTTAAGTTTATTTTGTCTTTTTTGGAAGTCGGTTGAATTTTTGTAAACAAAAAAAAAATTGGCATTTTGCTATACGTCCTTGTAGAGTAAGATCCCAGAGCAATCAGACATAACTTATTTTCACACGGATGAAACCTGAACTTTTCAGTAGCGTCTCGTGTGCCTTGAATACATACGCGCTTTGTGGAACTTGCTTGCCTGGGCAGGTACCAGGTGAGAAAGGTAACTAAAAATAAGAATTATTTAACTTAAATTCACATGGCTGATTTTTATATATGTCATGTTGAATATTATTTTAAAGTAATATCATAAGTGTCAGACACTTTTGATGGACAAGAGCTTTTTTCAGACGCTTTTAAGCTTCCCAAAAAATAAATGAACTTTACTTATTTTTACATGTCTGATTTTTTAATATGTTATTGAAGTATTTATTTAAAAGTTATATTCAATCAGTCAGACAAATTAGAGTGACCAAACATCCCCTAAGACAAAAATTATTCAGCCAGAAGTATGAGGGCGAGAGCACTATGCATGCGCTTCAGAGTGAGTGAGACGTCCATAATAACTCGGTTCCCCTTCTTAAAATCACCATCAGTTTCATGATCATAATCATAATCATAATCATTAATTTATTTGCACAAACATGAGTACAATACATACAACACAAATGTCAGCATGCAAGAGATGTTAGTCTAAATATAAAAACAGATCATCACGTTTGCCTTAAACAATGGCATGCAAATATTGATACAATAATCAAACTATAATGTCACTCCGATTCAAATTATTCAAAAATGTCAAGATAAAATAAAAAATAATAGATATGTGAACGATCAATCGACTGTGTATGTGCTGTTTGTGTGTAATATAACTTATAGTATACAATATAGTTCGAGCCTGCGAGAGCACGTTTTTGTTGTTTACATCAGGTTATTTGTGAGTGTTTTATTAAGTTGTTTGTAATAGTGATAATCATGGAAGAAGAGAAATTGAAATGTACATTTTGTAAAAAATCTCATGACAAACTTATATTATTCTCCGAAGAAATATTGAAAAAGTGCAAAAACATTTTAAAACAGCGAATAATCCATAACTCAACTGATTCTAAGTCAACACTTGACTTCACATTTGGTTTTTTTGTTATTTTGGCTTATTTACTTTTTGCTTATTTGCTTTTTGGCTTTTTTGCTTTTTGGCTTTTTGGCTTTTTGGCTTTTTGGCTTTTTTGCTTTTTTGCTTTTTGCTTTTTGGCTTTTTGCTTTTTGCTTTTTGCTTTTTGCTTTTTGCTTTTTGCTTTTTGCTTTTTGCTTTTTGCTTTTTGCTTTTTGCTTTTTGCTTTTTGCTTTTTGCTTTTTGCTTTTTGCTTTTTGCTTTTTGCTTTTTGCTTTTTGCTTTTTGCTTTTTGCTTTTTGCTTTTTGCTTTTTGCTTTTTGCTTTTTGCTTTTTGCTTTTTGCTTTTTGCTTTTTGCTTTTTGCTTTTTGCTTTTTGCTTTTTGCTTTTTGCTTTTTGCTTTTTGCTTTTTGCTTTTTGCTTTTTGCTTTTTGCTTTTTGCTTTTTGCTTTTTGCTTTTTGCTTTTTGCTTTTTGCTTTTTGCTTTATGCTTTTTGCTTTTTGCTTTTTGCTTTTTGCTTTTTGCTTTTTGCTTTTTGCTTTTTGCTTTTTGCTTTTTGCTTTTTGCTTTTTGCTTTTCCCTCTTCAGAACGACGCAAGAACCACCAAAAAAAACCATCCCAAAAAAAAACAATAGAACCATGAAGACTAGTTCCAAAAACAAAGCAAAAATCAAAAAGCGAAAAGCGAAAAGCAAAAAACAAAAAGCAAAAAGCAAAGCAGTGTTCAGAAGAACAACTACTCTGTGGTCTATGGTATGGTAACTCTATGGTCTCGCTCTTTTATAAATACACTAATCAACTTATAGAGTAAGATCAGCAATCAGACATAACTTATTTTCACACGGATGAAACCTGAAGTTTTCAGTAGCGTCTCGTGTGCCTTGAATACGACGCGCTTTGTGGAACTTGCCGAGTGACACCTGGGCAGGTACCAGGTGAGAAAGGTAACTAAAAATAAGAATTATTTAACTTATATATGTCATGTAGAAGATTATTTTAAAGTAATATCATAAGTGTCAGACACTTTTGATGGACAAGAGCTTTTTTCAGACGCTTTTAAGCTTCCCAAAAAATAAAAAAAGTGCAAAAACATTTTAAAACAGCGAATAATCCATAACCTCAAATTCAAAGATGTAGTTTTACCGGATGACTTGTATGACAGTGGTTACCATCGAGAATGTTATAAAAATTTTACTGCTCTGCCAAAAAAATATTTTTCCGCCATACCAGAAAAACCAAAAAATGCTGAAAAAAATCATCGAGTATTGTTAAAAATTCATTAGTTGCATCGACATCAAGCCAACCTTGTAATCTTAGTACTAACGATGATCTATGTACAGCGTCTACCTCAAGTCAACAAAATAATTCAACAGTTCCAGATTTAGATGTAGTGTCAAACTCAAGTCCAGCTAATTCAATGCCTGAACCAAGTGTTGAGCCAAATGTGAAGTCAAGTGTTGACTTAGAATCAGTTGAGTTATGGATTATTCGCTGTTTTAAAATGTTTTTGCACTTTTTCAATATTTCTTCGGAGAATAATATAAGTTTATCATGAGATTTTTTACAAAATGTACATTTCAATTTCTCTTCTCCCATGATTATCACTACTACAAACAACTTAATAAAACACTCACAAATAACCTGATGTAAACAACAAAAACATGTGCTCTCGCAGGCTCGGACTATACTGTATACTATAAGTTATATTACACACAAACAGCACATACACAGTAGATTGAAACAGATGGTGAGTTAAAGAAGGGGAACCGAGTTATTATGGACGTCTCACTCACTCTGAAGCGCATGCGTAGTGCTCTCGCCCTCATACTTCTGGCTGAATAATTTTTGTCTTAGGGGATGTTTGGTCACTCTAATTTGTCTGACTGATTGAATAGAACTTTTAAATAAATACTTCAATAACATATTAAAAAATCAGACATGTAAAAATAAGTAAAGTTCATTTATTTTTTGGGTAGCTTAAAAGCGTCTGACAAAAGCTCTGGTCCATCAAAAGTGTCTGACACTTATGATATTACTTTAAAATAATAATTCTACATGACATATATAAAAATCAGCCATGTGAATTTAAGTTAAATAATTCTTATTTTTAGTTACCTTTCTCACCTGTACCTGCCCAGGTGTCACTCGGCAAGTTCCACAAAGCGCGTAGGTATTCAAGGCACACGAGACGCTACTGAAAACTTCAGGTTTCATCCGTGTGAAAATAAGTTATGTCTGATTGCTCTGGGATCTTGGACTATTGAGAGAGGTAAATGGGTTATTACTATTTCCGTTACATTCTGTAATTGGGAAACGATGTTTTTCTTAAACTGGGGCATATTCCTCTTAAGTATTGGATTGGTTTGTTGACCCTTCGCGTGAAAGATATTATAACGACATCTTTACCTATGTTACACAATTTTTTTTAACCAAAACTTTTCGTGCCTTATTGAATGTTAGTTTAGTTTATTTAATATGTATTTAGTTATTAAACAATTAATGTAGGTATACATACATATGAAAACAGACAAAAGGAAGGAAACATAAAAATACTGTACAAAGGTTCCTGCGAGAGGAGCCAGTGGCAACGGTAACTTACAAGTTGTACATCGTAGGTTCTAACTCAGCCAGGCGCCTTACTTTGTGTACTTTATTACTTTCATCACCACTGCTCCCAAAACAGTGAAGAAAAACATCTTCAGGAAACCGGCTGTCTTAGAACCAAAACTTTGATGACAACTGACATCCAACTAACCCGCACTGGGCCCTCGTGGTGGATTAGCTATAATGTGGGAATATAATCAAATTAAATCAATTCAAAATTTTTATTTGATTAAGGTACAATATTGGTTGGTTCCAGCATATCCTGCCATAACATGCTGTACAAATATTTCTATAAAAAACAAACCTTATATTACTAACCTATTAATAATTATGAAAATAACTTAGTACGAATCCATAATAGTTAATTAATAAATATTGAATTAATAAAAATTGTATTGTAGTAATAATAATGATTAATAATGAAATAAGTAGTTGCATGTGGTAGAATAAAGGCTATTATTATTAACGACTTATCCTATAGATATTCTTGAACACTGTAATTTTTTTTTTCTAATAAGAGTCCTTATTGGGAGTTATATGTTTGAGCTGTTTGGGGTTGAAACACTAGGGCCATGGAGTCCAAGTGCTCATCGAGTTTTCCGTGACATTAACAAACATTTAGTCCACTATTTACGTGAACTTCACGTAGCTGACCTTATTTTTTGGCCAAAGAATCAGCATTGCCAATGTTGCCAGCGTTCTGGGCACTTTTCCCATTGACAGCGATTTGGACGAATTTTTCGATGCCGAATGAGCTGTACTCTTCCCTCTTTTTGCCGCTTGTACATATTTTATTTATTAAGTTATTTATTAGTTTATCTATGTTTAATACGTATATTGCAATGAAATAAGAGTCTGAAGAATAACTTTTTGAACATCATTTTGTAAACTATAGTTATAAACACCTTTCAAAACGATTCCACACATCCCTCAATCTTCCACCACAATTTTCCCGAAGTTTATTTTTTCAGTAGGTGTACGATATACACAATGCCGTTCTAAGCATGGTGTAACACGTGTCGCCGTGATACGTGACAGGTTGCAGGCCCATTTGCCATGAATTATATAGCAACTCATCTCCATCAGACTTCGAGGCGTACAGAAAATGTTGTGGTGCTTTTTTCGCGCTTAAAAATAGATGCATGAAGTCAGAGGTATTTTTGTAGTTGTTTTTTTTTTGTCGCCTGGGCATGTCCTGGATTAATAAGGCTCTATACGATAGTTCAGTTTCAGTTTTGTAAATTCTACATTCAATATTCTCCAAAATTTTGATGTGTAACATCTTTTCTCTTGCTTTCCTGCAATCTGTGGGAGTGATTTCGTGAAATGGGACGGAAGTAAGTAACAGGAAGCCGGGGAAGCGCGCGCTATTTGATATGAGCAATGAGCGCGCGCGGTGGTAGAGTAGGCCGTCAGTTGGTAGAGCGCGCGTCCGATAAGTCTGCGTGCGGTCGAAATCGGAACTAAACATTTTAATTTTATTGTTCAGGATAGAATGTTAATGTTGCTTTTTACTAAGGTTTCATGTCAAATATTACACATCATAATAATATGCAGCTACTGTCAGACTCGTTCGTTTTTTTTTTTTAATTCTGTTAGTAATTAACGACCCGCCCCGGCTCCGCACGGGTACAAATTATACACAAAAACCTTTCTCCTTTATCGCTCTTTCTATTAGTGAGAGCCGCATTATAAACCGTTGTGTGGTTTAGGAGGATTGAGCGGCGAAACAGACAGACGCGGCAAGCGACTTTAATTTGTACTAGATATGTAGTGATGATAAGTCTTTATTCGGGTCTTCGCAGTCTCTATTGAGGGTACTTTTCGTTACGATACCTCTTCATCATTTCAGCCGAAAGACGTCCACCACTGGACATAGGCTTGCCCCAAGTGTCACCACAATGACCGGTCAGTGTTCCGATACAATTTTCCCTAATTATAAATTGGCAGCAAATTGGACGTCCTGGTGAGATGATGGCCCTCTTTTCATATTTAATTACCCATTCCCTGCAAACAAGCTACAAGATTGAAGAACTTCCAACTTTTTCAATGGTCTCCGCACGAGTCTGATTCCTGAAACTAACAAAAAAAGTGCAAATGAACTTTAATTTCGGAAGTCGGTGTTTCTGGTTTTGAGTCTTCGTTTTTTGACACCGACTTCTGAAATTAAGGTATTTATTTTTCACTTTTTAGTTGTGGTTCCCCATTAAGTTGTGTATACACAGACATACGATTCGCAGCAATCGCGGTTGGTTTGCGGTCATTTTTTGAAGAGTTCCGTCATCTGTCTCTGAAACTTATCATCAGATCTGTATGAAATTTAAATGAGACTATTTCAGAGTAACCGCCTTTCGAACAAAAAAAGAATTTTACAAATCCGTCTATATAGGACTGAGTTATGCCCGAACATTCTTAAAAAAAAATATAGTTATTTATAAACATCCGAATTGATGAACTCCTCCTTCTTGAAGTCGGCTAAAAATTGTTTCAAACACATCTTTTACATTACGAATTATTTAATCGTTTACCGTACAAGCCTTGCAACTTCTTCCAGGCAAGCAAAACTATATGTAGGTAATAGAACCCCAAGGAACCACAAAATATCTATCCTCAAACCTTTCTCAAAACGTATGCACTAACGAGATATCAAAACCGAATCCAATGCAATAGCCACGAGGGAAATGTTCCCAACGTAACACCTCGGTACGAATCTATCACTGTCCCGATTGCTTACCGAAACTAGTCTGCATAAATCCCACAAGTATAACACGATTTTGACATATCATTGATCTATCCAGCCCAGGATCACCTCAACACCTAGCTGCCGGCTCCCTGGAGACGTCAAACCAAAACTGTATTACATCAACACCGCTCTTGATGCTACCATTCCTGATAACACGATATACATCGCTGATGTTGAAAGCAAACTTGTTGAGAACAAGCCTATAGAACGTGCAATGGGCAGTGTTGAAAGCGAAGGAATTGCTTATCGACAATTTTGGAATATGGTTGCGCCAATCCTCGCTGTTCCATTGACGAAAGTCAATGTTGCTTGTAGTTTCGATTTGAGCTCTGCTGCTGTTACGTTTAAGAATATTTCTGGTTGAGTTAGATTGGTAGATGGGATATTTTGAGCTGGATGGTACACTAGATAGTTTGAAAGACAGGTCCTATCAACCGGTGACAACTACATATTGTTTAGACGTGTGTTTTATTCGGTTGTATAGTGATCTCTGTTCAGTTTGGTGCTCTCTGAAAATTGTCTTAACAATATAGAATACATTATTCGCGATGGTTGAATGACGGTTGTCGATTGCTTCGTCTTTTATAAATTTTACCTTTTTGCTTACTTTTAATGTATGAATTCGGTACTACGGTGAATGGTTCTCAATCTGTTTGGTCTTCAAATACTTCTGAACCTTCTCGCAATGGGTCCCTTGCTAGACTTTCCATTGAAGACTTCATGACTACATGACTTTATGGACTTCTGGTTGCTGGTTTGGCGGTGTAGACACCCTTCTCTATGTTAGCCTGAGCACTGTATTGAATAAATCAATGCTTGTTATCTGATGAAGGAATAAATTATGTTTTATGATGACAATGATGATGCTTAGCGCCTTTGGAGGTTTTAGTTTTGTATAGAACGTCAGAGTTTTTTTTTTTTTTTGGGGGGGTGGGAAATCATCTTATGACTTCTTCCGCTCTAGGGTGCAGCGGAAGGGCGTGTCAGACTCTTACTGACTAAAACCCACCCCTGTTCCTCCCTGCCCTACGCGCCCGGGGGCGAGGTAACTCTTTCGAATTTATCCTCAACCCCCGGGCAGGCATTGGCCGTGGCAGGCCCCGTCCTTTGCTGACAGAACGTCAGAGAGTTAGAACTTAATAAAACTATTTAAACTATAACTAGTTTTTCGGCATATCAGCAAGCTGTTAGTCGACTCTTCACGTGACCAGAGGGCTGGACTTTTCTTTGGCCAACGAATCAGCATTGCTATTCAACGTGGCAATGCTGCCAGCGTTCTGGGCACTTTTTCCATTGACAGCGATGTGGATGAATTTTTTGATGTCCAATGAGTTGTTTTCATACGCATTTGTGCATGTTAGGTATTATTATTAGTTTGTATATTTGTTTGTTGTTACAAAGTTACAATTACTTAAATCGAGCTTTTTCCCCATAAAACTATTTTTTATTAAATAACTATGAAAAAATAACATTTAAGACTTACAATGTGGCTTTCATTTGATATGTCGCACGCTGCAGATTGAAGAAGTTATTTTTTTAATATAATATAATATAATATTCCACAATTTTTTTTTATTTTCCGTCTTTTTCAAAAGTGACCCTCTATTCCAAATTCATTAATTTTCCCGTGTTTGGGTTACAGATAAACATGTGTGGTCCAACTCGTCCAGTAGATTTGGAGAAAATTGGCGATGGTAGACGGACAGCTGTATGGTTAGACAGACAAACGCACGAGTGATCGGTCTTTGGAACCCTAATAACCTCCTTCTTTTTGAAGTCGGTTTAAAATAGAGATTGTTAGTTGAGTCTAGTAATTTTATATTATGTCACGTAGATTTTATTCTCTTGTTTGGTCACCACCAAACAAGAGAATAAAATCTTCTCTTGTTTGGTGGTGTTGGATAGGACAAACAAAATTGTTTCTACCAGCAGCCACATGACTTTAGTTTAAAATTAAAACGTTAACCTCTTTCAATGTATCACGAGCAGGTGTTATGCTGTATTCCTAATTAGCATAAAAACCAAATTTCTGTTGAATCACAATAAATTACGAGCTATCTGTTATGTTCTTACATATTCCCCTTATTTAACATCTATCATGTTTCTTTTTATTCAAAAATCAGCATTTAATTAACTAACAGAACATCCTCGAATAACCTTGAAAGTAACAAAAAACGAAATTGAAACAAAAAGCTATAAATATAAAATACTTATCAGATTGGGCGTGTAACTTTAACGTTTTAATAAATAACAAGCCGCCATGTTTGATTTTTATATTTATTTGTAAAAATTAATAATAATGCTGAATAAATCAATAAAAGAATGGAAACATTTCAGGACTGGCTCCGGTTGAATGATTTGTAGTAATACGAGTGTAGTGCCGTCTGCGCGGCAAAGCGCGGGCGAGAGGTCTTGATACTTTAAGATTTTGATATTATGTCACGTAGATCGAATCTGGACAGACAAAGTTTTTTACTAGCTCAACATTATCATGCTCAGCATAATCTGTTGTTTCAATTAGGAGACAAAGAGATCAACTTATCAAGCTTCTAATTAACTTGTAATATTCAGTTGTCTGCTTCAAAGTTTGCAATCTATTTTTCAACCACTTGTTTCCAATAGAGCTGGAATTTGGCATACTTATGTAAGTCCAGTGACAACGTAATGTTATAATCCCACCGAGCTGATCTGATGATGGTACCGGGATGTATGGAATGAAACTCCCTGATCGCAAATGGTAGGACAGTTGAATTTGGACTAGCATGTTTTGTTATCACATTGATAGGGGAGGGTCGAGGGTCTAAAACTTATTTATATATTTTTTTACATTTAATTATTTTGTCCGTATAATTTCCGAAATGTTATTGGGCTATAGTTTTATTTCAATGAGTATAAGAGGCAACGATTACCAAAATTGCCAATCGGAATAAACATTAAATTATTAGGTAAATTCTTTGTTTATTATGTACTAGCTTCAGCTAGTGGCTTCCCTCGCGTGGAATTAGTACTTCCCGCATTATAAATTAGCTATGTGCTATTCCAGACTATAATCTAACTCTGTGTCATATTTCATCCAGATCTTTTAAGCCTTTCTGGCGTGATTGAGTAACAAACATCCATCCAAACTTTCGCATTTATAATATTATTAGCTGCACCCCGCCGTTTCACCCACGTAGACTAGGATAAAAAGTAGCCAATGAGTTAATCCAGGATATAAGCTATCTACATACCAAATTTCATCTAAATCGGTCCAACCGTTTGAGCGTGAACAAGGAACAGACATACAAACACACACACTCACAAACTTTCGCCTTTATACTATTAGTTTGATTAAGTATTTAGTAATTTAATATTAAGTCTTGAGTAGTAAAATGAATGTTACACGTGACATAAGTAACGCTCAACCCCAAATTGACAAGCTCAGGAGTAGTCAAATCTGTGAACACACAGAAATGATTTGTGTGAATATTGTGTGGTTTAACCTGGGTCAAATAAATTTATTTTCTTCTTTAAAGAAAAGAATGACAAGTTCTCGTCCAAGTATCAAAACCATTCATACCTCCGATATCACAAGCTAGCCTTATATCAGTTGATATCGAGTCGAGTCGGCTGTACATCTCAGTCCCACCTCCAATAACGTGCGGCCATCAATTCAGACGGTCGCAAAAACGTTACCTTACCTCGGGCGAGGTATGACGGATGGATGGGTGGTCGCTGCTGCACTTTGTTGTGTCTGGTACCTTTGGATTTGTTGTGGTTGGATTTTGATTTACTTACTTATTTTACTTATTTCAGATAAAACTACAAGATCCATAATTATGTGGTTAGTAAACGTCTTAACCTAAGGTAGTAAAACCACACTCTATAGGTACAGAAAATTGGAACGACTGACACCTACGTGTGCAGCCGTATCTAGTGAGCCAGCATGGGGCTGGGGCTGTCTCACCTATGCCACACAATACACTAAGGATGCTGTGGAAACTAGCACGAATTCTACCGAGAACAGAAGCGTATCGCTTCCGTATAATGACATGAAAACCATCAACCCTGGCCTCGGTGAACATTTCGGAAGCGCTACAAAAGCGTGATAGGCCAAATAGCATCCTGAATACATTGTTGTACTGAATGTGCAGGGCGTTGTATGCCTTCAGCGTATACCTTTTTCTTTGTGGGAGGGAAATCATCCTATGACTTCTCTCGCTCTGGGTGAAGCGGGAGGCCGGTAAGTGGTGGCTGATGACGGTGAGTGACACGACAATCATACGGCGAGCAACCCATTACTCGCCGTCCGCAGGCCCGCGTTTACGGTGGCCGGAGATCGTCCTGCGACCCTCGACACCCAGGGCGTCTCCTGGCGGCTGTGGCTAGGGGAGTGAGTGTCGCTCCGTTGAATCTCCCTCACCCGTTCCGCCACCGTCCTCCTTCGCGAGCATAACTGCTTCGTAGAAGGAGGATACTGCTTCCCATTCCCTCTCGCCCCGTACACCGACACCAACTTCGTAAATTAAAGTTATTTTGCATTTTTAGTGTATTTTCTTTTTTGGAAGTCGGTTGTATTATTTGTAAAAAAGTTTCTGTTCCATCTGAAACATCTCAGTAGGATCTCGGAGTCTGGATGTGAGTCTGTTACATGATACTAAACAAAACTGGCGACAAGTGGGTGTAATATACAAAATGTTTAAAAATGAACGTTCACAAGTTAATCTGCATCTGCCCTTAGAAACGAAAAACTTTCTCTGAAAAAAAATTGAAACAATTGGACTTCCCAAACCCATGACAAAATAACACCCTGTAGGTACTTAAATCTCTGCCTAATACTTCGGAGTAACAAGGAGAGAAGCTGAAGTGAAGGTATGGGGGCCCGTCACAGGTTTTTTTTTTTTTAAGAAATTGTTTGCTCCACACTAGGAATTATTCTTGTATCATGGGTGCGTTCACAAACATGTATACTCACACACACAAGTCACCCAGACCCGGAACAACTATCAGTAGGCCATACAAATAATTGTTCCGTGCGGGAATTGAACCCACGACACGCAGCGCAGCAGCCGGCCAGAATGCTCAACCACTGCGCCAACCGTGCTGTTCTGCTTGTGTTGTTCTTAAAAGTAAGTATGTCAGCAGCCAGAACGTTGCCTTACCTCGGGCGAGGTATGCCGGATGGATGGGTGATCACTGCTGCACTTTGTCGTGACTTTAAGGTTTCCTGTGGTTGGTAATTTGGACGTTACGGTGGTGGAAATGAACTTTAAGGTGTCTAAGGGTGGGAGGTAGTAGGGTTAGGAAGTCATGGTAAACCATGAATAATAGAAGTCGTAGAATATTTTTTGTAAATTTCATTGAGTGACAAAATTATTACGTTTGTCAAATATTTAAAAAAAAAAATTTGTTTGTGATGCTCTCTTTACATTTTAGAGATAAACTAGGTTACCTATTACAGGAAAATCTTCACCAGTCCACTTGCAGGTGAACCGTTATAGTTAAATGGTACCTTCTTCGCTACTGCGCACATTTAGGGTTACGAACCAAATGAGGGAATTTTCAAAGAAAAAAAATGATTTATCTATATACTGGTATTTGTTAGTAAAATATACGTAATAATAAACGTTATTACCTCAAGTTCATAGGTCAATGTGAAGTTAAAAGACGGCCAGACAGATGGACACGGGAGTGAGATCAATAGGGCTCGGTTTGGACCCTTCGGGTACGGAACCCTAAAAATCAATCTCATAATCGTTTTATATGAGACACAATTCTTGTAATCACGATAGCTAGATAACAACTTTAGCTGCTAATTCGAAAGCAATTAAAAAGATGAGTTAATATACTCTCAAAAATTTAAGTTTCCCTCCATCTCCAAAATACCGACTTTTCCAAGAACACCAACGAAGTCTATAACAATAAATCAATCCTACCAGAATATAGATAAAATAAATCATTCAAGAACCGTCATAGCAATGTGTCTCATCAAAATTCAAATGGGAATGGACCGGCCCCGTCAGTGCAAGCTGACGGTATAGGAAAACTCCAAGATGTACCTACTTATGATTTATTTGAGTACTGTGTGTCTCGACTGAGATTTTAATTTTCCGGGAAAAAAAATACCGTAGAAAATATGATATTTTGTCAGGGATTGTCGAGAAATTTAAGTATACCCATTCATTTTTCCTTGCGAGCTTGTCTATTCCATAATTTTTTATACCATCCTCATCATTCCAGTCGAAAAACGATTTAAAGTGAATAACCCGCTTACGCTTCAAGTGTGACTCTGGCGCTTGAGAGTTTTGCAACTTTGCATCAAACTGGGCTTTGGCGGGCGAGTGGATAGGAATGATTACGGGCTTTTTTTTTTTTTTTTTTTTTTTTTTTTTTTTTTTTTTTTTTTTTTTTTTTTTTTGGGGTTGGGAAATCATCCTATGACTTCTTCCGCTCTAGGGTGGAGCGGAAGGGTGTGTCAGACTCTTACTGACTAAAACCCACCCCTGTTCCTCCCTGCCTCGAGTGCCCGGGGGCGAGGTAACTCTTTCGAATTTATCCTCCACCCCCGGGCAACGTGCCGGTTCCGGTAGCTTGTCTATTCCATATTTTTTTTTCATCATCATTCAAGCCGTAAGACGTCTACTGCTAGACATAGGCCTCCCCCAAGTGTCCCTTCACCAGGTCATCGGTGTGGGAGGCCTTTCAACGCTGCGACTTCCAGTACGCGGTCGTCACTTAGAACTTATCGGCCCCATCTACCACCTGTTCTGTGAGCAATGTGGGCTGCCCGCTGCCACTTCAGTTTGGCGATTCTTCGGGGTTATGTTGGTAGCCTTGGTAAGCCTTCGTTCTCCTGCGGATATCTCTCAGATATGTTTTTTTACTCTTTGCTATCGTTTGGTATCGCTGATGGAATTTTAGTTCGTGTAAGGCTGGACTAGGGCAACTTCAAGAAGTACCTACCAATTAGTAATATATGTCTTGACTTGCTGTTGTGACTTCATTTTTCCGGAAAGCAAAAGTTGCTTATGTTTTTCTGTATTAAGGTCCTAGGGATTTTCTTAGGAAAGTCATTAGAGGAGCTCGAAAATCGTGACAGAAAGAGTCATGCTAATGTGACACGTGGTTGAGTAAATCTAATTTAATTTGATACTGGAAAATAAAGACTAGTAATTTTTCAATGTCCCACGCACATTCATCAACCTTCAAAGCAAGATTGAACAGGTGACTTCTTTGAACTTTGTGGACCTCATCCAATCCTTTCCGCCAGGAGAGAAAAGAGCTGGTTCATTGTAAAAAAAATGAATGAATTTTACAGAACAGAACAAACTACAGGGTTTGTAGTACAGCCTATAATTAGGTTAGACGTAAAATAAAACAAAATAAACTAAATTCAATAGCTTGTGGCAATCACACATGAAATCCATAAAAGGAACGCAGCTGGTACTAGACCAATACCCCCATACATCTTCCCTCCACACACCCATCTCAGAAATTAAACTGCAGTCAATACCTGATTAAACTGCCCGTCTAAAGTAGTATCGAATGTATACCGATACCGGCCACAATCATACCACTGACCATCTTAAATTTATAATCGGCAGATATTATCTGGTTGCGCTGCGCCTGCGCTGCACGACGCTCCGAACTAATGATAATGTGCACAGCCAACAATTAACTTCTATACGGACTGGGCAGGCCCATGTCAATGTTGATTTGTGATTGATATTATGTGCTACAAGTATAGGTTACTTTGTACATTCAAAAACATACCTTCACACTTCAATTTCACAGTTGCCTTCAGCTTGCGGTTGAGCAGGTATTGGTCTTAGAAAGTTGTGCAAGCGATTTCCAATTGTTTTCTAATTGAAATTAGAGTTTGATTTTGAGTGCAGCTTTTCTAAACAGCAAGGTGAGTTTCAACTATTGCATAGTTGAATGACTTTGATCTTAATTTGAAGGATGTTAGAGTGGGTTTTGATGTGATTAAGTTGATTTTAGGATTAATCGCTGCGTTTGCGCCTGAAGCTTTTTCTGAATAGTTTAGTAATGATTTATTTTAAACTTTAAGCTCTATGCAATAGAGGTTGGCTATTGTTTTAATTAATTGTAAGTTTTTGATGTATATTGGTGATTAGCGATAGATATATTATTTTGGAGGCGTGATGTTAATATATGAGATCAATATATTTCTTTTGGAGTATATATCATAGGGTCAATTATCAAAATAGTTATCGATTGACGAGATCTTGTTGTGAACCCAATGGTTCAGAGCAATTACTTCTTTTTTTAAACAACTCAGCAAGCATTAGATTAATTGCTTACATTTATATGTAGCATTATGTGAATTCCCTAGGTATAATCTATACTATAATATTATAAAGAGGTAAAATTTGTTTGTAAGTTTGTATGTAGGGGTAATCTCCGGAACTACTGAATCGATATTGAAAATTCTTTCAGCAGTAGAAAGCTACAGTATTACTGAGTGCTATATACATTACGTATATATTTATTTTAGAAATACAAGCGGACGAAGTCGCGGGCGAAGTGCTAATTATATATTTGACCTATACAGGCTGTAACGAAAATGGGTGATCAAATTTTAGATAAGTACTGCTTCTGCCTATGGAAATGAACAACTTTCTGGAAAGAAGTCAAAAACAATTCCGAAAAAAAAATTACTTACTAGCTGCACTCACCCGCGTAGACCTAGATAAAAAATATCCAGGATATAAGCTATTTACACACCAAATTTCATCGAAATCGATCCTGCCGTTTGAGCGGGAAAAATTAACAAACATAAAATATATGTATTCATATATATCCCATTTATGGGATATATATTTTCATATATATCCCATTTTATTGCTCCAGTCATGAAGTTCTATGTTCCATCCCTCCTTTCCAAATTACGTAACGTATTTTTTTACGTTTCCCATATCACATGCAGATGAAATACGTAACCACACAACTTTATCTTACGGTATACGAAGTAATAACTTATGAAACAATAGGCCAGAGACGCAATATCAACGCCTCTTCATAAAATATGGTAGAAAGTGACTGTTTGGTCATTGTTAGTTATTGTGTAATATGAAGACATTACTGAGGTGATTCAGTGATACGTTTTGACTGACTTTCGTCTAGGAATAATTCTGGGGTTACAACAACTAAAACGAGAAACCTAGAAAAAATAAACCTTTTTACAAAAAATACAACCGACTTCTAAAATTGCAAAATAACTTTAATTTCGGCAGTCGGTGTCAAATAATGAAGAAACAAAATACAAACGCCGACTTTATTGTTGTATTGTTGTCTCCACCTTCATCACCATCATCAGCAGCCTTTTAATGTCCCCACTGCTGGGGCCTCCTCTCTGTACCCGGGCCTGCGGACGGCGAGTAAGGGGTAGCTCGCCGTCCGATCAGCACCAGGCCCCAGAGTCGACGGCGCGTAGCGTTCTACGCGCGCCTCAAAGAGTTGTCAGCATACATGACGGGGCCCGTCATGGCCGATGCCTGCCTAGGGGTTGAGGATAAATTCGAAAGAGTAACCTCGCCCCTGGGCATTCAGGGCACGGAGGAACAGGGGTGGGTTTTAGTCAGTAAGAGTCTGACACGCCCTCCCGCTCCACCCAGAGCGGGAGAAGTCATTGGATGATTTCCCACCCCAAAAAAAAAGGCCTTCTCTCTGTGAGAGGGTGGCCATAATCCAAAATGCGGGCCCAATGCGGGTTAATGGATGTCACTTTTTCATTTTTTTTTGTGGTTGGAAATCATCCTATGTCTTCTCCCGCTCTGGGTGGAGCGGAAGGGCGTGTCAGACTTTTACTGACTAAAACCGTCCCCTGTTCCTTCCTTGCCTGAGTGCCCAGGGGCGCGGTAACTCGGTAACTCTGTTTCGAATTTATCCGCGACCCCTTGAATGTCACTATACGAGTATCTTCGAATTTTTGGTTCTAGGATATGCGGGTTGTTTTCCTTAGCCGTTTTTGAGTGCAGTGGTGATGAAATAGTTTACACAAAGTAAAAAAAAAAAAAACCCAGACAGACGCCTTTTTTTTGGGGGTGGGAAATCATCAAATGACATATCCCGCTCTGGGTGGAGCGAGAGGGCGTGTCAGACTCTTACTTTACTCGACTTAAACCCACCCCTGTTCCTTCCCTGCCCTGAATGCCCAGGGGCGCGGTAGCTCTGTTTCGAATTTATCCACAACACCTGGGCTGGCATCGGCCATGACGGGCCCCGTCATGGTTTGCTGACAACTCGCCGCCGGCAACTACGCGCCGTCGACTCTCGGGCCTGGTGCTTATCGGACGGCGAGCTACCCACTACTCGCCGTCCGCAGGTTTGAACTCACGACCGACGACTTGTAAGTCTCGGCCGTTACCACTGGGCCACCACTGCTCTACTAGGTAGTAGAATAGGATGTGGCACGACCAAATTTGGCCTCGGCTCGGTCGCCATGACAACGGAAAAACCTTCGAATAATGTCAATTAACAACAAGCTATAACTGGGCAAATTACGTATTTTACTCCTCCGCTGTTCTTTTCTGATTAATTTCGTTGCGGGACCCAAGATAGTTTGATCGTTTCTCTGGGACTCGTCGAGCTTCATTGCCTCGGCGTTTTTACCGGTGGTCGCCACTTGATTCTGGCTTACAGGAGTTACAGTGGCTTGGGAATAGTGTGGCGGACTTGTCCAAAAAAAATAAAAAGTTATAACAGCCGACCCAGTACACCCACTGGGGCGCCTGCTGCAGGTGCCGAAACTTTAAATGGCGCAAATATTACACCTTATATTGAGTTACATGTTTGAGCCGATTGGGGTTGAAAATCTAGAGCCAAGGGGCTCGAGTGCTCATCGAGTTTT
Organism: Polia nebulosa; assembly: GCA_951329385.1. Lineage (NCBI taxonomy): Eukaryota > Metazoa > Arthropoda > Insecta > Lepidoptera > Noctuidae > Polia > Polia nebulosa. The sequence goes on from OX589597.1 coordinate 31,942,724, forward strand.
TTATAACATCAGTAAGCTGTTAGTCGACTCTTCTCGTGATCAGAGGGCTGGCCTTATTCTTTTCCCGTTGACAGTGATGAACTTTCTTTAAGAAAGACACAGTTAATTTAAAAAAAAAAAAGGACTCGTACTAATTTTGACCAGCAGAATGTTGAGATGGATGTATGGATTATCGAAAATGGATGAAGTGAGAAATGAGTACATTAGAGGTAGTCTAAAAGTGGCGCCAGTCACAGAAAAGTTGAAAGGGAGCCGCTTATCTTGGTATGGTCATGTGAAGAGGAGGGATGAAACACATGTAACTAAAAGAGTTATGAATATAAATGTAGATGGATGGAGTGGGAGATGGAGGCCAAAGAAAAGATAAATGGATTGTGTGAGGAGTGATATGAAAGAAAAGGGAGTTAGAGATAGCGTGACGGCTGACAGGACAGAATGGAAGTAAAAAACGTGTTACGCCGACCCCAATTATCAAGGGTATATAATATGTGAGAGAGTAGAGTATAAGCAGGAAAATGACTAATTTTGACCAGCTGAGGATCATTTTGTACGCAAAGTCCAATCTTTTTTAGGGAATTGTCTATGAATTCCTTGAGGAAAGTTGTTCATATCTATGGGCAGAAGCAGTATCAATACAAATAAATAAAATTGGAATGTCTGTATGTAATGTCAAAATAATAGTTTTTTTTTAATATCATACAGTTATTTGCACGATACCGCTATGCCTAATCAGTTTCTTAAATTTTTGTCTGTCTTTCTGTTTGTTTTGGCTAATCTTCGAAACGGCTGGTACGATTCTGATACGAAGGTACCTGTATAGGGTGTAACGGAAAGGTGTGGTCATATTTTAAGAACCCGCTCTGCCAATGGAAATGAACAACTTTCTCTAAGAAAAAATAGAAAATTAAAAAAAAAACTTTTCATACGAAGTTATCATCAGCTGGTCAATATTTATATGGGAAGTACAAAATAAAATGTGAGTATTTCCTCAGGTTTTCTTGAAGAAAGTTGTTCATATCGATGGGCAGATGCAGTTCTTAAAATATGACCACACCTTTCCGTTACACCCTGTATATAAGGAGTAACTTGGCTAAACTTCAGTCAGTGATTACTAGAATTTTAAACATAGAAAAGCTCTAGCTTCGACTAGACGCAAATATTTGTTTTGGAACCATCTCAAACGTTAACAAAACTTATCATTTCCTAAGAAAATGAATTGGAAACTTTTAGTTCCGAAACTTAGAGACTTTAGATCTAAATTGACAGTATTTTAGATTCAAATCGAGAAGTTTGTAGGTCAATAGACTAACTGAAAGTTTTCCGTCTACGATATTTCTTTGAGACCGTTGATTTTATTAGGGTTTCGTAACCAAAGAGTAATCAACGGAATCCTACTACGAAGCCTTCACTGTCCGTCCCTCCGTCCGTCCCTCCGTCCCTCCGTCCGTCCCTCCGTCCGTCCATCCGTCTTTCTGTCAGTAGGCTATATCTAATGAACCGTAATACGAAAAATAAATGAAATCAATCTGCCTAGCCTTTTCCCAACTACCTTGGGGTCGGCTTCCAGTCTAACCGGATGCAGCTGAATACCAGTGTTTTACATGGGGCGACTGCCTATCTGACCTCCACACCTCAGTTACTAGTAATACGTTACCCCTTGGTAAGACTGGTTGTCAGACTTTCGGGCTTCTGACGACCCGTAACGCCTGACAAAGATCCACCATTGACAACCGGGACTAACGGCTTAACGTGCTTTCCGTGGCACGGAGGAGTCTCGGTATGTAAAGATGGTCACCCATCCACGGAGCAACCCCGGCAAGCGTAGCTTACCTGATGGATCGACGCGTGTGGCTGCTAATGAACCGTAATACGAGTAGGTAAAAAATTTAAATTTTCACAGTGTGTATTTCTAATTAGAAAATTAAAATAATATAATTAAAGGTACAGAACCCTTCGTGTGCCAGACCAACTCGCACGTAATTGATTTTAGTGTTACTACTGGAGTGAATATCATCATCTTCTCTCACATCTTTTCACATACTCACACTCACACACACTACACAGTCACAGTCACACGCACAGACAAACTCACCCACAGACACAGTCGCATACACAAGCACAAGCACCATAACTCACGCTTCTACACACATGTGCGCACATTGCATGCGTGCTCACATAGATTTACTTAGTTTTCTTTTGCATACCACATAGATTTAATATTTTAGTTATAAATATATATAAATGTTATCAAGTTAAGGGAGAGCGGCCTTTCCTGGCACAAGTGTTTTCACACTTAAAAGGAGAGGTCAACCTCAATACTGTTGAACGAAATTTGTTTGTAATTGAATAAAACATTTTTAATTTTTTGTTTTTCATCTGCCGAGCCTTTTAAACTTCTGTTAAACATTACTAAATTCTGCCAGCGATCCTCACTCCCTTTTTTTTGGATGATATTGTGTGTCTTTCTCCGATGCAATCTATCTCTTTAACAGTCATTACGGGTCGTCAGAAGCCCAAAAGTCTTACAACCAGACAACAACTACTAAAAAAAAAACTACTAACACCCCCTACCCTCCTACTACTACTGAAATACTTTTTCTTTCTTTCTTCTTCTTTCTTACTACCAAGGGGTATCGCATTACCCAGTAACTGGGATGTGGGGGTCAGATAGGCAGTCGCTCCATGTAAAATACTGGTAGTAAGCTGCATCCGGTTAGACTGGAAGCCGACCCCAAGATAGTTGGGCAAAGGCTAGGCAGATTGAGGTATAGTGGTTTAGGCGTGAAGCCATAACATATAGACTGACAGAGTTACTTTTGTTTTATAGGTAATGCATTGAAAGTTGCCAGGAAAATTTATTTATCGGCATATCAGGTCTGGTTATTGTCGGAAATTTTATTAGTATATCAATTCTCTAATCAACTTAATATGATGTCACAAGCTTAAAAAAAAAGGTAAGGAGGCGGCGAAAGTAGTACTACTAGTACATGTAAAACACGCACATAAACGTAAAGGTCACACACACATCAGTCACGTCCACGTCGCGTCGAGGATAGCCATTCAGATACAATCCACCTTTCAGAGTTTAGATCAGTTTAGTCTTTCAGAGACATTGTATGTCAGGCTTCAGGCCCCTACCACTCACCTGGGCACTCAGGCAAGCAAGGAACAGGGGTGGCTTTTAGTCACTAATAGTCTGACACGCCCTCCCACTCCACCCAGAGCGGGAGATGTCATAGGATGATTTCAAAGCCAAAAAAAATAAAAGGCTGTGAGGCCGCGGAATAGCAGACACAATTAAAAACCTATTGTTGCGTCTCCCTTTGGAGACGTGCCCCCTGACGGATTATTTTAAACCTAACCTAACTTAAGGTTTAAAATAATCCGTCAGGCCCCACACGTCTCCAAACGGAGACGCGACAATAGGTTTTTAATTGTGTCTGCTATTCCGCGGCCTCACAGCCTTTTTTTTTTTTGGCTTTGAAATCATCCTTTGACATCTCCCGCTCTGGGTGGAGCGGGAGGGCGTGTACGTGTGTAATTTACCAGTTTTAGGGTTTAAATCTTATAATCTATTATAAGATTTAAACCCTAAAACTGGTAAATTTTTCTGAGAGCCTGTCTGTCGGTCTGTGCAGTTTCATTGGAGGGATTTGCGGTAGCCCGCAACACTGACTTTGGTCTTCCAGATCATTCTCTAGCCACCGTAACAGTAAGTACAACATCAAAAGTAGCTCCATAGATACCTCGAACTCAAAATCGACCAGATCTGGGAGGAGCAAGAGAGACATAAATCAAAGGAACCTGGTCCCTTACGTCAGAGCGTGTCTGTTACAATATTACGACCGGCTATCGGGACTTACCAATTAACGGGCCTATAAATAATTTTAGTAAGGATTATATGTAATGGTTGGTTGAGCTGATACCGATACTTAGTTATTGGTGTAGAAAGTTCGTAACGATGTGAATAGATGTCGTTTTCAAGGCTATTTTTATTGTTAAGCAGCCTCTCGAATCTTTAAAAGTACCTGTTAGAAACAAAACTCGGTCACTAATACGTAGTGCATACCATAATATCACACAGTGTGTTAGGTACCACATACAGGTCTATAAAAGAACACTCCATGATGGTAGAGCTATACTCACCAAAGGACATCCATATTCTGCTAGTTTTACGTTTATATTTAGGTAAGTCCTGTGAGCAGTGGTGGCCCAGTGGCGACGACTCATACAGCCATGACTTAAAAGTTGTATGTCGTGGGTTCAAACCCAGGCAGGCCCTTTACTTTATATAAATTATTTCTAGAAGGTAGATTACGGCCCACACCCTCTCATAGAGAGGAAGCCAGTGACACAGCAGTGGGAACGTTCTAGGCTGATTATGCTAGGTAAGTCATGTATCAGGTTGTAAGACTAACTGAGCAGAACTTTAGACTGCTTCAGGGAAGTTCTTAATGAAAAATCCTATAGAGGTTTTAACAGTCAGTCTACTTCAATTGAGAGATACAGATCAAGACTCCTCTAGGTTTTCCTTAAGAACATTTTCACCTAGTGTGAGTGCGGTGCCCCTATCCAGATCCATGACTCACATACTGGAATGCACCAAGTGCCCATACACCTTTACTATGGAGGGCCTGATGAAAGCTACTGGAGCTCCAATTAATGTGACCAGCATCTGGGCCCGTGGTATTTAATAATATTCTGGGTTGAGGCGCCTACTTCTTGTTTCGAATCAATATTCGAAAAGTAGGCCCCAAAACCCAGAATCACTGCCCAATACCAAAGATTAACGAATTTGTCCTCTTATTTAAAAGAACCAGTTCATATGATGAACCCATGTTTCACGATATGCTTGAGCGAGCGACAGGACGCCCTCTACCTTTAATTGCTGTAAACACAACTTTTCGGCAACACCATCATTGTGATGATTTACGCCGTGTTGTTACCATCACCAACAATGGAAGCCCGTGGTGATTAATGAGACTATTGTTTTTGATGAGTTATGAAGTTCTTTATGTAAGAGTTTTATAATCTACAATTATAACGTGATCAAGAAATACAATATTCTGCTTCCCGGTTATAAACTTTCCACCCCTTTTTCACCCCCTTACGGGTTGAATTTCAAATAACCCTTTCTTAATGAATACTTACCTACACTTCACAAAGAACACACCCTCCAAATTTCATGTCTCTAGAACCAGCGGTTTAGGCTGTGCGTTGATATATCAGTCAGTCAGTCAGGACTTTGAATTTTATATATATAGATGTACAGATATGTATACCTAAAATAAACTGGCCAAGTGCGTATCGGATTTCGCATATTAAGGGTTCCGTACCAAAAAATGGTATTTTTTAGTAAATTATACGTAATAATAAACATTGTCACCCAAGTTCAATAGGTCAATGGGAAGTTAAAACTTTCTTCTTAACAAAATTTGTGATAGACGACGGACGGACAGACAGACAGACGGACACGTGAGTGACAACAATAACCTGGAGCCCTAGGGGACCCTAAAAAGGTTAGCTGGACCTGTAGTGAGCCCTACATTCATTTTCTTGTCTGGTGTCTTGTGTAAGTGAGTTTAAATGTTTGTGAACGCACCCACGATATGGGAGTAATCCCTAGTGTGAAACAAAGTTTTTTTTAAAATAAGTAAATAAGATAAGATATTTCGCCACATATGGTTAAGTGCCCTTTAATAAAAGGCGAGCCTCTTGCCACCATTCGGGCGCAAATTGACAGCGGCTAATAATGAAAAAAAGTCAAACAACATTTTGCTTGCTCCAGAATCGTCACAAATAGAAATAAGTATTTGCATTTATTTTATTCATTGTTTGCTGCACCGGTGGATGTAATCACGCCAGCGCCGGCTGTCTCTGAAAACCAGCGCTGAGGCTCTGTCTCGCATAGGGTCGCAGCATTATGCTGAGCGATGGCCGTTTTGCGTGGATGTGACGTATGTTTTTCCTCAGCTTTTTCTTTTTTTTGTTGTGTTTGGTCTTTCTTTGTATCATGTTAACCGCAAATAAACGGAATTTCTTTATTTTCTTATGCTCAACAGTAATGATTGTGACCGAGAAACTAACTAGGCAGTCATCAAACGAATTTTGGAAAATAATATTTAACCAAAATCCATATAAATACACCATTGAAAGTTGAGCCCCTACAGTTTTTATGATTTCAAAATCAAATAAAGTTCCACCACGAGATTGAAAAGTGACCAAAAAACAACATTACCAAATAAATTGTTTTCTCACCAACTCAGTTGCCCAAATATTTTTACGATGCGAATACCGTATCACCTTGGGGCTTATTAATTTTAATTTTAAACTGATACTAACCTACATATGTTACATTATCTTTGATTATCAACGAGGGTTACGCGACTATCCGATGATTTTCGTACAAAATATAATGTTTGAGTAGTTATTTACACAATAAAATAATTTTACGAGTTTTAAATTGACGTTGAGAGGCAAAATCGCGATCCTTTCGACTTTTGACACGCTCGGATCTGACCTGATTTTTGCACGTTTCCATTCGTTTGCGGGAATTTGTAAAAAGTGATTGTGTTGCGTCAGTTATTGTGACATTCTCTTTTGTAACAAATAATAAAACGATGACTATGAACTACTATTTTGTTTTACAAACTTTTATTTATCTTGCAATGTCTGTTTGTTCGGTTTGTTGTAAGCAAACTGAATTAGAGCCATTTCCTCTTATCAAGGAGTTGAAATTTTAACCGACTTTGCAAAAAGATTCTATGTTCGATAGTATTTAGGTTTTTTATTTTTTTTATGTATGTCCACCGATTTCTCTGTCAGTTGTGGACCGATTTTTTTATTGTTTTTTTTTGAAAGAGTATACTCCAGAGGTGGTCCTATATACATTTTTATTGAAATTGCTACTTAAGCAATTTTGCTTTAGCTTTTTGAAATAATCAAAAAAAACAAAAAATATGTACAGGGTATAACGGAAAGGTGTGGTCATATTTTATAACTGCATCCCATCGATATGAACAACATTCTTCAAGAAAATCCGAGGAAATTCTAAAAAAAAAATTTACCTCCCATACGAATATTTATCAGCTGATGAGAACTTTAAAAGGAAAGTCAAATTTATTTTTGAGAATTTTTTAAATTCATTTTTAGAGAATGTTGTTCAATTCCATGGGCAGAACCGTCTCTTAAAATATGACCACACCTTTCTATTACACCTTGTATACATAGATGACGTTTTGGTTTCCTCCAATCACCAGTACCTATCTACGTTCAAATTTCTTGTTCCATATAATGTTATTGGGGTTATCAATTCGGGCATAACTTTAATATTTAGTTTTAGTTCTGATGTATAACAAATAAAAAGTGAAAAATAAAAAACTTTTTTTACAAAAAATACAACCGACTTCAGTCATGCTGCGTCGATTCAGGTCATACTTACCAACTGGAAAAATGAAAAAAAATACTTTAATTTCGGAAGTCGGTGTTTGTTTTTTATTTCTTCGTTAATTGACACCGACTTCCGAAATCAAAGTTATTTTTTTCAATTTTAACTGTATTTTTTTTGTTTTGGAAGCCTGATGTATTTTTTGTAAAAAAGTTTTTTATATATTGGTTTAGTTCCGAGGGCAATGCATTTTTAAGTAGGTAAGCTCTATATTGTAAACACATTTTCATGGAACCACAACTATAAAGAGAAAATTAAAAAACTTTTTAGAAAAATTTTAACCGACCTCTTGGTTCTATTTCTTCGTTTTTTGACACCGACTTCCGAAATTAAAGTTATTTTACAATTTTTAACCGACTTTCGAAAAAGGAGGAGGTTCTATGTTCGACTGTATGTATGTTTTTTTTTTTTTTTTGTTTTGTATGTCCGCGCATATCTCCGTCAGTTGTGGACCGATTTTCAAAATTCTTTTTTTATCCGAAAGAATATACTCCCGAGGTGGTCCCATATAAATTCGAAGTCGCTTTAGCGCTTTTTGAGAAACTGAACAAAAACGAAAAATACGCATATCTTGATGACGTTTTTGTGTTCTCCAAATGTTTAAATTCCACGTTCCATGTTATTGGGGTTTTTAGTTCTGGGGTATAACAACTAAAAAGCGAAAAATAAAAAACTTTTTAAATTTTTAGTGTATTTTTTTTTTGGAAGTCGGTTGTTTTTTTTGTAAAAAAGTTTTTTTTTTATTTTCTTTGGAAATCGGTAAAAAAATTTTCACTCAACTTATTTTTCGTAGCAAAATGAAAACTCGCGCAAAATTCAGCTAACAGTCTCACGCGCATCAAATATCGATACAATTGCGCCACGTCGCCTTTACGATAATCGGCGGTGCGCGTGAAAGGAGAGCTGCGCACGCGCATTATTTTTGTAATGGCGCCCGCTAAGTGAGGGGACATCGTTCTACGAATTTAATTATTTAACTTATCGATATTGCTTGAGATAAGTGTTTCTTGAAGGTTTGTTTTAACTTAGTTTATTTTAATAGTGTTAGTATAAGTAAAGTTAATAATAGAGTTAATAACAGCTGCTGTCGATGGTTAGATGGTTTTGCTACTAGGGTTTGTGCTTATTAAATGTTTAGTAAAGTTTAATACTATTTTATAACGGAAAGTATAAAGAGGTCTCTTTAAAAAAAACCGTTCTTTTGGACGCTTGCCACGCCCTTGCCTCTACAGGTTGACTTCTAATTTTATTGTGTTTAATTTTTTTTTTAATTTTTATCACTTCGCGATTACCAAGAGGTAATCTTGCAAGAGATAAAAGTACTTTTACTATTGAATCAACTCTAATTAATATGAAAAACACTGTCAGTGCATAACATGTGCGCATATCTCGACAATATGTAGGAACTGCTGATTTTTAGTGTTCCGTACCCAAAGGGTAAAACGGGAAAAAAGGGTAAAACGGCTGTCCGTCCGTCTGTCTGTCTGTCTGTCCGTCTGTCACCAGGCTGTATCTCATGAACCGTGATTGTTAGACAGTTGAAATTTTCTCACATGATGTATTACTGTTGCCGCTCTAACATCAAATACTAAAAAACAAAATAAAATAAATGTTTAAGGTGGCTCACATACAACAAACGCGATTTTTTTTCCGTTTTTATAGATACGGAACCCTTTGTGTGCGAGTTCAACTCGCACCTGGCCGGTTTATTTTTCTTTTGATCTGAAAAGCTTAAAAAACGTTCAGGGATGTTTATGAAACATCCCTGAAAGATTGTTAATAAATTAAAAGTCACCCTTTATAAATAATTTTAATCATCATCATTCTCCTGCCCGTATCCCAATTTATTTGGGGTCGGTGCAACATATCTTTTTCTTTCATACTCCTCTATTAGTCCCACCCCCTTTTTACCCATATCCTCTTTCCCAGTCCAACCATCGTTTCTTTGGCCTTCCCCTACTCTTATAGCCATCCACATCCATACACAAGCCTCACGACATTTTCTTCATTCCTCCGCATCACATGCCCATACCACGACAACCGATTTCCACACAACTTTTCAGTCAGCGGTGCCACTTTCAGACAACCTCTTATATACTCATTCCTAATTCTATTCATGCGCGCAACACCACACATCGCTCTTAGCATTCTCATCTCAGCTACATGCAATTTCTTTTCATTCATCCCTTTTGTGGCTCAACATTCTGAACCATACAAGACAGCAGGTCTGACCATTGTTTTATTGGAATCTTCCCCTTAAGTTTTAGGGGAATGCGGGAGTCACAGATAGTGCCGGTGACCTGCCGCCATTTCATCCATCCAGTGTATTAACACTGGATGGATGTGTTTAACAGTCCGATCTATTTCGCCATCACTTTGCACGAGTGAACCGAAATACCGAAAATCGGAGCAGACTGGGAGAAGCGCGCCATCTAGCACTACAGCTTCAGAACTGGAAAGACCGCCGAAATCGCAGAACATGTATTCAGTTTTGGTTCTGCTGATTTTCAAGCCAACTTTCTCCAGCTTCTGTTGCCATTTCTCCAATCTGCTCTGGATCTCAGGTCTATCTTCACCGACCAAAACAATGTCGTCGGCAAACAGCATGCACCAGGGTGCCTCTTCCTGTATTTCCGACGTAAGACCGTCTATAATCAATAGGAAGAGGTAAGGACTTAAAGCCGACCCTTGATGCAAGCTCACAGCCACACTGAACTCATCAGTGTTGCCAGCAGCCGACCGGTAGGTACTAGATTGTCTGTACATAGCACGAATCAACTCAACATACTTCCCAGGCAAACCTTTCTCTTTCAAGGCCCACCACAACACATCCCGAGGTACCCTATCATACGCTTTCTCAAGATCAATGAACACCATGTGCAAGTTCTTGTGCACACGTCTGTACTTCTCGCACAATTGACGGAGAGCGAAGGTGGCGTCCATTGTTCCTCGACCTGGCATAAACCCAAACTGGTTCGGGGTAATCTCACTCTCCTCTCGCAATCTTTTCTCTATCACTTTCTCCCATACTTTCATAGTATGTGACATGAGCTTTATCCCTCGATAGTTGTTGCAGTCCTGTACATCCCCTTTATTCTTGAAGATGGGCACTAGCGAACTATGGCACCATTCTAAACCATTATAAATAATTTTAATGCTAGAAGTTATTAAATTTTTAAGAAAACTGATGCAACTTTGTCTCAAAAACCAAAATTGCAAAAAAAAAATCTCCATGTTAAAAAAACTGTACACAGCCATATATCGCTTCTGATTACGTTTTTATTAATCGTAAATTCAACAAGATATATTCACGACTCATCCGTAAGGGTACTAACTTTATTCCTAAATTGCAATTTATGATCGAAACGTTAACTGCAGATCGGATCGTAAAACTCTGTCACTTTCGGGCAAATAATCAAAATACTATAAAAGTTGTCGAAGTGAAATTATTTGTAACTGTTCCACTACAAGAGACATAATTAGCTTGAAACTGTATTACGAGTAAGTATACCTACACATTAAAAATTATAGGTATACTTAAATACACCTGATATAATTATGAGTTCAAAGACAACCCGCTTGTGAAATCAAGACAGCTTGCAACTACTTAACATAGAATTAACATATCAACCTTTCAACGTTCCTACTGCTGGGACATAAACCTCTTCTCTGTGCGAAGGAATGGGCAGTAACTCTGTTACGAATTTATCCGCTACCCCTAGGCATCTGGCAATGGGCCTTAATTTGTCAGTTACCGAATAAACAGACACAATAGAAAATCTATTGTTATCGTGACACCAGTGTCACGTCGCCCGCTGGTACTAGGATATAGGTGGTTCCAGTATATTCCGGTTTCCTCACGATATATTTATTGAGGAGCTCGTGGCTAAAGTAATAACATACGCACGGGTCGATCCATCAGGTTAAGCTACGCTTGTCGGGGTTGGTCAATGGATGGGTGACCATCTTTACATACCGAGACTCCTCTGTGCCTCGGAAAGCTCGTTAAGCCGTAGGCCCCGGCTGTTAATTGTGGATCTTTGACAGTCATTACGGGTCGACAGAAGCCCGAAAGTCTGCCAACCAGTCTTACCAAGGGGTATCGTAATACCTAGTAACTGGGTTGTGGAGGTCAGATAAGCAGTCGCTCCACGTAAAATACTGGTATTTAGCTGCATCCGGTTAGACTGGAAGTCAACCCCAAGATAGTTGGGAAAAGGCTAGGTAGATTGATTGATATTCTTTCACCGTTTTGAGAGCAGTGAAAATAAAATAATTTACACAAAGTAAAGTCCCTGCCCGGGTTAGAACCCACGACCTACGTCACGAAATTGGGAGCCGTACCACTGTTCCACCACTGCTCTCAACTACTTACGTTTACTGAAATCATTTTCATTTATTCATTGGATGATTTCCCACCCCACTAAAAAAAAAATAATAATAAAAAGATAAACCCAACACAGCGTGTGTTGAGTTTATCTTTTTATTTTTTGTTGAGTTACGTCTAAACTTAAAATATTAACAAGTGGCTGACCCAAGGGCTGGCTTTTACCTTGGACAGAAGATAAGCATTGCCTTACAACGTGGCAATGTCGCCAGTCTTTTGGGCACATTACCATTCGACAGCGATGCGGAAGAGTTTTTCGACGCCAAATTTTAGATAGTTCTAATTTGTTATTAAGGGCTAATCTTAAATTGGTCTTTAAATTTTGACAGTGATCACCAAATATGTCACGCTCAAAACTACATCTAATTCAAACAAGACTACACTAATCCTAATTCGGTAATCTGAAACAAGTTCCCATTTTCATCAAACCCCTTTTTTAAAGGGTGGGAAATCAACGGATAACTTCTCCCGCTATGGATGGAGGGAATGTCAGTTTCTGACTAAAACCCACCTGTGTTTCTTCAGTTGCCAGTGCCAGAGACTTTTTCGATCACCCTCGCAATCCTAGCAGTTCATCAGTCCCTTGCCCTTACCCCAAAACACTAAGGGTTGGCACAACAAGCCTTTTTATTCCATACTTTTATATTACCACCTGCATCTCCACAAGTATCCAATAACCCTTTCCAAATCTAACTTAAACATGCACCCAGAACCACACAAGTTCTCCCTTAAGCTCCAAACCATCACTGTCACAGTGACCAAACACTACTTTTCTTACACTAGTGCCAACAAATCAACACTAACAATAAATCCATCCGATTCCCTAATATTTACAACGCGTAATCATAAGGCACTGATAAGGCTGATCACTCCGATAAAGCTGCGGTTCTACTAGAGATGAGCGAGGTCAGCTAAGCGGTGAAGTTAAGCTACGAAACTATGTCATCATCATCATCATAAGCCTTTTATTGTCCCCACTGCTGGGGCACAGGCCTCCTCTATGTGAGAGGGTGTGGGCCGTAATCCACCACGCGGGCCCAGTGCGGGTTGGTGGATGCCACACTTCGAATTTTTGCTTCTAGGACATGCCGGTTTCCTCACGATGTTTTCCTTCACCGTTTTGAGAGCAGTGGTGATGAAATAATTTACACAAAGTAAAGCGCCTGCCTGGGTTTGAACTCACGACCTACAACTTGTAAGTCGCGGCCAATACCACTGGAAACTGTGTGTCCCGTACCATTAAAGCAAAGCTACGTAGCTGCGCGATTAAGATGTGCACAAAATAATTTAAAGAGATGATGAAATATAAAAGAATATTTGCTACAATGATGGCATGACTACACCTCGTACGTTTACGCGCAATAACTAATAGTCTACTCTGTCAGCTCTGCTCCGTACTTTACAAAGCTAACTGCAACAGTCTCGAGCCCTTAGATCACATCCTTAGCACGCACCGTCAGTATGCATCCATAACTGGAATCCTTAGCATCCATCGCTTTAGTTAGTATGTCAAAAAAACTTAGCGCCGTTGAACTCTGTTCCATTAAGACTACGCTAGGCTTTTGTTTTTAGGTAAGAAATCATTAAATAACTTCTTCCACTCTGGGTGGAGTGGGAGTGCGTGTCAGACTCTTACTGACTAAAACTCAACCTTGTTCTTTCAGTTGGACTCTTTCAAACATCGTGACCCTGGCAAACGCTAGGCTAAGCTTTGAAAATCAAACAATCTTACTAATGGAAATCAAACACATCTTAGCTACGCAGCACATCTCAAGTCGAACCGCAGTCTAAAAAGGCACCTGTCATGGCCGCTTGTCAAATGCGACTTATCTCTTATCAGCGGCTGCATTTCTTTACGGATCAGTGTGACATGTTTGTCGAGATGAGACGGTTTTATAGTGAGGTAGGTAGGTTTTGTTTTGGTGCTACTGTGGCCTTTTTAAAACTTTAAAGCGAAACTTACGGGTAATGGTAGTTAGGTGACAGTTATATAGTCTTCTACTTTTTTTTAACCGACTTCTAAAAGGAGGAGGTTCTCAATTCGTCTATGTTTTTTTTTTTTTGTAAATATGGTACGCGATTTCTCCGCCACTTGTCAATATTATTTTATGATTCTTGTTTTGTTTGGTGGCCCATACTTCAGAGGTAGTCCCATATAAATTTTGTCGAAATTAATGTAGCACTTTAAAAAAAAATCAACATAAACAAAAAATATGTATACACAGATGACGTTTTGGTTGTTTCCAATTATGCTCAAATTCCATGGGGTTATCCATTTGGGCATAACTTTATTATTCAGTTTTCGTTCTGGGGTACGATACAGTTGGCAAATCATCACATAGTTTCGCCCGCTCTGGATGGAGTGAAAAGGCGTGTCAGACACTTACTGACTAAACCCCACCTGTGTTCGTTCGATCACTCCATATCATATCATCACCATAGAGTCTCATAGAGTCTAATGCTATGTGCATTGGGATGGAGCACTGGCGGCCCAGTTGTAACGGGCGCGACTTACAAGTTTTTTTTTTTTTTTTTTTTTTATGTTTGATAGGCTCGCGTTTGACCACTATCTCACCTGATGTAAGTTGTAGGTCGTGGTCAAACCATGGCAAAAAAAAAAAAAAAGCACTTCACCTTGTGTAAATTATTTCATCAACACTGCTCTCTAAACGGTAAAGGAAAACATCGTGAGGCAACCTCCTGAAAAGTCCTATATCCAAAACTTCAATGATAAATGATGTTTATTCAGTAAATAGGTTACAAGGAACACTTTTACACGTCAATGTTTTTGTCAGTTTAAGATAGATGAGGCCGGTGTTTCCTAGCTGACTACCCTGAGAAGAAACACCGAAACAAACTCAGAGGTCAAAGTCTCTTTTAAAATGTTCAAATCCATACAATGTGTACTGGTTAAATCATATGAGAACCATGTACGTTTATGTCTGGGATGAGCTTTTGAAGAAAGCAACACACGAATTCGAGTGGACCTGTCCAGACAGTGCAAGCATTTGTCAGTCATCGCGAAGCTCAACTCAGAACTTTGAGGAGCTCAACGAACCGACGAACAATACCAAAGTAAGGAAATTTGAGTAGGCCGCAAAAATACTCAAACTGCCAGACAATCATAAAATCTACATGAATATAACGACATACTCGTACATAGTTCTCGCATTCACATTATTCTATATGAGGACCATGCAGCTTAGTGTCTGTAGTGGTCTTTTGAAGAAAGAACCAAACATATTCGAAAGACTTGTTTAACCCACCAACCCAAATTGGGCTCACTTGGTGGATTACGGACCATACCCTCTCACAGAGAGGAGTCCCGTATCCAGGCAGTAGGAACATTACAGGCATTATGCTAAGAAGACCATTATACGATAACTTTTTCGGTCAGTTTGCTTGACATAGAATTCCTTTAAGGTGCAGATATATGCCAACGACCTTGAGTGTTTAGCTTGCGTGTTCTATATTGAGCTCACGCAACCCGACGTACGTAGCCTAGTGATAGGACTCGCCTATCAAGAAGCGTTGTCCCAAATTATACCTTTTATCCATTTATTATACATAAAACAACAGGTATTATACTAAAACACATTTACTAAGTAAATTATCTTTAAAATGGTGAAAGTTTCATAAAAACACGCATAATAGTTTTGGCGTGATATTCAATTTTTAACCGACTTCAAAAAGAAGGAGGTTATCAATTCGGAGTTTTTTTTTATGTATGTTCGCCATAACTCCGCCATTTACTGACGGATTTGAATTTTTTTTTTTGTTGGATAGGGTTTTGTTCCGAAATGGTCCCATTTAAATTTAATATGAATATGGATTTCGGAGACAGACAACGGAACTCTTTAAAAATTGACAGCAAATCAGCCGCGATTGCTGCGATCGTATGTCTATGAATTGTTAACACAGTTTAATGGGGAACCACAACTAAAAAGTGAAAAATAAAAAGCTTTTTTTACAAAAAAATAGAACCGACTTCCAAAAAAAGTGCAAAATGACTTTAATTTCGGAAGTCGGTGTGAAAAAACGAAAACAACACCAAAAACACCGACTTCCGAAATTAAAGTCATTTTGCACTTTGTTTGGAAGTCGACATATCACATAACTTTACAAACTAATTACACTATGTTATTATAGTATAATTTCAAATATTCACAAATCAAATTACGAACGAAAATTAGCTACAGTAACATATATTTCTCGTTTAGACGTGATGTTCACACCTAACCTTAAAATTATTAGAAGCCATAGGTACATTTGCGCCTTAAGCGGCGCCACATAGACCGGTTCAACACTTCTGGTATATCCAGTGGTGATTGATGTATGACTGACGGATAACCTACTAATGTGATGATCGATGATTTATCTTTAGCCTATCATTTCATCAGTTATTAACTTTATGATTGATGAATGAATGAAGTAAGGAAAATAAGTTCAAGGAAAACAACATGCGCTATCGAATCATTCAAAAGATACCGATGTATAACAATCAACTCGACTTGGCAAAATGGGGCTTTATAGATCCGTCAGATATCCAATACGAGTACGGTGTCCAAGACATCACTCACATGCTGGAATGCCCCAAGTGAGAACCTGATTAACATTACTGACGCTGCGATAAAGGTGCTTTTTTTTGTAGGTGTGGGAAATCATCCTATGACTTCTCCCGCTCTAGATGGAGCGCGAGGGCGTGTCAGACTTTTACTGACTAAAACCCACCTCTGTTCCTTCCCTGCCTGAGTGCCCAGGGGCGCGGTAACTCTGTTTCGAATTTATCCACGACCCCTGGGTAGGCATCTCTTTGAGGCGCGTGTGGAACACTAGCGATAAAGGTGCCTGTAGTTTATTGAAATATTAATTTATAATATCAAGAAAACTTCAATTCCCATTAAAACTACGTAAGATGATTAAGTCACGATTTTGCAAGAATTATCCCCTTAGACTATACTGACCTATCTTCGATGACAGAAAATCACGCATTTAAGGACAACTGATAAAGATCTGTAACACACAATGTATTAACCCACGATAAAACTTTACTTTTAAATCCTGTTAGTACTAATAAATATAAAGGACACTGTATCAACCAGGATCTTACTGACGTTACAGTCACGGATCTAAAAACCCAGTTATTTAAAAGCCAGCATAAAAATAATAGCTCCTTGCTCATTTACTTCATAGTAATTTAAACCTTTATTTTTATTTCAGTAATTATTAAAATAAAAATGTATCTTTAACTTACTACACAATAAAAAGGAAGGACATTTTTTGTAAATAGAGCAAACTATCGAAAGCTTAAAAGTTATTTTTAAACAATCGAAATATACGTGAAACCGCAGACTTATTTAGTACTAGGTTCTGCTGGCTGCTTTGACTGCATGAAAGATGAAAATTATCTCAAGAGAACATATTCTCGTGATAAAAAGTATCCCATATCCTATTTCAGGACATGGTCTACCCATGCGCCAAGTTTCATTTAAATCCATTCAACAGTTAAGGCGCTATTAGCTGCCAACGACCTTGAGTGGTTAGCTTGCGTGTTCTGCGCTGAGCTCACGTAACGCGTCGTATGTCCACCCAGTAATAGGACTCGCCCATCAAGGAGCGCTGTCCTAAATTAGATGCATTATTAATTTATTACACATAATAAAACAAATATTAAACTAAGACACTGGTACTAAACTATAAATAATTAAATGATCTTTAAAATGGTGAATGTTTCATAACAATACGCTTTATAGTTTTTGCGTGATTCTCAATTTTTTATCCGTGTTAGACGTAACTTTACAAATTAATTACACTATGTTATAAAAAAATAATTTCAAATATTCTGAAATCAAATTACGGAGGCAATTGTCTAGAATAAGATATATTTTTTTCAAAGAAATAAGACAAGTCGTTTAGACGTGATGTTTAATTAAAAACCATTAAAGTCGTATAACTGCGCCTTAAGACGTAAAGAGGTTACAGACAGACATAACGAGTTACTTATTCATTTCAAACTTCATAAAGAACGGTTACTTTCATCAAAATCAGCCTCACAATCCTTATCTCGATCCGAATCAGTTTATACCATCAAAAAACGTCTCTACTGCTCTTCAAACTTAAATTGGCGACACTTCACCCCATCAGAGCACACATCTGAGAACAAAAAGGAATCATATCTATATTGTTATCAAAGTTTACTGTTGGCTCTAACATAAAAATATAACGAACATGCTTTGATGCGAGGCGATTCTGAATAATACCCATCTTTTATTTTTTCTTAAAGGCATCGCTGAAATGTCCGATGGACACTGTTTTCCATTTACTGCTGGGGTACGTGGATGTATGAAAGGATAATTTGGATAAGATGTATTTTATTTTCCTAAATATACTGGTTAAAACTATTGTGAAATAGAAACTTTTCAGCACAATGATCTGCCTGATGTAACCTTTTTAGGGATTCATACCCGAAGGGTCCTAACGGAGCCCGTTTGTTGTCACTCACGTGTCCGTCTGTCCATCTGTCCGTTGTCTGTCAGAAAATGTTTTTCTGAAAAATGTTTTAACTTCCCATTGACCTATGAATTTGAAATTTGGTGATAATGTTTATTATTGCATATATTTTACTAACAATACCAATATATTGATAAATCAGGTTTTAACTTTGAAATTCCCTCCTTTGGTACGGAACCCTGAATGTGCGAAGTCCAACACGCACTTTGCCAGTTTTATTTTATAATAGTTAACTTATAACACGTTATTATTTTTTTCTATTGGTAGGCTCCCGTTTGGTCACCATCTCACCTGATGGTAAGCTGATGCGATCAATGTTGGAGCACGCTTGCCTAGAAGTAACATATTCACTTTTAATTTAAAAAACCTCCAGGTTATAGCTATCAAGAAACAGACTCCAGCAGGGAATTTCACCTTAACTGTACGCACAATCCAACGTAGACCCGGGCCTGCGGACGGCGAGTATAATGGGTAGCTCGCCGTCCGCGTCCACGCTCGCCTCAAAGAGTTTTCAACAATCATGATGAGGCCCGTCATCATGGCCGATGCCTGCCCAGGGGTTGTGGATAAATTCGAAAGAAGAGTTACCGCGCCCCTGGGCACTCAGGGCGGGGAAGGAACAGGGGTGGGTTTCAGTCAGTAAGAGTCTGACACGCCCTCCCGCTCCACCCAGAGCGGGCGATGTCATTGGATGATTTCCCAACCCACAAAAAAAAATACTGTACGCACAATGAATGTGTTCCCTAACACGTTTTGGCCGTATGGGTGGAAAAAGTTGATTCATGAAAATCTGTGACTATTTATTATAGCCAACATTATTACCTAGGTGGAAATTCACACGTTTATGCAAATGATTCTTATTCTCAATATTGTATCCGGAGATGCATTACTGAATTGTGATCATTTCTAGCTGAAGGTTTCAAAAGTAGAAATAATATGCCACCTCCAAAAATCATAATTCCTCTCTTCGATCATATCAAAACTTTCTTTGGCCACCCTTCACGCGCTGATGACCACTTTAGACACAATAAAAGCATATATTATTATAATAAAAAATATGTATTACAATAAAAACAGCGATGGACATTCGGCAGTACGGCGTACAATTCACGAAACTTGTAAAAGTTTACTACCTCGTCACTCGATCGTCTGAAGGCTTTGGAGGTCAATCTTTGAATCTTCAAAGAAGGCAGTGTAGTCGTAAAGTTGGAATTATATTATATTTACTTAAATGTTCTTCGAAAAATCATGATTCGGTAGTTTGGGGGACGGAATTCGGAGATGGATTCGTGGAAATTGGAAGTTGTAACTGTATTTGGATGTTTGTCATTCAGATATTGGGCCCTCTTTGAGAGTTGCGAAATAAAACGTGGTTTTTTTTTTTTACGAAGAGCTTGAATGCATTATACATTGGTCGATCTTGCGGTTTAAGAGTAGGTATGCCATTTTCTTATTGTAGCATTTATGCACCAGTTTAAAATATTTCCGAAGTAAATTTCAATATACAAGACGGAGACGATGTATCGTCGTCTCAAAAATTATTTAATTCTCAATTCTTTATTGCGTACCATAATGTTTATAGTTGGTAGGGAAATTATTATATTAGTCACATTTATGGACCCTGTCGGGCACAGCATAGATCAAGCAGGAGAGAGGAGGAAGACACTACTACAGAATTGAATTAAACAATTATATTGGTTTTTATTAATTTATTTTTTTAATTATATACTAATAAGTTAGTACCTAACATTGTGTAAGGGCAGGAGAATGATGATATACATATCAATTAATTATTATTAACTTATTGTTATTTTTATTTATTACTAAATATCTATTATCAATAAGGTGAGTTATTTATTGGACGCTCCATATCGATACCGGAAATTTCAATTGTCGTAAAGGACAAAACATGAGTTTTCAGTAGAGACAAAAAACAAAAAAAAAACTGTGCTTGTCTAATATCTTTTTTAAACAAAGTACTATATTCATGATGTCAAAAGAAACCCTAACTATTTTTTCGTGTTCTATCCATTTAAATTAACAAAATAAACCAAACTTAATTATTAACGAAAATGAGAGTCCTTTACAGCCCAAATAAATTTAACTGAAGTACTTTACAGCCACGAAAAATTGGTTTTGATAAAGTCAGATGTGTCGTAAAGGACTAATCTTGATCATCAATGTGTGGTACAGGTTAATTAAATCAGAGACTAAGGGGGTAAAAGGAACAAAAAAGCTAGTTCTAAATAGAAATACCTACAATGGGTAGTAAAACCAAGAGAAATAAAAAGTGTTGTTATTATTTTTTATATTTATTCAAATAAAAAAGTAACAAAAATGTTTTTAATAGCAACACAAAATTTAAACAAAATGTTATGCAATTTTTTTGTACAACAGAACAGACTTAAACATAATAATAAACTCAAAATAACCAAAACAAGAACAACTTTTGCCCACTACAGCTCAAAATAAAACAATTGACATTCTAAAGTAATAATTAAATGACAAGTAATTTCAGTCTTTTAAAATTATGGTAATTAAACTTAGGCCCAGTTTTTTGATCCGTAGTTAACTCAACCAATGGTTAAATATTCTAACCAATGGTTGCAAATTTCGGTAAAACATCATTTTTCTTCATTTGTTAATCTCACAAATGGTCAATTAAGTTGGAGAGTTAATTATTTGAACATTAAATTTGTAAGACTAACAATTGAGTAAAATCTTAGAGATAATTTGTGTCGATATCGTCTTCCTCATCAGTTTCAGAAAAACTGTCTTTAACAGTCCTAAGGACGGTAGATCTACATACTCCTTATGAAATCGCTTTGGTATAGTTCCGTTAGTACATAAACGCTTTAAATCATTATACTTGGCGATCGGTATAGGACTAGGTTTGTCATAAAGCGTTGGTAAACAAATGCTAGAAGTATCATTTTTATTTATTATTTTTTGTTTCTTTTTCGTGCACTTTTTCTTTATATTCTCACTATTAATTGAACTCTCGGACTCTTTCATGCTCCAAAGATCGGAACTACATACATAAAAGTCTTCATTATCTGAAAGATAATCAACGTAAAATTTTAATATCTTATTATGAAAATTCTTACTAGGTTTAGGGTGTACAAAATTCATATCATGATCACTGGTGTCAGTTATTGGATCAAAAAAAGATGTATCAAACATATTGGTAAGCGAAGAAGAGCCCTTATTCTCTTCTATATCCTCAGATTCGTGTTCAAAGACCACTGTTTTCAAAGAAGTATACACCTGAGGTTGTTGAAATAATGTAGATTCGTCATCATTGTCTGTTACTATTTCAGTACAAGAAATGTCACGGGAATGATGCGCCCGTGGTTCATTTATAACGTCAGAAGGAGTAGTGTGAGTGATCTTATTTATTTCAGGTTCAGGTGCAGAGACAAAATCACCCGTAGGCATGTCCTGGATAACATCACCAGTAAGTTCCTCCTCAATAGAGTAGTCTGAATAATCTTCTTTATTTCAGGTTCAGGCGCAAAAGCAACATCACCCGGAGGTATGTCCTGTATAATATCAGCGGTAAGTTCCTCGTCAATAGCAGTAGTCTGAGTGATCTTCTTTATTTCAGGTTCAGGCACAAAGACAACATCATCCGGAGGCATGTCCTAGATAACGTCAGCAGTAAATTCCTCGTCAATAGAAGTAGTCTGAGTGATCTTCATTATTTCAGGTTCAGGCGCAAAGACAACATCCCCGGAGGCATTACTTGGATAACGTCAGCGGTAAGTAATAAGTAGTTCGTCAATAGGAGTAGCCTTTCTTTTTTTTTCGGGGGGTGGGAAATCATCCAATGAGTTCTCCCGCTCTGGGTGGAGCGGGAGGGCGTGTCAGACTCTTACTGACTAAAACCCACCCCTGTTCCTTCCCTGCCTGAGTGCCCAGGGGTGCGGTAACTCATTTTCAGAATTTATCCGCTACCCCTAGGCATGCCGGCACCGGCCACGATGGGCCCCGTCAGTGGTGGCTGACTACATCTCTTTGCGCGCGTGGAACACTACGTGCCGTCGACTCACGGAATAGGAGTAGCCTGAGTGTTAAATTGTTGTGTTTTTCGGTTTTGACATATTTCAAGTGGTGGTGGTAATAATAATACACTATTATTAGTAGGAACTACAGAACTTTCACCAACCTTAGCGGATCGTAAATATCTTTTCAGTTGCCTTTTGGAAACTTTTTCATTTTGTTTAATATTTACTTTGCTTTGTTGTCGATTTATATTAGAAAATATGATCGCATTTTCACAATAATTTTCTTCATCTGTATCATCTATTACTTCATTACTATTAGCAGAAGATTGAAGAGAGTTCCAAATAGGACGCAGTGTTTTCCTGAAAAAACAAACTCCCTGCCTGCAGCCTGCAGTAATCGTATACATATTTGGGTAAAAAGTAGCCTGTGCTAAACCAGGTGTCCAGTCAGATGTCTACATACCAAGTTTCATTCGTACAAATAACATTTATACACATATACATACTTTCGCTTTTATCATCATCAGCCTTTTAATGTTCCCACTGCTGGGACACAAGCTTCCTCTCTGTGAGAGGGAATGAGCTGTAAACCACCACTCAGGCTTTGCGTTTTATATTAGTATGCTATTAACTATAATTAATTTAACTGACGTGACATTCATATTCTCGATTTCATAATATTGTCTTTAACCATTGTTTCTTCAGGAATTGAACGTTTGTTTTCAATACTTGTACTGATTTGGTCAGCATCACAGTAATGCTCAGCATCGGCTCTCAAATAGTATACTATCAAGTCAATAGGTAGTAAAGCGAAGGTCTATTGGAACAAATCGGCTCTTGTATGTTTGTATGTAAATAAGTGCGACGATAACTCGCGAACCCTTTATCCGATTTGCATGAAATTTTGTAGGTTAATAGTTTGGTTCAAAATAATTTGCAACTCCGAAGATGAGCCAAATTGGTTACAGGATTCCAAAGATATGATGATAATAATATATATGATATCATGATATAATTATGATTAAATCACTTACCGTAACATTTTGCTTTGGTACCGCAATTTTGAGTCTACTTTCCTTTTTCTGGATTCTAAAGAACTCCATAGCTTCTTTGGTTTTTTTTCTGCTATTGTTTTGCAATGTTTCAGACAAAATAAACACGTACCATTCCCTAACGATATCGCATTCGCACAAAATGGCGTTGCGAAGTGGATCGTATGAGTCGCGGTTCTCTCGCACCCGTTACTTACACCCCCGTTGCCCTAGGCATTGCCTCCGCGCAACTTCTTTACGCCGTCGGCAATTACGAACGAAACAAAAATTGTAACTGTGTTTTTGTTAATATTAGTGTCGTAAAGGACAATAAATAAAACAAACGTCCTTTACACCCTAATTACTAAGTTAAAAAAAAACATAGATTTGGTCGTAAGGGTTTCGATTATCAAATAACATGTTTACGACCTTTTGATTTGTAATAATAATTATTGTTTATAATGTCGTATAGCAAGTTTAATGCAAAAATGAGGATTACGACCTCTTAAATAATTAAAACATGACTTTACGCTCCCTATTGAAAATTATTTTTACGATACATCCTAAATAGTAAAAAAAATCGTGCTAGAGCTGTTGGAAAGCCAGGTCGTAAGGGGCTTTTTTTTAAAGATAGAATTTTTTTAAATATACCAATCGATAGAGCTTGCGACGCTGATTCCAAATATATATATAACTCATTTTCGGCAAAATGTCCTTTACGACAATTGAAATTTCCGGTATCGATATTTATTAAAATATACTTAAATATATATAAAAAAAAGTATTTGTACATAGAAATAGATAGATAAGAAGTTACTTATAATTTATCATTTAAGTATTCACTTATACTATAGTAGCATTTGCTTACAAGGAAAAGCTTTAATTTATTTATAAAAATGTTGTATTTATTTAAATTCTTTATTATTTCAGGTAGCTTATTATAATTTTTTATGGACATGACAAAGGTACTATTGGAGTGCATTATTAGCCGCGATGTTGGTAAGTTTACTTTATTTTTATGTCTTAAAATAATGTTCGTTTGTATGTCCTCTCTTTTTGTAAAGAATTCTGGGTACTGACGCACAAACTTACAAACTTCAAATACGAGTATATAAAGACAGGGTGGTAGGGATAAAATCTTTAGTTCCTGAAAATGAGGTTTACAGCTATCGGTGACTTCAATATTTACTAAGATTCTAATCAGTTTTTTTTGTAGGGTAAATAGCATGGGCGTGTCTGTGCTGTTGCCCCGTATTTGAGCCATGCGTAGGCGTACGCGTAGTACGTTACTAGTGCAGTTTTAAGGTCAGTAGTTTTTTTGATCTCGCGGAGGGCGTATGAAAATTTAGATATTTTAGCCCTTACTTTCTGAATGTGTGACTTCCAATTTATGTATATATCAATGTTTAAGCCTAGAAGGGTGAATTTATCGACTACTTTTAATCTATTATTTTTAAAGCTAAAGTTTATATTTATTGGTATTTTTTGGCAAGGGTGGATTGAAATTATTTTAGTTTTAATGATTGAATATATATAATTGTATTAATATTTGAATGCATGTAAAATTTTAGAAATATAAAACATATTTTTTTTCGATGTTATTGTGCGTTATTCAATTAATATGTTCATAGTAATACACATAAAGCCCCTATCTAAGACAGCATGTTGTAACGGGCGACTAGAGAACCCTACACTGCGCCTGGCCTGACACGCACTTGGCACTACTGTGCCCCCAGATACCGAAAATACGAATTGCTCTATTTTATAAAATATAGCAATTTTCTAAATAAAGTAGGTTACTAAAATTTAAGATCCACAAACACACCATTAAACACAAAAGTAGCTTCGAGAAAAAGGGTCAGCACAGGCATCGGTGGACACAACAAATCATACGGAGAAGCCCTCAAACAAATGTGTGAAATATGAACAGAGGCTCCTTTATCTGGGCCACCCAAAACATGGCCGTTGTGGGCCAAGTGAAAATGTAACTTATTAGCCGTTAGGAGTTCTTGGGAGCTTTGAGCTACTGAGAAAGATGTGGTGTTGGAGTTCATTTTCTTTGTTCTACTGTTTTATCGTCTGACATCTCAACGTCGAACTTGAAAAAAAGCGACTAAGTGCATGACTTCGTACATTTAGTTCCGTACCAAATGAGTGCATTTCTAAAAAAAAATCTGATTTATCAATACATTGGTATTTGTTAGTGAAATGTACGTAACAATAAACATTATCACGATGGGAAGTTAAAAATTCTTCGGAACAAAATTTTGTGACAGACGACGGACAGATGGATCGATAGACACGTGAGTTACAGCAATAGGGTTGCGTTTGTGCCCCTCGGGTACGGAACCCTAAAAATAATCATGTTATTAGTTTAAACACTGAATAGCAAGTTCTTTTATTCAAAATTTTCTATGATAAATTTTATTCTGTTAATCAGTGTAAAACTAAGCTTAGAGTTAGCAAGTTTTATAAATACGAGTAAGTAGATTTATGTTTATTCTGATTTTCTCTGACCTTTGATTCGATTCCAGCAATTGAGTTTTTCGCACAGACCAGGGAAACATGGCACAAAAGGGAGGATGCCTGTATTCAGCAGAACATGGAATAAAGCTTCCAATGATGATCAATCAATCAACCTAGTCTCTTCCCAAAAACGTTGAGGTCGGCTTACAGACTCGCCAGATGAAGCTGAATACCAATAAGTGGATGCTGATGAAGATGGAGAGATGATTATGTTATTTTTTTTTATTTTTTTGTGGAAATTGTGTATTCCTTTTTAGCTAGCTCACATTTGTAACTTATCTTCTTCCTCTTGTTGTGTCAATGGCATTATTAATATATATTTTTTTTAAATAAATCACTTGCCAGGCCCAGAATTTAGCCACAGCAATGCTGTCCGCTGACGCTGTCTTATGATACAAAATTAAATTAATATTGATTTTGTTGTTATTGATTACAGCTGTTCTGAAATTGTAACCTAAAACTATCAAGTTTCTTTCAAATAGGAGGTCTTAGCCTCCAGAATTCTAAAAAAAAAGCTTCCTAATCGCCGCCCACTCGTAATTCACGCCATATTCTCAAGTTCACGTAAGAGGTTATTTATAGGCGGAGGCGGCCGTGTCCAAAAAGCTTAGTTGTGTCAAAAGTTGAGCGTTAAATCATTGGCCACTATCTGGACACTGCAGGCCGGACTGTGGCCACTAGTGTTGCGAGCGTGTCCATTGTCGCACGGGGAAGGTTCCACGTGACGGATTGGTGGGCTTAGGAAGCGAAGGTTGTTGGCGGTGAGGTGTAATAGGTGTGAAGCTTCTCATACTGCACGTTAAAATATCGCTTTTCAACGCGTTCTGTCAGGTATTTTACACGTGTAGCCTTTGGACTAGCTACACTCAAAAGGCTCTTAATGCTATTTGCGTCTAGTACAACTATGCATTCAGGATGCTGTTGGGGTTGCCACGCTTCTGTAGTGTCTCAGGGATGTTCGCGGACGCCCAGACTGACAGCTTCGCTGCAATCAGCCGCAAGCGAGCAGCATCCTTGTTGCACAGGGTGCGCCAGTACCAACTGACTGTCATTGCCAACAAGCTGGATTGTTCTTTTATAAGGTTCTTGAGCCAGCTACATGCTCCTGTACGAAAAAAATTAAAAATGATTATGTCTACTAACATAGTTTGTAAGTTATTAGACATGTTACTAAAATCTTTGTATTTGTATTTGTGTACTAACATAGTTTCATAAATTTTAATGATTCTAACAATTTTGTAAACGGAATTTATTTTCTGAAATAAAAAAATAAAAAAATTGTAATTATTAAAAGGGAAGTTGGAAAAATAAAAAAATTGTATCTGTGGTGTGCAGCAAGCAACCGACCTCCCGTTGCATTTCCTTTGACTTTATAGTAACACTACATTTTACAATATATGCACCTATGCTAAAGTCAATAGGACAATGTTGCCTGAGAAAACAACTCGCTAGATCGTTTATTCAAAAATTAACAAACAATGTTTTTCTTTATATTTTTCTGATATAATCGCGACTATCTCCAAATCGAGATCAAATCCATACCTCTATAAACAACTTATTCATTTTGCTTTACTCTCTGCATTAATGTTTCAATAACGCACCCTTTAATCTAAAACTTTTTTACAAAAAAATAGAACCGACTTCCAAAAAAAGTGCAAAATAACTTTAATTTCGGAAGTCGGTGTCAAAAAACGAAGACACAAAACAGGAACACTCACAGGTGTCTTCGTTTTTTGACACCGACTTCCGAAATTAAAGTTATTTTGCACTTTTTTTGGAAGTCGGTTCTATTTTTTTATAAAAAAGTTTTTTATTTTCCACTTTTTAGTTGTGGTTCCCCATTAAACAGTGTTAACAATTCTTATACATACGATAGCAGCAATCGCGTTTGATTAGCTGTCAATTTTTGAAGAGTTCCGTTGTCTGTCACCGAAACCCATCATCAGATCTTTTTGAAATTTAAATGGGACCATTTCGAAATAAACTCCTTTCGAACAAAAAAAGAATTTTGCAAATCCGTCAATATATGACGGAGTTATGCCCGAACATACATAAAAAAAAAAAAAAAAAAAAATACAAACATCCGAATTGATAACCTCCTCCTTTTTCGAAGTCGGTTAAAAATACGTTAAATCGAGACTAGGCACTGCATAATTCATAAGATGATCTTATGAATTAATCAAAACTTTTTCAACTTCCTTCAAACTAAAGATAAAAGAACACACATCAAAGCGAACTAACAAGACAAAAATGTATGTAACACTAACACTACATGTTGCAAGTAGAAAAATGCTAACAAACTATATCATAATCATATCGTGTGCCAATGGAAACGGTGCCAAGCTAAGTGATCCGACACAAAATGAAATATGATGACACTTCCACACATTACAATACGAATTTTTCGTGTAAATGAAAAAAATAAGCGTATTTTGTTTTGGCCAGTAGTCCGAGAGAGTGCTTTGGTGTATGAGCTTCCTCCTTAGACTAGCCTGATTAGTAACCAAGTCAAGTCAAGTGGGTCTTTGAACGAGGCCAATATTAGACCTTGTAAAAATAAGCACTGAGCAGGTCTTTCAGTATAAAGCGTGGTAAGGAAACTTTAACTTAGGTCCTGAAAGAGTTGTTTTCGACCCATATTGGTCTTAAAATGGTTGGACGCGGAGGGCAGAGAACCGGGGGTTTTGGCGGGCCTTGTGAGGGGCCCATGTCTAGATGTGGACTGTGATAGGCCCAGTTTGTTGATTTATTGAATGCTAGAATGATTTGACTGTCAGAAGTTGGTTCTTCTTTTAACCGAGTTCAAAAAGGAGGAGGTTCTCAATTAATCTGTTTTTTGGAACGAAGTTCCTTATCGCGCGTTGTGAAAGGGGGCTAGACGGAAAAAATTCTTACGAAAAGTTGTCACGACACTAATGAGGCTGTCCATCCAAAAAGATTGTGTTGGAAAAACAATCTAATAAAAACTTCTTGTATTTTTGGTGGGTAGGTACAAAGTTTGCAAGCAGATCAAGCATTATTGCTATAGTACTCGTAAGCTATTGTAAGCTGTGCGGCGTCGCATGTTTCTCTGTCTGTCTCTCTCTCTCTTATAGAAAGCAAGCCAGATATTGCTAAAGAGGTGAGTTGAGTTGAGTTGAGCTGAGCTGAGCTGAGCTGAGCTGAGCTGAGCTGAGCTGAGCTGAGCTGAGCTGAGCTGAGCTGAGCTGAGCTGAGCTGAGCTGAGCTGAGCTGAGCTGAGCTGAGCTGAGCTGAGCTGAGCTGAGCTGAGCTGAGCTGAGCTTAGCTGATCTGAGCTGAGCTGAGCTGAGCTGAGCTGAGCTGCGATGAGATGAGATGAGATGATGAAGTATAACTTCTTACGTGCGTGCGTGTGTGCGTAGTTAATAATAAAAAAAAATATTATAAATTAAAAAAAATAAAATTATATTACAATTCCTTCACTAATTAATCGAAAGGAACTTCGTTCCATCCGGGTGTCCCTTGACACCTCACAAGTTTTTTTTTTGTATGATTGTTAGGCGATTACTCCGCTACTTGTTAATAGATTTTGATGGTTTGTTTTTTTGTTTAGTAGGTAATACTTCAGAGATGGTCCCACATAAATTTAATCGAAATTGATTCAACGCGTTTTTGAAAAATCAATAAAAACAAAAAATATGTTTATACAGAGATGACGTTTTGGTTTGCTCCAATTTTGTTCAAATTCCATGTTATTTCGATTGTCAATTCAGGCATAAAAATATTTAGTTTTAGTTCTGGAGTACAACAGCTAAAAAGTTAAAAATACAAAACTTTTATAGAAAAAATACAACCGACTTCGAAAAAAGATAATACAATTAAAATTTAAAAATAACTTTAATTTCAGAAGTCGGTGTCAAATAACGAAGAAACAAAATACAAACTTCCGAAATTAAAGCTATTTTTCAATTTTTTGTGTATTTTCTTTTCACTAGTAGTTCATCGACAAGAATGAGACTGCTTTCTTCAGAATAAATAACCTACCTGCCTTCTATATACAAGAGTTTCAGAGCATCTTTGGGTTGCACATCAATCTGATAGCCTTTTACCAACTATCTTGGTCGGCTTTCAGTCTAACCGGATGCAGCTGAATATCAATATTTTACATGGAGTGACTGCCTATCTGACCTTAACAACCCAGTTACTGGGTAATACGGTACCCCTTGGTAAGACTGGTTGTCAGACTTTCGGGTTTGTGACCACCCGTAACGACTGTCAAAGATAAATTGACGACACGGTTGGCGCAGTGGTTGAGCGTTCGGCTGCTACACTGCGTGTCGCGGGTTCGATTCCCGCACGGAACAAATATTTGTATGACCTGCAGATAGTTGTTCCGGGTCTGGGTGTCTTGTGTATGTGAGTATACATGTTTGTGAACGCATCCACGATACAGGAGTAATTCCTAGAGTGGGGCAACGTTTAAAAAAAAAAAGATCCACGATTGACAGCCGGCACCAACGGCTTAATGTGCTTTCCGAGGCACGGAGGAGTCCCAGTATGTAAAGATGGTCACCCATCCATGGACCAACCTCGGCAAGCGTAACTTAACCTGATGGATCGACCCGTGCGGCTATTATTACTTAAGCCACGAGCTCCTCATTTGTTGCTCAGTTGCACATCTATAAATTAAGTTCTTATGATTTTTTTATCTTTGGCAGCAGAAACTGCTATCCATCTGCTTCCATCTTATTCTGGTTAGCCAGAGTACCAAAAGAAAAAGAATAAGAAAATAAGAGAATAAGATCATTGTCAATATGTTACACTAGCTTCTGCCAGTGGCTTCGTTCGCATAGAATTATTACTTCTTCTTCCTATTCCGGACTATAATCTATCTTTTTGCCAAATTTCATCCTGATCTGTTCAGCCGTTCTGGCGTGATTGAGCAACAAACATCCATTCATTCATTCATTCAAACTTTTACAATATGAGTCATCATCATCATCATCATCATTTCAGCCGAAAGACGTCCACTGCTGGACATAGGCCTCCCCCAAGTGTCGCCACAATGATCGGTCCTGTGCGTCTCGCATCCATCGGCTACCCGCGACCCTCACCAGGTCATCGGTCCACCTTGTGGGAGGCCTTCCAACGCTGCGTCTTCCAGTACGCAGTCGCCATTCCAGAACTTTTCGGCTCCATCGACCATCTGTTCTGCGAGCAATGTGCACTGCCCACTGTTTGGTGATTCTTCGGGCTATGTCGGTAACCTTAATTCTCTTGCGGATATCATCATTTCTGATTCTATCACGCAAGAAAACTCCGAGCATTGCCCTCTCCATATTGCCCTTTGGGTGACTGTAAGCCTTCTGATGAAGCCCATTGTGAGCGACCACGTTTCGTTGTATAATATGAGTAGGATTTATAATATTAGTAGTATTTCATATTTAGCATAGCCTACGACACATAAAGCCCATGTAACATCAATATTTCAATTAAGCACTGCCGATAGCTGACACACAGGTTAATGAGATAACGCTATTATTATTTATTGTTAATTGTTATTAGAAAGTGCTGCCTAGCAATTTACTAGCGATTCCCATCGATTTGTATTAGCCGGGCTATGTGATGGCTGCGTTGCACGGAATTAGGTGCAGCCTTCTTGTGATGGGTTATAAGGAATTGCGGGTTAGGATTGCTATCGAAGGTTGTGGAATTAGTAGGGGTATGTTTAAGTTTTAATTGATTAGTTATATCAGTAATGTATAATTAGAGCTCGTGGCTGATGCCGCACGCGTTGATCCGTCAGGTTTAGCTACGCTTGCCGGGGTTGGCCCATGGATGGGTGACCTTCTTTACTTACCGAGACTCCTCTGTGCCTCGGAAAGCACGTTAAGCCGTTGGTCCCGGCTGTCAATCGTGGATATTTGACAATCGTTACGGGTCGTCAGAAGCCCGAAAGTCTGACAACCAGTCTTACCAAGAGGTATCGTATTACCTAGTAACTGGGTTGTGGTCAGATAGGCAGTCACTCCATGTAAAATACTGATATTCATCTCCAAGCGGTTAGACTGGAAGCCGACCCCAAGATAGTTGGGAAAATACTAGGCACATTGAGTTGTATGAGTAATGTAGTAGAACGAGTGTTGTTGGCCGGCAGCGAGATGGGCAGACGACATTGTTACTATTGCGAGTAGAACCTTGATACCTAAAACGATGACACAAGTAGGTGTAACAATACAACTATGCTTAATGTTTGCATTAAGGCGCTATTAACTGGCAACGACTTTGAGTGGTTAGCTTGCGTGTTCTGTGCTTTTTTTTTTTGTTGGGTGGGTAGTCATCCAAAGATATCTCCCGCTCTGGGTGGAGCGGGAGGGCGTGTGTGTGAGTGCCCACTGGGGTGCGGTAACTCATGTTAAGAATTTATCCGCTACCCATAGGCATGCAGGCACTGGCCACGATGGGCCCCGTCAGTGGTGGCTGACAGTCCTATCTTTGAGGCGCGCGTGGAACACTACGCGCCGTCGACTCACCGTGCCTGGTGCTGATCGGACGGCGAGTTACCCACTGCTCGCCGTCCGCAGGCCTAGACATAATTTAAAATTGACATAGATTGTTGGCTTGATAAGCGCTTTGGTGTAAACTGTAAGTAAAGTATCTGTTTAATTAATAAATAATAATGAGGGTGGCACAGGAGCGCGGCCATTGCCAATAGTAAAAAAAAATATTGTCAAAAAACCATGGCATGAAATCAATAGTTGAACTGAAATAACTGCCACCAACTGCATTCGACTGCTTGAAAAGTGACTTGTTTGGAACTTTTAGTGTTTTTTTAGTCGGGTTTTTTGAAAACATGTTTTTTTTTAAATTTTTTTACATTTTAGTGAGTTATATTTTTGAAATCGCCTCCTCAAACCGTATATTTAGATTAAATATTCTCATACTAAATAAGCGGCACCTTCTTAACTTAGTATATTTAGTAACTTCATAAAAGTAGGTACCCAAGTGATGAGTTATCAAATTGTTTATAGTTATTATTAGTGCCATGTCATCTGTAAATCATGCTCGTCCGTCCGTCTGTCGTACACTTCAAAGACTTTAATTCCTGAGCTTCTGTCTCGTTTCATATAAATAATTGGGTGAATTTATCATTGTTATAGAATTATTCAGGAGGGAGCAACTTCCTCTTGTTAGAGGAACATTTGACAATGTGGTGATTGTGGCATTCTTTGAAGTTGTCTACAATATCCTAGACAAGCATTTGTTAATTGATTGCAGTATACTTATTAATAATAATCTCTTTTTGCCCAAGAAAATACATTATGCAGTTAAATGTAAACCATAGACTTCACACTAGGATTCCTTGTGTCGTGGGGTCTAGTCTCTTTCAGTCCAAAAATAATTTTCAGTTGGCATATTAATAAAAAAAAGTTGCACATAAGTACGTAAAACCAAAAAATAATACAAATATTAAAATGACTAATTTGTTATACTTCGAACATTTAGTATTTATACACTTAAGCATTCTCTACTGCATGAAATAATAGCTAGAAGTTTTAAATGCTTCCTCTTCATCATCATCTTCCTGTCCTTATCCCATGTTACTTGGGGTCGGTGCAACACGTTTTTTCTTCCATTCACTGCTGTCAGCCGTCACGCTATCACTAACTCCTAAATGCTTCTTCTTCATGTTGTCTAAAAAACGTTGGTTTGATAAGGCATTGGTGCCGATTCTGTTGTGCACAAACTAAACTAGGCTATTGCTATCTTTTTCTCTCTAACAAAACAAGAAAGAGACGAACGTAAATTAGATCTGTCAAATTTAGTTAAATTAATATTTCAATGTAAATTAAGGGTAAAAACATGTCAACAAAAACATGGTAAAGCGCACGGTGTAAACTAGTTTGACATCTCTACCTTAGCTCATAGCTGCAGCCGTCCTTTCCTCGCACTGCCTTTTAGTAAAAGATAGCGCTTTTTTAATTTCAGTTTAGTTGTTGAACAAGAGAATCGACACCATTGCAGATTTTGAAGCAAATTATTCCAGCTTTACTATAGTTACAACACTTTGCCCGACACTTTTTTTTGTTAACGGGGGAAAACCTTCAAAAGGCTCCTAGACTTTTGGCGAAAATACCAGGGAATGTGGTCTTACCTCTTTAAAACTACCCTGGTGATCATCTTCTGCACATGGAAGTAGCCCCGTGACCTCTAAAAGACCACCCCGGTAAACCATCTGTGCAACGCCTATTCGGGCAGCATCCCTGACACTTTACCTGACCAAGCCACTATTTAATGAAAAAAACAATCTGACAATTCTAGAAGTTTCTATACAACGTGGCGCTACAATGGTGACAATAATTTAACACACGGGTAGGGCTAGTGCCCATTAATCATATAAATTATGATAGGTTAATCATTTGAAAATTTAAAAAAATATTTTTTTTAAGCAAAGTAAACAGTAATGCAAACTTTTTTTTATAAAAAAATATAGTATCGACTTACAAAAAACGTGCAAAATAACTTTAATTTCGGGAGACGGTGTTTCTGGTTTTGTTTCTTCGTTTTTTGTATTTTTTTTTTCGTAAAAAAGTATATATTAATATTTAGTTTGTTGGAAAAAAAAAAAATAATTTTCGAATTATTTGAACTTATCATAATTTTGTTTGATTAATGGGGACTAGCCCTACCCGTGTGTTAAATTAATGTCACCATTGTAGAACCACATTGTATATTTTCTGCTTTATTAAAAACCAGTACTTCGCCCGCCACTTAGTCCGCATGGATTTCAAAAAGTTATAGCCACTATTATACTACACAACTAATTACAAAACTACACTCACAAATAAAGTGGCTTTCTATTAGTATTTTTTTTTTAAATCGGTTCAGTAGATCGAGAGATCCCCCTACAACCTCACAAACTCACAAACTGTACCTCTTTATAATATTAAATATAGAAGTATAAATAACTTATGAATGATAACGGATAACAAAAAAATATGGATAACATTGGTTCCAAAACCACATCTTCGAATTTAATAAGCCAAAATTCCATCGCACTAAATACATATTGTGCAGCATCATAGCATCTGTCTAATTTTATCATGACACGATAGATGACATCCATACATCAAGAGACAGACAGACTCGCCATCAATCTGACGCGTCCGTTTGTCTCTGTCGGTGTTTCTACGGAACTAATTCTAATAGCCGTGTTTGTTACCGAAATAATTTGAGAGGTATGAATGTGATTATTACATGTATCTGATTTCAGGGTAGGAGAAGAATTGGTACTGAAACTGTCCAGTGACATGAGAGTTGTGCCAAAAGCGTTTTAGTAACAATCCGGTTTATTTTTGTTTAGATTAATTATTATTATTATTGTGAAATATATAACTTTTTACAATAAATACAATATTCCTCCTATATTGTATTTCTCTTGCTCGTGGCTAAAGTAATAACAGTAAAGGAGTAACAAAAGTTAAGCTACACTTGCCGGGGTTGCTCCATGGATGGGTGACCATCTTTACATACCGAGACTCCTCCGTACCTCGGAAAGCACGTTAAGCCGTTGGTCCCTGCTGTCAATCGTGGATCTTTGACAGTCGTTACGGGTCGTCAGAAGCCCGAAAGTCTGACAACCAGTCTTACCAAGGGGTATCGTATTACCCAGTTACTGGGTTGTGGAGGTCAGATAAGCAGTCGCTCCATGTAAAATATTGGTATTCAGTTGTATCCGGTTAGACTAGAAGTCAACCCCAAGATAGTTGGAAAAAGGCTAGGCAGAACACGCAGAACACACAACCGACTTCCAAAAAAAGTGCAAAATAACTTTAATTTCGGATGATAATGTTTCTGGTTTTGTGTCTTCGTTTTTTGACACCGACTTTCGAAATTAAAGTTATTTTACACTATTTTTGGAAGTCGGTTGTATTTTTTTAAAGTTTTTATTTTGCACTTTTTCTTGTGGTTCCAAATTAAATTGGGATTGACATTTAATTTGTGATAACACTACATAGACATACGTAACAATAGCAGTTGATTTGCTGTCATTTTTTCAAGAGTTCCGAAGTCTGTCTCCGAAACTCAGCAGCAGATCTATGATTATGAAATTTAAATGGGACCATTTTGGAAAAAAGGCGGAGTTAAGCCAGAACATACATAAAAAAAATACAATCGTCCGAATTGGTAACCTCCTACTTTTTGAAATCGGTTAAAAAAAATGTTTTCTTTAACAAACTACTAGTTTTTTTTTTAATGAGAAACCCTTCAAAAAGCGTTCATAAACTGGGGATCAGACCTGATAATGTAACATTCTTACCTCACTAAAATCACCCGCGGTCACCATCAAAACATGATAGGGGCTTAAAATCTTACCCCGGAACACCGTCTGAGCAAATCGTGTAAGCTCCTTCAACAATCAAGAAGCAATATGAAATTGAATAAAAAACTTTTTTACAAAAAAAAACGACTTACAAAAAAGAAAATGCACTAAAAATGAAAAAATAACTTAACTAAGTCGGTGTTTGTATTTTATTTCTTCGTTTTTTGACACTGACTTCCGAAATTAAAGTTATTTTTTAATTTTTAGTGTATTTTCTTTTTTGGAAGTCGGTTGTTTTTTTTTTGTAAAAAAGTTTTTTATTTTTCACTTTTTAGTTGTATAACTAATAACCCCAATAAAATGGAACGTGGAATTTAAACATACTCGTAATTGGAGAAAACCAAAACGTCATCTAAGTATACGTATTTTTTGTTTTTGTTCAGTTTTTCAAAAAGCGCTGAAGCCAATTTCGATAAAATTTATATGGGATCACCTCGGGAGTGTATTCTTTCGGATAGAAAAAGAATTTTGAAAGTCGGTTTACAACTGGCAGATAAATTAGTGAACATACATAAAAAAAAAATACAAAAAAAAACATATATACTCGTACGGTCAAATTGAGAACCTCCTCCTTTTTTTTCGTCGGTTAAAAATACATACAGTCGAACATAGAACCTCCTCCTTTTTTGAAGTCGATTAAAAACTCTTGACTGTTAAGTCCAAGGTTCCTATCCTTGATCAGGAAGCTAGCTATTTCGAAACCTGCTCGTGTTAAAAGCTCACGCGAAGACGCAAAGTAGTGTCATGAAACCATGCCTACTGTTTGATGACTATCTGAAAACAGAAACTAAATTAAAAAGACCTAGCCACCTTGCCAGTGCCATAATAAAAATATAGATCACATTTCTCCTACACACATCTCGACCTTATCTAACCAACTAAAACACCTTTACCAGCAGATCAGCAAGTAAATAAAAACAGTCAAGTTATGTGACAAGTTACTAGTCCTCGCCTACGATCCGTCGCTCGTCGCGCACCGGCGTGTGGGTTTCTTTAATTTATTAACGTGTGCTTACCACTCGTTACTCGTAAAATGAACTGGTTAGTTATAGAAACTGTGGCTTTATCGTCGATATATGGATTCATGCTTGTCTGTCTGGATGACCGCTGTCTGAAACATGTCTTCATTTATGGGACACAAGACTGTTGTTCTTGTCGCCTTCTTCTTCTTATTTTTTACAGTCATTGTCACGTTGATCGCTAAAGTAATAACAGCCGCAGGAGTGGATCTATCAGGTTAAGCTACGCTTGCCGGCGTTTGTCCATGGATGGGTGACCGTCTTCACATACCGAGACTCCTCCGTGCCTCGGAAAGCACGTTAAGCCGTTGGTCCTTGCTGTCAATCGTGGATCTTTGACAGTCGTTACGGGTCGTCAGAAATCCGAAAGTCTGACAACCAGTCTTATCACGGGGTGTCGTATTACCCAGTGGTGTGGAGGTCAGATAGGAAGTCGCTCCATGTAAAATACTGGTATTCTTCTGCATCTGGTTAGACTGGAAGCCGACCCCAAGATAGTTGGGAAAAGGCGCGGGCAGATTGATTGATGGTCACGTCCTGTAATGTCGTGTTCATATTTACTTTAGTACTAACATAGTATTAAGTGCCACTTAGACCTGCTGTGGATCTGCAGTTGACCACTGCTGGACATACTTTTTTTTAGGGTAGGAAATCAAAAAACTTCTCCCGGTCTGGGTGGAGTAGAGAGCGGGCGTTTCAGATTCTTACTGACTAAAGCCGACCCGTGTTCCTTTAATTCCCTGTGTGTTTCAGGGTCACTGTGACTCTATCAGAAACTCCCACAACCCTGGCAGGCACTGGCCCTTGCGCGAGCTCCGTCACTTGCTGCTCACATCTCTTTGGACCAGGGTCGTAGGCGCGCGTGGAACACAACGCGCCGTCGACCCTGGTCTTTATCGGACGGCAAGCTACCCATAGCTCGTCTACCGCAAGCCCGCTCCTACGGTGGCCGGGAATCGCCCTGCGACTTCCGATGCCCAGGGCGTCTCCTGCGGTGAACTGCTGGACATACCTAATATTATTTTTCAGCCTTATTTGAGGATTTCAGCCGAAGGATGTCTCACGGCTGAAATGATGATGACATAAAGGGACTGAAAGACAGCAACAATTTCTATTTAGGACTAGCTGACCCAACAGACGTTGTCCTGTCTTAGCTATAAACTGTCAAACGCGAGATGTTTAAATAGTCGTTAAGTTTTCTCAAATTTTTCGCGCAACTATCTGATTTTTTTTTTTATGAACCTTTTCCTGGCAATAACAAACAACAAATAAAGCGAAATCGGGCCAGCCGTGAAGGCGTGATGCCGTGACCAAGGAAATAGGGATTCGTTTTCATATATATAGATAAAATTTCCTTCCGCAACTGTTTATAAATTAATATTTAACATGAAGCGAAATTTTAGTGCTGTAAATGACCACGTTTTTTGTCAATTTTTGAAAATATTTTTTACATTACACATGGTGTAGCACTTCGGCTGAGTCATACGAAGCCATTAAATTCCATGAAAATCCTTTTTGACTGACTTGACTACCTGTAGATGCATATTCATAAAAACCTACGATAATTCCTTTTCAGGGTTCCGTACCCGAAGGGTCCACACGGACCCACATTTTTTTTTGGTGTGGGAAATTATCCTATGAGTTCTCCCGCTCTGGGTGGAGCGGGAGGGCGTGTCAGACTCTTACTGACTAAAACCCACCTCTGTTCCTTCCCTGCCCTGAGTGCCCAGGGGCGCGTTAACTCTGTTTCGAATTTATCCACGACCCCTGGGCAGGCATCAGCCACGAGCCGTCGTCTTTCGGGCCTGGTGCTGATCGGATGGCGACCACTCGCCGTCCGCAGGCCCGAAAAACGGACCCCTATTGCTGTCACTCACGTGTCCGTCTGTCCATCTGCCTTTCCGTGATATGAACTTGAAATTTGGTGATAATGTTTGATAATACGTAGATATATTTTACTAACAAATAACAATATATTGATAAATCAGATATTTTCTTTGATAATTCCTTCATTTGGTACAAACCAGAAAAAATGAGTACTACACACACTTGGCCTGCTTTTTTTAATAATTTACTAAACATAAAATCAGTTACTTAATACTAATTAAATAAAACTATAAATTCGCGATAACTTTAAAAGTTATGACCAAACACTTTCTGTGGTAGAATGAAAAGTATAAAAACTTCTATTGCGTGTAAATTTAAAATGAAAAATATGTGATAGGCTGCTGCCAGTGAGTCGAGAGTCGTGAGACGAAGGACCTTGCTAACTTAGTATGGAGGCGGAACTTTTATAATAACAAGTGAAATTCTACATTTAGGTACATTTTTAGGGTTCCGAAAGTCCGAATGAAAAATTGGAAACTTTATCGGATCACTCTTATGCCTGCCTGTCCGTCTGTCCGTCTGTCACAGCCAATTTTCTCCGAATCTGCTAGACCACTGAAGTTTAAATTTGGTACACACATGAACATCTGTGACCCAGACACAAACGTGTACCCTAAACAAATTAATTTGGTATATAGGGGTCACTTTTGGGGTGAAAATCGAAAAATTAAAAAAACAAAGTTTTCAAATCAAATGAAACACATTGTACAACGAATGTATTTTTTTTTAAATATATAGTTTTAAAGTTATTAAGAAAATAGATGAAACATGACCCTTCCTCCTAAAATTTTGAAAAAAAAATACAGAAAGTAGTTCTTTACTTATAGATTACAGGAAAAACCTATAAGGAGGAGGTAGTTTAAAAAAACCTGAAGAAAACAAAATTTTCTTCGGACCCCTATGCGCGCCAGTCCGGCTCGCTCTTACCCGGTTTTTTTCAATTACCGGAGTCTGTGTTTCCTGATAGCTATAACCTGGGAGTCTTTAAGTCAAAAATGAATAGGTTACTTCTAGGCAAGCGTGCTCCATCTTCGACTACATCATCGCTTACCATCAGGTGAGGTAGTGGTCAAACGCAAGCCTATCAATGAAAAAAAAAAAAACTAATGGCTCTCCAGGAGCGCCGACAGAATTGAAAACTTGAACAAAAATTGTTTTTTCCCATCTCAAAACTGCCCAACGCGCCTAATGAAGTTTTCATTTCAAAAAACTTTTATTACAAAGTGTCTATAAGCTACTTAAAATTACTCTTAGCAGTCATCATCATCATCAGCCTTTTAATGTCCCCACTGCTGGGGCACAGGCCTCCTCTCTGTGAGAGGGTGTGGGCCGTAATCCACCACGCGGGCCCAATGTGGATTGGTGGATGACACATGTCTTCGATTTTTTTGGTTCTAGGACATGCCGGTTTCCTCACGATGTTTTCCTTCACCGTTTTAAGAGCAGTGGTGATGAAATAATTTACACAAAGTAAAGCGCCTGCCTGGGTTTGAACTCACGACCTACAACTTGTAAGTTGCGGCCAATACCACTGGGCCACCACTGCTCAATACCACTGGGCCACTACTGCTCACTGGGCCACCACTGCTCTTAGCAGTAATACAATATAATTTTAATAATCAGTTGATTCATTAAATAAAATAAACTAGCTACTGTCAACGGCTCCGTCCGCGTGGAATTAGTTATTCCCCCGTTATAAATTATAGCCTTTGTACTATTCTAGACTATAATCTATCTCTGTGCTAAATTTCATTCAGATTCGTTCAGCCGTTCTGGCGTGATTGAGTAACAAACATTCATCCATCCAAAACTCTCGTATTTATAAATATTAGTACGATAGGAAGTAGGATTAGTAAGTACATAATAATTAAAGTAATAGATAAAAGTAATGTTAATGTGTCACACTGTATATATTTCGTTGCTGTTTGAGAGAGTTAATTGAATGTCAGTCATCGTCGCAAGTACTTTGTCACTGGTTATGAATGTTACCGGAGTTTTCTAACATCGGGTGTTTATTTAAATTACTAAGTGATAGAATATAATGTATTTGTTTATTATATATTTTTTTATAATTTTTGCTTATGCACAACAGAATAATATGAACTAACTAAAGCATCCGTTTATAAATATTTTATTTCAGATACTATTTGGAACCACTTGAAAAGTACCTATCGTTAAAATAGACGTGAAGGTTTCCTTGAAGAGTTTATCCTTTCATTGGATGACTTTAAGGCCTTTATGCGTATGAAAAAAGATAAAAAAAGCACAATATGTAGCATTTTAGTGAGATATTAAAAAAAAGTAAATAATAAGTTATTATATTCCGTAAAAACTCTATTGAAATTTAGGTTGATTACAATCCCTCTCAGATAGTTCACTTCACCAAAGTCTTCGTGGTTCTAACCACGAAGACTTTCTTCTTTTACAGAAAAAAAAGAAAGAAATAAAATACGTTTATTTGACACAAACACAAGAGCTCATAACAAGTTTTAAAGAACAAACCATAAAAAAAAAAACGATTTAAATGTCAGATTTCCACAATTTGCCGCTACATAACACATCCCGCTGGAATTAATAAATCAAAGAAATAATCTGTTAGAAGCACTCTAGGTGGCGCTATCAGTCACGGCAGATATAAACTACTGATGTGACGTCAACGCATCTAGTGCCAAGTGCTGTGTGTGTTATTGCTATCAATCCTAAGTCCTAAACTTATAATTGTATTTATCTAGTATGTAGTAGTTAAAGCATAATACATTAAATAAAGATTTGATATTAACTATACGTTCTTAGAAAGTCGATCTGGAATTGCTTCGGGATCATCACTATCTACTAGATAAATTAAAAAGGTATATACTTTTTAATTTATCTAGTAGTATATTATATCTAGGGTGTAAAAAGACACATCACAGAGCCGTTAACTACGCATACTGTACGTCTATCAAAGTAGTTTTGCGCAAAAATTATTGTTGGGAAACGACTTTTATTTTTAGGTATGAACAATAAAACTATTTTTTATTCCTAGCAATGTAACGCTAACACAGGCAAGTGGAGTTAAACCCGCCCCTTCGCTCTAAGCCACGTAGGTACTTTTCGGATTCGTTCGATATTCATTTCGTTTTCGTAACTGCAAATTCGTAATTTAGAAAAATAAATCGAAAATTCAGGAAATGTTTGTTTGGAAAAAGTTTAGTTTACACTTAGAATTCACTATCGTAAAAAAGTAAAAAAAAAAATTGCGACTTTGACCTTCAATATCTTCAGAACCAGTAGTTTCCCAGGTATGGTCTAGTGGAAAAAATTGTCCAAATAATAGTTAGAATATGTGGCTTTCGGCTTCGGAAACTGTCATTTTACACCCGATATTATGATATCCGCCAGATTATTTTAATTGTGTTTCTTGTATGGACTTCCGCATAAGTAACAACACAAAACAGGCCATGCCTAACTAAATTACAAACATGAATGACATTATATTACTTATTAAATAAAATATGTCAGTGACAATCACTGTCAAAAACTTATCAATACGTAGGATATATAAAAGTATGTTTATTATTATGACTGTGATTATAAATGTGAACATTCCTTAAAAAAAGAAGTCTCTCAGATAGCTTGGTCATAAAAACAGACTCCTTTTCCATACGAACCCAGCACTACATAAAACCTTATAAACGCCACTAAATAGTCATCTTTATACGACAATAAAGGTCGGCCATCTTGAAGTAAATATATCAATAAATATATCAAAGTATGTACAGTATATTCGTTCTGACCGTATATTGATCTCGTCATGTGAATCATTTTGTATCCATATTAGGATAT
Organism: Polia nebulosa; assembly: GCA_951329385.1. Classification (NCBI taxonomy): domain Eukaryota; kingdom Metazoa; phylum Arthropoda; class Insecta; order Lepidoptera; family Noctuidae; genus Polia; species Polia nebulosa. The sequence continues at coordinate 31,985,708 of OX589597.1, forward strand.
TGTATTGTATCAGATTTATTTAACAAATACTGTAGTAAATTGAGGTATTTTTATTGGTACCTTATAAACGTAGGAGGGTTAAATGCACGACGGTAGATCATGTGTTGAATGAAGAACATGTGTTCAATGTTTTCCCTAAATATATGTTTAATAAAGGGTATTTTGTTTTTTTTATTTACTTTCTCTCTGTTCAACTGACCATTGTACCATTTGTATCAATCACCATAGTCCCCTGCATCATCATGATTACAGATAATCGTTGCACTTTGATAGGTACCTCTCATCGAATTCTCGCAGGCTTTTATTGCAATAACCAATATTTTTTGTTCACTCTGTTTTCTTTAATCCTGATACTGAAACGTGGTGTTAATCCTGTTTTTTTAAATATTATGTTATGATAAAGGCAGGTGCTTTACTTTATGTAAATTATTTCATCACCACTGCTCTCCAAACGATGAAGGAAAACATTTTGAAGATACCTGCATGTCCTAGAATCAAAAAACTTCGAACACATGTGATATTCATCAACCCGTCTTGGGCTCGCGTGATGGATTACAGCCCACACCCTCTTAAAGAGAGTAGACCTGTGTCCCAGCAGTGAGAACATTGATAGGCTATTTATGCTTATTAGGGTATAAAAAATACGCTACATAATGTCATTCTGGCATAAAACATGTCACTGCCATAAAAAAGACTAGTTCAATAAAAATTACAAAGCGTCACAAATACAAACGAATCACCGAAGAAAATTAATTAAAACCAGTTTCTTTATTAACCCTAACTGGCAAATGTCCTCAGTTAAAACAGAACGGAACAACAATACTATTTACTATCCCAACATGCAATAGTACCAAAACCAGACCTTTTTAGTCTACAATAGAAATTATCAATCACGAGGATTTACGGCGCGGAACCAAAGCTTGCTTTTTCCACTATAAACCGTATAAATTTGGATGAAAGCTAAATATTTAACTGACTTGTATACGACGAGCTCCTCCTAAATGTGTCGCATAAATTCGGTCAAGTAAAAAGTCGTCAACTCTTGGACGTAAGGTTAGCGGGGATAAGACGACGTGGTGAACTTCATGCCCGTGTTTAATATTTGTCTTGATAAGTACTTGAAAAATAAATAAACATATTGACCGAGGAATAGAAGACCTGAGGAACACGATAAATGACATGGTAATTACTGTCTACCCAGTGATCGGTCGTTCGAAAAACCCCGGGAGAATTCGGTAGCCCATGAATAGTCCAACATACATGGGATATTATGGACTTTTCTACACTCGTTTTCACTGGTAGAATGCCAGTTTGTGTAGAGCTCCCTGAACAATATGTTTATAGTAGGAATTCGTTGAATTGTTACAAGTTTTCAGGGCAATTAATAGCTTTAAAAAAAAACTAAATTATCTCTTTTTCAATTTTAAGAACAGAATAGAATGGAATAGTTTATTTATTACTCTACATAATTACAAATTTCTCTTAATATATGTACATGTCATGTAGATTATGTTGACGACTATGTAATTTAAACTGTGTCACAGTCGTCAGCGTCTTCCACACTTATTTATTAAAAACACAATTCATTGTTTTAGGCACATCTCCACTAATATAAAAATTAATCTTCTTTTCGGAGGCAGAATACTTTTCCACCAAAACAATACAGCACATCCACACTATTCTCACCCCTCCGTCGCCATTAAACGCAATAGTTACGGTTACATAATTTATTGTTTTTCATCTTTGAAATCTTAGCGGAGTCAAGTTGTATAAATCATGCGTTAATGCCAGAGTATTATACAAATTCAAATTTATAACATGATAAAATTGCCGAACGGGCTCCCCCCGTCCCCCAACCGCTGGGGGACGCAAACTACGCTGCCCTTAATTCATTAGAGATCGGGTTCGGTTCTGACTTTTTGACTCAGATTGAATATCAAAATGTACTGACAGTTTTTTGACTGTGTTTCTTGGGTGTTGAGTATTCTGCTGCGATAGTCTGTTTTGTGTGAGTGTTGTAGATGTTTGATAATTCTGTGGTGGATGGATGTGTGCTAGTCACTTTCTTCTTTCCACGATCCTGGCAAACCTTCCTTGGCATGTCTTATAGGTTAGGTATATATCGCGAAATAGTGTGTCATGTCTATTTCAAGTGTCTTTGTTATTATTATATTTCCTATAAGTAAAATGGGGCTACCTTGACGGAACGGCAGCAGAGTGTGGATGTGGAGCCGAGTTGCGAACTATGCTGCACTTGCTGTCCGTCAGCTGCAGCACAAGTGACCTCTGCGCTGCCACCGACTACGGCGACAGAAGTAGCAAAACTTTGGGTCAAAAAAAAATCGACCAAACGCGTGTTGGGCTTCGCATATTTAGAGTTTCGTACCTGAGGGAATTATCAAAGAAAATATCTGATTTAGCAATATATTGGTATTTGTTAGTAAAATATACGTAGTAATAAATTTCAAATTCATAGGTCAATGGGAAGTTAAAAAATTATTCGGAACAAAATTTTATGACAGACCACGGACTGACGGACAGACAACAATAAGTCTCCGTTTGGACCCTCCGGGTACGGAATACTAAAAATAACAAAAAAACAAGATGTAGTTATTAGCCCTTATACGAGTGTTGCACATCCGATAACACTCTTTCGTAGCTAAGTGAAAAGACTCAACTGAATCGAATTTAAAGTTGACACTGTCCCAACCAGTCTTACCATATATTTGTGTCACGCTTTACATCTGCATATTGAAGAACGGGTAAAAGATTAGAGCCATATATGTCTAACACTGACGGAGATAACAATCTCAAAGCTAAGACATTATCTACAAAGTCATAAATATGAAAGTCTAAATCAAAAACACAAGGTGTAGCCAAAAAAATATATGTTACACATTCTGTCACAAACCCTTTGTGGCAGATGATATACACCTTTCTTTCACACAAATCTTTCTTCCATTCTCACCCATTCAAATCCGCTCAAAGGCATTTTTTCACACAATCGAATAACTCAATTCAGAAATAGAAAATTAATAATCGTATAAACCCGATTGCGAACGAAAAAGGCCGATTATCATCGAAGCAATTATTATCAGTGAGTTTGATTTATATGGATTTTGGACTGTAAACCTCTTTATTTCCATTCAGGTTTAATTGAATGATCAAATCGGATGGCATTAGCGGGCCTCCTTTGTCTCTCATTTGTTTAAACAATGAGAATCAATCGGTGATCGGTTTGCGGCGTCTTTTGTAATTTGTGCCGATTTTTTGGGGTTTTCAAGCGATTTTCTTTGGTGATTTCCTTTTTAGTGGTTTGTTAAGAATAATAATTAAAGGTTTTTAGAACAATGCAATTTGATCAGAATTGACAAATTTCTATAGATTTTTCTTTCCAAGAATATTCGTGATCACTAGGTAGACTTTTAATGATTTTTTATTAAACATCACGTCTAAACAACTAGTCTTATATTTAAAAAAAAATATATGTTACTCTAGACAATTTCCTTCATAATTTGTTCGTATTTTGTTGAAATTATATTTTAACATAGTTTAATTAATTTGTAAAGTTATGTCTAATGCGGATACAAAAATGAGAATCACACCAAAACTGTAAAGCGTATTTTTACGAAACCAACATTATTTTAAAGGTCATTTTATTATTTATTTTTTAGTATACGTGTTTTACCTATTGTTTTATGTATAATAAATTAATAATGCGTCTAATTTCAGACAGCGCTTCTTGATGGGCGAGTCCTATTACTGGGTGGACATACGACGCGTTACATGAGCTTAGCACAGAACACGCAAGCTAACCACTCAAGGTCGTTAGCAGTTAATAGCGCCTTAAGTGGAAGTAGGCAACGCACTTTGCTCGCAGAACAGATGATCGATTGGGCTGAAAAGTTCTGGAGTGGCGACCGCGTACCAGAAGACGTAGCGTTGGACGGTCTGCCACAAGGTTGACCGATGACCTGGTGAGGGTCGCGAGAATCCGATGGATGAGAGACGCACAGGACTGGTCGTCCAGCAAAGGACGTCTTTCGACTGAAATAATGTTGATTTGTAACCACCGATTGGACTGAACTCATCGAAATAAAATGACAGTAAAAGTGAATCAGAAAAACGATACTGACCATCCCTTCACAGCATTTTTTACAAAACATTCCCTCATTTAACGCACACCCAAAAATCATCATCCAAACATTGAACTCTACAAATATACACATCAATTTCCAAATATTTAGCAAAATCAGCGCCAAAGGTTATTAATACAGCAGCCGGACCGAGCATAACTAATAATTATATTTTGTCGGCCATCCGTAACAAATATGTCCCAATACGGTGATATCGGTATGGTGTATACCCCCAACCCCCATATAATACCCCTTTACCCCCTACACCCCCATATTTAATGCGGGTACCCGATATTCAACTCTGCTGTATTGGTGTACCTTAATAAATTTAACATTAAAATCACGGTAAGGGGTTATTATTATTTTGTTTTGATAATTTGGAAATATTGGTTTTGTAACACCTATTTTTAAAGGAACCCTTGTATGACGCTGAGTGGATATTTTTGGGTTCATTATTTTTTATTTGAATAGGAAAGCTGCCTGTTACGGTATGGTATCGATTTCATCTCCTAAATCTAGGTAATTTTGGGATAGAAAATTACATTATCTATGCACAAACACTCGAACACATTAGAATATCTCTAACGAATTATTTATTTATCATAATACTGAACATAAGTAAAAAGAAACATATACTTACCTAGCATTTTTTATTACTGTATAATATCTTGTTTCTATACCAAAATTTGAGCATTTTTAAATTTTATAGTAGTATTGATTTCGAATATAAACGTACCTGTTATTTTATTCATTATCATCACATATCATTTTATAGTTTATATAGACTAATGCTCTCTTAATAAATTAATAAACATACATACACTCATTAGTAACTTTAATTCAATGTGCCCACGAATGGTGGTGTATACTCATATTTGAACGTCCAACACACTCTAGGCAGCTCAATCCTGCTAGCCACTACCTTTCTGGGTGGGTGGGTGGTTTCCTATCTGACTACCCAGAGAAGAAACACCGAAACAAACTCAAAGATCAAAGTCTGTTTTAAAATCAATACAATGCGTAGGTACTGGTCAAATCGTATGAGAACCATGTCATTTAATGCCAGAGGTGAGCTTTTCAGGAAAGCACCACGCAGATTTGATTCCTCTAAGGACAGTGCAAGCATTTGTCAGTTATCCTGTAGCTCAACTCTGAACTTTATAGAGCTCAACGATAAATGATAAATGATAAATGATGTTTATTCAGTAAATAGGTTACAAGGAACACTTTTACACGTCAATGTTTTTTTGTCAGTTTAAGCTAGATGAGGCCGGTGTTTCCTAGCTGACTACCCTGAGAAGAAACACCGAAACAAACTCAGAGGTCAAAGTCTCTTTTAGTGTTCAAATCCATACAATGTGGACTGGTTAGATCCTATGAGAACCATGTACGTTTATGTCTGGGATGAGCTTTATGAAGAAAGCAACACACGAATTCGAGTGGACCTGTCCAGACAGTGCAAGCATTTGTCAGTCATCGCGAAGCTCAACTCAGAACTCTGAGGTGCTCAACGAACCGACGAACAATACCAAAGTAAGGACATTTGAGTAGGCCGCAAAAAATACTCAAACTGCCAGACAATCATAAAATCTACATGAATATAACGACATACATAGTTCTCGCATTCACATTATTCTATATGAGGACCATGCAGCTTAGTGTGTGTAGTGGTCTTTTGAAGAAAGAACCAAACATATTTGAGTGGACCTGTCCAGTCAGTGCAAGCATTTGTCAATAGTCGAATAGCTCAACTTAAAAACCACTAAGGAGCTCAATGACATGACGAACAATACCAAAGAAAAGACATTTGGGTAGGCCGCAAAAGTACTCAAACTGTCAGACAACGTTGAAAATTACTGTAAAAAGGAGGAGAAAATAATAATAATAACCCACATAGTCCTCACATTTACAATAATTAAGTAATCAAAAAAAAATAAAAATATAATACTTTACAAAGTAAATATTTGTGTCAAACAAAATAGTAATCATAATATGTCAATCAAAAAAAAAAAAATAAATATAATACTTAACAAAGTATTCAAGTCAAAAAAAAAATAAAATAAAAAATATAATGCAATACTATACAAGTATTCATGTCAAAAACGAATATTAAAAAAAATATATATATAAAAAATTTTTCATCAGTAAGTAGTACATATGAAAACAATGGCTCATGTATATCATTGAAGCAGCTCAATCCCACGCCTTTTTGTCCTCAAGAAAGTCATTAATTGTGTAAAAAGCTTTCTGGCATAGCTTACGTTTAATAAATGATTTAAATTTATTTATGCTTAGTTCTTGAATTTGGCTAGGAAGTTTATTATAGAAACGTATACATTGACATCTAAACGAACCACCTATTTTTTTCTTGAGCCTGGTTTTTGGTACAATAAATTTGTGTTTGTTCCTAGTATTTATGCTATGGATATCACTGTATCTTTTAAACAGATTAATATTTTTATGTGCATACATGAGATTCTCATAAATATATTGAGAGGGAACAGTCATAATATTAATCTCTTTAAATTTGTCTCTGAGGGAGTGTCTGGGACTTAATTTATAAATTGCACGAATAGCCCTTTTCTGTAAAACAAAAATTGTCTGAATATCGGCGGCATTTCCCCACAACAGAATGCCGTACGACATCACACTATGAAAGTAACTAAAGTATACTAAACGAGCTGTCTCTAAATCAGTTAAACCACGAATTTTCCTTACGGCGTATGCTGCAGAGCTAAGTTTTTTGGACAGTTTATCTATATGGGGGCTCCACTGAAGCTGCGCATCCAAAGTTAATCCTAAGAACACTGTGGAATCCTCGGGTTTCAACTCTTCACCCTTTATTGACACACTAGTGTTCACTTGTATTACATTGGGTAATGTGAACTTTATGCATTTTGTTTTTTTCTCGTTAAGGAGAAGATTATTGACATTAAACCAGTTAACTACAGTTGAAAGAGCATTATTTACATTATCAACAACCACCTGCTGACGTTTGTGTTTAAATAAAAGTGAAGTGTGATCTGCAAACAGCACTATATCATGTTTATCCTTTATGAGGTAAGGCAAGTCGTTGATATAGATTAGAAACAAAAAAGGACCCAGAATTGAGCCTTGAGGAACCCCCATTCTGACTACAGACCCGGAAGACCTTTTGCCGTTCACATCAACTCTCTGAATCCTATTACCCAAGTATGAAGTAAGAAGATCCAGAGAGGCGCCCCGGACTCCGTAGTAGTGCAGCTTCCTGATCAATGTATCATGGAGAACGCAATCGAAAGCCTTAGACAAATTGCAAAAAATGCCCAATGCATCGCATTTATCTTCCCATGCATTATAAATGTGTCCCAAAAGTTCAACACCAGCATCAGTTGTTGAACGACCCTTTGTGAAACCAAACTGTTTGTTGTGTAATAATTTGTGTTTATTAAAATATCTTTGAATTTGATCTAAAATAATTTTCTCAAAAATTTTACTAAAAGTAGGTAGCACTGATATAGGTCTATAATTAGTAGGGTCTGATGTACTACCCGATTTAAACAATGGTATAATTTTACTATATTTCATTAGATCAGGAAACTCACCACAATCTATACAATTATTAAAGATTACTGCTAAAGTAGGTGCTACAATGTCTATAATAGACCTAGCAACGTCAACAGAATTACCCCATAGATCTGCAGTCTTTTTAACATTTAAAGTATTAAAAGTTTTGATTACATCATTACAAGTGACATATTGGAAATAAAATTGGGATTCACAAACTGGAACGTTTTCTTTAAGTAAAATTTCTGCAGCAGTTGGTGATGAATTTAGAGATTTTGTAGTTGATACGGGAATCTCTGCAAAGAAATTTTCAAATGCCGCGGCGACTTGCGATTCTGATTTAATGATACTGTCATCAATAGCAAGGCTGTAATCACTACTTCGGTTGCAAGACCTTCCCGTTTCGCTATTAATAATATCCCAAGTCATTTTAATTACATTACTACTATTTTTAATTTTTGAACTTAAGTAGCGAGATTTCGCCAAATAACATACTTTTTTAAATAATTTAGAATAATTCTTAACATATAAATTAAATTCTACAGTGTTAATATAAGTCCGTTCTTCATACAGCTCATACAGCCGTTTTCTACTTTTATTAATACCAATGGTGGCCCAGTCACTGAAGGAAGTATTGCCATTTACCGAAATCGTCTTAGGAATAAAAGTAGTATCAAATTGCGTGCAATACATTTTGAAAAAATCATTATAATGTTGATTAGGGTCATCATTAGTTGACAAAAGTGGGATTTTATTTGAGAGTTTAGTTTTAAATGTTTCCAAGCGACCTTTAGATTTTGGGTTAACAGTGATATCTTTTTTTCGTTTATATTTGTTTATATTTGGTATAGTGATCAATAGTCCACTATGATCAGAGTCTAATAAATTAATAATTTTTTTGTGGGTAGGTAAAATATCTGCATAAATATTATCTAGGCAAGATGCAGTAGTGGGGGTTATTCTAGTAGGCTCCATAAATAGATTTACAAGATTGTATGACTGAAACAAACTTATAATTTTAGTGCTTAGGCTAGAAGTTTCTAACAAATTAACGTTGAAGTCGCCACAAACGATGACAGACTTACTAGAGTTACAAATTTTTTGCAACACTTCATCCATTACTTTTTCAAAACAATCATACAATCCTTTAGGTGGTCTGTACACACTTAATATAACAAACTGCTCCAATTCAATACAGGCAATTTCAACTGTCTGTTCAACAGAGAGGCTCACAATATCCTTGCGGTCTTTAAACTTAAGTATATTATTTATGAAAATTAATGAGCCACCATGTATAGCGTTTACTCTGCTGAACGAACTACCAACCTGGTGATTACTATAATTAAACATAATCTGATGGCTTTTAAGCCAATGTTCAGTTATACAAAGAATATCTACATTGTTAAATTTAAGGAATAATTCTATTTCTAAATCCTTGCCCATACAACCATAAATATTTTGGTGCACCAGGTTGATACTATTTGTTGATTTTAAAACATTGTTTTCACCATTCTTTAAATAATTGCTAGAGATTGTCTCTGTTGTCTTAATTTCTAATTTAAATTATTACTAATGTCAAAATTTGATGCCAAGACATTGGCAGAATTATGAAAAATGTCATTGCATTGCTCAATAGAAGCAATTTGTTTAGCCAAATTCTTGGCTGTTATACAAAATAAATATGATAGCGACACAGCTATCTGTCTCCTACAATAATTTGAAAGATAGTATCTATCTATATGATTCCTATCTTTTGTCAAATAAAAACGATTACCAATATAATTGTTAAGGTCAATTAGATGGAATAAGTTATTATTAAATAACAAATTGTGCAATTTTATATTCATATGATATCTAATTTGATTTTCTTCCTGTGGCAAACTTTGGCTATAAGGGAAAGTGAACATCACAATTTTTCTTAAATTAAGGTCAGACAAGGTTCTATAATATTGGAGCAATTCTCCTTTGTTCACGGTACCCCTATCACCAACTAAAATTATGAGTATAGTATCCTGGTTAAAATTACATTTTATAATCTCTTTCATTATTTCCAACAAAGTACAACCAGGCATGCAGTTATTCATTTATGCAGTTATTATTTATTGACTGGCCTGTTGGTCTAGTGGTTAGTGACCCTGACTGCTATGCCGGAGGTCGTGGGTTCGATTCCCACCCAGGACAAATGTTTGTGTAATGAGCACGATCATTTGTTCTGTGTCTGGGTGTAATTTATCTATAATATGTATGTACTTAGAAATATATATGTATGTTTATCAGTTGTCTAGTACCCATAACACAAGCTCTGCTTAGCTTGGGACTAGATGGCGTTGTGTGATAGTTGTGGAATATTATTATTATTATTATTATTCATTATAGAGTGTCCCGGATATTCATTTATCAAAAAGTGGCCTAAATCCTTTCCAATCTCATCACAATAGATAACTATTTCTTTATTTACACTTTGTTGCGATAAACAATTAGTCATTTCTACTGGCAAACTGGCACAAGACTGCGGTAAGGTGGTATTATATATTGGCAATGAATGGTCCGGAGTAGATGCCATTGATGGTGATTGGCAATGTTCACAGTTTGATTTTTGTAAGCTAACCAGCTCATTCATTGCCAACACATATTCCTTCATTTGTTTCTCTGAGGCTCTATATTTAGTGGTCATTGAGCTTAGTTGCTGTTGTAACCGGTCAAGTTCACACTGCAAGTCTTCCGTGTCAGTTTGGTATTTCCTAGTACTTTTCTCTAAGTTCAAAGCATACATATCTAATTGTTTTAATAAATTTAACCTTTCCCTATTAAGTTTTACATTTTTAATGAAGAACTTTTGTTTTTTAACCATTTTTTTAGTTTTAACAATGTATTTGTTTATTTTAATATATTTTTTAAGTTTATTTTTACTAGAGATTATCCTGACTTTTTTACTTGACTTAGAATCATCATCACTTGTCAAATCTATAATGCAAGAGTGTCCTACTAGATCAACCATTGATGGGGCAATAGGAACCAACTCATTGAATAAACTTTGATTCAGAGAGGCTGTGATGTTCAGGTTAGTTGTCTCAAGATGTGAAATTTGACTTTGAGCCTCTTGTAGCTGTTGTTGCAATAAAAATTTGTGATTAAGAGCTTGTTCATACTCTGTGCTACACTGGCTGAATCCGTCCACAACAAGTTGGAGCCTATCCCGGGCTTCTATGGCCTCAGTGTATTGAATGTATAACTGAGCCATTTCATTCTTTAACTTCCTATTCTTATCATGGGCTTCAAGGAGCACCCTTTCACTATCATCCATTTCCTTAATCAGTTGATCACAGCACTTCTTAGACGCCTTTAATTCGCTCAAAGCCAGATTGAGTTTAGACTCTTCTTGGCGAGCATAGGCGCTTCGAGTGATAGGCATGATTATAAGGAATAAAAGTGAATATTAGAATAGACTAGGTAGATTGTAACAGAAGTGGAAAAGATAATTAGTTAAAAGAAAATGAACTAAGGAAAGGTAAGAAGTTCTGTCACCAACTAACCAAGGTTATGTTTACGTTTCAAAGTTCATTGGCATCAATATTTAGCGCTATAGAAAATGATCACTGTATTAATTAGTAAAATAATAGAACGTAAACAATATAATATCAAGTAAGATAAGTATTGTACCTGATATCAAGATGACAATGCAACGATCCGACGAACAATAGCAAAGTAAGATCACTTGGTTATACCGCATAAACCATTTCATTTCATCATTGGAAACTACTGAAGTAGAACTTAGACTATGAATAACCTTTCAGAGTCTAAGATATAGAAGTAGAAGTTGTGATTGAAATAACTGAAAATTTCTTCAGGGGTCAACCCTCGTCTCTTCTGTTTTAGGTCGTTGACACTACAGCAATTCAAATCTTGCTGGCCTAAAACTTAGATAGTTCCACGGCGTCATTGTTGGCAGCGCAGAGGTTGCTTTGACTGCATGATTTAGGGCACAGAGGGGAAGGATATGAGGTGCAAGTTGCAACATAGTTTGAGACACAGTTCCGTATCCACACTCTACCAGACTGCCCTTCTGATGAGATAGCCCTATTGTATTGTATTTTATTTTAAGTTGGGCTGGTTTCCGCAACTTCACGTCCAGAGCCCGTATTTTGCGTACAGTGGGAGAAGTTTGTTGTTTGATCCACCACAGCTCCTCAAGGAAGGGAAGGCCAGCAGCGCCCTAGTGTTACTGAATGACACGAAGGTTACCTAGGTTCCGAAGTATTTTGCCCTGTATCTAGACGACCACTGCACAGCTTAGTAGCAGATGGGCTGCTGTGTCGTCCTCCTCCATGCATTCTCCAGGCTCCAGGCAGGCTGAGCCCTATTTGAGAGGTTAAAATCACATTGAACCTTGTATACTCATACAAGCCGATATTAGACTTGAACAACAATATCAATTCAGACAGACAGAATATTCAGACTGTCCTACCCAAAAATAGCACCCATTTCATCCCACGTCATCATCAAAACTACCGACTTCCTAAATACCGATGTCTGTAACTTGACGGGAAACAGAAGCCTGCTATCAGGCAGCACCGTTTCAACATCGTCAGAACGGCTGATAAACACCGAACGCCACTTTTGCACCGCGGCAGATAAGTGTAGGCACTTAGCACACAAACTATGCATAAGCACAGCTTTTTGATAACTCGCCGACGGTACTGGTGCGGGGAAAAGTGTTTGGGGAAAATCGAGCAGTGTTTTTTTTGAGAGAAGGTCTGCTTTGTAAGTTTGGTCAATTTACTCGTAATACCATTGCAAGTACGGGATATTATATTTTTTTTATTTAAACTTCATGTATAATAGCGATACATAGGTGGACTTAAAGTGATAAGGCATTCTCTACCAGTCAACTTTTCGATTAAATAGGCTACTCTGTGGTAGGTGTACAACAATAAACAAAAAAATATATAAAATCAAAATTACTATACTAATAATTATTATAATACATAATAAGCTAAAATAATATACTAATAAATATTATGATAAATACCAAATATTACAATATAAAAACAAAAAATCCAATAGAAATGACCATAAATACGAAGAAGACAGCTTATCAAGCTTTTATAAACTGGAAGTAAGTGAAGGAAACATCGATGCCTTATTAAGGCGCTATTAACTGCCAATGACCTTGAGTGGTTAGCTTGCGTGTTCTGTGCTGAGCTCACGTAACGCGTCGTACGTCCACCCAGTACCTAATAGGACTCGCCCATCAAGAAGCGCTGTCCGAAATTAGACGCATTATTAATTAATTACACATTATACAACAAGTATTAAAATAAAACACTTCGACTAAATTATAAATAATTATATGGTATTTACAATAGTGAAGGTTTCATAAAAATACGCTTTAAAGTTTTTGCGTGATTCTCAATGTTTTATCCGCGTTAGACATTTCTTTACAAAATAATTAGGTACATTATGTTTTAAAAATAAAATTTCAAATATTCTTAGATCAAATTTCGACGGGAATAGTCTAGAGTAATATATTTTTTTTAAAGTAATAAAACTAGTCGCTTAGACGTGATGTTTACTTAAAAACCATTAGAAGTCGTATAACTGCACCTTATTGATAAACAATATCGGCCGTCTATAGGCATGCAATTACACAATGACAATAGCTGCTAGATCACGTCCACCGCAGTAGTGAATGATTTATTGCATTGGGTTTGACTTAAAAACTCACTTGTCTGTAATTTCCCTGTTATTTTTTCTATAAAGTTTCAATACCTAGAAAAGTATTTTAATAGTTTTAAGTATCATCAATAACGATATTTTCTTTAAAAACCGCAACGAGAAAAATTAGATAGACCAAATAATTTTAGAAAACAGTTTTCCTAGTGGTACAAAAAGTTCTGACATAAACATCGACAGCCAGAACTTTTAAGTTTTTCTTTAACACATTTTTCTTAAAAAAAAAACTCAAACACTTTTCCACCTTTCAGTACGCGTGTATAGAACACCTCTCACGCCAGGCGATCACGCGCACATTTAGTTCTCTGATTAAGTCAATAGGTGGCGCGAGCGTCGCTGCTCGCACATACATTATTTACACTGACTCTGGAGTCTGCAGGTTATGTAAGATGACTGGTTATTGGTGCTGGAACGTGGGGAGATTGGAAAAAAGTAGTGGAGAGTATCGACTCCTAAGTAGGTAGGTTTGTACCTACCTATGTGATCCCAAAATAGCGGGAAAGTCTCTGGGATTTGAGGATGAAAGAATGCTGTGGCATCCTGAAAGTTGGATAAATGTAAAAAAGGCTTTTTCTAGTTTGACAGCACTGTTAATGCGCTATTAACTGCCAATGACCTTGAGTGGTTAGATTGCGTGTTCTGTGCTGAGGTCACGTAACGCGTCATTCGTCCACCCAGTAATAAAACTCGCCCATCAAGAAGCGCTGTTCCAAATTAGACGTATTCTTGATTTACAAAAACTGGTATTAAACTAAAACACTTAGACTAAATTATAAATAATTAAATGAACTTTAAAATAATGAAGGTTTCATAAAAATACGCTTTACAGTTTTTGCATGATTCTCAATTTTTTATCCGCGTTAGACATAACTTTACAAATTAATTACAGTATGTTATAATAACATAATTTAAAATATTCTCAGATAAAATTATGACGAAAATTGTCTAGAGTAAAGTATATTTAGTTCAAAGAAATAAGACTAGTCGTTTAGACGTGATGTTGATAATATGATCGAGCTTTCTTGAATACGATTGAAAAACCGTCTATCTTCTAATTTCGTTGTTAGTTTCTTTTTTACATTGTTCTCACTTCACTGCAACAAGGATTGTTCTAACATATAACATACTTTAACCAGACGGCTGGATGCCGTCCAGTCATTTATTTAAATTGGATATTGATGAGTTTGTGATACCACTGATTATGATTATGTGTGTAAATTAAAAGAGTGTCCATGGAGTTTGTTGCACGTTCTTCTGCACAGAGATCTACGTCTTGGAATGTACAATTAGCTTCATCTTTCTGACTGACCGACTTATTGACAATTCAAAAATGCCTGTAAATGTGAGAATTGAATTTGAGTTTTGAATGTGTTGCCTAGTACACACATTAAATAAACGATGTGTTATGAAGACTGCCGCTATTCGTAGCCTATATTTCGGATCACTGAAAATTATATAACACTGACTACTGCTAGAACTATGATATACCTATGATAATTATTGATAAACAAGGTGGAGACGGGAGCAGTGGTGGCCCAGTGGTAGCGGCCGCGACTTACAAGTTGCAGGTCCTGAGTTCAAACCCAGGCAGAGAGCGCCTGCCTTTGTGTAAATTATTTCATCACCACTGCTCTCAAAACAGTGAAGGATAACATCGTAAGGAAACCGGTATGTCCTAGAATCAAAAATTTGAAGACATTTGACATCCACCAACCCGCATTGAGCCCGCGTAGTGGATTACGGCCCACACCCTCTCACAGAAAGGATGATGATGATGATGAAGGTGGAGACAAAAATAACGGGTGATTTTTTTGCTGGTATCTTTTTGGCAACACTGTTTTTGACAGATCACGCGTGAATCGTGTCTTGTGTCATTGTCAAACTTGTTCAGTTTGGTCTATAATTTAACCATGAATCGACTTACGAACGAACAACGCTTGCAAATTATTGAATTTTACTATCAAAATGCATGCTCGGTTAAGAGAGTGCATCGCGCACTTCACATCACGGCGATTTTTTTTTGCCCAAAATGGAAGAATTGGACATGCCTGACATGTGGTTTCAACAAGACGGTGCCACATCGCACACGACACGCGAAACAATGGCCCAATTGAGAGCCGCCTTCGGTGAACAGTTTATCTCACGTTTTGGGCCCGTCAATTGGCCGCCTAGATCGTGTGATCTTAACGCCTTTGGACTATTTCTTGTGGGGCCATGTTAAGGCTCATGTCTACAGGGATAAACCAGCAACGATTGACGCACTGGGAGCCAATATTGAAGCATTTATTCGTGATATACCGGCTGATATGTTGGAGAGAGTTTGCCGAAATTGGGCCTTGTGAATGGGCCATCTAAACCGGAGCCGCGGACAGCATTTGCATGAAATCATCTTCAAACATTAAATTATATTGATCGTTCTATCGATTCCAGTAAAGATTTCATCAAATTTTTCAATTTTTTTGTGTTTTTTTTGAAAATCAAATCCTATACCTCTTAAAAAATCACCCGTTACAATAATAATGAAAACACTCAGAAAAAAAAACATTTCTACAAAAAATACAACCGACTTCTAAAATTGCAAAATAACTTTAATTTCGGAAGTCGGTGTTTGTATTTCGTTTCTTCGTTGTTTGACACCGACTTCCGAAATTAAAGTTATTTTGCAATTTCTTCCGCCGTGGAAGTGGTAACGTTTTGGGCCAAAAATATTTAAATGTAAAACTAAGTAACAAAATTATGCCAAATGGATAACCTCAATAACATGGAATTTGAGCATAATTGGAGAGAGCCAAAACGTCATCTGTGTATACATATTTTTTGTTTGTTTTGATTTTTTTTCAGAAAGTGCTGAATTAATTTCGATAAAATATATATGAGACCGCGTCTGAAGTAGGTACCTCTGGCCTACCAAACAAAAAAGAGAATCATCAAAATCTATTCACAAGTGGCGGCGAAATCGCGTAACATACATACAAAAAAAACAGACGATTTGAGAACCTCCTCTTTTTGGAACTTGGTTAAAAAGAATCAGCTGCCCCATTCATTTACGTTTGCATAACTTGACAAAACTTACTGAACAGTTGTTTTTTTTTGCGTTTTCAGGTTGGTCTCATAGTAAAAGTGGTTCGTAATGATGAGTATCAATTGCCAATGTTTTAATTTATTGTTGATTTGCCATCTTTACCTTGTATAGTGACAACCTACTGATATAATTGTGATATATACTACACAGCAGCAGACAGTAGTCTGATAAATGACAATTTACGGCCAACTGATCATAGAGGTTTCATCAAACTTAATGGCGTGTTACCACCAACTTCCAAACTGACAAATAAGTAGGTAGACCCTAAAAATATTCACACAGTTTTCCACAAAGTTATAAAAATCACTAAATGGCCTAAATTATTGTCGACTTGACTGTACCTGCGCGCAGTTGCACTCGCAGCTAACTTCACACACGCCATTAAGTTTGACGAATACTATTATGTCTGGTTACTAGAAGTATCTAGCAAAGATAGCAACAATATCATTTCACAAATTCAAAACACCTTACGCGATCCGCTACGAGTGCTACGACGGTCGATGACGGTGACGCGCGATTTCAATAGTTTTTTCCCATCTCATAAATGCCCTACGTGATTAAAGAAGTTTTCACTTCAAAAAAAATAATAACTAAACTAATTAACCAAAACTTAAACCATCCGAGTAACTCCACGGCCAATTTACATCTGTCAAATTAGCCCAAATATTTTTTGCTCAACAATTTCACACTCCAATTATAAGACCGCGCACACACTGTCGAATCGCAAAACATTTGGCGTTTCAACGGGACGCCGATAATCCTGCATGAAGGAAGCGATAGATCACGGGAAAAAACGTCAGAGGCAGTGCGACGCCCGTGTGTGCCTCCCTTTAGAGTTATGAATAAATTATTTGATTAATAATGATTTATTTGAGAGTGGTTTTAATGTTTGAAGGATGTTAGAGCTTTATGGTGGATGGTGATGTGTGAGATGAGAAAGTTGGAGCTATTGTTATGTCATAAGCTATTTTTAGGGTTCCGTACCCGAAGGGTCCATACGGAGCCCTATTGCTGTCACTCACGTGTGCGTCTGTCCGTCGTTTGTCACATAGGTTTTACAGCCAAACGGTTGGAGCTATAGTCTTCAGTATAAGCGTCTTGTAGACCCAAAGCCATACAAATGGTCAAAAATACATTTGGTACGGAACCTTAAATGTGCGAAGCCCGATATGCACTTGGGTTTGGATTTTTTAATCATTGATAGGCTCCCGTTTGACCACTATCTCATCTAATGGTAAACGATGTGGTCAAAGATGGAGCACGCTTGCCAAGAAGTAACCTATTCACTCTTTACTTAAACTCCCAGGTTGTAGCTATCAGGAAACACAGACTCTGGCAGGGAACTCCACTGCTTAGCTGTACGCACAATGAACGTGTTCCCAAAATGATGGTGTCAAATCAAATCCAGAATAATTTATATAAATTACTGCCTAGAATACGAATAATGTGTAAGAAATTGGTATTAGAAAGAAAAAGAAAAGTGCAAACAAATCCCAAACATTTATTTGGCCTATGTATGTATATCATTTACCTACCTAGTTAACGTATAAACGACTAAACTTACAAAATAGCAAGCTTTAATTGCATAATATAAAATACATATAACATACTAGCTGCGCCCCGCGGTTTCACCCGCGTAGACCGGGATAAAAAGTAGCCTATACATACCAAAATATCATCCAAATCGGTCCAGCCGTTTGAGCTTCAAGAAGTAACAAATATACAAACACACACACAAAATTTCGCTTATAAAATATTAGTGTGATAATAATATTAGAGTGATGTGATTCGACAACTAAATGAAACGCCTAACAATATTCAAATAAACTCATCCACAACTAAAACTGAAACCAGAAACAACATTATCCAAAAAACTTTAACACTACCCACACCCCATCCATCAGCGCTCATCACAAATCAAGAAGACGCATGCTTTCCGCCGGGACTCGAACCCCGGACTAATGGCGCCGCCCGATTTATTAACAACGCTACATACACACGCTAATGTAGTTAAAGAAGGGGAATAAAAGGTTCTCTCAAAATTATGGCGACCAAAACAATGTGATGGTGACGGGTATTTTTGTCTTGTTTCTTGAAAAGGTTTGTCTATTTTGATCATTTGGATTTAGTAAATACAGGGTGTAAAAAGACACATCACAGAGCCGTTAACTACGCATACTGTACATCTAATAAAGTAGTTTTGCGCAAAAATTATTGCTGGGAAACGACTTTTATTATTAGGTATGAAAATAAAATACCTTTTTTTATTGCGCGCAATGTAACGCAAACCCAGGCAAGTGGAGTTCGCCATGGGATCTAGAGGCCAGGGTCCTCGCGCTGCTCTGGGAGTGGCGCAAAGAGGCCAAACGCCGGGGCGAAACTCTGCTGCCGCGACACCTCGCGGGTCGGCGGACGGAGCTCCGGCAGGATCTCATGGCAACATGGAGACAGCGACTGTCACAACCCAGCGCTGGGCACGCCATCATTGCGGCGGTAGTGCCCCTCTTTGAGGAGTGGCTGGAGAGGCGTCACGGCGTCCTCATCTTCCGCCTGACGCAGTTTCTCAACAGACACGGTTGTTTCGGGAGGTTCCTGCATCAGATCGGGCGGGAGGAAACGCCCGGGTGTTACCACTGCGCGGATCGCCCAGAGGACACGGTGGAGCATACGGTGGAGGTCTGCCCCGCTTGGGCGGAACACCGCCGTGCCCTCGTGGATGCGATAGGTTGCGGTGACCTCTCGCGCCCGGCCCTGGTTCAGGCCATGGTACGGAGCGAGAGGGAATGGGAGGCAGTCTCCGCCTTCTGTGAAGCAGTAATGCTCGTGAAGGCGGAGGCGGGATGCGTGAGGGAAGCTCAACGGAGCTGCCCTCGCGGCCCCAGCCGCTAACACCGCAGGAGAGGTACTGGGCGTACTAGGCGTAGGACGTCGCGAGACGATTTCCGGCCCCCGTAGACCCGTGCCTGCGGACGGCGAGCAGTGGGTAGCTTGCCGTCCGATCAGCACCAGGCCCGTGAGTCGACGGCGCGTAGTGTTTCACGCGCGCCTCAAAGAGATGTAGTCAGTCACCACTGACGGCGCCCATCGTGGCCGGAGCCTGCATGCCTAGGGGTAGCGGATAAATTCTGAAAATGAGTTACCGCACCCTGGGCACTCAGGCAGGGAAGGAACAGGGGTGGGTTTCAGTCAGTAAGAGTCTCACACGCCCTCCCGCTCCACCCAGAGCAGGAAAAGTCATTGGATGATTTCCCACCCCACAAAAAAAAAAAACCCAAAAAAAAAAAGAGGTAAGTGGAGTTAAACGCTGCCCCTTCGCTCTAAGCTACGTAGGTACTTGTCAGATACGTTTGATATTCATTGCATTTTTGTAACTGCAAATGCGTAATTAAGAAATTTCGGAAATTCAGGAAATTTTTGTTAAGAAAAAAGTTTAGTAATAACACTTGGAATTAATTTTCGTAAAAAAGTAATAAAAAAAATTTGGGACCTTTAATATCTCCAGAACCAGTGGATGCCCACGTATGGTCAAATGGAAAAAAAATATCCAAATAATGGGTAGAATATGTGGCTTTCGGCTTACTAACTGGAAACTGTCTTATTACACCCGTTATAACGTTATGTTGCAGTTGGAAAGGAACATTACCACTATAAATATTATATTTATTACATAGAATTAAGTATTATATTTGTATTTATTTTACTCATTGTTCAGACCGGTCGACGTCATCACGTCAGCGCCGGCTGTCGCTGAAAACCAGCGCTGGGGCTCTATCTCGCATAGGGTCGCAGCATTATGCTGAGCGATGGCCGTTTTGCGTGGATGTGATGTGATCATGTGACGCATGTTTTCCCCCAGCTTTATCTTTTTTTTGTTGTTTTTGATCTTTCTTTGCGTCATGTTCACCGCAAATAAACGTATTTTCTTTCCTTCTTTATTTTAACTTCTAGAATCACACTGATACAAACCATGTATCATTTTGATAAGCACGCCATTGACTACTCAGGAAACATAAGTATCTAAGCATTCTTTTTCTTCTTCTGCGTGTCGCTGGCACGAGAGTGTTCGAATTTTTTTTGGGCCACAACTTAGTCACTTCCATGGTCTGTGGCAGCGTAGAGGTCACTTATGGTGCATGTTTCGGGGCATAAAGAGCAGGACCGCAAGTGCAGCATAATTTGCATTTTCTAAAACTAAAAAAAAAAAAAATGGCAAAAGCCGTTGTCTTTGACAAACTCAACCAGTCTTCATCTTCTTCCAGTGTTCAACTAATATTCCAGGAGAAGAGATTGGCCGTAATCCACCACGCGGGCCCAGTGCGGTTTCTAGGACATGCCGGTTTCCTCAAGATGTTTTCCTTCGAAATAATCCTTTGATATAATTTGATATAATTAATGTACCCACGACTTACATCTCGTAAGTCCGCTACAATTGGGCCACTACTACTATTATCAATCTGTCCGTCGTCTGTCACAAAATTTTGTTCAGAAGAATTTTTTAACTTCCCATTGACCTGTAAACTTGAAAGGACATTGTCGGAAATGGCCCCAGTACCAACAAACCTCTGGCATACATAGTAATTATAAGTATATTTTATTATACTTATTGCGAATATCTGTAAGAAACGGACACTCTGTGTTCTCTATTGAACAATTTATTAAAAGAGCTTAAACGATTTACGACATCAAAAGTCA
The DNA here is from genome assembly GCA_951329385.1 of Polia nebulosa. NCBI lineage: Eukaryota > Metazoa > Arthropoda > Insecta > Lepidoptera > Noctuidae > Polia > Polia nebulosa. Next base: position 32,006,897 of record OX589597.1, read on the forward strand.
AAAATGCTGCCATCTTTGACAATTAGATTTGAGATTTGACATGACAATTAGTGATACCCAATCTTTCATTTCACACACATCGATAAGATAACATATTATAACATGCATCCTATATAATTATATCTTTTTCTATACAATTACTACACATAAGGACGTTTGTGCACTACCTCATATTCGATTCAATTCGTGTTTTTTTTACGAACAGCGTAAAAACGGATCAGAATTCACGAATGGGCGCTATGCACTCACTCATAGTCGATTCGTATTCGTGATTTGTTTTGGGGAATTTTACATGATCCGTTTTAAAGAAACACGAATACGAATCGAATAAGAGTGTCCACGTGCACCAATCCGAGATTCGAATATTCACTAAAAACAATATTATCACTCGAATCGAATCTAATATGAGTGCACAAAACGCCCAATATTAAACATGACGGCTACTTCAATCCGTAAAAACTGACTCGATGTGAGAAATTCACGAATACAAAAACACGAAAACGAAGCAGTGCACAAACAACCACACATTTATTATGAAGGCTATTTCAAATCGTATTTTCACGAATACGAGGTACGGCACACACGACTTAGGTGAGATGCATTATAATTTTTTAAATAGAATAGCACGCTGGGTACTGAACGGTATCGATTTTGTTTAAAATATATCGATACGGATTTAATGTATGGGCATCCCTAATCCTTGTCATGTTAAATGTCAATCATCTCAACTGTCACCTGTCACTCGCTCGCATTTCTTCGTGACTGCGTAGTGTAGTAATTTCATTTTGTTATTTTTGGAATTCATTCGATGACCTTGCTATTTTTTACGGGCTTTGATTGCTTATTAACGTGTTACATAGCTGTGATATTAAATAACTTTAGTGACAGACATTTACTTGCATATTTCTAAGTATTGAAGGGATTAATTATTACTAAAAATAACCTCAAAATCTTTGTTTTCTGTTTAAATAAATGCTTTCTACAAGGTGTCCGTCATTAAACTTTGTCTTCCTGGGCATGTACTCGTAATTTAAAAAAAGCAAAGTATACCTTCTCTGTTGGATCTGGGGCGAAAGATGTATGGTTACAGAACAATCTCCTTTGGTGATGATGTTTATTATTACGTAGGTATATTTTACTGAAAAAAAACTTTTTTACAAAAAAATAGAACCGACTTCCAAAAAAAGTGCAAAATAACTTTAATTTCGGAAGTCGGTGTTCCTGTTTTGTGTCTTTGTTTTTTGACATCGACTTCCGAAATTAAAGTTATTTTGCACTTTTTTTGGAAGTCGGTTCTATTTTTTTGTAAAAAAGTTTTTTATTTTTCACTTTTTAGTGTTGGTTCCCCATTAAACTGTGTTAACAATTCATAGATATACGATAGCAGCAATCGCGTTGTCTGTCTCCGAAACCCATCATCAGATCTTTTTGAAATTTAAATGGGACCATTTCGGAATAAACCCCTTTCGAAAAAAAAAGAATTTTGCAAATCCGTCAGTATATGACGGAGTTATGCCCGAACATACATAAAAAAAAAAAAAAAATACAAACATCCGAATTGATAACCTCCTCCTTTTTCGAAGTCGGTTAAAAATACCAGTATATTGATAAGTCACATTGTTTCTGTGATAAATCCCTCACTTGGGACGGAACCCTAAATGTGCGAAGTCCGACACGCACTTGGCCGGTTTTTACGGTTCCGTACCCGGAGGATACAAACGGAGCCCTATTGCTGTCACTCACGTGTCCGTCTGTCTGTCTGTCCGTCTGTCCATCTGTCCGTCTATCCGTCTATCCCTCTATCCGTCAGTCTGTCTATCTGTCAGTCCGTCGTGTGTCACACAGATTTTACAGCCGAACGGTTGGAGCTACAGTCTTCACAGTATAACCTTCTTGTTAACGCAAAGCCACACAAATAGTCAAAAATACATTTGAAACGGAACCTTTAATGTGCGGAGTCCGATACGCACTTGGCTGGTTTTTTACTTTTACTTAAGTTCTAAAAAACAGGTCTCTAGCCTCTTACAAAACTCAACTATGATCTATTTCCCATCACAGAAGCATACTTAAAGATTAATTTACGAGCCGCTCAAGATTAGCTCACACAGTGCAGTTTCTAATATGGCGAGCAGATGTTCTAAGACGCATAAATCAGTATAATGACGGATACATGTGACAAGTGTATGTACATCACGCGTCATTCCAAGTGATATGTCGCTCATATCATTTGCATGTGTTTATGGCATGTGGTTTAGCAATTATGGGTGATAATTATAGGGTTGTTGAAAAAAATAGAACGAATAGAGTTACTGAGTTCCATAGTTAGCTGATAATTTGTGTAGGCTCAGTGAAAATCGTCAAAATTAGACACCACGAGACAGGCCAAGTACGAGTGTGTAGATGGTGCCCTACTCGCGTCGCGTCGCGTCGGTGGCTCTCGTGTCGAGCCTTTACGCGACGAGAGCCACGCGACGCGAACGAGACGAGCGTGTACAGCCGGCATGACGTTGAAAAGTAGAACCAGCACTGGCACAAGAATCTTATTCGTATCCATGGTTCTTTGCAGGGGGTCCTTTGGGGGTAAATTGAGCCTAACGTCCTGAAAAATTGAGTTTATTGAACATGAGATAACTAATCCCTCATAGGTAATTAGTCATATAGGTAGTCGTCAACTCGAAATAGCAGTAATTTTTTAGGACTCAGATATGCATTAAAGTAGACCCAATCAACCCGCACTGCGTCCACGAGCTGGATGCTTATAGGAAGCCTGTATTCCGACATTGAGAATATTATAGTCTGCTTATGCTTAATTATCATCATCATATAAATCGAAAGCCCCCTAGTGCCCCTAAGTGTTGCCGCAACGATAGGTCCTGTGTGTCTCGCATCCATCGGATTCTCGAGACCAAAACCAGGTTACCGGTCCACTTTGAGGGAGGCCTTTCAACGCTACGTCTTCTGGTACGCGGTCGCCAATCCAGAACTCCATGCCATTAGTTTTGCGAGCAATGTGCCCTGCCCACTGCTACTGAAGTTTGGCAATTCTTCGGACTATGTCGGTAAACTTGGTTCATCTGCGAATATCCTCGTTCTTGATTCGATCACGCAAAGAAACACCGAGCTATGCTTAAGGTTGAGAAAAAGCTATTATAGACGAAGCAACTCTAGCAGCACACATAAACTCTTTATCATCACTTTCGACATACCTAAAAGAGACATAGTAACCCACTTAAGACGACCACACGTCAGAATCGTAAGCGGCATGTACTAAAGCCTAACTAGCTAATATTCGACACACATTTCATTAGTTAAACACACAGAAATCATAACAAAAGACACCGAACTTCAAGTTATCTGCCGCCGCAAACATTTCAGAGTACCACTTGAAAGTTAAACTCTTTTCAACTTACCGCTGTCACTGAGTCGGTGAGGACAGAAGGATCAAACTCCGAGGAGATTTTCATTCTTCACGATAATTTTTGCATTTTGGCAAGAATATGCGACTGAAGAGGGACAATATTTAATAGGGTAGTCTAAATTCAAATAAAAACCAAAACCTGATTAGTAATTTTGCAGTTGCTTTAAGTGCAGAAAAAAAAGATAACAGTAAAAAAAAATATAACCGAGCCTGTGAGACACCGGGCGCAAAAAACGTCAATAAGTCAAAACCTGTCAAGCTCCACGGCCGGTCCCCGCATTTGACATTTTTACGTATTAAACTTTTTTTTAAAATACTTGCAATGTATATTTTTGGTAGAAAATCTATGGTAACTACAGACTATATCATGCCCCGAGTGATTGAATCTATCCACAGGATAAAATACCTTGCGTTATAGTCATAATAGAGGTTTAAAACGCGTGAGTCGACATGTACAATTTTGTACATGTGGTGCCTGAAGGTAGCGGAGTCGACATGTACAATTTTATACATGTCGGTGCCTAACATGTACAGTCATACACAAAATTTGGTGTTTGTGCTATTTATTATTGAAGAGTTCTTCTTTCAAAATCCATTTAAATTAAGCTGAGAAGCCAGCATTAAGTGGTTCTTATTCGGCTTGCATGATTTTACTCCAACAAACTGTTTGCGACCAAGCCAGGGCAAGGATCCGACTTGAGGAGACAAGACTGTGGAAGCGTGCTTGCCGGATCCCCGGCATCAACTTGATCACAAACTTGTCTGCAAGTACGCAGAGCTAAAGAATAATTTACAAACGTTTTGAACAACTTACCTAAGGTTTCCGAAGTCTTCATCCAGGGAGTAATCTGGGTAAATGTGTGTAGGAATAAATGTGTATATGAGTTAAATGGGAAGTATAGTGCTTGTCAATAGGTAAGTATACCAGACTCCAAAGGTAACTTCAAAATGGCGCCGTGATTCCAAGCGCGTAGTCTCTCGCAAACCAACCAAACTTACAAGTATCTTCAAAAATAACCCGTTTCACCACTACACCAAAAGGAGTTTCAATCAAATTTAGTTCAATAGCAAACAATTAGGTTCAAAAACAATAGATTCAGCCAGATTTGAATCCAATGCCCAGAATCTACATTTTCGACACGTTTTTCACTACGGTCGAAACCAACAAGTGATAGATGACAGAAAAAAGCCATAGAGTATAAAAAGAAAGGGTGTCACAGCTGTCACCTCTCTTGGTTGCGGTCGGTTGGTTTAATTAAAAACTTGTAATATGACTCAGAGATTCTGCTCTTCCAATTGTCTCTTTTGATAAATAAAATAATGAAGGTTCCAAAAACGTGAAATTGTTTTCTTTTTCTAGTTGAATTCCCTTGTAAATTCTAGTTTATAGCTGCTGCTACTGCTATTCCGCGGGTGGAAATAGCGCTACGGCCTTGCAAAATATGAGGCTTCCGATTAGCTTTTGTTAAACTTCGAGAAGTTTCTTCCTATATTTCCGTCTATATAAATTCAGTGTTTATAAAGAAAGTAGAAAATCCTTATGTTAACCAGAATTATTTAGTTACATTTGCCACTTAGGTTCGGTTCATATTACCATCGAAGTGGAACTTCTGACCTCATAGTTCTAGTGACAAAGCTCTTTCGAACTCACCGCGGCGCCTGCGCATTCTGTGTCAACAAGCGTGCGCATCATAAACAGCTGTTTGTTTAGCAATTTTATTCTTTGATGTTCTGATTATGTGGCAACGTTCTGATAATTTTGTTGATACATAGATTTGCGGCATGGTATAAAAGATTTAGTGCATATTATTATGTCAATTTGCACAAAGACACACTATTTCGAAATTTATTTCGGCTAACAGGATTTTCTTTTAAAACATTGCGTATTCAAGAGAAACAATACCAAGCCTTGAAGTCCTTGAAGTATAACCACTTTAATGAAATTGACAAGCCGGTACTCCTCAAAACTACCTTCATTTTACTAAATCAACAACTCAAATATCGTTGCCCAAAAAAATCTTCATTTACTTAAGCAAAAATATTATCACGCGACCCCTAAAATCAGTAAATAACTCCAAACATATACCTCTTGAAGTGTACTTGTACAATTTATTGCCCCTTGCTTAACCGTCTTGGAAAAAAGGCAATGAACAAAGAAAAAAAAACACAGGATCATTCTAATACCGGGGCGAAGTGAATCAAATACTTTTCCGACGGGGAGGGAAATAAAATAAATTTATTTGGCTCTCTGTTCACTAAGTTTGAGAACTGTTTAATTCTTGAATCTTGTATTGGATTCTTTTCGAAGACTTGACTTGGGTCGGGAGTGGGATTGGGTCCATTTGTGTGCCAATAGTGAACCGGAAGTATTTTTGTTGATGTTAACAACATCAACAAAAATACTTCACTACTTAATTGTAATCAATACTTCACTACTTAATTGTAATGGTTTACTTAACTAAATGATCGAATGGGTTGATTTTTAACTAACATTTTACCTGACTGCGCGACGCAAGGGAGGGTAATGTGTTTATCAGCCTACGTATGTATGTTTGTTCCATTGTGGCACTATAGAGACCAAACGCGAGGGCCGATTTTGATCATTCTTACGTCAATTGATTTGTCGTAATCTTGCAAGTGCTACTAAAGACATGACAGTAATCAAATACAATATGACGACAACCAGACGCCATACTGTGAAAAAGAAAAAAATCTAAGTCGGCGAACTATATTAAGTGGGGTATCAAAATAAAGGGTTTGAAGAGGCGATTCCAAAAATATAGCTCACTAAAATGTAGAAAATAAAAAATAAAATATTTAAAAAAAACCCGACTGTGTAAAACAACTAAAAAGTTCCAAACAAGTCACTTTTCATTTTTCAAGCAGTCTGATGCAGTGGCATGAAATCAATAATTGAACTAAAATAACTGCCACCAACCTCATCAGACAGCTTGAAAAGTGACTTGTTTGGAACTTTTTATTTGTTTTACACAATCGGGTTTTTTGAAAATATTCATTTTTTTTTATCACAGAGCTCAGGCCCAGACCCAAGCTTAGACTAAACTTGTATTGTGTGTGCCTGGGCATTTAAAGTGTTGGCAGGATTAATTAAGTCGCCGACTGATCGACACCATTCAACGTGGCGATGCTGCCAGTCTTCTGGGTACGTTTCCAGATGACAGCGATGTGGAGGAGTACTTCGACGCCTGAACGTATTTTGATTTTAACCGACTTCAAAAAGAAGGAGGTTATCAATTTGGATGTAGGTTTTTTTTGTTTTTATGTTTGACAGCACATCAACCGCGATTGCTGCGATCGTATGTCTATGAATTTTTAACACAGTTTAATGGGGAACCACAACTAAAAAGTGAAAATAAAAAACTTTTTTACAAAAAAATACAACCGACTTCCAAAAAAAGTGCAAAATAACTTTAATTTCGGAAGTCGGTGTCAAAAAACGAAGACGCAAAACCAGAAACACCGACTTCCGAAATTAAAGTTATTTTGCACATTTTTTGGAAGTCGATTGTATTTTTTTGTAAAAAAAATTTTGTATATACAAAAACTTTTTTGACTTTTATATCTATTACCTAACTACACACATATTATTATAAATATGTATGTTTTTATTTTTTTATTTTTTTTTGTTTTCACAATTTTACTCGCCAAACTTTCCAGTTTCATGTAGTTAGGTAATAGATATAGTTAGTTAAGTATTTCATAAAAATGTAAATCTAGCTTATTACGATTAAAAGAGTATTTAGTAAGTAATCATTTATGTTGCAAAAAGATTAGCCTAACTAACATTAGTGTTTAATTACAAAAATGTTAGTGGCTATTGTTATATTTTATTTTAAGGAAAAATAAATTACGTATCCCTGGAATAACTCATAAAATAAAAGAATAGTCCGTAAGTTACCTACATTAACAAAAATTATTGGACACGTGTTTTTTTTGCTTTACCGAACCAATAAAAATGACAAAGATAAAAAAAGAAAAAGAAAAAAGAGAGAAAAATAATTTATTCTGCACAGATATAACGCACATTACAGAAAAATGGATTAAATAACATAAACATACAAGAATGTTAAAAGCCTCGTATTCAATCAATGTAAGTCTTCAAGTGTTGTCTTCAGTGTGTAACGCATCAAAGTCCAAAAAAAAATACATGTCCAATAATTTATGGTTATCTAACTAACGGACTAATTTGATTTTTAGGAAACTAGCCTATTAAACGTAGATATTCCGACAGATATTGCTTCGAACAATTTACACAAACATTTTGTTTCTGATGCGTTAACAGGAAAAGTTGCATAATATAATCATGTCAAAGCGATCAATTTTAAAAACATTCCCCAAACTATCCATGTTTTTTTCACGTTAGTTTCTTAACCTCAGTGGTTGGGTTAAAATTATTACAAATAACTTCAACCCTGCCACGGTGAAGGGCTCCCAGACCTGCTGTTGAGTGAGACTCTCTTAACCCTAACACTCTCATATTCGTCAAATGGCGCTTTTCATAAATATGCAACACCGCATCACAGTTGTGCGTGGTGTTGCTAGGGTGGAATAAGTGGTTCTTTTTTCGGAAAACTACTTCATGTTAAAAATAAGGCGCAGTTATATGCCAACGGCCTTAGCTTCGAGTTCTGTGCTGAGCTCGCGCAACGCGTTGTACGGACTTGTCCATCAAAGAGCGCTGTCCCAAATTAGACGCGTTATTAATGTATTATACATAAAAAACAAGTATTATACTAAAACACGTATACTAAAAGATAAATATTTAAATTATCTTTAAAATGCTGAAGTTTCATAAAAATACGCTTTATAGTTATTGCGTGATTCTCAATTTTTTATCCGTGTTAGACATAACTTTACAAATTAATTACACTATGTTTTAAAAATATAATTTCAAATATTCACATAACAAAGAAAATTGTCTAGAGTAACATATATTTTTTCAAAGAAATAGGACTAGTCACTTAGACGTGATGTTCAATTTAAAATCAATGGAGAAAGATCACAAAGAGTTTCTAATTGAAGTAAGAATGATGATTAAAATTATTCGTTCATACGAATAAGATATTGAGTCATCTCAATTTAAATCAGACTGTTAATTTTCAGGCCCCCAATAGCAATAGATACACCTAGTATAGCCAACAAACGTGGGAGCTTAACTTTCTCTCCATGTGAGAGAAATACTATCAAAACTAAGTATCTGATCAGTTTTTTCATGCCTAGTGAGTTGTTTTCAAACGCATTTGTACATACACCTTTTAAGTCATTTATTGGTGTAGTTGTGTAGGTACATGTATATTGTAGTTATATTTTATTTTCTGATTCAAATCTTTCTTACTTCGTTCATTTTAGAGCTACATCTATAAATACTAGCAATCAAGATGCAATGAAATTCAGGACCATTTCTTGAAAGGTTACTTGTGAGCACCAACGTCGACATCACTTGACATCAAGTTGGATACTGGTAATACGCGAGCCAACAATTCAAAATTCGAACACCAAAAAACCTTTATCAACGCTAGCAACACAGCCAGGTCCACCCTCCTGATTGTACCTAAATAATACATTCAATTTGCAAGGTCTGCCCATCAGATACTTGGCTCGTGATAACCTCGTGTTTGGACGCCATCTCAGCAGTAATGGCGTTATTTAGAGAGTTGCAATATGCTAAGATGGTAGGCTGTGGTATTAACAAGTCAGGAGATGGCTGTGTTTTGTGAGAATAAGGAAGGTATGGAGCGGTGGGTGAAGGGTTTTCGCAAAAGAAAAAGCGAAAGGGGTTCCTTAACCTATAAAGAAGCCTATGCAGAAAACCTAAGAGTCACTGTCACGTATCGTTTCCTGGAATAGTTCATTAGGTTTTGAATTTACAGGGAATAGATGGACTATACAAATCTGGATCTTTAAATGAGCATGTCATGCTTTAATTATCCTTTCAGGTACATATATATCTTTACACATTAGGATCTCATACAAATTGGAGACGACACGACAATACGACAAGGAATGAAAACACAGGAAATACTCATAAATGAACAACTTTTACTATGGGAAGAACCCTGAAATCGCGGAAAAATAATCCATTGTTTAGTACCTACATTTTGTCGAGTTATGCAATCACACATGAATGGGGCTACTGATTTTTTTATAGTCAGTATATCATTAAAAGATTTTCATAATTATTGACAAAGTTTTTATTTATTTCGTCTCACGCCTTGTAATGATGCAGCTTATAGGAAATGTTCAATTAACTTATATGAAAATGTCCCTTTGTAGATATTCTCTATCTATCATCGTTTCGAACAATATTAGGCACCCATTCAATCAATCAGTCATTACTAAACCTTCTTATATAAATAACATAAAAAACAAGAAAAGAAAACTCAAGAAACACAACCCAGCAAAGAAATCTACATAATCACGACTCCACAGTTTTCCCAGCGCAAATTTTTACGACAGCCGCGCTGCTCTCTCCGCCGTTCTAGTGGCCTCTCACAATCCCGCGCCGCCTGGGCCGGCTGTTAAAAACGCAATGAATAATTATTTCGGGGCCCCACCCGCACCTTTTTGGCACGACTTAAACTTTCATTGCTTCAATTTGAAGACTCGGATCATTTTGATTGACACGCTTTTTTTGAGAAATAATTTTAAGTTTTTTTAGGGTTTCGTACCCGAAGCGTTCAAACGGAGCCCTATTGCTGTCACTCACGTGTCTGTCTGTCCGTCGTCTGCCACAAAATTTTGTTCAGAAGAATTTTTTAACTTCAAATTGACTTATGAACTTGAAAATTGGTCAAAATTTTTTGACCAATATGTTACGTTGTCAGACAGGGCCAGGTACCTAGCATTCTTAAAGTATAAAAAACATTGTATTTAGTCAATAAAAAATCAACGTAACTTATTCACAATAATCCTCAATCATTCACACTATTGCTTGCCCCCTTACCCTGCCTCACATCTAATCAAAAGCCGTAAATCGCGATCAACATTTATATTTTTAATTCTGCAACACTAATACATCAGGCTGATTTATGTCGCGCACTGGCAAAAGTTGAGGATTTATGGCGCCTCAGCTGAAGCCATCTTCTGCGGGACGCTGCAGCCTTTGGTATTGGAAGTTATGTTACATATTATTTAAATAAAAGGTCAAATTAAATCATCTAGATAAACTCTCTAGTGATTTTTCGATATACCCATTAATCCTGCTGATGTAATGATGATTTAAAAAAATGTTGATGTCTACAACAGCAGCTGGTAGTGAAGTAAATGATAATGATAAATGATATTTATTTTGCAAATTGGTAGTAAATAACACTTTTACATGAGATGAGATGTTTTCTAGCTGACTACCCTGAGAAGAAACACCGAAACAAAGTCAGAGGTTAAAAGTTTAGTTAGTTTTGCTTTTTCACTTCACAGTTTTTCACAGTTTCGCTTAGACTATTTATTTTGAACATGCTTTGCTATTGACAGATATGGCTTTGCTATTGACAGCTGTGTTCATATTAGATATAAGTACCGACTATATTACTAAAAGGAGACCAGCTGATGCATGCAGACGCTTGTTTGCCTCCACGCCTATCAAACTTGGCAGTCATACAACAAACCTCACGAAACACAGCAACAATACAAAATAAATTATCACTATATATCACTCAAAATCAACACGCTTTTTTAAATCTCGCGTTACAGTCAAACCCTCTAAAACGGGCATAAAAGGAAACGACCAATAAATCAGCAACACGTCGTGCTAGACAAATAAAACATGTATGAAACAAAAAAAGTTGTATAAATGTGTACAAAATTCGCAAAAAGAATTACAAGCAATAACATGCAGTAGTGTTAATATTGGATGCGTAAGAAAACTTTCTGTTATGGGAATTTCCATCTTATATTGTTGCGTTAAGGTCGACGTTGATGGCAGGAGACAGCCTGGTAGTGATTTAGTCCCTATCGGCCGTCAACCTGATTAATGTCGCTAGTAAATCAGCGGATTACGACAATGCGAGAAATGACGAGTCGCGGCCGGATCGCAAGCGATACTGGTGTTTGGTACAAGTAATCACCGAAAAACGGAAGATTTCGATCTTTGATAATTTTATTTTTTCCATCGAATGCTAAAAAAAATATTAATTATTACTTAAGTCCTATATTTATATTATAATTTCTATCTAGTATTCTTCTATCCTTATATTTATAATATATTTTAAGATTAATAACATTAATAGTAGATAATATGATAATTTAATGACGATATTTTCCGTTCAGAATAACATCAAAAAAATTAAAATAATTTATTTTATAGGAAATGAATGTGCTCACAATTCTGCCTTTTTTATTAAAAATCTTGTTGAAAAATGCTAATCAACAATTATTCTCTTTTTTCTTCTAGTTTATGTGACTACAGTATGCAAGATTATTCTTGCATACTGTAGTCACATAAACTCGCTTCCACTTATTGCTTGCGCTAACAAGTCACTCACATCGAATTATTGAGTAAACACGTACGTAATCGCACGATCGTTTCATTTAGAACGAATGCAAGGGCATTGGGAGAAATATCGCTCCGTATATTTTCTAATATAAAAGTGTCAATTTCTTTTAATAGGATTTGTATGAAAAATATAGTTTTGCACATGTGAAAGGTAACCTAATCTTTAAAAAAGATTTGTGGGTTTATGGCTGACTAAAATTATCGGGCTAAAAATAATCCCATAGTTATGAAAAGGTATCGTCTATTCCAGAATACAGATTATTAATCAAGTACTGTATTGTGGTATGTGTGGTTATTATTACACTGTATTTGATTAAAAAGAAAAAATACCTAAAATACTGTAAAGCTCTTCCAAGTAATTACTTATTCTGTAACTGCTGAAGGAAATTAATATCAGTGATTGGTCCATTGGTTATTGGTTTAAACCAATAGGTAAGTAAGTAAATGAGTTAACAAAAAGATTGTATTAATTGACAGAAAAGAGAACGCTCCTGTCTTTTATTTGCTTTTTACTACACCCGCGAGTGTCTGCGACCACATGGGACTAGTATATATCACTATGAGGTATACAAACATTGGCAAAGATATATCATTTAATAAAATTTGGTCTTATCACACATGCTAAATAATATTTAAACCTCATAACGCTACACATGTGACGTCGTCGTCAAATAACAACTAGTAAGTTAATTAGAGTTAAAAGAATAACGCAACATAATATTTATCTTTGATTTATATGAATATTTGACAAAAACTATGTATATGTTAAAAAAATCAGTACATAATTCATTATGAATGTGAAGAGACAAGAGGAAAAACCGGATAAATAAATCTCATACAGTTTTGCAAAACGAGTTTGTTAGAGAGGACCTAATTCAACGGTTTTCACATGCAGTTGTAACCAGAGAGTTTATCCAAGTTTGATTTACAATTTGAAATCAAATTAATCACTGTTAATTTATTAATTAATCTTATCAAACATCATAGTCTAAAGCAACCTACTGCACTTTATTGTATAAGCGTGACCCCGGTTGCACGATAGTACTCGACCTTGCACAAAAAATTCACCCTATGGGCCGGGCGCACCTACTCGCTACATCGCGATTACCGAAATTATTTTACGACACATACAGCCAGACTAAAAATAAAATTTTATCAAAAGAAATAGTCCTATCCACAAAATGCGTGACTCCAAGCACTAACATCAAAAAAACATATTTTTATAAAAATCCCTCACAACAAAATACCACTCTAATCAATCACTCATAATTGCACACAATCCATAGAAAACTAAAATAAACTGAAAAATACAAAAAAAAACGACCCACACGTTCACAAGTTCGCGTGTGTGTGCGCAACTACGTCACATTGTAACTGACAAATTGATTTATGTCGTCGAGGGGAACACGACGAACCTAGCAAGTTTGCGCTAAGTCGGACTCGGATCGCTCGCTGCTACATGTTTGAAATTTAGAACTTTTTATGTTATTACATTTTCGTTGAGACGGTTTAGGTCTTTTTGGGAACCTAACCGTGAGGTTTTTAGTACTTTGAAAATAGTGGGTCTTTTTTCAAACATGATTGGATTGAATTAGTAAAAAACCGGCGAAGTGAGTGTCGGACTTTGCACATTTAGGGTTCCGTTCTATATGAAGGCAATCATTTAGTATGTCAGTAAAATATACGTAATAATAAACATTATCAACAAACAAATTCATAGGTCCATGGGAAGTTAAAAAAATCTTTGGCACAAAATTTTGTTACAGACGACGGACAGACTGACAGACGGACAGACGGACACGTGAGTGACTGAACCCTTCGGGTACAACGAACCCTAAAAATGTTCGTTGTTCTTGTATTGCGAGAGTGGGTGCATCAATCTTTGAATTTTCAACCAATTTTCATATTGTTCGGGTTGCTACTAAATGTATAAAAATAACTGCCCACGTCCGAGTCGAGTCGTAGATCTCAGTTTATATAAACTGAAATCTAGGTCTGTATTAAATTAAAATGGTATAATTTAAAGCCTTTAAAATCTACAACTCAACTCGGACGTGGGCAGCTTTTTATCAGGCAGGGGTCATCTTACAGACAAAATAATCAAATTGTGATCAGCATACCTGAATCTCTAATTTGACGTTTATCCAAAAAAAAAAATATAAGTACTGTTATTTTATCAAATCGTGACGGACATACAGTCCTTATCTACCAACACTATATACCCAATCGTTACTTAATTGGATATAATATACATTTTTTTATTTCAAATCAATTGACACCTAAAGTTTTATGGCATTTCAAACCATAAAATTCTGGGACACTAAAATGGTAGATTTAGTGGAGTCCGACCAATCGTGTTGTACTTGGTTTATGGCTCTTGACCATAGCCTTACGTCACCAATCCGGAGTGTCGTGTCTCGTAAAATAGATAAATAACGATTTTCGACTTTTTATACGTCTCGATAAGATATATTTGTTATTATGTCTTTATTGGCTTCGGTTACAGATTCAGAGTGGAGAGACGACCCCGCCGTTTGATGACCGGATTTTATGTTGTTTTTAATTAAAACAAATTGTTAAATCATTAATTTTTATCTACATTGTTAGCTTAAGATCTCTTATGTTTTGAGGACCATTTTGATTCGCTATAAAAAATCTATACCTAAATATTAACAATCTAGGTATCTGCCTAGCCTTTGCTCAGCGATATTATCTTTTTTTTAAACGTTGCCCCAAACTAGGAATTATTCCTGTTTTGTGGGTGCGTTCACAAACATGACGTACACTCACACGAGACACCCAGACCCGGAACAACTCCATACATATATTTGTTCCGTGCGGGAATGGAACCCGCGACACGCAGCCCAGCAGCCGAACGCTCAACCACTGCGCCAACCGTGTCGTCAAATTAGGGTCGGCTTCGAGTCTACCTGAATAAAGCTGAGTTAGTACCTACTCAGCTTTATTCTGGTACTAGTGTAAAGTAGGAAATCATTTAAAATAACTTCTCCCGCTCTGAGTGGAGCGGGTGGGCGTGTCAGACTCTTACTGACTACAGTTGCCTGTACCAGGGCCCCGGTGACTCTTTCAAACACTCTCCTCTCTCGAAAACTAGCTATCCGACTTCGATAAATTGTTTATCCTACATGTTTTACCCCACCTAAGTAATATTAGGGCTTTACCTAGTAATTTGCCGTTTTATGAAGCGGGTAATTTAGAACTGTGGCAACTTCGGATTAAATTTGATTTATAAATAAATAATAAACTAAAAATAAATATTGTTTATTCTCAGACAACAATGATCTATAGCGTTAGTTACAAAAATATCTAAAAATCTATGTTAGTAGGTTGATAAAATTGGTCATATTTACCATTTTATTGGTACATCAACTCGCACCTCTCACATGCATGCTTGTTTGATGAATCGGTTGAACACAGATGCGTCCAACCTATCCGCTATCATTTTCAGGATACCGTTGCTACTCCCCCGCACAGCCCTTATGACCGCTGTTTTCTTTCGCATAATTGCATAGGATTGAAATTGCTATATGAGCGTCCGCAAACTGATGCACTACAAAATTGAGGGAGGCGCAACAGTGCCCTGAAAATGTTATTATATTGAACTCTAAGGCCACTATAGGCACTTTGTGTGTACTTGACCCATAGACTGCTCGTGTGAAAACTTTGACAGTAGGCTTTAAATAGCGTCAATTTAACGCCGACCGTACAACGAGCGAATCTATGCGCCAGCATGTTTCCCTGTACCGACAGTGCCCTCCGTTTCCTCTGTACATCCTGGTCATCCTTTTATAATATCAAATAAACTTTATATTTCAGGCATGCTAAAATTAATTATTCGATTTTTTATTTGGGTTTTGTTTTTTTTCTGTAGCGTCCCACCCCAGCTTCGCAAGGGTACAAAATAATTATTAATTATACACTTAAACCTTCCTCATGAATCACTCTATGTATTGGTGAAAACCGTATGAAAATCCGATCAGTAGTTTTTAAGTTTATCGCGAACAGACAGACGGACGCTGAAGGGGACTTAGTTTTATAATGTCTAGTGATAATTCCAAGTAAATCCGAAGTTATCACAGCTCAAAGAAACCCATTTCATAAAACAGCAACTGATGGGCCATTCCGTATCAATCTGCCAGGCCTTTTCCCAACTATCTTGGGGTCGGCTTCCAGTCTAACCGAATGCAGCTGAATACCAGTATTTTACATGGAGCGACTGCCTATCTGACCTCCACAGCCCAGTAACTGTGTGGTATCTACACCTACTAAACTAAAATTTAATATACATTGAAATAATATACTGCTTCTGAACACGTATAAAGATTACAAAAATCTATGATTTTCTCTAACATAAGTTTAACCGGCCGTTTGATTTGATTTTTTTTTTTGTTTTTGGGGTAAACCTTCAAAAGGCGCCTGGACTTTGGGGAAAAGACCAGAGAATGTGGGATTCTTACCTCAGTAAACCACCTGGTGGTCACCATCAGCACATGGAAAGGGCCCCGTCACTTCTCAATATTTCTCCGGAACCCCCTAGGTGCAACGCCTGTTAGGGCACATCATTGAGAAGACTACAAAGAGGTCTCTCAGGGTTGATTTGATACCTGGTTAACCAATACTAGGTACTTATCTAACATGAAAGATGAAACTTCATCAGGTTTTCAAAAACCACGAGATATCAATCTGCCTATCCTTTTCCCAACTATCTTGGGGCCGGCTCCTCGGCGGCTAACTGGATGTAGCTGTATACCTGTGTTTTACATGGAGCGACTGCCTATCTGACTTCCACAATTCAGTTACGAGGTAATACGATACCCCTTGGTAAGACTGGTTGTCAGACTTTCGGGCTTCTGACGACCCGTAACGACTGTCAAAGATCCACGATTGACAGCCGGGACCAACGGCTTAACGTGCTTTCCGAGGCACGGAGGAGTCTCGGTATATAAAGAAGGTCACTTATCTATGGACCAACCCCGGCAAGCGTAGGCAACCTAATGGATCGACCCGTGCTGCAGTTTTTACTTTAGCCACGAGCTCCTGGGCCACTCCGTACATAAAGAGCTAATAATATTAAAATCAAATTCCAATGTCTTGTCTCCATAATAATCTATGATAGTTTCTCTTTAATGCCAACGAGGTAAGTAATAGTTCAAAGATTATGTCGCCAGATGGCAACTGGTCTCCATAACTCATCCTCCTATCAATATTTTTTTTCGACCCGACATTTAACTTTAATAATATATGATTGATTTTTCCTTGATTAAATTCGTTTAGGAAATATTAGTTATGCGTGACGAATGACCGTGGTTCCTGTTTACCCTCTCTTTGATAGAAGCGTTGAAGCAATAATAGGGTTAGAATGGAACTTGTGACGTAGTAGGGAAATAGTTTCAAGCTGTGTGATTGTTATGGAATATATGTGTTGGTTATTTTTCTCTGTGTTTGGTTTCTACATGATTTATCTCTCAGTTCTCTCATCATCATCATTTCAGCCGAAAGACATCCATTGCTGGATATAGGCCTCCTCCAAGTACGGCCACAATGACCGGTCTTGTGTGTCTCGCATCCATCGGTTTCACGCGACCCTCACCAGGTCATCGGTCCACCTTGTTCCTTCCAACGTTCCGTCTTCCGATACGTGGTCTCCAGACTTTTTCGGCCCCATCGATCATCTTTGTTCTGTTATCTGGTTAGTATAGTTAACTAACATTGTTTCAAGAATTTTCCGAGTTTTCATTGATTTCAACTTTAGATTTTGAGAGACCTACCAGAGACTTTACCATTTTAAGACTTAAATCTAAGATCGTTGGACTATAATTTAATATATATATTTTTTATTGTTTATTTTTAACATTGCTCTCATATAATTGAAGCAACAAGACAAACGTAAACAGGATTTTTGTAACACAGCGAGTCTTCGAGGTATTGCAGTATTACAATATGAGTGGAACTTTGGTCAAATGATTGAAACTTTCTGTTACTTACTTTTATAGTATTAACTGACTTTTGTTAGTAACAATCCTACAGTATTTCCAAATTCTCATAAAATATAGGTAGCACATTGCAAGCTGGATAAAAGGACTCCTTTTAAAATATACGAGAAGCATGCCAATATAATAAGCAATCTTTTACCATTTTCAATAGCGAAATGCCAGCTCATAATATCAGATACAGCCATCTAACTTAACACAACATATTATATTGAAGTACAATGTCATAAAATGGTCCAAATTACGCGGGCCCGATATCCAAAAACAATGTCCCGATCAACGGGCAACCACACCACAATTCCAACCTTATAATATGTGCAATAAAGTCACTTTTATGTATTGTGGCTAACGAATGCAACTACGCGACTGAATAAGTTTTTTTCAATTATAAAAGACTTAATTTGTTGCGAAACAACCAAGCGATTTCGAAGCGTTGTGTTTAGAAATAAGGTTGAGTTTCGCTTGTCAGTAATAATGATATATGACCAACCAAAATCAAAAAGGTTATCCACGAAAATGTTAATATAATAGTTGCTTCAGTACTACGGGTTTTGTTGGCGTGAAGGCATAAATCAATTTTATGGCCTCATCTAAATCAAGCGCGTTTTAATGGGCGTCCCCCGTCATATCATAGCGTAGTATGATAATTTACTGCTACTATGTGACGAATGTTAGAAATAAAGGGCCCTTCGACCGTTCCCCAGTCCCCCCCTAGCCCCCTTACGTCGTAGGGATTAGTTTTATGCCCTAAACCGTTGTCGTAAATATGTCAGGCGTATCTCGGGCCTTCGGGAGCTGTGCTGTAAGAGATAATTTTTGAATTTACTTGTTATTAGTTTTGGAAGGTGGGTTTGGTTCATTGTGGTTTTGTGGACTGATATTTAAAAAATGTTTAGTCGTAGAATTGTGAAAGTTTGTAGTCGATTAATTTGTCTATTGGTGAAGTATAGGAACCATATTTATAGGTATTGTTCAGATTAACAATGTTGTACCTAAATGCAGGGAAGTTGACCTCTTGATTTTGCTTCATGCCATGAAACATTTAGTTTAAAAGGCATTTGCTAGGCAGAACTTGAACTGTTTCTGTGAAAAAAAAAAGTAAATTAATTCATCATTTCAGCCGAAAGACGTCCACTCCTGGACATAGGCCACCCCCAAGTGTCGCAACAATGACCGGTCCTGTGCGTCTCGCATCCATCGGCTACCCGCTACCCTCACCAGGTCATCGGGCCACCTTGTTGGAGGCCTTCCAACGCTGCGTCTTCCGGTACGCGGTCGCCACTCCAGAACCTTTCAACTCCAAAATTATGTATAAGACCACAGTTTCTTCTTTTTTAAGATTCTAATCTTACAGAATCTTCAAGAATTATCCATCAGCAACTTGCTCTGAAAAACTCTCTTGTATAATCAGAAGTGCCGTACTACAGGGACGTATGTGTCCGTAGTTCTTGATAATTGTCATATCAAATTGTACTGAAGTCGATCTAGTAAGCCTGTTATAGATTGATAAGATAAGACCGTTAAATATTGCATATTGTTCTTTATACGACTTTTAATGATTTTAAATTGAAGATCACGTCTAAACGACTAGTCTTATTTCTTTGAAAAAAATTATGTTACTCTAGACAATTGTCTTCGTAATTTGATATGTGAATATTTGATATTATATTTTTATAAGATAGTGTAATTAATTTGTAAAGTTATGTCTAACGCGGATAAAAATATTAAGAATCACGCAAAAACTATAAAGTTTATTTTTATAAAACTATTACCATTTTAAGGATCATTTAATTATTTATATTTTAGTATACGTGTTTTAGTATATACCCATTATTTTATGTATAATAAATTAATAATGGATCTAATTTCGGACAGCGCTCCTTGATGGGCGAGTCCTATTACTGGGTGGACGTTCGACGCGTTACGTGAGCTCAGCACAGAACACGCAAGCTAACCACTCAAGGTCATTGGCACTTAATAGTGCCTTAAGCAAAAGTATTTCAAGTAGGCATCGTAAAAATAACCCGAAAACTGTTAAAAGTTAACAAATCAAAGCACTACTTATGAACCTACTAACCCATTTCCTTATTTAACACGACCCAATAATAACTTACTCAGAAATGCGAATGTTGCTATCTTTGCAGAGCATTAAGCATGACTTAAGTATATGAAGTTGCGTTAACTTAGAATGTCTTCCTTTATTGTGTGAATGATTTAAACGAAAATACAGTCAAAAGTTTTGACTGAAATGCTGAAGCCAGAATTGGAGCGATCGTATTTTGTTTTGAAACTCGCATGGTGGTGAGGTGGGGCGGTGAAGCAATCAACTTCTGTGCTCAAGGTTGCTCGTTCGAATCCTTAAATTGTAACTTTAATTTTTCAAAAAGCTGTTCTTTGTCTAACGAACGATCAAAGTTATTATCCGTTCGTAGTTGTAACAATTAGGTGCCTTGTCATGCAGGTCTATCATTAGTGAATACACCTCGTGGACTGCAGTACCTACTTCATTTTAAGCTACATAGTTCTTAACGTAACTAACTTATTTATAAGCAAGTATGAGTATCTGACAATGATCAAGAGCTTTGAAACCTGAGAAACATAAAAATTATTAGGAGTGTTCTGCCCACCTTAAAACAAACATGCCACGGGCACCTCAGATAAAGCCATGAGACATTATCTCTGGGGCTATAATAAAATACTTTGATTTGACGAAAATACAGTCGTTAGTCGAGCCAGATTACAATAGACTGGGCAAGCGTAGATTGGTTTAGTTTGATGGTGTTCCGTATAGTCGCAGTGCATAACAATTTTATGTATACAGGAATGTATCTCAGTCGATTCATCAGGTTAAGCTATGCTTTCCGGGGTTGGTCCATGGATAGGTTCTTTACACACCGAGACTCCTCCGTGCCTCGGAAAGCACGTGAGGCCGTCGGTCCCGGCTGTCAATCGTGGATCTTTGACAGTCGTTACGGGTCGTCAGACGCCCGAAAGTCTGACAACCAGTCTTATCAAGGGATATCATACGAGTATCACCTAGTAACTGGGTTGTAGGTCAGATAGGCAGTCGCTCCATGTAAAACACAGGTATTCAGCTGCATCCAGTTAGACTGGAAGCCGGCCCCAAGATAGTAGGGAAAAGGCTAGGCAGATTGATATCTCGTGGTTTCTGAAATCCTGGTGAAGTCTCATCTTTCATGTTAGATACCATGCTAAAGCTACCATGTGATTTGATGGAAGACTTACTAACCGGAGACTTAGCTTAGGCTTTTAGAAATCCAGGTAAAGGCTACCTAGTCTAAAGACCTGTCAACTAGGCGTCTACTTGTCTGTTATTTATGTCTCCTGTACAAAATGCTTTTAAGAGTCGATAACCTCGGTGTGTGGGGTATCGGCGCGACATGTGATGTTTAGTAGCGGTCTACTGAAACTTAGGGACTGTGTTAATTTTTAAGGGTTCGGACCGTCCGAATAAAAAAACGGGATCCTTTATAGGATTACTTGTATGTCTGTCTGTCTATCTGTCGGTATGTTTGTCTGTCTGTCTGTCTGTCCGTCTGTCACAGTCAATTTATTCCGATACTACTGGGAGTTGAAATTTGGTCACTGTTGGGGAGAAAATCGTTTTTTTTTTTTACTCCGGTCGATCATTATAAAATAAAATAATTTTAAAATTATATCTACGACATAGTTTTCAAATAAATAGTTTTAAAAGTTATTTTTCACTATGCTGTTCCCGATGTTTTTCGATGTTTTTTTTAAGAATTATTAAGATGGACAATTCATAGTTATCAGTAGCAAATTGTCTCCTAAAATTTGCGATAGATTGTGTTGATTGACTTATTCAGGATTTTCTTCGAAATAACTGACTAGAACTGGAGATATTCTACTTAATACCTATACTAATATTAGGTATAAAGAGGTTAAACTTGTTTTTAAGTTTACATGTTTTTTTTTTTTTTGTTGTGGTTTGGGAAACCATCCAATGACTTCTCCCACTCTGTGTGGAGCGGGAGGGCGTGTCAGACTCTTACTGACTAAAACCCACCCCTGTTCATTCTCTGCCTGAGTGCCCAGGGGTGCGGGCACCGGCCACGATGGGCTCCGTCAGTGGTGGCTGACGCTAATCTCTTTGAGGCGCACGTGGAACACTACGCGCCGTCGACTCACGGGCCTGGTGCTGATCGGACGGCGATCTATCTACTGCTCACCATCTGCAGGCCCGGGTCTACAGTGTCCTACGCCCAGTGCCTCTCCAGCGGAGGTAGCTGGGCTAGGCTGGGGCCGTGAGGGCCACTCCGTTGAGCTTCCTTCACGCGTCCCGCCTCCACCTTCGCGAGCATTACTGTTTCGCAGAAGGCGGAGACTGCTTCCCATTCCCTATCGCCCCGTACCATGGCCTGAACCAGGGCCGGGCAGGTTTGTATGTTGGGGTAATCTCCCGCACTACAAAACTACATTATTTGCGGGGCTAAAAAAATATATTTATTGTGGGCTGTATTTTCGAAATCCGCGCGCACAAAGTCTTCAGTGAAGTGCTAGTTTTTTTTTTAATATTTCTTTATATTTGCGATCCAACAAAACCTCAACCAGCGGAACCCCAAAAAACAATGACCTCATTCGCTTAACGTGTAGGCAAAATATAATAAGCAACATGAAATTTATGTCCGACATAAATTTCATTAATTACCTACAGCAATGATTAATGGTCACAACTATGGTATATTTAACGAAAATAATCATTATTATTGAATAACAACATATCGGTCGGAGATGGATATATTGATAGTTTCAATTGATTAAATTGTGAGAAATGCGATGGGTTTGAGATAGTCATTAGTTTTTGGGATGCAGTGGGAGTGGTTTATGGGTTTGGGATTTATTAAGGCCATGGGTTTTGGTTTCGGTGAGAACGAAGAGAGGGAATATCTGACGAATTATTTATTATTATGCAGATTTTCGGGTTAATCTAGGTCTGTATACGTGGGGCATACTAAAAGTTTCTGGATCTGGCCACTTACACTAAAGGAATGAAAAAAAAAAATTATGGAATTCGAAAATGGAACTCTTTGGAAACATTACTTTTTTAATCTGTGAGACTGTCATTTGTTTTTTCGTTGTGGCTTCCTTTCGAAAATTGTGTGTTTTAATTGTTTGTGATTTATCAGAATCCAGAAACACTTAGAAGCATTGTGCAAGCACACCCTAAGCATTGTGATAACTATGTACTATTAAATTACAAAGTATATACAAGCTAATAAAAAAATAATTAAATATGTACAAGTGGCATAAAAAAGGGAGACGTAAAACTCATTGGGCATCGAAAAATGTTAAGATTGTTTTTTGTTTTTAACAAAATATGAAAGGGTTAGAAAATTGTGATCAAAAATAAAAATAAAATGAGAGAAAATTATATATTTCTTAAAAAAAATTAAAGTTAATTTTGAATATAGAAAAAAGTTTGACCATGCTGTTTAAATTACATTGATTTTGATCAATCTACTGCGATCCATATTTAACTTTGTAATATTTATAGATGTATTTAACAGTCCCGTAAACCTCCATTGAAAAGGAAGGATCCTTGGACTAGACGGGTGTCGTGTCTGGTCTTGGCCACTGCCCGCTGGTTGTTGTCGGGCCCTTTTATATGGCCTATGCTCAAATCATGAGGAAAACTGCTTGATGTCAGGTTTATAGTTCGTATCAGGGTGGTATAGCCACTACAAATACTATTTGTTTTTATAAAACTAAATATTTATTAAACTATCTCTTGAGTCATCATCTGCATCTGCCTAGCCTTTACCCAACTATCTTGGGGTCGGCTTCCAGTCTAACCGGATGCAGCTGAATACCAATATTTTACATGGAGCGAATGCCTATCTGAGCTCCACAACCCAGTAACTGGGTAATACGATACCCCTTGGTAAGACTGGATGTCAGACTTTCGGGCTTCTGACGACCCGTACCGACTGTCAAAGATCCACGATTGACAGCCGGGACCAACGGCTTAACGTGCTTTCTGAGGCACGGAGGAGTCTTGGTATGTAAAGATGGTCACCCATCCATGGACCAACCCCGGCAAGTGTAGCTTAACCTGATGGATCGACCCGTGCGGCTGTTATTACTTTAGCCACGAGCTCCTCTGCTCTAAAACTGCCTCTTGAGTGTAGCTACAAATA
This sequence comes from Polia nebulosa, assembly GCA_951329385.1. Lineage (NCBI taxonomy): Eukaryota > Metazoa > Arthropoda > Insecta > Lepidoptera > Noctuidae > Polia > Polia nebulosa. Next base: position 32,031,017 of record OX589597.1, read on the forward strand.
TAGTATAGTATAGTAGATAGCTTTAAAAACTAATTTTTCAATGGAAGATTTACTCATCTTTCGTTTCGTGAATCACAAAGACTAAATGCTGCACTAAAAGTACCATTAAAATTCACTCACAGCCTGGCATGCGAGGTGACACATTGACCGTTTGATGTCCGCGGCTCATAGATCAAGATCTGTCTGTCGCTCTCACTGACATAAATAATGACAGCGTCGAACTTCAGGATGGTTTATGAGAGATTGAAGCAAAAATTCAATTTGTTTGTTAAAAAAAGTAAGTTATGGAATCACAGATTTTTTTATTTTGAGTATTTATTGTAAATGTGAGGACTATTTATTTATTTATGTACAAGTACATGTATTGTACATGTATAACAGATTTTTAATCCAAGGCGTTGTACAGTGCAGACTTACATACGAGCTAAAAAAAACATAATAATGAAAACATACAAAATTTTTAAAAAAAAATTTCAAAAGAATAATACAGTAATTAAAAAAAAACACCTCTAAGTGGGTAAAATTGCAATTACGTGGGTTTTTTGTTCCTTTTTCCAGTAATTTTTTAACGACATTTGACAGTTTGCGTACTTTTGCAGCCTACCCAAATGTTATTACTTTGGTATTGTTCGTCAGTTCGTGGAGCTCCTTAAAGTTCTGAGATGAGCTACACGATAACTGACAAAAATGCTAATTGCACTGTCTGAAAAGGTCCACTCAAATCTGCTAGCGCTTTCCTCAAAAGCTCATCTCAGACATTAACGTTTTGACCGGTACAGACAGAGATTGTATGAACTTTAAAAGAGACGTTGACCTCTGAGTTTGTTTCGGTGTTTCTATTTAGGGTAATCAGTTATGAAACACCAGCCTCATCTAGCTTAAACTGACAAAACAATATTGACTTGTAAATGTGTTATACAGAACCTATTTACAAAATAAAAATAATTTAACATTGATTGATCTAAGCTCCTTTCTTTTAACACACACTATGAGTAAGGAAAGGGGAATACCAAAGAAACGATGGACGAACTGTATGAAAGATTTATGGCTAGGAAGGGAGTAGTGAAATGAGGACTAACAAAAAAAAAAAAAAAACTTTTATTTCAGGCATAACCCTTAGTGATCACAGCACAATTACAACACAGAACACAATAAAGAATCAGCCTAAATAAATACAATTTAAATAAATTTTAAAATTACGACTCATTTGATTCATTATATTAATATTACTCATTATTAGAAAACAAAATTAAATTAAATAAAAATAGAACCGACTTCCAAAACAAGTGCAAAATAACTTTAATTTCGGAAGTCGGTGTTCCTGTTTTGTGTCTTCGTTTTATGACACCGACTTCCGAAATTAAAGTTATTTTGCACTTTTTTTGGAAGTCGGTTCTATTTTTTTGTAAAAAAGTTTTTTATTTTTCACTTTTTAGTTGTGGTTCCCCATTAAACTGTGTTAACAATTCATAGACATACGACAGCAGCAATCGCGGTTGATTTGCTGTCAATTTTTGAAGAGTTCCGTTGTCTATCTCCGAAACCCATCATCAGATCTTTTTGAAATTTAAATGGGGCCATTTCGAAATAAACCCCTTTCGAACAAAAAAAAATTTGCAAATCCGTCAATGTATGACGGAGTTATGCCCGAACATACAAAAAAAAAAAAAAAAATACAAACATCCGAATTGATAACCTCCTCCTTTTTCGAAGTCGGTTAAAAACGCGTTAAGTGAATGTCAAAAAAAAGTAAAAAAAATGAATAATAAAATATGTTATTAATGTCAAATAATAAAATGTCAAGCCGTGTGCCTTTTTTTTTTTTTTTTTTGGGGGGTGGGAAATCATCTAATGACTCTTTCCGCTCTGGGGTGGAGCGGAAGGGCGTGTCAGACTCTTACTGACTAAAACCCACCCCTGTTCCTCCCTGCCCTACGCGCCCGGGGGCGAGGTAACTCTTTCGAATTTATCCTCCACCCCCGGGCAGAAGCCGTGTGCCTAACCCAATTATTCAACGTGCCTGTCACAACAGTGTCGAATGTATGGACAGTCGAGTCGATCAGTGAGTTTCGCCAGGACAGCATTGGAGCTGGCCCGCACCCTGCGCACCAAGGACGCGCACCGCTTGCGCATGGTGGCATAGAAACAGTCGCTTTTGCAAACATGCCCGAGACGCTGCAGAATCGGGGCAGCCCCAACACCGCCCTGAACGCGTTGTTGTGGACGTGGAGGGCGCCTTACCTAGATTGCGCATAACTAGCCCCTAAGTTACTCGTGTGTAACAAGGTGCAATATGCTTTAAAAAGAGTGATCTTTACTTGATCAGAACAACGTGCAAACCTGTGAGCATATTCGCCCTCATTGACAGGGCCCTCCGCTCCCGTTCAATGTGCTCATGATCTCTGAGGTTAGTATACTGCCCCCGCCCATCTGACAGTATTGACCTGGTGCATATACAAATATTTAAAAATACTGACCAACTCACGTGGCATGGCATTGCCATTCAGCTTTTCGCACAGAATATCATACGCAACCAGGTCAAAGGCCCTGGATAGGTCAAGAAAACACGCGTACACGGGAGTTCTACGATCCGTGTAGTATCTGACGGTATGCTTAAGACACAGTATAGCACTCACAGTGGACAGTTGAGGTCTAAAACCAAACTGGTTACTATGCAGGCTAACATATTTATCTAACTGTGTGTTAAGCAAATCGTCGAACACTTTCGCCACGATCGTGGCTAGCGAGATGGGCCTGTAGTTACTTTTATCAGCGAGGTCTCCGGATTTATTTTTCACTACAGGTACAACCACGGCTTTCATAAGATCTGATGGCAAGTAAGAGTGGCTCACGCACAGCGATAAGAACATTGCAATCCGCTACCGCATTTGACCTGGCAGTAGCCAACACTTGGTTCCAGAAGAGAGTTGAACATCTAGTCACATACAAAAATGGTAACCACAAGACCCAAATTGACTATTTTCTAGCTAGGTGCAACCATATTAATCACGTCAAAGACAAGAGGAGAAGACTTAGTCTCACAGCACAGGCTCCTGGTTTTGGTATTAGCAATAAAAACACAGTGTACAAAAAACAAAGAGCGCCAATCTCTAGTATAAGCCATTTTATTTTAGGAGGAGGTAAAATAAAATGGCTTATACTAGAGATTGGCGAGAAGGGCATATAAATTCTGTTCTGCTCTGTTTCGGTTTTTTAAAAACGTTGCCCACACTAGGAATTACTCCTGTATCGTTTCGGAATTTAGAGAGCAGTAGACAAAATGATAGAAATGAGAGACATGAAAAATCGAAGTGTGAATCAAAGCTGGAATGATGGATAGCTGGGTGTATTAGGAACGCAGCGAAGGATATTTTGGGAGATACAAAAGGAAGAGGCACAATAAAGAGGGATACATAGTGGTGGTCGACAGAAATACAGAAAGTGCTGAAGGAAAATAAGAAGAAATTCAAGGAATGGCAGAGTGTAGAACTGAAAAACGTTAGTTTGTAAGCTGAAAATAAGAGCGAGTATGATGCGTACTGTACGACACACTGGACAGTCCAGCTAGCCAAGAGGAGCTGTACCGGTTTGCTAGAGCCAGAGAGGGGAAGGCGTAGGATGTTAGTCAGATACGATGTATAAGGGATTAAGCTGGAATGCTTCTATCGGAAGATGAAATGATTAAGGATAGATTTTTTTTTTTTGGGGGTTGGGAAATCATCCTATGACTTCCTCTCTCCCGCTCTGGGTGGAGCGGGAGGGCGTGTCAGACTCTTACTGACTAAAACCCACCCCTGTTCCTTCCTGCCTTTGAGTGCCCAGGGACGAGGTAACTCTGTTTCGAATTTATCCTCAACTCCCGGGCAGGCATCGGCCATGACGGGCCCCGTCTCTTGCTGACAACTCTCTGAGGCGCGCGTGGAACACTACGCGCCGTCGACTCTCGGGCTTGGTGCTGATCGGACGGCGAGCTACCCATTACTCGCCGTCCGCAGGCCCGGGTATTAAGGATAGATGGAAGGGCTATTTGGAAAGACTGCTGAATGAGGAAAATATCTGGAGTGGTGTTTTGAAGAATAAACCAGTAAATAAGGGGTTAGTGAAAATGGTCAGTGTGGATGAAGTGAGAATAGCAGTGCATGAAATGAAGAATGGTAAGGCAATTGGTCCAGACGGACATTACGGGTAGATTGATGGACGTGGTTAGCTTTGTTCTTCAAAAAGTGGTTGCTGGAAGAAGCGCTACCTGATGAATGGTGCAACAGTTCGTTGGAGCCCATGTTCAAGAACAAAGGTGATGTGCTGGAGTGCAATAACTATAGAGGAATAAAGCTAATTTCACTGAAAGCTTGGGAAAAAGTTATTGAAAGGCGGCTGAGAGAAGAGAGTGAAATCTCACAAAACCAGTTCGGTTTTATGCCTGGTCGGGGTACAATGGATGCCATTTTCGCTATCCGCCAGCTGTGCGGCGTCAAATACAGTGCTTTGCATAAAAACTGGCACATGGTGTTTTTTGATCTTGAAAAGGCATATGACCGAGTGCCTCGTGAGGTTTTGTGGTGGGCCCTTACGGAGAGTGGTGTGCCTGGGAAGTATGTGCAGTCGATCCGAGCGATTCTCTCACAGTGGTGCCCACTGCAGACAAGTCCAGTCTGCAGTGGGCACCACTGAGAGCTTCAATGTGGCAGTCAGTTTGCACCAGGGGTCGGCCCTCAGCCTAATGGCTAGGGTCCATTATCATCATAATGGATGCTCTGACGTCGGTCATCCAGGAAGAGGCTCCCTGGTGGATGCTATTTGCTAATGACATTGTGCTGGTTGCCGAAAGCGGCTTAAAAGTCCAGTGCAGATTGGAGACGAGGTGGCAAATACTGGAGAGTGTTGTCTTAAAATTGAGCAGAATCAAAACAGAATACCTGTTCTGCGATTTCGGTGGTTTTTCCAGTCCTATGCTTATAGCTCTCACCGGGAAGCCTATACCGATCTGCTTCGACTTTCGTTACCTCGGGTCGGGTCGCTTGTCTAGGGGAATGGTTATATAGACCAAGACGTAACGCATAAGATCAACTCAGGATGGATGAAATGGCGACAGGTCACTGGAACAACTTGCGACCCACGGATGCCCCTCAAGTTAAAGGGGAAAATCTATTAGTCCGTGATTAGACCTGTCGTACTGTATGGATCAGAATGATGGGCTGTGAAAAAGACGGATGAAAAAAGATTGCATACGACGGAGATGAGAATGTTGAGATGGATGTGTGGAGTAACGAGAATGGATAAAGAGAGAATTGAGTACATTAGAGGTAGTTTAAAAGTGGCGCCAGTGACAGAAAAGTTGAAAGGGTATCGCTTAACTTGGTATGGTCATGTGAAGAGAAGGGACGAAACACATGTAACTAAAAGAGTTATGGGTATAAATGTGGATGGATAAAGAGAGAGGGAGAGGGAGGCCTAAGAAAAGATGGATGGATTGTGTGAGGAGTGATATAAAAGAAAAAGGAGTTAGTGATAGCGTGACGGCTGACAGGACAGAATGGAAGAAAAAAACATATTGCGCCGAAGGGCAGGAAGATGATGATGAGATAGATTATTTTCTGGAATAACACAGTCTATAATTATAGAAGGGAAAGTACTAATTCCACGCGGGCGGGGCCGCTGGTAGAAGCTAGTAGAAAATAATGGAAGAAAACATGTTGCGCCGACCAAAAATTAATTTAGGCCTGACTAAAAAGGTAACCCAACAAAAAAAAAAAATAGGGCGTTACTGTATGAGTTAATGAGATTTTTGCTATATGCAATGTTGGTAGGTCTCTGGTGGAACCTAGATGTGACTGGCACAGAAGCCTGGGGATTGTCACAAGAAAAGAGTCGAAGTCAGGCTCTGCATGACAATTATGATCTAGCTTCAATTTAAAGAACCAGATCATGAATAATGAAAAAGTAGATGGACGACTTGAACCAGCTGACCAATACTCATTCAGTAGGTACTAGAAAGTACAAAACTTAGATCACAAAGATTATTATGTTGTCCCCTCACCTGGACTTTTACGATCAACGATAAACAGCCTACAATATTTTGATTACGTACTAAATTTTTACGAAAGGAATCACATCCGAGAGAATTTTGGTTTCTTTTTAATGAGATGGACCACTAAACACTTTATGGGGTACGGAGGCTATAATAAAACACGCGAAACATTTAAATAATTACGTTACGACTTTGTCGGATGAGAGAAGCCATAAAACGACTTCAATTTTTACGACTTTTTTACCGATTGAAGGGAATAATGTGTATGGTGGGTACGTAGATTGTGTTTCCTTAGATGTCTCGTATGTTCTCGCTATGTTCTCTTGGATCAGATAAAATGTAAAAGTTGATGATTATCATCACAGCCTCTTAAACGAGATGTTAGATCAGAGAAAAGAGTCTCCATGTTTTTGAGGATGTTACGCTTGATTGTATATCAAAGAGATATCCATGGCAGCTTAGCAAGAATTCCATGGACCCCATCAAAAATTGCCACCCACCTTTTGGTCGGAGATCAAGAATCACTTGTTCAGCCTGCAGATGATGTACCTGCTGCATGGTTAGAAGACCCTCTAACCATGCATGCTTCATCTGCTGGTGTGTATGCTATAAGAAGGCAAACTTACTCCTTTCTTGGACTTTTGTCATATCATCACAAAAGCAGGCAATGACGTTATATAGATCATTGTTCCCGACCACCTAACAGCAGCCATGGTTGCCCATGCTCTTGTAGGCTGCACATCAGTGCTAGCCATTTAGCTTAGATCCGGCCCAGCATTCCAGCCTCGCATTCAATTGAAACTCCATAGACCGTGCTATCATAAACGTGCGGCCCACTGTACCTGCTATCCGTTACTAACTTCAAGAACACTCTATAAGCTTGAAAACAGACAAAGAATTATTTTCTTCTTATTCATCAAAACATAAATTCAAAAATCAAAATGTAGCATAAATAAAAGCAGTAGCATGAAGCGGTCCACGAATAACTCATAGGATTGTTTCATTTCATTTTATTACGCTGTGTGCCAGTCACACGGAATTTTGTATAATACACGAATGTGCAAGCTATAAAAATGTTGTTTTTATAGGTTTAATAACTTCACTGGGTATGTTGCACTAAAATGGCTAAATTGTAAGCTTTGAGCGATCGTAGCAGGCCATGAATTTATGATGAGAGTTGCAATGTCGAATATATTAAATAATGTTATGTTTTATGTAAAGCGCTTAAAATATTTTAAACAGGAGTCGCTCCATGTTTTAATTGTTCAGTGTATCTCAAAAAATAAAATAAAATAATTAATGGTATTGTGCCAGCCAACTTTCCTTGCTCAGGTTTCTCCGAAATATTCTATGGGCCAACTCTTGGTCACGTTGTTTTCAGCCAGATGAAGTATGGTATGTCTCCTGTTTGGGTGATTTTGGAAGTCTAATTGAAGCCAGGCTGAAACATCATACATTTATAACTTGGTTAAGGCCCCTCTCGCGGTCCAGTGGCGCCCTCATTGAATAAAAAATCGTAGCTTATCACAGAACATAAATATTAAAAAATCCAACTTCACGTTTGTTACAAAGAGGATAAAGAATTTTTACGTTGTTAAAACAGGTCTCAAAATGTTTCGTATCCAAAGTAGTAGGCAAAAGTGCCAAAAATGGCCGTTTCTGACACTTTTGCCTACTACTTTGGATACGAAACATTTTGAGACCTGTTTTAACAACGTAAAAATTCATTATCCTCTTTGTAACAAACGTGAAGTTGGATTTTTTAATATTTATTTTCTGTGCTATGCTACGATTTTTTATTCAATGAGGGCGCCACTGGACCGCGAGAAGGCCCTTAAATCACAGGCATAACCAGATAATTAGGTGGTTTATGGTTACGATAAACAGTATAATATTTTTTTTTACTAGCGAACTGGGATGAAACACATGTAACCAAAAGAGTTATAGGCCAAAGAAAAGATGGATGGATTGTGTGAGGAGTGATATGAAAGAAAAGGGAGTTAGTGATAACGTAACGGCTGACAGGACAGAATGGAAGAAAAAACGTGTTGCAGCGACTCCAAGTAACATGGGATAAGGGCAGGAAGATGATGATGATGACTAGCGAACCGCCACGGCTCCACACGGGTACAAAGTACCCTTGTGGAGCCGTGGGCGTGTGGAGCGATAAACGAGAAAGGTTTGTATAATTATACACACAAACCTGTCTCGTTTATCGCTCTTTCTATTAGTGAAAACCGCATTAAAATCTGTAGTTTGGTTTAGGAGGAGTAAGCGGAAACAAACAGACGCGGAAAGTGACTTTGATATATACTATGAAGAGATTTTCGTTTGTTGCTTTCATAGACGTCTTATATTTATTCTATTTCTTTCTTCTCACATCACCCAATGCAAATATTCTTAACCACTACACAAAAAAGCGAGGTTCACCCTTCACTGGCTCTTTAATTCCCCATCATCAACATAATCCCTCTTAATAAGTTAAAATCGTCCAAAAACCCAGTAAAAACTCTTTTGCAACGTTATTGCAGATCGCTGACGTGACAAATGCCACGTTGACGTTGCAACACTGACGTCCGACGGTACAACCCGAACAACCCTCGGCGGGGGTGAAAAATGGGCCGTGTAATGCGGCCTTTATTGCTAAATTAATATCAATCAGGGGACTGATTTTTGATTGGTTATTGAAAAATTTTTAAGGATATTTTTGTGCTTTTCGATGTAGTTGTTGGATTTTGTTTTTTCGTGAACATAAATTGAATTACTGTGGCACTAGGGATTAAATATTCCGATGAGTTTGACCGTCACTTAGTGGACTACTGAACCTTTAGAGAAATTGACCAAGTTTAGTGACAAACTATGATGGATTTACAAGAAGTAAGGTGATGGAACTCAAAGTTTTTTAAAATATTTTTAAGAGTTCTTTAGCTCTTAGCAGCGTTATACTAAAATAATTATAAATTGACATCCGCGTCATATCACGGTGACGACCAAAGTCACCGGAATATTAAGGTCTAAGAGTAATTATATCAATATTACCAAAAAATTAATACTTAATATCATCCACTTTTCAACCAAGAACACTTCGCCCTCACCAAACACACTCCCAAGTAACCTAACATTAGCTCGAACCTTCCTAACCCTCAAAAATCAGTAAATAACAGCCGCCAGCGGCAGACACATAACTCACCCCCACCCACCCGTCATATTTCCATCATATGCGAGCAAAAATACAACTAGATTCATTATCAGCCCGATACATCACCCCCCGTAATAGCCGGGGGTGAACGAGGATCGTGGGAGGGGGCCAGGTTGATTCATAACCAATAAATCAATGGACTAGGGCGAAGTAATAGTCCAAATATTGTGCGCATACTAGGGTAGGTCGGAATGGTCATCCCTTAAGAAGGTTGATTTGTGCGTAATTTTCTAGTTTTTTGTTTATGTTTTGTTTACTGTGATGTGGGTGGTTTCTTGAATTTCTGGGATCAGAAGTGATTGAGGTAGAAGAGGTGTATTTGGCATTTTATGTGTCTGCTGAATTTTCTGGTTTGTGCATAATCAATCTTCATGAGGGTTCCATAATTATGTAGTAGCGAACAAAACCTCTATGACAGACGGGCAAACAGTGATTTACTTTTAAGCTCGGAATAAAAAAAAGCCGGCCAAGGTTTTTTAGTATTTTTTGTTATAGCGCCAACAGAAATACATCATCTGTGAAAAATTTCAACTGTCTAACTATCACGGTTCATGAGATACAGCCTGGTGACAGACGGATAGACAGACAGACGGACGGTCAGCGGAGTCTTTGTAATAGGGTTCGTTTTAGCCTATAGGTAGGGAACCCTAAAAAATATATATTAAGAATGTAAGTACATGGCTTTTGACTACATACCTACAACATGATTTCAATGTAGCAACCATGTGTAGATAATTATTATCTTTATGCTTCCCTTTTTTTTTAAATATAATCCAAGACGGGGTATCAAATCATTTTTAACAATCTTACCTTTTTACAATATAATTCACCCATTAGCACTAGGTACGTACTCTGAATGGCCCTAAAAACGCTTGTTATCAGGTGTCACATTGCTCATTGTACTGTCTCCATGTACATTGACTATCCTTCGTCAGTCTTCTGTATGGGACTGTATCTGACGGAAACTATTGAATAAAATGACAATTAACTGGGGCTACCCATTATCAATACGTTCTCTGTTTGCCCCTAAAAAGGCCAGTTATCAGGTGCCCCGTTGCTCACTGTTCCTTTCTGTTTGTACATCGACAATCCTTCGTCAGTCGTCTGTGCGCGACTTTATCTCTGACATACGTCACTCAGCCCGCGAGAAGCCACACCCAGTAACTTGGTTTTGGAGATCAGAGGTAGTCTTGCCAATCAGGAACGTTTTTGGAGACCAGAGATAGTCTTGCCAATAAGGAACGTGTTACCCAGTAACTGGGTTTTGGAGATCAGAGGTAGTTTTCCCAATGAGGAACGTGTAACCCAGTAACTGGGATTTGAAGATCAGACAGTCAGTCTTGCAAATGAGTAACGTAGTACTTAGTAACATTTTTTTTCTTTTTTAAAAAACGTTGCCCCACACTAAGATTTACTCCTGTATCGTAGGTGCGTCACAAACATGTATATTCACATACACAAGACACCCAGAGCCGGAACAACTATCTGTAGGCCATACAAATATTTGCTCCGTGCGGGGATCGAACCCGCGACACGCAGCGTAGCAGCCAAACGCTCCACCACTGCGCCAACCGTGCCGTCACTGGGTTTTGGAGATCAGATAGGCAGCCTTGCAAATAAGTAACGTTTTACCCAGTAACTGGGTTTTGGATATCAGATAGGCAGACAGAATAGAGGCAGTCGGTCTATGTAAAATACTGGTATTCAGCTGCACCGCACCCCAAGATAGTTAGAAAACGCCAGGCAATATCAGACTACCTCTTATTCAGCCATTGACACCACGAACTCAGTTTACCCCGAAAAGCCCCCGTTATCAGATGCCCGTCGTCGCTGACTGTGCTATCCTACCTCTGTGCGCGACTGTATCTCTGACGTAGCACGTCACTAAACCACGAAACTATTGAATAATAAGTCAATTTACAGGGGCTCGAGTGGATCTTCAAGGTTAAACAGCGCTGGTCGACCAATCCACGGATGGTTAACAATCCAGAGATAGACCCTTCCGTGCATCGGAAAGCACGTTAAGTTGCACGTAAGGCTGTCATTTTTAGACCGGTGACAATCGTTACTGGTAGTCAGAAACCAAAAAGTTTGACTACCAGTCTTGCCAATGAGTAACGTGTCACCAAGTTACTGGATTTTGGAGATCAGATAGGTAGTCTTGTCAATGGGTAACGCCTTACCCAGTAACTGGGTTTTGGAGATCAGATAGTCTTGTCAATGGGTAACGTGTTACCCACTAAATGGATTTTGGAGATCAGATATTTTTGTAATACATAACATTGTTTACAAGTGTCCATGGAGTTTCTTGCACGTTCTTCTCCATAGAGATCTACGCCTTGCAATGTCCAATTAGCTTCATCTTTCTGACTGACCGACTTATTGACAGTTCAAAAAGGCCTGTAAATGGATTATTTGAAAAAAAAAGATAGAAAGTTTGGCCAGGCAGATGTCAGACTACCTATTATTCAAGCATTGAGACCACAAACCCAGCTTACCCCTAAAAACTCCGGCTATCAGGTGCCCGTCGCTCACAGTACTATCTACTTGTCGATCGACAATCCTTCGTCAGTCCTCTGGGCGCGACTGTATCTCTGACATACGTCACTCAGCCCGCGAGACGATTGAATAAAATGTCAATTTTCCACTTAAACCTTTAGTCATTTGAATACTGGGCTTATATTAACATAGCTACACGATTTTTATAAATGCGAAACTTGTAATCGTGTGATTTATTGACAATTAAGATAAGTTATTTCTGTCAATTTAATTTAGAACCTGGTTACTGGTTGACCATGATGGAATTGTTTCCTAGATTCAATTACGAATAATCACGCAAAACGCCTAAAAATAAAAAATCTAGTATTTTTTTGCTGCTTTTTTTTTAAATATAATATTGATTGGCTCAGGTTTGACTAGTATCTCACTTGATGGTAAGTGGTATAGTCGACGATGGATTACACATGGTCTCTTGACAAAGTGGTCATGGCTTATGATAATGTCGGACTGTTACGGTTATCCTCTGCGAGTACGGCAGCCCTTGCAATGCGTTTCCATGGAGCATTTTGTGGTGCTTTTAATAAGGTCGGTCCAGCGTGTAGGTGATCTGCCGCGTGAACGACTCCCCTCTACATGGCCTTGGACGATGAGGCGCTCCATGGAGTCTTCGTTGCGGATGACGTGTCCGAAAAATTTAAGTATTCGTATTTGCACAATGGACGATAATCTATCTTTGATGGTAAGCTCTTTTAAGATGGAAACGTTGGTACGGCGTGCTGTCTACGGTATGCAGAGCATTCACCTCCAGCACCACATCTCCAGAGCATCTATTTTTCTGCGCTCCTGCGCACGAATCGTCCATGTTTCCGCAGCGTACAGAAATATTGGAAACATCAGCGTTTTCATCAGTTGAACTTTATTGTTCTTGGTGATGTTGCGATACACACGATAAGCAATAATATGTTCAACAATGGATTACGCATAGGTAACTAGAATTAAAGTACTCACTCTGGACAAAATAGCTGTCAGTGATAAGACCGCCATTGTACCCATAGATATTCGTATATAAAGTTGTGTAACATTTTGTTGTACAATAATGTTCATTCTATCTATTCCTGGGGCTTATAAGTACATACATAGATATCAGTAAACATACACTCCGGCTGCGAATTCTACTCCTTAGCTGTATGCACAATGAAAGTATTACCAAAAACTAACACTTCACAACACTAACACTTCGTAATTGGCGTATTGTTTTGAATTATCCAATTTATGTTTACTTATTGTCAGCTGTGAAGCTACCTTCTATAAATAAATAAATAAATAATAAATAAATAAATAAACTTTTTGTGTAAGGGTTGTCAGCTATGTAACGTTCTTTTAGTCCGATGACTCAAAAGTCCACCCGTATGGCTTACTTATTAAACGTTCAAAAAAAGTTAAAATACAATTATAAATAATAAATCCTATAGAGCACTATTTTTTTTTTCTTTTTTTAATATAACGTGGTCCCACACTAGGAATTACCCTTATATCGTGGGTTTTTTTTTTGTGTTGGGAAATCATCCAATGACTTCTCCTGCTTTGGGTGGAGTGGGAGGGCGTGTCAGACTCTTACTGACTAAAACCCACCCCTGTTCCTTCCCTGCCTGAGTGCTCAGGGGTGCGGTAACTCATTTTCAGAATTTATCCGCTACCTCTAGGCATGCAGGCACCGGCCACGATGGGCCCCGTCAGTGGTGGCTGACACTAAAATCTTTGGGGCGCGCGTGGAACACTAGGTACGCGCCGTCGACTCACGGGCCTGGTGCTGATCGGACGGCGAGCTACCCACTGCTCGCCGTCCGCAGGCCCGGGTTATCCGCAGGCCTGGGTTATATCGCGACCTATAAACTCACGTATACAAGACACCCAGACCCGGAACAACTATCTGTAGGCCATACAAATATTTGTTCCGTGCGGGAATCGAACCCCTACACGCAGCGTAGCAGCCACTAGCCCTTAGAATTACAATTAGATGTCAAAGTGTTTTTTTTTGCAGTTTTTATTTGTTAAATAGAATCATCTTAAATTACTATCTAAAAGCCTCTTTCGTAACTATACAGATAATATCTATCAGTGGAAATATTAGAACATCTCTTATTATTAGAAGCATCTCTTATTATTGTTGCTCGGCGATCCTTCGTCAGCTGTCAGCGACTGTATCAGTGACGCGCGTCAGTCAACTCGCGAACGATTCAATAAAATGTCGATTTTGTACTTACGCTCTTGTTTTTATCGAGCTTTTAGAGTGGATTCAGTTTCATAGTATGGTGTTGAGTTTTTGTAACGTATAGTGGCGTTGTTTTGGTTAAACTAAGGATTTATTTAGTTTACTACTAATAGTTAAATTATTGTTTTTTAGGGTTCCGTACCCGAACGTAACCCGCTCTAAACGGAACACTATTGCTGTCACTCACGTGTGCGTCTGCCTGTCAATCTACCCTCAATTTTGGTCCCTTCATAGAGGCTAAGGCTCAAGTGGCTGCCAAAAAGTTGGGGGTCCTCGCAAATGTGAGACGATACTTCACGCCGGAACAGCTGCTCCAACTCTATCAAGCGCAAGTCCGATCGTGTATGGAGTACTGCTCTCATCTTTGGGACGGATCTGCAAGATACCAGCTTGATGCCCTTGAGTCAATTGAGAAACGAGCCAAGAGGATCATCGGCAATGATAGATTCGTTGAGTAAAAACTCCAAAGTCTTGAACATAGACGCCGAGTTGCTAGCCTGTCGGTTTTCTATCGATTACATTTTGGGGAGTGTGCGACGGAATTGCATGATTTGATTCCGCCAAGCCCGTTTCATCTAAGGACCACAAGACGTACGGCGAAGTGCCACCGGTTCATGGTGGACATCCCATCCATACGCACAAAGCGTTTTGAGAAAACATTCATTGCACGTACAGCTAGAGAGTGGAATTCTCTACCGGAGTCTGTGTTTCCTGTAAGATACGACCTGGGAGTCTTTAAGTCAAGAGTGAATAGGTTACTTCTAGGCAAGCGTGCTCCATCTTCGACCACATCATCGCTTACCATCAGGTGAGATAGTGGTCAAACGCGAGCCTATCAAACATAAAAAAAAAGGTCGTCTATCACAAAATTTTGTACCGAAGATTTTTTAAATTTCCTATTGACGCAAATTTTGCTAGGAGAAGCTCGTGGCTAAAGTAATAACAGCCGCACGGGTCGATCCATCAGGTTAAGCTACGCTTGCTGGGGTTCGTCCATGGATGGGTGACCATTTTTACATACCGAGACTCCTCCATGCCTCGAAAAGCACGTTAAGCCGTTGGTCTCGGCTGTCAATCGTGGATCTTTGACAGTCGTTACGGGTCGCCAGAAGCCCGAAAGTCTGACATCAGACTTACCAAGAGGTATCGTATTATCCAGTTACTGGGTTGTGGAGGTCAGATAGGCAGTCTCTCTATGAAAAATACTGATATTCAGCTGCATCCGGTTAGACTGGAAACCGACCCCAAGATAGTTGGGAAAAGGCTAGGCAGATTGATTTGATATTTTATTTGCAAATAATAAATAAAATAAAAATAAAAAACCCTTTTATTCCATGCAACATATACATCACAATAAATCAATTCTAATAGGTAATTAAGTTTTTCTATTATTAAAACTTAAAAATAATAATGCCATATAAATATTATTAGATCATTCATTTCCTCTAACTAAAGTTAAAATATACATGTATTCATTTCCATTGCTTTTACATTAAGAATTATTATTATTAATTCATTATTATTATTTCAAATATTTCAATTTTATTCTAACATTTTTTTTTTATATAATATTTAGAGTTCAATCTAGTAGGTAATACTTATATTTCAAAGATAACCTTTGGTTAATTTTATTATTAATTATTTTTTTAATAAATATGATATAATATTCTAAAATTTGCATGGACCCCTCTCAGGTAAAGGCCTCCTCCAATGCCCTTCATTTCTCTCTATCTTTTGCTGTCGATAACCAGTTTGTTCCTGCGATATTCTTTACGTCGTCCTCCCATCTCATGTAGGGTCTCCCTACTCGTCGTTTGCCTGGCGGGCCCTTCCATTTAACAAATACTAATATATAAATCAGATTTTAATATATTTCCCTCACTTGGTACAGAACCCTAAATGTGTGAAATCCGACACGCACTTGGCCGTATTTTTATCTTTGATAAGTTTGCGCTTGACCACTATCTCACCTGATGGTAAGCGATGATGTGGTCTAAGATGAAGCACGCTTAGAAAAACTTTTTTACAAAAAAATAGAACCGACTTCCAAAAAAAGTGCAAAATAACTTTAATTTCGGAAGTCGGTGTTCCTGTTTTGTGTCTTCGTTTTTTGACACCGACTTCCGAAATTAAAGTTATTTTGCACTTTTTTTGGAAGTCGGTTCTATTTTTTTGCAAAAAAGTTTTTTATTTTTCACTTTTTAGTTGTGGTTCCCCATTAAACTGTGTTAACAATTCATAGACACACGATAGCAGCAATCGCGGTTGATTTGCTGTTAATTTTTGAAGAGTTCCGTTGTCTGTCTCCGAAACCCATCATCAGATCTTTTCAAAATTTAAATGGGACCATTTCGGAATACCCCTTTCGAATAAAAAAAGAATTTTGCAAATCCGTCAATATATGACGGAGTTATGCCCGAACATACATAAAAAAAAAAAAAAAAAATACAAACATCCGAATTGATAACCTCCTCCTTTTTCGAAGTCGGTTAAAAAAGGAAAGCAAAGCAAAGTTATATTTTGCCTACATGCACTGCACAGGACCTGCGTACACCCGGAACCTAATTTCCCATCATTGGACTCTGTAAGAAGTATCATCTGCTGCCACTGCTAGATCGACGTAAAATTGCTGACCGTTTATTCTTGTTGAAAATCCTCAATAACAGTATTGATAGCCCTGAGTTACTGTCAAAATTTTATTTTAATGTGCCAAGTAAAACATTTCGCTTTAATCCACCCTTACGTGTTCCTCATACATCTTCGAATTATAGGCAGAACAGTTATATTGTGCGCGCAAGTAGTAGTTTCAATGATATGTGCAAGGAATATGCTTTAGATCCATTCACAATTAGTGTGAATTCGGCCAGAAGGTGCTTAAGCTTCAATTTTTTTAGTTGTAAGTTGTTTAGTAGTAAGTAGCGGTAGTTTATATTACTTGCTTTTGTTTTCATTTTATTATTTTCGTCATATAATTGCAAACCAATTTTGCTTCTTTCTTTAAAGCGGTGTGTTTTTGTTTTTGTGCTCACACCACAAAATTATTATAGTTATATATAAGTGAGGACTTGTAATTGGCTTTCTGGTGACTATGATTTCCTTTTTTATTTGCTTTTATTAGCTGTAAGTCTTCCATGTACTAAATAAATAAATAAATAAATAAAATCATACCCAGAAAGTTAAAAAAAACTGGCTAAATGAGTGTCAGACTTCACACATTTAGTGTTCTGTACTATGTAAGGGTAAATAATATTTTGGTATTTGCTAGTAAAATATACTTAATAATAAACATTAGGTATCACCAAATTTCAAGTTCATAGGTCAATGGGAAGTTAAAAAATTCTTCGGAACAATATTTTGTGACAGATGACAGATAGACAGACAGACGAACACGTGAGTGACAGCAATAGGGCTCCGTTTGGACCTTTCGTGTACGGAACCCTAAAAACGGATCGTTCAAAAACGTTTTAGTAAAGAAATTATTTAAATTGCTGATTCAGCGAAAAATCTCAAAAACACATTGTTAAGTTTCACTTCAATTTAAACATCGTAAAAATCATAAAAACTTCCTCTCTACATTCAAAAATATGAATCCTCACAAGAATATAAAAACGCGCTAAAAGCATCAATAAACATAGCAAGTCACTACTGAACCATTTGAAACGAAAAAAAAAACAACAGATGCTGACAAAAGAAGTCTTTTGTCAGCTCACACGACTGACATTTGTCAATCAACCCTCGCGCCTGTCAGCTGTCAATGACAATTAATGGCCGCCCATACAAAGTTTTATGGCTTTTATTACCCGAATTGTATGAAAATGATTAATGCAAGCACTAATGCAAATCCACGCGGGCGAAGCACGGAGTCACTTATTGTGTTTTTCGTAGTTTTGTATAAAAATTGATTTATTGCGAATTTCGCAGTTACGTCCTTGTGCGTGGTGACTGTGGGCGGCGGTGAGTATGTCATTATTACTAATACTTGGTATGAATAAATGGAACATTTCTGTAAATTGAAGAGAGTAATGATCACCGAGACTTAATAATAAATGGAAAGTAAGTTCTCATACCTATAAACACTTTAATTTTCATCTAAAAAAATATGTATTTATTAATAACAGCTTAAACTATCATTACAGCGTTTACTCTAATGCGATAGTTAAGGGCCTACCTCCCCATAAGTGACGCCCTCATTGAATAAAAATTCGTATCTTAGCATAGAAAATGAAAATTAAAGAATCCTATGCTGTTGTTTGTAACACATAGGATAAGGTATTTTTACGTTGTTAAAACAGGACTCAAAGTAGTAAGCAAGTGTCAAAAACGGCCGTTTTTGGTACTTTTGCTTAGTACTTTGGATACAAAATACTTTGAGTCATGTTTCCACAACTTAAAAATATCTTATCCTTTTTGTAACAAACGCAACATATGATTCTTTAATCTTTGTTTTCTACGCTATGCTACGATTTTTTATTCAATGAGGGCGCCACTTGGCGGCTATTTACGCCTTAAGAACTTAAACTAATAACCTAAACTTTATACTTACAATAACCTAATTAGAAAAAATAAAACTGTATTTAAAAAGCTGGCCACGTGCGTGTCGGACTTCACACATTTAGGGTTCCGTACCAAATGGTGGCATTTCAAAGGAAGAATCTAATTTATAAATGTATTGGTATTTGTTAGTAAAATATACTACTTCGAAACAAAATTTTGAGACAGATGAGGGACAGACGGACAGATGGACACGTGAGTGACAGCAGTAGGGCTTCGTTTGAATCCTACGGGTACGTAACCCTAAAAAATTAACGATGTTGTTTTTTGTAATCGCGCTTTTAAGGCGTATATAGCCGCGAAGTGGCGCCCTCATTGAATAAAAAATCGTAGCAAAGCGTAGAAAATAAAGATTAAAAAATCCTATGTTGCGTTTGTTACAAAGAGGATAAGGTATTTTTACGTTGTGGAAACCTGACTCAAAGTGTTTCGTGTCCAAAGTAGTAAGCAAAAGTGTCAAAAACGGCCGCTTTTGTTTTTTTTTATTCATTGAGGGCGCCACTTATGGGGAGGTAGGCCCTTACCTTCTGATGTTTCACAAGTGCTAAGTGTTGTACAGAAAAGTTACTATAACTCAGTTGCATTATCTTAGCAACAACAAATACGTCAGTTTTTTCAAAAAACTGAGTTACGTGCTACTAAACAGTTTTGAAAAGTTCCTTATTGTGACTTACATCTATTAAAAGTGATAACATACCAACTTACAGTGATAGATATTGCATACATTACTGATTCTAACACTCTTTAATTGCCCTATCAATTTGTCCTGATGCAGGGCATAAGTCAGGACCGAACATTCAGCGCCATGCATACGCCGCGTGTTGGCCATTTAGATGTGGTTTTCTTGCAAAGTTTTCCACCGCGTAAGTTTAAGTTACCTTCATAGTTGATTTAATTTGTCAGTCATGTTTTTAAAAGACACTGATGAAAATTGAGCAGTTCACTCTTTTTCATTCAGTGGCCGAGGTTAATTTCGAGAAAAAGGTTAATCGTCGAACCCGACTCTGCTGGGCGGAATTTGGAAGGCGCGGTATCTTCTCGTCCCACATACCACAATGTCTCAAGACGAAAGTCTATGACCAGTGCGTGTTGCCAGTGATGACAATTGGAACAGAAACGTAGTGGCTCAAATGGGCCTCATCAGAAGGCTTAAAGTCACCCAAAGGGATTGCCCTCCTTAAACCTCCTTGAAACTCCGAACATAGCCCTCTCCATTGGGAGAGGGTTATGTTCGAAGTTTCCTTGCGTGATCGAATCAGGAATGATGATATCCGCAAGAAAACCAAGGTTACCGACATAGCCCGAAGAATTGAAGTGGTAGTGGGCAGGACACATTGCCCGCAGAACAGACGGTCAGTGGGGCCAAAAGGTTCTGGAGTGGCGACCGCGTACCGGCAGACGCAGCGTTGGAAGGCCTCCCACAAGGTGGACCGATGACCTGGTGAGGGTAGCGGGTAGCCGATGAATGCGAGACGCACTGGACCAGTCATTGTGGCGACACTTGGGGGATGTTTATGTCCAGCAGTGGACGTATTTCGGCTGAAATGATGGTGATGAAGTGGCCATACGTTGTATCTTAATACTGTGTTGTAGGTATTGCAGTAAAAGCTGTGGAAAATAAATTACATAATTGAAGAGTAGAATTATCTACCTACATTAGTACAGCTACAAGCCAAAAAAACCCAGCCAAGTCCGTGTCGGACTTTGCACATTTAGGGTTCCGTACCTTAAGGCGCTATTAACTGACAATGACCTTGAGTGTTCTGTGCTGAGCTCACGTTACACGTCGTAGTACGTCCACCCAGTAATAGGACTCCCCTATCAAGAAGCGCTGTCCGAAATAAGATGCGTTATTAATTTATTACAGATAAAACAACAGGTATTTACCTAAAACACTTTAAGTAAATCATAAATAATTAAATGATATTTAAAATGGTGAAGGTTTCATAAAAATAAGCTTTATAGTTTTTACGTGATTCTCAATTTCTTATCCGCGTTAGACATAACTTTACAAATTAATTACACTATGTTACAAAAATATAAAATCAAATATTCTCAAATCAAATTACGACGAAAACTGTCTAGATACATACAGTCTACATACCTATATTTTTTTTAACGAAATAAGACTAGTTTAGACGTGATGTTCAATTAAAAACCATTAAAAGTCGTATAACTGCGCCTTAAGAGGGAAATCAATGTTTTGGTATTTGTTAGTAAAATATACGTAATAACAAACATTATCACCAAATTTCAAGTTCATTGGTCACAGAGTTGTTAAAAATTCTTTAGAATAAAATTTTGTGACAGACGGACACGTGAGTGGCAGCAACAGGGCTCCCTTTGAACCCTTCGGGTACAGAACCCTAATAACCGGGAACAGTACGACAAATGCTGAAAAACGGGCAGTTGATTTTTTAAGCTTATATATAGTTACTATCTGGCTACCCGTGTTTTTTTTGTTTTGTGTGGTGGGAAATCATCCAATGACATCTCCCGCTCTGGGTGGAGTGGGAGGGCGTGTCTGACTCTTACTGACTAAAACCCACCCCTGTTCCTTCCCTGCCTGAGTGCCCAGGGGAGCGGTAACTCTGTTACGAATTTATCTTCTACCCCTAGGCATGACTATCTGGCTACCTGAAGAGAGGATTTTGTCTACCGCTTGGTGATGTACTAAAATATTATGTAGGCACTTGGAATCCATCGCCCTAGTACATAAAAATTAAATTTAAGATCCTGAATGAGGTCAAAATAATATCTCATAATTATGAAACATCAAATGAGATCTTATTTTGATCTCAATCAGAATCTTGAATTTATGTGTTTCTCTCAGATTCTGCGAGCTATATCACAATATTAAGATATTTATTAAATGTCCATCCAAAAATACTTCAAATTTGCACTTTGTAAAATGGCTAGGAAAATAATAACAAATACATTTCAAGGCCTGAATACAGTAAAAGGATCGTGAAAGTTAATATAATCCCGAAGCAAACGTCTTGTGAAAATAATTAATATCGATTTCGAGACAGAGCGACTGTTCTGCTCAGCTCTGTGGTGGCCCAAGTTACAAGAGCTAATTCAAAATATAGTTTTTCGCAGAGTTAGGTAATATAATGTTTACACCATTTTCGACACTGAATTATTGAAACTGCAGAACCTAAGCAGAACAATGCTTACTTGCTTTACCTTAGTCAAAATCATAGGAAAAAAAGGGTTAATCCTAAATCTATTGTTTTGTACTTTTGACAGTCGATATCGCAGATTTAATGTCACTTTGTTTAGAGTCCTAGGACTTTTTTGTGCCACGGACTGCTTTCCATTCAATTTTTTTGGATAAGTATTCTAATAAAGGAAGGAGAGAATTAGGATCCATTCACAATAACAAACTCACGTGATTAGACGAGAAATTTTTCAATGGAGATTGGTATGTTGGTAAAGTTGGTATTTGTAATCGTTTCTCTTTTTTTTTGTTGTTTAGGTACATGCTTTTTATAATTTAATTATGCTCTTGTGTATTTTATTTTTGTTTCTCTTTGTGTTGCATCAAATAATTTTTTATCCATCTATCAATAGGATCGCAATGCAGACTTTGATGGCGTCTCTTTTCACTCTCTATGTCTAGTTACACTGACACCCTGGTAGCAAGTCCTACATCGAACACGTTAAAGGCTAATATTATAAATTATACAAAACACAGAGCTCTTCTAAAGCACGTTTTTTTTTTTTATGGAAGTTTAAATTAAAAATAAAAGCAGGTTCTAAAAATAACACACTTTCCGCTACCCTCTCTTATCTTACGCCTCTCGTCAACGTCACAATTTCATTACCGCCGAGATCCACGTCACGTCACATCGTGTCACGTCAACTCACGTCAGTTCCCGTCACTTGTCACCCGGCCGTCACTTACCTGCCAGCGGCGGTTTAGACAGTTCGTTAATTAGACGGTAACCTGATGTGTTACGTGTTTTTAGTTTGGATAATGTAGTTTTAGTTCTGTTGAGTCGAGTTGAGCATTTGGGAATAAAGAGCGATTGTTTGGGGTTTTATAAGTATATTATTATATACTAGTTTGATGGGACATGGACCTTTTGAATAATACAAAGCTATGTGGTTTTAGGGTTTCGTACCCGGAGGGTCCAAACGGAGCTCTATTGTTGTCACTCACGTGTCCGTCTGCCTGTCCGTCCGTCGTCTGTCACAAAATTTTGTTTCGAAGAATTTTTTAACTTCCCATTGACCTATGAACTTGAAGTGATAATATTTATTATTAAGTATACTTTACTAACAAATACCAATATTTGGTACGGAACCTTAAATGTGCGAAATCCGACTCGAACTTGGCCAGTTTTTTTTAAGAATGTAAGATCAGGTACTTAGTAGTTAGTCGACCAGTGGGTGAACTTCTCTTTGAATTCGTTTTCCTCATTGCTGAAGTCGTCCCCGTCCTGGAAAGGTTTCACGGATTCACTGACAAGCTTCCAAGCTACTCTGTCTTCGGCTCTTCTCAGGACAGTGGTCACAGCGAGTCCCGTTATCTCCTTAGTCTGGTCTGACCTGCGAGTAAGAAATCGCCTGCGCGGTCTTCAGTTAATTAACGATCTAATATCTATTCGTCTTATCTAGGTGTTTTTATATCGACTTGCTAGAAGTAGACTTCAGTTGTCTGCCAGGTGTTTTCTTCCGAAAGACATGTTACTCTAGCTGCTTTCATAAGACCTTCGTCGACCTACATGGATGTAGGTCTTGGAGACATCCTACGCTTAATACAGTCCCTTGTATGACTTTTTACTCGAAAACTTGACGTGTTTCGTAACTGTGAGTTTTTGTATATTCAAAGCGTCATCTTGTCCAGTGCACTAGACAATCACCATAGAAACTATTTACATAAACTTACACACAGAATACAGTACAAATAACCTGACAGAATCCTTGTGAATCAAAATCATGGCTTGCAAGTAATTTCGGCACCTACAATATATGCGTATTAGCAGATCTGGTTGCTATATGTCATCAGTATTTGAACCTGTGGGCGTACCACATTATTCCCTCTCTCTGTCTTTTTAATTTCTGTAGGTATGTATATTAGTGGTGACTCTGTCCAGGACTCTTCATGGGTCTTACTATCCGGTAGCCTTAATCCTAACATTCTTCCCTATTTTCAAGTGTGTTCCATCTGTAGTCCTGTCCATTCTTATCTATAACAAATGACAGCTGAATGCATATTATATCATATAATTATCCATAACCTGCCGCCTGCCACAATGCTCGCTAAATAAAACTTTGGCCTACAAATACAGTCGACACTAACAATGTGCGTATTAACAGATCTGGTCTACGCCTGCCTTTTATATGGCATTAGTCTTTGTACCTGGAAGGCGTCCCACATTATTCCGTCTCTCAATCTTTTTAGTTTCTGTATTAATTTTATCAGTAGTGACTATGTCTAGGGAATTAGACTCTTCATTGCTCTTAACTATCCGGTGCTCACAGGGTGGCTTCTTCCCGATTCACAAGTGGTATGGTCGTAAAAACTCATCCAATGTAGGCCTATCTTCAGGCCTATGATAGGACTGCAGTCCTGCACCATTTTTATCACTACATATTATTAAACAAAGTCCCCGCCGAGTCTCTCTGTCTGTTTGTTCGTGATAAACTCAAAAGCTATAAAATAAACGGATTATCATGCGGTTTTCACTAATAGACAGAGTGAGTCATGAGGAAGGTTTAGGTGTATATTTTGTACCAGTGCTAAGCAGGGATGGGTCGCTAGTCTGTAAAAAATCAAAACTTACGTATATTATTTCATATCCATAACCTGCCACAATTCTCGCTAAATAAAATCTTGGGCTTCAACTACAGTCGCCACTAACAATGTGCGTACGAGCAGGTCAGCTCGCCACTCGTCAATCTATTGTCAGCGAGCGAGTCCTCACTCAATTGATTGTGACAATTTATTACACGCGCCGTGTGACAAGTACGGGCTGATATTTATTTATTGGTGGCTAGATGTTTTCTAGATATTGTTGGAGTGTTGTAGTGAGGTAGATTTTGCTACTTTTGTGAAATATATAGGTAAGACACAAACACTACACAAAGTTTATAGTTTGACGTGACCTGCTAACGATACGTGGCAATTTAACAAATACGAAGCCAAAATTTGAATATTTTCAAAAAACCCGACTGTAAAAAACAACTAGAAGTTCCAAACAAGTCTCTTTTCAAGCAGTCTGATGCAGTTGGTTGCTGTTATTTTAATTTAATTATTGATTTCATCCCACCAACTGCATCAGACTGCTTGAAAAGAGAGTTGTTTGGAACTTTTTAGTTGTTTTTTACAGTAGGGTTTTTTGAAAATATAATTTTTTTTATTTTATATTTTTAGTGAGTTACATTTTTGGAATCTTTTGATACCCCACTTAATATAGTTGGTCGACTTTCATTTTTTCTTTTTCATAATATGGTGTCTGGTTGTCGCCTTACTATATTTTGATTACTGTCATGTCTTTAGTAGCACTCGCAAGATTAAGACGAATTAATTGACGTAAGAATTATCAAAATTGGCCCACGCGTTTGGTCCCTATAGTGTCACAAAGGAACAATACATAGGCTGATAAACAAATTACTCTCCCTTGCGTCGCGAAGTCGGGTAAAAACAATAAAATTACAGGTAGAAGAAAAGAAATCTATTAACAGAGATAATGCAAAAAATTGTATAATTATGTAGTAATAACGGTAAAGTTACGAGGCAAATTACAAAGAGGAAAGTTACGAGATAAAGGCAAGATGGGTTACCACCACTACCATTTTAGTTATCAGAAACGCCATTGTGTTGCCAATTAACAGTGATAAAGATGAAAGTTTTTCATCAGAAAACTGTAAAGCCAACTGCCAATGCATCTCATTTACCTACACAGAAATGCTGATGTTTATAGACGATGATATGAAAGTACAAGCCCAACCTGTTCAAAACGTGAACCGTGTAGGTTAATCTTTTTTATGTGAGGAAATCTTTATGGATACTCTTCGTCATAGTGGAGAGTCAGAGATATGTTCCGACATATCCGATAGTCCACTCCTACCGACTTTTTGTCGATAGGACACCCGCAGAGTTCCTATGGCTATCATGAGTCGGGGGCCCGGGATACGATTAAATCTATTGCACTCAATCTGACCTCCACAACCCAGTTACTGGGTAATACGATACCCCTTGGTAAGATTGGTTGTCAGACTTTTGGGCTTCTGATGACCCGTAAAGACCGTCAAAGATCCACGATTGACAGCCGGGACCAACGGCTTAACGTCCTTCCGAAGCATGGAGGAGTTCCGGTATGTAAAGATGGTCGCCCATCCATGCTTAACCTGATGGATCAACTCGTTTGGCTGTTATTACTCTAGCCACGACCTCGACCTATTAACTCTATTGCACTAACCTCTATAATAACAATGAACTTGTTGGTTTAATATCAACAAGTGCATTGTTATTATAGAGGTTAGTAATCAGTTCACACAACATCAGACGCCGAAGTTTTTTTTATATAAAATCTCAATCCACATTCAAGTTCTATAAAAGCATCAATGTATCAGTCAATACACATGTTTACTCGGCCGCAGCTGAAGCGCTGCAAGTTATTAAAATAAAGCGCTTCTTTTTTCGCCACAAACTCCCGCAAACGTGTCCTGACTATTTTAGATTTGATGATATATTGTCGACTTTCCCGCGATTGGGAGCCAGTGCAGATGTGGCGTTAGGTAGAATATCTGCAGTTTAAAGTAATTAAAACAGAAATTTATTGGTGTGAAATATTAGGGTCTGTCTTTATCAATAATTGTTAAAAGCGATCACTAACAATAATCTTGAAAATGGCTGGGTAAGTATATTTAAAGTTTCAAGAGGTATCCTGAAGTTGGTGACGGTGTAGTGTAAGCCCGAGTAATTCATGGACTGAGCTTTGGGATTGAGCAAATAAAATCCATATATCACCATCCATGGAATACTGCATTATTCAAATTATATTTTATTATTTAAATATTATCAATATAATTTCGTTTTAATTTAATTATTACTAATGCTTTTTAAATTATTTGTGTGTCTGTTTTCTGTGACTTTAATTAATTTTAATGGATTATGCCTATATTTATTTACTATATATATTTATTTTATTTATTTTTACTAAAATATAATTTAATAATTATGTACTAAAATTGTTGACTCTCTGGCACGTGTTGGTTTCGAAATGTAAGTGCAGAGAGCAATCGTAATAAAAGTAAATATATAATTATATGTATTTTTTTTTAAACGTTGCCCCACACTAGGAATTACTCCTGTATCGTGGGTGCGTTCACAAACACGTATACTCACATACATAAGACACCCAGACCCGGAACAACTATCTGCAGGTCATACAAATATTTGTTCCGTGCGGGAATCGAACCCGTGACACGCAGCGCAGCAGCCGAACGCTCAACCACTGCGCCAACCGTGTCGTCTTAGATATACAGGGTGTAAAGGAAAGGTGTGGTCATATTTTAAGGACTGCATCTGCCCATCGATATGAACAACTTTCTTCAAGAAAATCTGAGGAAATTGTCCAAAAAAAATTTTACCTCCCATACAAATATTGATCAGCGGATGATAACTTTGTATGGAAAGTACAATTTTTATTTTGGGAATTTTCTATTTTTTCTTAGAGAAAGTTGTTCATTTCCATGGGCAGAACTGGTTCTTAAAATATGACCACACCATTCCGTTACACCCTGTAGAAATAGAACTGTAAAGTACATATCTTGACAGCCTCAGTGATTGTTGACTATCGGTTTTCGTTTTTCACGCCAGTTATAGAAATTGGAAGGGAAGTCCAGATTCCGGTGGGAAGATTCATTGTTTAGCTGGACGCAATTAACGTGTACCCCTAACCACAACAGCCACAACAGTGGTAACACTTGCACTACGAAAATCACCCTCACTGATACAACATACCTGAAAGTCATTGCCAAACCATGGCTCACTGATGTGCGGTTAACTGTACATACAAACAGCTCAAACTACCTTCCTACCACAAAGTACTGTAAAAACAATCCCAAACCATTTTAAAAACAAATAAAACCACATCTCCACTCCTACTCTATGTTCAATGTTTGTGAGACGTAGTAGAGGTGGTGGGGGGCGCGGGGTGGAGGGGGGACGCACAGATGCGCCCGCGCAGTCGCCGCTGTGACGAGCCTTGACAGACATAAATCAATTGTCAAAGCATCGGCGGTAATCTTTAGTAATGGTGGGAAGAGTTGTGTGGATGCGATGGTGAGCATTCTGGTGTTTTTGTTGGGTTATGTAGTTTGTTTCGCCATGAGGAATTTCGTGAATTTCATTCTAGTTTGGTTTATACGAGTGTGAAACGTGATTCACTTCGTTTAAACCAAACTAGGTTTTGAGTTCGAAGTTTTGGTTTTCAGGGTTTTCTTTTTAGAATTACATGAAAAAAAAATTTTAATGTACAATGACAGTCTACAGAAGATTTACGTCTTGAACAATCTATTTTCTCTTAGAGAAGCGCTTATAATAAAAATGACCTGCGCAATGGAAAACCCCTTGAGAAGATATTTCTAAAGGGAAAAGAATACCTGTGGGTCGTGAAAAGAATAACTTTTGGATTTGGAGGAGGTCTTTGCCCAGTGTTGGGACAATATGGGCAAAACAACAAATAAGGTGGTAGTATTGTTGAAAGCATAATAGGTCATAAGTCAAAGAAATAATACATAAACATAGTCCCTTAGAAAACTGGTTGAATGAAGTAGAATAGACACACTCTGACATGCATATAGACATAATGAGGGAACCAGTATTGTCCTAGAACCAAATATTCGAAAACTTACCAACCCGCTCTGGGCTCGTGTGGTGGAATCTCTCAGAGAGGGGGCCTGTCTCCCAGCAGTTGGAACATTATTATAGACTGACATTGATGCATTTGATTCTAGACAGCTACACCAAACGACATGCGATGAATATCCAACTTCTATTCTTCTTCTTCTTCCGAATCAAGTTTCCTAACTTTTTAAATACTTTTAACCCAGAAGCTTACTACAATAACTGCAGCCTCAGAAACTTTCATTAGGTCCTCCATATGATAGTGCAGATGTATCCAACTGAATTACCGTCTAACGTTAAGAGCCAACCTTTTTTGATGGCGACTTTTAGGTAGGTAAATGATCATAGGCACGGACCACAAAAAAATCACAGTCATCAGTGATTTTTGTAAGAAATGTAGTTGCAGAGTAAAATATTCATCGGCAATGATAGGCTCGTTGAGTCGAAGCTCCAAAGTCTTGAGCATAGACGCCGAGTTGCTAGCCTGACGGTTTTCTATCGGTTACATTTTGGGGAGCGTACGACGGAATTGCATAATTTGATTCCGCCAAGCCCGTTTCATCAACGGACCACAAGACGTACGGCGAAGTGCCACGTTCATGGTGGACATCTCATCCATACGCACAAAGCGTTTTGAGAACACATTCATTGTGCGTACAGCTAGGGAGTGGAATTCCCTACCGGACTCTGTGTTTCCTGATAGCTACAACCTGGGAGTCGTTAAGTCAAGAGTGAATAGGTTACTTCTAGGCAAGCGTGCTCCATCTTCGACCACATTATCGCTTACCATCAGGTGAGATAGTGGTCAAACGCGTGCCTATCAACCATAAAAAAAAATGCTCGTGGACTCCCAAGGGTCCGCAGACCCCAGTTTAGGAAACCCTTGACTCTAAACTGAAACAATACCAGATTGTCTTCCCCACCACATCCTCTCTAAGCCAACGCTATCAAAGGGCAGCGAGCACAGCTTAATAAGTCCAAATGGCGGCGGCGACAACAAAAACGTGTTGTATCATGTCCCGGCCGTGGGAGCCATCGATTGGCTCAAGTGCTGTCATCTGTCTGATTGGTTCGGATGACGGTTACTTTAGTTTTAACGTGACTTCATAAATGTTGGATGTATTGATGGGACATGTGAGCTTGAAGTGTAGTGTAGACTTGGGATGGAAGTTCAAGGTTGCGGGATGATCGAAAGAATCACCGTCCCCCTGGAATGCCAAGGGCAACAGACTGTGGAAACACTGGTCGGTTTTAGTCACTTCTTGACGATTACTCATTGGCTGAATGTCACTTACTCATGTCAAATAAACACGACCTACAATAAAAATATAAGGCGGATATCAAGTTAAATATTTTAGTGATCGTTATATTTTTACCATAGTTAAACAAACTTAAGAATTATTTCATTGTACTCATTAATATTTTTCATTGTTTATACTAGAATTAAGGACTATTAGTAGTTTCTGTCTATTTCAGGCATGTTGTATGGCTGATTGGCATTCCCCTTTAGACAAGAAGTTTGAACTAGCTCGTCTGCAGCCGTTCCGACATCTGGAAAAGCTAGAAAATAAAATAATTCACTGGATACGCATATTTTGAACTGAATGCCCTCAGACCTATTAGGAAATTGATTTGCCTTTCTTTTGCCCGTTATTTTCTGAATCAAGTCTTTATAGTATTCAGTTATTACTAGTAGTTTACTTTGTAGTTTCCCTGTGGCTATCACTCTCCCTCCAGTTTCCAACTAAACGTAAACAGTATTTCCCAACCATAGTTAACTTCAAATCAGTACGCAAATTACAGGGAATTGTATGCAAAATAGATCCTAACAGCACTATTACCGTCAGTAATCTGTCATTACTGGAGACTATTATCTAAATAAATAGGTAGCCTATCTGTTTTGTGATATTATCGTCAATATGTAACGTTGTAACTGGCACTTACCTCCCTTTTGTTGATTATAGCTGGTACATTAAATATTATGGAGGAATATTGTTTGTATTGGTTGGGAATCAGCATGTGATGATAGATCACTACATATTTTGAAACAAAGCCCCCGCCGCGTCTGTCTGTCTGTCTGTTGGCGATAAACTCAGAAACTACTGAACGAATTTTCATGCGATTTTCACCAATAAACAGAGTGATTCAAAAGGAAGGTATACGTTTATAATTTATACCCGTGCGAAGCTGGGGTGATTCGTTAGTAAGGTTCCAAACAGAGCCCTATTGCCGTCAGTCACGTATCCGTCTGTCCGTCGTCTGTCACAAAATTTTGTTCTGAAGAAATTTTTTAACTTCCCATTGACCTATACCTAACTTGAAATTTGGTGATAACGATTATTAATACGTATATTTTACTAACAAATACCATTATTTGGTACGGAACCCTGTGCGAAATTCGAGACGCACTTGGCCGTTTTTTTTATAAAATGGAATAAAAAGATAGGTTTGTAGCTCGCGCCAAAAATCTATGGTCACAAAAGATTCTTGCCATAGGTAATGGATAGCTCAGAATTAACTCTGTCCACCGACCGCGTGATCCCAGAACGATGGTGACACAGTCACCACGTGCTGCCATGCTCAGCGAGGCTCATGGGAGACCATTTTACAGTCTCCCCAGGGATGTGCCCGAATAAGCGTTGCAAAGGGGGTTCTGGGATCGTATTTAAGGCCCTACTAACGGTCCAGTGGCGCCCTCATTGAATAAAAAATCGTAGCATAGCACAGAAAATAAATATTAAAAATCCAACTTCACGTTTGTAGTAGGCAAAAGTACCAAAAACACCCGTTTCTGACACTTTGCCTACTACTTTGGATACGAAACATTTTGAGACCTGTTTTAGCAACGTAAAAATGCTTTACTCTTTGTAACAAACGTGAAGTTGGATTTTTTAATATTTATTTTCTGTGCTATGCTAAAATTTTTTATTCAATGAGGGCGCCACTGGACCATTAGTAGACCCTTAAGAGGTCAAGGCCATTTCATGTTCGGATAGTAGGTAATCACCGGGGTGGTTTTAGTGAGATAAGAATCCCACACTCCTTGGTATTTTCCCCAAAAGTCCATGAGCCTTTTGAAGGTTTTGACCCCGAAAACTATAAAAAAGGTAATGGATAACTTTCCACTACTTATATAAGCTTAAAAAAACTGACAATAACTGCGTCCTAAAACTACCAAACATGTTTCAAATTCCTTGGTATATAAATAGTCTCCGTTTGCTACTTGCTAAAATCAACCTGGAAGTTTAGCTCTCCAAAGAGACGAGAAGCCAAAGTGATATTCCATCAGTATTTGCAGCGGCCAAAAAATGAGAAAGTTAATTTGTCTGGAGCCTAAGATAGACATTCAGCCGGATTTTTAGATACAAAATTATTAATAAACAAAGATATCTGTTAATCCTACAACACTATAAGAGACCACAACACATGCATCACTACAAACACCAAAGGACACAGGTAATGTAAAACTTACGGCCGACTCATTAACAAAGCACTTAATCGATTGGCGTCATTTAGCCTCAATTTAAACCTTACGCCGTCGTGATAAGGGTGAAGGGTTGTTTGAAAGGCGACCCCTGAAATATGAGTGGTGGCGTCATGGCTACAGTGATTGATGGGTGCTGACTGACGTGTGCACGAAGTGGGGTGTGGTGAACGGTGGGCCGAGGCATAGGCGTTAGCGAGTTGAGGTAATAAAGGTACTTAGCTATGGAAGTGGGTAATAAGGCCTGTGTCATTTGTGTTATAAGAAAGTAGATTTCAGAAAAAAATAGATTTTGTATGATTTATTTTTGTTTTTATTTGCTAATGGTACGAAGTAGTTGGGCTTGTTTGTAACTGATGCATTTCCGTGTGCAATGCAGATATAATGTGACATTTTCAGATCTATATTTAGAAAAAAATTCCACTGTATCTACTTGAAAATCAAAGAAAATATTATTTTTTTCACTAACGTCATCGAGTGACTCCTTTTGAAACACTCAAAAACTGAGCTGCTTTCTTTTAGAGTTATGTGATAATAACTTTGTTTAGACGGACTTGTACCTTATTAAACGTTTTTCAAATGATTGTTTTAAAACAAAAATCTGCCAATCTGTCCCTTTAAAAATAAACTCTAATTTTTATTAAAAATGTTGCAACAGCTTATAGCTTGTACCATTCTGTATTGGGGTTTGCTTTGTACACATAAGCATGGCTATTATAGTTTTGACCTGGACTCTTTTAGTTTCAATTTTCAACATATTGATTAAATACGATGGGTATCAACGAATGTGTCTGGCTTTTTGAGTTTTCGATCCGTTGACTGATTAATTTGATTACTTACAGTATTTTTGGTTAAAGGATTTTATTTTACAGTGAGTTTTTTAATTTATTGAGAATGGTTTTCGCAATCAAAGGCTTCGACTGGCCTATTTAGACTACCTCAGCTCAGCTATACGAGAATAGAGGGTGTGACGGGAATGGGTGGTCAATTATTTAAGGGTTCCGTACACGAAGGGTCCAACTAAAACCCTATTGCTGTCACTCATGTGTCCGACTGTCCATCTGCCCGTCTGTCCGTCTGTCCGTCTGTCCGTCGTCTGTCACAAAATATTGTTCCGAAGAATTTTTAACTTTCCATTGACATATGAACTTTAAATTTGGTGATAATAATTATTTATTTATTTATTTATTAAAACTTCATGCAACACAAATGTACAAAGGCGGACTTAATGCCTTAGGCATTCTCTACCAGTCAACCAAGGGTGGTGGAGAGATAACATGGCAGGTGCATAAACTGAAAAAATAAAATAATTCTAAGACGAAAATCATCATTTATTGTGTATATTTTAGTAACAATTAACAAGCAAGACCTTTACTAAAGTCACTCACCTACTGCTTATGAATAATTCTGCTATTCGAACGGCTTATATTCTACATTTGGTACGGAACCCTAAATATGCGAAGTCTGACATGCACTTGGCCGGTTTTTTATTAACTTATAAAACAAAATTTTTTAATTTCACGCTACATGCCTAAAAAGTTTTGGGTGGCAGTTGTTTTCATAATAATTATGCAAACAATTGCTATTCAAAACTACGAGTAGTTACCCAAATATTGAACATTAAATGAATCAAAATATTACAACCCTAATGAACAGAAATCAATAATACCAACATTACAACAAACCAGCGGAAACTCGAAAGTGAAATAGCGTCGAGATAACGTCAGTGTCAACTGTCAATCGGCTGTCAGCTGTCAGTCTGCACAGTGGGCGCAGACGCGTGCGCCCAGACAAAAAGATTTTATCAATTATATTATTATTGTGATTCATTGGAGACGAACTGCGGTTGAAAGACTGTGATGTAATATTTTTTTAAGTTTTTATTGAAGGATTGGTGCTCAGTAATATTTGGTGATTTATGTTTATAGATAGATATAGGGAAAATTATTAGAGTTAATCTTGCATCGAGTAGTTTTTAGAACTACAACCACTGGTTCTGGGCAATGCTAGCGAGCTATCGGGGAATTAAATTCACGAACCCTATTTTTTTAATCAGTCTGCGTAGAATTCGTTAGCTTAGGATTTTTGATACTTTGTTAAAGGTTTGTGATCCCAGAAAATTGTAGATATTATTATTGATTGTTGTTTATTCATAAAAATAATACAAAGAAAAACAAAAAAAAGTTTTCGCAGTTTGTCTGTGGTTATAGATCAAAATAATACGGCTTAATGAAATGCATGTATATTATGTTACCTTTAACACGTAAAGAGAGACTCTTTAGATTTAATTGTGGCTCTCTACTTATACAGAAATTAGAAAACAACAAAAGTTCATGGCAAACCCCGTACATTCTATTTCGCTTCGATATTTCGTAACAGAAACTATTTAAGTTAATAGTTCTACATCATACAGAAGTACAGAACTAAAATACCGTTGACACCAGCGTTCAGTCGAACAGTTTGGTCGATCGTCACTTAATCATCGCCGTGACAATTCAAGCGTAACTTGACAGCTGATGCTTCTTTTCCGCGCTCTCTTTTTTGTGATATATGATCGATAAATATCAATAGCCGGGCCGCTAATAGTTTTCTAGCTAATAGTTGCCGCTAAACATAGTTTAAAGCTGAGAATTTTACATAAAAGTCTGTCTGAATTTTTACCCAATATTGTCAATGTTTTTGCCTATTTCATGAGGTTTATAAAATAAATAAATATAAAGTACTTAATAATTTTCAGATCTATATCTTTTTTACCTTAACCTAAAAGCGGTTGTGTTTTATTCACCTCTTGCCCTCTCTAGCAGTTAATATTAATAGAATTGTGAAAATTGTCTTTGAACATTTCACTTAATTTACCCTTAAATCAAAAGACAAAATAAAATGAAAAATAATAAGTTTGCAGTTCATCCTTAAACTAAACTACTAACGCATCTAACAATGTATGAAATAAATAATGTGAAAATACCGAGAATTAAAGACGACGACGTCTTTACTTCATAGTTATACTGAAGCGGGATTAATCAAAGAAAGAAATTGGAGAAATGGCAAAGAAAATCACCGACTTTCTGATGTAGCTTATTGTAAAGAAAGAACCACCTGTAAGCTTAAAAGTACTTCGGTTAACTTTTATAACTCAGTTAGATATTTACTAAAAACTAAAGCAGCAACAATTTGTAGAGAAGTGAGACGAATAATTGCGTTTTACAGCAATGTAAAATATATGTTATTTATGTTTGTCACATTAAGTACCATACAATAACCCCAATATTTTTTGCAGTTTCAATTTTTACCCTGTTTTCATGAACTACAAAGATGCATACATACATAAATTAGACGAAAACGTATCAAAAGTACACAAAAATTATCGCGAAAACAACTAAGAATTTAAATTAAAATATCGCAATTTCGACTAAAAATACATAAGCTCCACTCGGTCGAAAATACCCGAGCTACGAGCTACCATTTCATGCAACCCGTCAACGTCACAGTGGATTGATAGACGGGAATACATCTAGAGCGGGTCTTGTGAGCCCCCTGCGTACCCCGCGCGGAAGTGTGCGTCCGTCCGTCATCCGTCATCGTCAAATGTGTGCACGGTGGGTCGAACTCGCGGAGTCTGGACAAAGGGGTAATTCGCAGGTGTTTGAATTTTGTTTTTTTTGTGGTTTAAAAGTAAAAAGTCAACCAAGGTTTCATTTCATGTCTATACTAATCTAAATGTTTCAGTCAAAACATCGTTTCTTTATAAATTTAGCGTGGTTCATCTATGGTTAACGAAGCATTTATTATTATTAATTAGTTCCCCAAATTGTGTAACGTAAACTAATGTGTAATTTATGAAAGGATGATGCTTGTTCACAAGTATTTAAAATATTTTTTTGACGTTGAACCAGCTTTGATCAGTAATTCAGTACTAAATGAATATATCTTAATTAATTTAGCAACGTAATCGCCGAGAAGACATTTATGTATATGAACACGTCTCTTAATTTTTCTATCGTTCTATGAGATCGTTAACTTTTCAACAGCTTGCCTGCGTTCGTTATTCAAACACTCGCAAATCCGTGAACCGATATTTATATCCATAGCCGTTATTTTTATAAACTGCCATCTTTATTTCTGTCATAAATCGTGCCAATCACGGTAATTATTTATAGCCTCTGTGGAAAAAGTGAATGAAAGTAATTTGTGAATCTACACACAAAAATTTTATTTTATACAATAGCCATTGAAACTCCCTTTATTCAAAAAGTTGCGTTCCCAAAAAAAATATTGCACTAAATCGCATAATTTGATTAACGAGCCATCAGATTCACGCGGATTTTTTGTCCGGCGTCTTTTGTGGATGCACGGTTGACGCAGTGTGCAGGCGATAATGGACACATGTCCCATCATCCATCAGTGCCGACAGATGCCGCAGAGTGGACGGCATTTGTTTCGACAAGAGTTATAGGTGGACTGCGCTCCATTTCAATATAGTTTTAGTTTAGTAATCGATACGTTTTAGTTTCGCCGGTGAGGTGGGTTTTATATTGAAAGGTAAAGGGTATTTTTTGGTAAAATGGTTTAACGTTTTTAAGCTTTTTTGTGGTTTATATAAGTTTGAGTTAACTCGTTATACATCAATACATAATTATCATAGTTTTAAATTGTTACTTACAATAAATTATCATATTAGTAGACTCCACGACACTAAATTGTATCGCTGCCTAAATTGATTCAATTTACTCTGGACTCTGGAACTAGGAACTATTAATCCCACAAACACACACAAAGGTCAAAAATTACAATGACAAAACACTTCAATAAAATAATAGTCGCACAAACACCTAACATCAATTAAAACACTCATCTGGAACTACTAAATATCGCGAGCGACATATTTGTTTAACATTACAATTATTTCACGTCCAAAATAATATGTTTCAATAAATAAGCGAATTTATAACGCCTACGTAACATTTGAAATATTAACAATGATATTATTTGGTCCAAAATAAACAAACGTAAGCACACTATGCAAAGTAATAATATAATTTATTTGAACGTAATGAATGGAATATTATTTATATTTTTGAAGGCTTACTTCCTTTTTGGATCAGTGTGGTATAATACGAAACTATTATCAAAGCCAACTGCAGAGAGACTTCAAAATACAGGGTGACTGAATAAATTTTTCATGTCCCTACTAATATTATAATTAATGTGAATGTAAGTTGGTTTG
Organism: Polia nebulosa; assembly: GCA_951329385.1. Taxonomy (NCBI): domain Eukaryota; kingdom Metazoa; phylum Arthropoda; class Insecta; order Lepidoptera; family Noctuidae; genus Polia; species Polia nebulosa. Next base: position 32,068,139 of record OX589597.1, read on the forward strand.
TAACGCTTTCACGCGAAAACTACTTAACCGATCATCATGAAACTTTGAACACATGATATTCTTGGAGGTATTAGAAGTAACATAGGATAATATTCACGAAAAAAAAAAATGAAAAATACATAAACGCAGGTGAAACCGCGGACACAGCTAGTAATATGATAAATGTTAAATGATTTTATTTTTGTAAGTAGGTTTTAACAACACTTATAAACGTCAACATTTTTTTTTGTCTAGATGAGGTCGGTGTTTACTATCTGACTACACTGAGAAGAAACACCGAAACAAACTCAGAGGTCAAAGTCTCTTTTAAAGTGTTCAAATCCATACAATATGTACTGGTCAAATCATATGAGAACCATGTACGCTAATGTCTGGGATGAGCTTTTGATGAAAGCAACACACAAATTCGAGTGGACCTGTCCAGACAGTGCAAGCATTTGTCAGTTATCATGAAGCTCAACCCAGAACTTTGAGGAGCTCAACGAACCGACAAACAATACCAAAGTATGGACATTTGAGTAGGCCGCAAAAATACTCAAACTGCCAGACAATCATAAAATCTACATGAATATAACGACATACATAGTTCTCGCATTCACATTATGCTACATGAGGACCATGCAGCTTAGTGTCTGTATTGTTATTTTGAAAACTAACTGACCCGACAGACGTCGTTCTGTCAAAAGCTATACTTACTGATGTCAGGTCACCATTCCTAGGGTTGCCAGCTAGCCCTAATATTAACAGTTAGGAACAGTTGCTTTATAATAAGCAACTGTTCCTAACTGTTAATATTAAAGACAAATGTGGTTTTACGGTTACCCGTGCATTTCTTCCAATTTTTCTTTTCATAAGAGCCTTCCTGAAACTTCAAGAATAGTTTAAAAAAACATTAAAATTGTTCCAACCGCGAGCTTTGCGCTAAACAACACATTTAGCCGTTCATTTTTATTAGGGTTCGACCTAAAGGGTTCAAATGGAGCCCTATTGCTGTCACTCACGTGTCCGTCTGTCCGTCGTCTGTCACAAAATTTTGTTCCGAAGAATTTTTAACTTCCCATTGAGCTATGATTACGTATATTTTATTAGCAGATACCAATACATTGATAAATGATATTTTTTTTCTGAAATGCCCTCATTTGGTACGGAACCCTAAATATGCGAAGTCCAACACGCAGTTGGTTGGTTTTTGTATATATAAATTCATTAGTAATCTAACAGTGTCAGAGTGAAACTAGTCATGAATATAAGCAAGTTTTATTGTGGGATCAGCACTTAAATCAAAAAAAAAAAAAAACCAATAAGATTGTCATTGAATTGAAAATCACCCGTAGGTACACAGAAAGCTGCGCTATTCAAGAAGTATCCGGAACTTACCCTAAATAAACTGAATATTAATTTTGAACTTGACCTAAATTTAAGCAAGTCTTTGTGTCTCAGCTTTTGAGTGCTGATAAAAAAGGATTCTTAGAATTTTCACCCCCTGTGGTCATTCAAGGCAATTCGAATTGAGTAGCGGGTAACGGGTTGTAAATTTTTGCTTACAAGGACTGCGTCAACACTTCAAAAATAATACTCTTTAGACCCGCCATAGACGGACTGTATGGCAACGACATTACTGGGCGTGAGTCACGTGACAGTTCTCTCTGCACGTAATGTCGTTGCCATACATTTTGCACGAAGCGATAGCGTGAACGATAACAGAAAATTATTTTGTCTAACCCCACTGCAGTTTCAATAAAAAATTGACGATCGCCTTATAGGGACCACTCAAGCAGTTCATTTGTTTTCATAGCTAAAAATGTACTGACTCCTGCAAGCTGTACGTCTATGGAAGACCCGACCGCAACATGACTGCTCTCGTGCAGTTGATGTCGACAGCTCTAAGCAGACCGCCTATAAAATAAAATAAAAACTAGACCAAAAAACTTCAATGACGTACTTCGGCTCACGTGTATCAAAAGCCGTTTTTCTACACACGTACTCTAAAATAATAATTTACATTTCATAAACATAATATTTAGAATCAATTTATTTTGAGAAATGTCTCGCGGATTTTTTTTCATGCATTTTGGTGCCCCCACCAATATGCCGCGCGAGCAGTGAGGGCTGGCGAGCGACCAACCTGATAAAAAAAAAGACAATGAATTGCGGCGGGAGCTAGCCGCTGCACTTTACCGTACTAGTGCGAAATATGCTACATTCCGAGCCTAAAAGCGGTTGGGGTAGGATATGATTTTCAAGTGTATTGAAAAATTACTTAAGGCGCCGACTGACTACGATTTGAGACAGCTTCATAATATGGTTCAGAATTGAAAATAATAGTTGTGTTGACGATGTGACTAACCTGCGAATAGGCATTTATTTTATGGGTTTTCTTTGGATTATTCAGAATATACACAATAAATTAAACAATTGTCTAGTTAAAAGTAAAAAAAAATACTTACTCTATTAAATTCTTAATAAAAATAATGTTGCCATCGCTGAAAAGACAGAGATGTTCGACGCCAAAGTTTATTTTTGTGAAGCAAATTCTAAATTTTTTATTGGGAATATCAAACTATTTTTACTATTCTATTCGGTTAAAAATTTTCTTTAATTTTCTCTGTCTACTGTATTTTTCGCAAAGGATATTTCTATTGAAATTACGTCATACTCGACTATCCAAGACCAATTTTTGTGACTATTGAGGTAAAACTGCGCCTTAAGTAGGTCCAGAAACCAAATTTTATACAAAGTTCATTAGAAAAAAGTCATCACCTTTGTACGTATTTTTCTGTTTCCTTCTTCTTGTCTGTTTGTTATTTGTGTGTACATAAATTGTTAAATAAAGAAAGCAAGAAATGCATCACTGAAAATGTTACTTTAACTTATTTTTGAGGTTAAGAAGGAGAATCTTACAGCACAAGTTATAAACAACTTTAGTATTTCATTCTAAACGAAGTCGGGAGCAAAAGTTCGCACCCAGGAACTCGGCCAAGGTCAAAAAGCTTTTTGGGTAAATAGTAGAATTTCCTCGAGCAATACAGGGTCATGCATAGTCCCAGATAAGGAATTAGTTTAGTTCTAATTCTCGCTTAAAACGAAAAACCGGCCAAGTGCGTGTCGGACTTCACACATTTAGGGTTCCGTACCAAATTTATTAACTATATTTATGGCTTTAGGTCAACAAGATGCTTATACTGTGAAAATTTGAAGACAGTAGCTCCAACCGTTTGGTTGTAAAACCTGTGTGACAGACGACGGACAGACGTACACGTGAGTGACAGCATTAAGGCTCCGTTTGGACCTTTCGGGTACGGAACCCTAAAAAGTAGTGTTGTGTGTAAACTGCGTCTATCAATTAAGTAGTAGTTTTTTTATTTATTTTTTTCGCAAAATTACGGACATACGAGTAGCCCGAAGAATTGTTAAACTTAAGAGGTCAGCAGGCATATTGCTCGCAGAATAGATGGTAGAATGGGGTCGAAGGTTACTGAAGTGGCGACCGCGTCCAGGAAGACGCAGCGTTGGAAGGCCTCCCACAAGGTGGACCGATGACTTGGTAAAGGTCGCGGGAGTCGCAGACAGGACCGTTCGTTGTGGTGACACTTGGGGCAGGCCTAAGTCCAGCTGTGGACGTCTATTGGCCGAAATTAATGATGAACCATTCAGTCACTTTTATCATTTGGTTGATAATTTTCCAACGGAAACAAACTAATAATAAAATTGATCATATTAAAATTAAACTTACTATCTGCAATTCTAAATAATGGAGATAAAGGCGATTAGGCTTTTTCTTCTGTATTATACCTGTAGTATTTAACTGATACCTATTTTATTTAGCAGTATATTTTCCGAGTCAATGTTTATGAAGCCACTGCGTTGTTTAGAAACACCTGGCATCGCCACATACTTACATTCGCATTCTTTTCAGTTTTCATTGAGCAAAATAAGTAAACAACATGAAAAATACTGTCATTTGAATACCTCATTATAGTTTCTTTCAAAACATCTAGTGAAAAATTTAAACCAGAGTACAGATAGGTACTAGTGTAATTTTTTATAACTCTTTAAACTCGAGTAAAACCATCTGTTTTAAAACTATGTAGGTAAAACAGTATCAATAAATAGTCCAATTCTTTAAATTTTCTAATAGAGGTCAGAGTGCATTTGAAAATTACTAAGCTTCTGTGAAATATAAGCAATAATTATTATGTAAATTTAAATTAAAAACTGGGATACATTTTGAATATGAAAGGTCGAAACACCCGTTTAAACTTCTAGAAATCACTTAAAACGAAACTTTAAATTCGAGAAAACCATCTGTTTTCTCTAACAGAACTTAACCCTACCATCGCGAACGCTCAGACAAACAACTGTAGGTGGTCCTACATCAATCTTCTTATTACGGCCGACCTAAAGTAAACCACTTATTTAGAAGTCAAATATCATATCATTTCGAGAGCTACTTCAAATACCTCCTGAAGCAAATTTACAGCTCATTCTCTGGCCCATTAGAAATTTACAGCTCATTCTCTGGCCCGTTAGAAATAACATTAAAAAAAACCGGCCAAGAGCGAGTCGGACTCGCACGCAAAGAGTTCCGAACAAGTCCTTTTTTTAGGTTTTTTTTTAAACCATATAGTTCTTATAGGTTTTCCTGTAATCTGTGAGTAAAAAACTAACTTCTGTATTGTTATTTTTTTTTAATTTTAAGCCTGGTAGTTTTGGAGATAAGGGGAGAATCGTTATTTGTCATCTGTTTTCTTAATAAAAAAAAATTACAATACAGTAAAAGGCGGTACAGTTTGGAATCTTTTTTTTTCCGATTTACGTTCCAAAAGTGACCCCTATTCCAAATCTATTTATTTACATTATACCTTCATGTTTGGGTTACAGATATTCACGTGTGTATCAATTTTCAATTTAATCGGTCCAGTGGATTCGGAGCAAATTGACTGTGACAGACAGCCAGACGGACAGATAGACAGAAATTTAGACTTTCAGAACCCAAAAAATTACAATGTCTTTATAAAACAAACATTTTCGCAAATAAAATAGCCCTAGACCGACTAGATTTTAGATTTTTTTTTAGGGTAAGTCTAGGGTAAGGGTAAGCGACACTATTCCCAACTACTGTAACTTTTGAAAAAAAAAGTGGACACACAAAAACCTCAAAATACATAATGAAAAACTTAAAAATCAAGAAAATCTATTCGTTTTTGCTAACAGAACTTAACCCCACCACCGCGAACGCTCAGACAAATGACGGGGTGCGCTCCCGCATCAATCTACTTATTACGGCCGACCTGAAGTAAATCATTTATTGTACGATCTAAATCTCGCTATTTACTCAACGATGGGTCATGGAGAGCCATCAGTCAGGCGATAGTGACTCTTTTGTGGGTCATTGTTTATGACCGTTTTTGTACCAAAGTAAATGGGAGTGAAAAGTGAAATGAAATTGGCACTTTGGTGGAGTATATGGTGGGATCGTGATAAGTGTTTTTGTTTCAGAGGCTTTTTGAGTCGAAGGCATTTAATAATGAACAGGAAGTTTAAGTGTTAAGGAAGTTATGTCAATAAAATTATGCTTGCTCTATTGGAATTATTTATAATTCTTTTTTTTTTGTGGGGGTGGGAAATCATCCCATGACTTCTCCCGCTTCCACGCCCTCCCGCTGGGTGGAGCGGACACTACGAGCCGTCGACTCACATGCCTGGTGCTGATCGGACGGCGAGCTACCCATTACTCGCCGTCCGCAGGTCCGCGCCTTCGGTGGCCGGAGATCGTCCCGCGACCTCCGACGCCCCGGGCGTCTCCTGCGGCGGCTGCTGCTGGGTCTCCCTCACTCGTTCCGCCTCCTCCTTCGCGAGCGTTACAGCTTCGCATAAGGAGGAGACTGCTTCCCATTCCCTCTCGCTCCGTACCATGGCCTAAACTAGGCCCGAGCGCGAGAAGTCGCTGCCGCCGATGGCCTTATTTATACTAGACACTAATATTATTGTTTGGCTGTCAATCACGCAAAAACGGCTGAAGGGATTTAAATGAAATTTTGCACACAGGTACATACGTCATAGCCTGAATAAACACATAGACTACTTTTTATCCCGGTCTGCGCGGGTGAAACCGCGGGGCGCAGCTAGTACAATTATATATTATAATATATGTATATTAAAACAATTATATATTTTAGCAGGTTTTAAATTCAAATTTTTCTAACCAGAAGAAGAAAACATGTGGGTGGTAGAGTACCTACTAACTAATTATTTTTAGATGGTTTTATTCGATAGTCAGAAGAATGTGATGGATGAAACACAAGCGTTTCCAAACGTCTTTCATAATGCGCACACCAAAGGAGTGGAACTTTCTACCTACGTCTGTGTTTCCGAACGCACACAACCCTAATCTCTTCAAAGTTAGAGTGAACAGGCTTCTTCTGGGTAAGCTCGCTCCATCGTCGACTTTGTCGCTGTCACCTCTGACCTAGTCTAGAGACAATAGCAAACCCAACTCTAATAAAAAAATGAAATAAAAATCTCTCCTAAAACATAATATAACTCAGCATTTAAAAAGAAAACACATCTCATCAATGACGTACGTGTACTGAAATGATAAACGACTAATAAGTCGTCCAGGATTAGTTGATGGAGTGTGTCCGGTCTCATTTAATGTAGAACACTTGATTACTTTTATGTCTCAACAAATTACTAGCAGGAATGTTTCATGACGTTTCAAAGAGCAAGAGGAAAGATATGTGAACTGAATTGATTGGATCAACTGCTGTTAAAAGATAAAAGAACGTATTATGCTTACGAGTAACTAGTCATAAAAGTAAACGAGTTCCACCCATCACTGTGATTCGTTTTTAAGGTTCCGTACCCAAAGGGTCCAAACGGAGCCCTATTGCTATCACTCACGTGTCCGTTTGTCCGTCTGTCTGTCCGTCGTCTGTCACATAATTTTGTTCCAAAGAATTTTTTAACTTCCCAATGACCTATGAACTTGAAAGGAAATTGTTCTGCATCCATGCATCTTTCGCCCCAGATCCAACAGCGAAGGATATTTACTTTGCGTGTTCTAAATTACGAGTATATGCCCATAAAGACAAAGTTTAATGACGGGCACCTTGTAGAAAGCATTTATTTAAAAAGAAAACAAAGATTTGGAGGTTATTTTTAGTCAGAATTAATCCCTTCAATACTTAGAAATATGCTAGTAAATGCCTGTCACTAAAGTTATTTATTATTACAGCCAGGTAGCACGTTAATAAAAACAATCAGAGTCAGAATGAAATCACTACACAATGCAGTCAGACAGGTGATAGTTGAGATGATTGACATTTGAAAATTGACATGACAAGGATTAGGGATGCCCTATAAAATCCGTATCGATATATTTTAAACAAAATCGATACCCTTCAGTACCCAGCGTGCTATTTGAAATATTATAATGCATCTCACCTAAGGCGTGCGTGCCGTACCTCGTATTCGGTTCGTATTCGTGAAAATACGATTCGAAATATCCTTCATAATAAATGTGTGGTTGTTTGTGCACTGCTTCGTTTTTGTGTTTTTATATTCGTGCATCTCTCACATCGAGTCAGTTGTTACGGATCGAAGTAGCCGTCATACTTAATAAAGGGCGTTTTGTGCACTCATATTCGATTCGATTCAGTGATTGTTTTTAGTGAATACTCGAAACTCGAATTGGTGCACGTGGACTTTCATATTCGATTCGTATTCGTGTTTTTAAAAACGGACCATGAAAACTTCCCCAAAACGAATCACGAATAAGAATCGACTAAGAGTAAGTTCACAGCGCCCATTCGTGAATTCTGATCCGTTTTCATGCTGTTCGTCAAAAACACGAATTGAATCGAATACGAGGTAGTGCACAAACGTCCTTATGTTTAGTAATTGTATAGAAAAAGATAAGGGATTATATAGGATGCATGCTATCTTATCGATGTGTGTGAAATAAAAGATTGGTCATCACTAATTGTCATATCAAATCTCAAATCTAATTGTCAAAGATGGCAACATTTTTGATTTGTGATGTCGTGAATCGTTTAAGCTCTTTTAATCGTTCAATAAATAACGCAGAGTGTCCGTTTCATACAGATATGTAAATAATTCTACGTATATTTTATTATACTCAATAAGTATAATAAAATATACGTAGAATTATTTTGTACGTCAGATGTTTGTTGATCCTGGGGCCATTTCCGACAATGTCCTTTGGTGATAATGTTTATTATTACGTATCTATATTTTATTATCAACTACCAATATATTGATAAATCAGATTTCTTCTATGAAAATTCCCTCATAAAGTACGGAACCCTTCATGCGCGGGTCCAACTCGCACTTGGCATGTTTTTTAATCTGTCATTCAAATGATTTGTATATATCAGATAGCCCACAGATGTTCAATCACAATCCATTTAAATAAAAATCATAACCCAAGAACAGTGTAACGATTTTATTAGTGATCCTTTTTTTTCGAAAGACCCTTATGCTGATCGTAAATAAAAGTGGAAATAATTAAACATTCTCGAAAACTACCCCGCCATCACAATAAATAAGCGAATTTACTGTCCAGGAACAACTATAATTAAAAGCGAGGAAAAAAATAAACACAGTATTATTTCATTCGATGCCATAAAAAGATGATAAACTGCTTATAAATCATGCTATCCATCTCGCGACTGCGGGGCTCGTAAATCGTGGCCAATGGTACCCCGGTGTACCCCCGCACCCCACCGGCGGGTGGGGGGTTGTATTCATTAATTTGATGATATAAAACAAAATGTCATTTTAATTAGTCGCCATTATTAGACGTACAATGACAGACAGCGGTCTGAGGGCCGGGGGACGTTTGTCTTGTTTGGGGTTGGGTCGTTGGAGCGGACGGGGATGTATGGACGTGCAGGTGTGGCGGTGACGCTTCTGTGGAAATGTTCTTGAAATTCAGGTTATTATGTTCGTCCAGTTTTAAAAATTATGTTAAGTATGTAACACAGATTTATAATAGTTTACTGCTAAATCTGCCTTAATTACATTTAACTCCCTGAAACAAAAATATACTTAACTAACTATTTTTTTTATTTATAGCCCTTTAATTCTTTAGTAATTTACAGTGTTTTTTTTACATAATTTGAATAACTAAGGACCTCTCGACGAGAATGACCTCTATCTCACTCCACTTTTTCCTATTAATAGGCTGTTCTCATCCAGCCGTTTGCGAATTTTATAAGTTAGTCTTCCCATCTTTCCAGGTAACTAACTATTATACTATCGGGCAAAAAACTTAAAAAAAAAAGTAAATTACTTAGCATTTTTTTAATTCGCATCATGAAGTATTGCAAAATCGGTTCACATATTGATAACAAATGACTGGAAATGCAACTACTTTTATTAACTTCCCATGTGCTTGATTATGATCAAATTAAAGACAAAGATATCGTACAAGTGTACATATTACTGTATGATTACTACCTTATAATAAAAGAAGTGATTGATTATTTTCTTTCTTTCTAAAACATGTTTTTTTGGGCACCATTCCTGCTCAAGACCATCCCCCGTATATTTCCCTTACCTGTAGCGACGAATGCTCGCCTTCAAGGGTTTGACTGACGGCCCGTCTGTCACAGCTCCCTCTCAACCGTCTCCCTTACCGAGCTATCCATTACCGCTTACCTTCGCAACCTTTCCACTCAACTGCCCGTTGAAGCTTCAATGTACGTTACAAGTTGTTAGTCGTCGATGTATTTGATGTCGTGGTACGGTATGTGCGTAAACTGCGATGGATGACGTCATTTGGGTGATAAAGACGAGGTTCCTTGGAGTTAAGACGTCTCGCTGAGTGATTTCGGGGCCCGACAGATTTAGTAGTGGTAAGTCAAACGTGTTTTATGGGTGGCTAATTGACGATTTTTGGGCTGGTTCTTGTGAATATTTTTGGGTGATAAGAATGTAAAGTACTTAACTTTTTAAAGCTTAGTAAGAAAAGCTTTGCTTAATGGAAACTGTGTCAATAATGTAGGAAGGCAGTCACTGCGGTAGTCAATCTGCCTAATCTTTTCCCAACTATCTTGAAGTCGACTTCCAGTCTAACCGGATGCAGCTGAATACCAGTATTTTACATGGAGCAACTGCCTATCTGACCTCCACAACCTAGTTACTGGCTACTACCCCTTGGTAAGACTGGCTGTCAGAATTTCGGGATTCTGACGACCCGTAACGACTGTCAAAGATCCACGATTGACAGCCGGGATCAACGGCTTAACGGGCTTTCCGAGGCACGGAGGAGTCTCGGTATGTAACTTGTTTAAGAAACTTTTTTTAAACAAGTTAAAATCACACACAAAATTTCTTGTCTGTGCGGTTGACCATTGAAGAGTTCCACCATCTGGTGGTGGTGTATACCTGGATGTCGATTCTGGTCATGTTTACCATAAAAATACATTGTCATAGGAACTGAACCACCATGTAAAAGTTCAACTCCATAGGATAAGAGCAAGTGGTTCTAATTTAGTTTGCAAGATTTGACCCGTATCAACAAACATTGCAAGTTACTTAATTACGATTAAAGGCTTGTAAAACAGCAGTACTTAATATACCAATCATGACGTACGCTGGCCCTGTCTTCGCACACGCCAAGCCCTACCTCTTACATAAAATGCAGACTCTTCAAAACCGCTTCCTCCGCAGCGTGGCGGGAGCTCCCTATTTTGTCCGTAACGAAGAGCTGCATGTTGACTTCCGACTCCCTACTATCCAGCAGTTCCTGAAACGGCTCACCAAGCGTTTCATGGATACTGCTGAAAAACATCGAAACCCCCTAATCGTATCGGCCGCCCGATACGTACCCTCCCGCATCTCTAAGGTGCGCCGGCCCAGACATACCCTACTCATACCTGATGACCCCACCACTCTGCTCCAGGAGAGCCGTAGGGAAACCAGCATACTACGCAAACGCAGACCGCCGTCGTTCCGCCCTCGCCGTCGAGGTCCGTCGCCAAGACCCAGTCAATGCCCTCCCAGTCTCTTGCCAGCACGCGCCGCTGAGCCAACTGATTCCCCAAATAATGGAAATTTGATCCAGCCTTCCCTTGCTGTCCCTCCCCCAGTGACGCCCTAAGCCGAGGCCCGTACTCCGCAGGGAGTGCCCTTAGCGTAGTCACTTAGTTTATAAGAAATTATAAGTCCTGGCTGGAGGCTTTAATAAATTAGAGCCTTCACAGGCAAGCTCGGTTAAGCAGACGACAGCCTCCTAGGCTGACCTGCAAGATGTCCATCAAAAAAAAAAAAAAAAAGTACTTAATATTTAGGTTATAATGTAAATAAGCTGTCAGAATCGCATACCTATAACAGAAAAGTTGTCTTTACTATTTCTGGATTTTTTTTAAACAACTGTGATTGATCTCATAGATAAAATTCATTATTTAGGTACTTACCTATATTTATAATGTTGAGAATAAAATAAAAATGTTTATTTAAAATAAACCCGACTAAAAAAAAACTAAATAGTTCCAAACAAGTCACTTTTCAAGCAGTCTCATGCAGTAGGTGGTAGTTATTTCAGTTCAATTATTACTTTCATACCACCAACTGCATCAGAATGCTTGAAAAGTGACCTGTTCGGAACTTTTTTGTGCTTTTTCAGTAGTGTTTTTTTTAAATATTATATTTATTAATTTTTTTTGTGAGTTATATTTTTAGAATCGCCATTTCGAACCCTTTATTTTGATACCACTTATAGTTCGTCGACTTTCATTTTTTTCTTTTTCACAAAATTATGGCGTCTGGTTGTCGCCTGTGTTTTGAATATTGCCATGTCTTTAGCAGCACTCGCAAGATTAAGACTAATCAATTGACGTAAGAATTATCAAAATCAGCCCACACGTTTGGTCTCTAAAGAGCCACAAAGGAAGAAACATAGATGTATGTTTGTTCCTTGCGTCCTTGCGCGCGTAATTATTGTTTTATATTTATATTATTATGTATTGTGTTTTATGGGCCTTAGTTCCCTGAATTAAAGGATGAATAAAATAAAAAACATCTTTCAATGCATAGATTTTCTTTCCAAAATACCCTGAAGTATTTGAACGTTGCTTCATCTTGCTACACGTTAACGAGGCGAACCAAGTATCTAGTATTACACAACTCAACTATATTGTACGTAAGTTAGCACTTAGTGTGTGCAAATTCATTTTTATCAAAATAATCAAGAAGCAAGGTATAGACAAAGTGTCTTCTTCTTCACAGCTTAAATACTAGGAAGTGGTGACGGGCGGGCGTTTTTGGGGGACTGTCTTTTTTTTTTAATAAACGTTGCCTCAAACTAGGAATTACTTCCTGTATCGTGGGTGCGTTCACAAACATGTAAAGTCACATACACAAGACACCCAGACCCGGAACAACTATCTGCAGGCCATAAAAATATTTGTTCCGTGCGGGAATCGAACCCGCGACACGCAGCGCAGCAGCCTGTCTTTATGTAGAACTTTGACGTTCAAAAAGAGCTGGCTAGCCTAGTTTAAATAATTATTTTTTGATTTGATTCATTAGGTATATCAGCGATAACGATGGTCGAAAAATCAAAATGTATGGGATTGTCAATATCATAGGTACATTTCTGGCCTTTTGACTACCGTTATATCTCACTTTGTCTAATTATTAGAGCTTAGGATGACTTGTATAGTATAGCAGGCTATAATGTTCCTACAGCTGGGACACAGGCCTCTTTTCTAAAAGAGAGTGTGAGCCGTAAATTGTAATCCACTACACGGGCCCAATGTGGTTTGGTGGATGACTTGTATCATCATCATCTGCCCGCGCCTTTTCCCAACTATCTTGGGGTCGGCTTCCAGTCTAACCGGATGCAGCTGAATATCAGTATTTTACATGGAGCGACTGCCTATCTGACCTCCACAACCCAGTTACTGGGTAATACGATACCTCTTGGTAAGACTGGATGTCAGACTTTCGGGCATCTGACGACCCGTTACGACTGTCAAAGATCCACGATTGACAGCCGGGACCAACGGCTTAACATGCTTTCCGAGGCACGGAGGAGTCTCGTTGTGTAAAGATGGTCACCCATCCATGGACCAACCCCGGCAAGCGTAGCTACGCCGCCGGTTAAGCTTAACCTGATGGATCGACCCGTGCGGCTGTTATTACTTTAGCCACGAGCTCCTGTGGTGGATGACTTGTATAAAAGTCAATAATTAGAGGAGATGTAACGGTCACCAACCTGTCGGTGTATTTTGTAAACATCTCAACGTGAAAACTTAAGTGGAGTACAAATAACTTAGTGGCATATTTCTTGCGATTGGTTTCTAATCTAACTGGGTGCAGCTGAATGCAGTATTAAATTTGGAGTGACTGCTTAACTGAGGTATACACCAGTTATTGGCTAACACTACACTTAGGTTGAAAAGACACCTCACAGATTTTGTCCTCATACGTATTAGCTGAGAGTACAGAACTATAGTAGTGGTGACACAATATTGAGGGTTCCGACTTACGAGTTGTACGTCGTGAGTTCCCCAAGCTGGCGTAATTTAATTTATCAACACTGTTCTTAAGGCGCAGTTATACGACTTCTAATGAGAACATCACGTCTAAACGAATATACTTATTTATTTGAAAAAAATATATGTTATTTTAGACAATTTCTTTCGTAATTTGTTATGTGAATATTTGAAATTATATTTTTATAAAATAGTGTAATTAATATGTAAAGTTATGTCTAGCACTGATAAAAAATTGAGAATCACGCTAAAACTACAAAGCATATGTTTATCAAATCTTCACCATTTTAAAGACCATTTAATTGTTTATGTTTTAGTATACGTGTTTTAGTACAATACTTGTTGTTATGTATAGTAAAAATTATAATGCGTCTAATTTCGGACAGCGCTCCATGATGGGCGTAAGTACCTACGTTCGTTACGTTAGCTCAGCACAGAACACGCAAGCTAACCAACCACTCAAGGTCGTTGGCAGTAACATCGCCTTAAAACGGTGAAAGAAAACATCGTAAGGAAACTGGCATGTCCTAGAACCAAAATTTCCAAGACATGTGACATCCACAACCCTCTTTAGGCCCACGTGGTGGATTATGGCCCACGCCCTCAAGAGAGGTGGGCTGTACCCCAGCAGTGGTGACATTAAAAGGCTGACTAGGTATGCTATGCTTTTATATACAGAATTACAGAACTCTCCGTGTTACGAACGTCCTAACATACCTATTGCTAACTTCGTCAAAGTCCATTCAAATCGTACACTTCTCTGTAAATGCCAATTTGACGATTTTGAGTCACATGTTACGGCGAACAAAGATGTTATTTAATGCTAATCAATCATTAACTTCAACTGACCAGCAGATGTCATGTCAACAAAATTGAAATGTTCCCAATCTGTCTTGTTTGCAGCTGTCGGATTTCCAATTGACAGAGTTCTTATTTTGGACCGTAACTTTATGCAGATTCAGTTCGATTTATTCTATGAGGTCCTGGTGGTCTGTAATTCAGGCTCTTATGGAAACTTATTTCAGGGACCAGTCTCTTACAAAGTTAAACCCTGTATTTAGAACAGTAAAGATTAGCATTAAGTACTTTGTGCTGAGAAAATAACCTTTTTATTATTGTTAACATTCCATGTGCACATTTTCTCTGACTTTTATCAACCTAATCCTTCGAGTTTTCGAGTGATCTTAACATATATTTGCCAGCTTCTTTTCATACTTACGTATTCTATACCTACTTATTGTCCTGTATTGGTCTTGCCACCTTTGGCTGAGACAATACTGATCCATTTTTTCAGACGCTGGACAGCTCCAGTGTCCAAATTTATTTTTCCAGCACTCGGAACTTTTTGCATTGAAGGCGGTCTGTGACTGTCAAAGATGTCGTCGATACTCGGTGACACGTGTCTCTTTTACACGTGCCGATTGAGTTAATATTTTTTTTTTATTGATATTCGTTTTTAAAAGGTATTTAGTTGACACCTTGTGACGATTATGTCAATAAAACCATCCGTCGTGTGATAAGGTGACAGCTCCATTAATAAGTTTATTTTTTTAATTTTCAGTTGAATGCTTTTCAGGTATGGAGGTTGGTACTTATTGCTATGTCTGATTGAACCATGTCAGTCAATCGATCGTGTGTTATATCATTTCACTGTACTTTTAAATTATGAGTAATTCTGTGAGTGTCCACTGAATTCTGGTTTCTCTCATACTATGGTCAATGTAATTATTGAAAACATGAATTTTTTTTTGGTAAGTTTTATTTGATTCTATCTTCCTTCAATTATCCCTCAAATAAATATATCTCTCATGATCCTGTGGTCACCTTTTTTTTTCGTGGTGTTTTAATTAAAAAAAAAAGAAAGAAAGAAAAATAATAATAATATTTTTTTTTATTTTTTATTTATTAGGTAGAGTACTATCCCAGTTTAAATACTTAACTGTAGGTATCATATTCAGCATTGTCTAAAAAGATCAAGTTTATTATTTCTTGATATACTCTATATTTTATTACTATGTAGCTAATGTGTGGCTTGGTATGGTGTGTTGTTTTTAGCAGATACTGCTTGCTTGTATATTATTTCAGGTGGCTAACAGGGGTCAATTCAAATAAAATGAACATTTAAAGTATGTAACATATATATTTCTTTGAGCTTTTAATTGCATTTTGAAATACAACATAAAATATTAAATAAGATTATTAAATTTGGTAAAATCAATATTTCAACACCATTTTTTACTTTTTTTTCTTAAGAATGAGCAAAAATCTCTCATCAGAGCTAGCGTATACATAATATTTGTCGTATGTTTCATTATTATCGTTAAAATGATAGATTTCTTACGATTCAAATTTTAATCGATTTTAACCATCATCAGCTGAATATTCGTAACTTTTGAAAAAAATGTGTATAATTTAAAACATCAAAAAATAAATTCGAAATAAAATTTTAAAATTGTATATTCCATTAGAAATGTCGTATACGTCAAAGGGTAAATGGAATTTTTAGTGTCACGAATATTCAGTTTACAATCAAAGATTTTTGTTGATATCGTCTGAAACTTACATTAGACAGTTTACAATATTTTTATTAAATATAAAAGAGGTTCTTCACTCTCAAGTGCCGTATATACATCATCGTATAACTGTCGTTACAAATTGGAAGATATATCTGGTATATCTTTATGTTCTAAACGTATACGAATGTTATCATTCCTTTCAACGAAAAAAAATGTATATGTATCACTTTTAAATATAGGTTGATTGCTCAACCGGTTAATGCGCTGGTATATTGGTATACAATTGTTCACAGATGTAGTTTACCTAATATTATGTACTTATCATTAATAATAAATAGCATCCTCGCGCGGAGAGCATACCTATAGCAAAATTTACACTAAGGAGATTGTTATATTGCATTCTATGTCGAATTGTATGTACAAAACGAACAGAAACGAATGAGATTGAATCTCCGAGATTATACGCATCGACGGATCTCTTAAATTCACAAAAAAAAAAACAAGAAAAATCATCAAAATATACATAAACTAACCACGTTAACCCTAACTCTGATTTACATAAAAAATTAAGTAACACGAAAAAAAAATGATATTGCAACGAATTTTCTGATAAAATACTGAAAGTCAACGCCACTACGCGACTAATACGATAGACGAATCACATGCGAAAGGCGAATTGCAATTAACGAAAACTAATTTCCACGATTTACCTTTTTCAAAGAAATAATTAGCAAAAAATATACATTTACAAAAAGAGATCGAATCGTATTTTTTATGACTTAATGTGACTTATATTTACATTTATCGAAATGGAATTATAACGTAGTGTGGAAGATAAGCCACGGGCTCTGCCGCCCTTACAACAACCGATCACCTAAAGGCAATATTTTGAAAATATTCTCTTAATACCTAAAACGAACGTAAGACGTTTGGCGTATACTTAAGTCGCTATTAATTTATTACACTAACCGATCTATGCGGTGAAATCTAACAATAATTACCTAAATAATTAAATTGGCAAAGAGTTTCGAAATACTTAGCGTCGCGGCTGCGACCTAACCCTAGCAAGGTTTAACGTAGCAAGATATGGTATCATCACAACTGACGGCTGTCCAGCCTACACGTACTTACTGGAGAGCTGCTTGGCCAGTTCCGTGTACTTGAGGAACTTGGAGTGCGGGCTCTCATCGAACGACTGCGAGGGACTGCGCGGGTCCTGCGGTGACGCGGCGTTGGACCCGCTCTTGTGGGTCCCAGGGGACCCCGCGCCCGTAGGGGCCTTCAACGGCACGGGCTCCGGCAGTGCGCCGTCCTTCACGAAGTGCATTTTCGACAGATGGTGCCGGTACGCGCCCTTCGAGATGAAAGGCGTGTCGCACAGAGCACACTTCATGATGGAGTCGGTGACGACGGCGTCGTTACACGCCCAGCTGAACGTAAGGATGCTTGGCGGGCCGGCAGGAGAGGGTGCCGGAGCAGGCGCGCGGGAAGGGTTGGACTCGGTCTTATCGCAGAGCTTCTGCAGCGCCGCGAGAGGGTGGCTGCCCCCACGGCGCGACGAGCTGGGTTCGCCGGACGAGCCGCCCCCGGCCAGGTTGTCGAACATGGAGGACAACGCACCCAGGCTGGAAGCTGGCTTGCGCTCGGCGCCGGGCGTATTGGCGGAGCGGTCGCTAGCAGGGCTGCGCGGGCTGGCGGCGGGACTGGCACCCTCGCTCTCGCGCTTGGCCACGACGGGCTTCACGTCCTCGTCGGCGGTACTGCTCGGCCGGGGCGGCTCCTCGTCCTCATCTACTTCAGTCTTCACTCGCACTGGCTGGCTGCTCAGATCCACGCCATTCTCACGCTCTTCCTCGTCGACTTCTCTCTTTATTCGCACTTCAGTCGGACGGTCCTCGGAGGCTGGGGTTTGAGAGCCGCGCGTATCGGGAGTAGTGCGAGGAGTCATGTGATACGTGTCCATCTTCCTGTCGGGAGTGAGTGATTCTACTCTACTGCCGCCCCGCTCGGACATGGAGCTGGACTCGCTCCCGCTGCGCTCGCGGCGCCCGTATCCTTGCTGGTGATGGTAGTTCCTCAACATGTTCATAGTCTGGGGATCTACCAGCGGTTTGGTATAGTCTACGCTCTCATCTATGCCTAATCTCTTTAGGATGCTAGACCCGATGGGCGCGTGTGAGGCGCCGCCCGGCATGCCGGGCACAGTGTGTCGCGATCGGGTGTCGAAACTCTTCTCTATCAATTGTTCTATGGCGTTGAGAACCGAAGGCGACGAGCTCTTTTCATTGCTCGCGTTAGGGTCTTTGGAACTCGGGGAGGAATCGTTCACGGAGGAAGGCGAGCGGTGGTGCGCGGATCCGGGGGATGGCAGCTCCTCGTTGATGCTCTTGCGGCCGTCACGGCCGGTGGGCGTGACGTGGCCGGGCACGTCGGGCGAGATGATGTTGTTAGATAGCAGCGCGCTCTTCAAGAAGTTCCTTTGGCTATTAGACATCGGCGCACCAATACATTGTCGTATGTGCTCGACGAATACTGCAGTCTCAATTTTATCACCACATTTCTCACAGGTGATTCGGCTACCAGTGCCGAAATCTCGAATTGGTTTACCCATAGGTACACCGTTTCCTTCCCCGTTTTTAAACTCGTGCTGTGCTCTCTCCAATTCGAGGAGTTTTCTAACTGGCAAAGATTTCTTTCGTTTTTCACGCGTTTGACGTCTCCTGCCTCCACTTTCGGTGATTGATCGCATAATGTGTTCTTTGTAATGAGAATTTTTAACCATATGATTACTCAACTCTTTCAAGGAACTAAATGCTTGGTCACAGACTTTACAAGTTAATACAGCGCTAACATGACTACTGGTACCGGTGGTGGGTGGTGCTGCGTTGCTACCACCACCCGGGCCGCCCGAGTTTGACCCACCCTTGCTAGCGTCGTCCGAAGACTTCCACGAAATTATTTGTTCTTGCGATATGATGTTTGTATAATGCTGAGTTCGCTGCATATGGCTGGTCATCTCAGCAAGGGAGCGGAAGCTTTCAGCGCACCACATGCATTTCAATATTTGCCTAGTTTGCTCTGCGCCTTTGCCTAACCAAACATCTTGACCCCGGACGAGTTTTCTAGGAATTGGCATATTCTCTTTTATGAGCATGTTCAAATCGTTTTGGCTCGGTTTAGATGAACCGCTAGAAGAGGACGAGTTGTGTGACGGTGTCGAAGGCGAACTGGAAGGTGGTTGTAGAGAGGATGGGATAGGTGCCCCCGAGGAGGGTGGCACGGGCACGTTGACCCCGCAATGCTTTGCTTCCTTCATGTGTACTGTCAAATCTGCGAGTGAATTGAAACTCTTTTTACACCACACGCATTTAAGGACATCTTTAGTTTGGTCGGCGCCCTTATTCAACCAGTGGGATTGCCAGGCAGAGTGGCGCGCGGCTGCATTGGGAGCCAGACCAGCGCCTAAAGCGGCACTTTGTACTGATCGGAACAATTCCTCACCACCAAGCCTGCTCAATTCACTCATCTTTTCAAGGGCCTTTGTTGCATCGCTCGGAGTAGGACCTCCGTGTTTAAGTTTGCCGTTCCAATCAGATGGAACGCCTCCCTTCGGGGACAGACTAGCCGCAGCGACTGCAGCTGCGAAATATGGCAGGTGCGGTGCCACAGGCGTGGACCAAGGAGATGGAGAGTGTTTAAACTCTGACGGTCTAGAACTTTTTCTAGATGGGACAGGCGATGGTGAGTCCTCTGGGCCACGTTTTCTCGTGCCAACAGATAAGTCAAGTGGACCATTTTCGTTCTTACTGAGATTCACGGCGTCATCGTGATCATCATCGTCGTGCGGTGATTCACAGCGTTTCGTGCTGAAGTCAAGAACAGCGTCACCTCGTTCGGAGTCAGTCATGTCCTCCTGGCAGGACATGAGGAGACGCTGCTGTGCGGCGGCGGCTGCTGCGGCGCCGAGGTAGGCGGCGACCGCGGCCGAGTGCGGCGGCAGCAGCGCGGCGGGCAGTGCGGCGGTCAGCGCGGCTGGCAGTGGCAGGCCGGCACCACTGCGGCTGGAGTACACCGAGTCATTCGAGGGACAGCGCGGCGCACCCGACGACTCCCGCGACAGGCATCTCGGGCTCTCCCTGGGGACAAAAGAGTCACGCGGTTAGTTCGGCCGACATAATTCACTTAGCGACAATTGCCGTCTGTCTCAGCCCAGACGTTATCTTTAACCGGTTATCGACATTTGAATATCGACGGTAAACAAAATGAATGCAAGTTTTTTTAATGGCCATTTTTAATAAATTAGTAGCTCGATCGTGAATAGCAAATAGACACACTAATGGGTTTATATCGATCTAAAAAAAACTTTATAGCTCGTTGTTTGGGTGTCCTTGTGGGTAGAGCTTTTTGTTTTGTTAATTTTTAATGATGATAATACGATCAAAAAACCAACCGTTGACATACTTGACGTTTTGACATTAGATTTTATGTGTTTGATACAAAAGGAAAAACATTGATGGCATGTTTACGACATTAGTATAAATCTAAGGTAAATTGGGTACAAATAGGTCAAGTCTTTAGACATGAATAATCAATTGGATATCAGAGAAGTTATAATATTAATGACAGCTATAAAATTTAACAATCACATTTTCGACGTATAGAAGATATTAAAATATTGAATCAATAATAGTAAAGCAATCGTTCATGGAATAGTGGTGATATCAGATGTGATAAACAAGGCGAGCACAATGGTTGATGACACAGCTTATCGATTATTTATGAGACAGTAAATACACAAAAACTTAATAAGAAACAGGTTCCTTTATACTGGAAAAGTGAAAGAATATCGAATGTCCTCAAAAATCCTTCTAACTCGTAAAATAGCAGAATCAAATACATATTATATTATTGTTTGAGAAACCCACATACCATATACGGATCAAAAGTTGTAGATAAAATGACATAAAATAAATCTCGATATAAACTAGGCTTTGAAACTTTTTTATATTTTCTACAAAATCATGTAGGACTTAGAAACTTGCTTTCCTTTTGATTTGAATAACATACTTAATCAAATTTTTTAAAGTTATTGTTGTTTTATTATAATTTTAAACAACACATGAATGTAAACCGATTTTGCAACGATAAAACTATTTGAAACATAACAGAAAACACTTTTATCTTTAGGAAACAAGAGTACTTTAGGAACATAGAGTTTGTGAAGCTCTGATGTGAGACAACACGAAAAATTCTAAGTTCAAAGTCGACAGGCGGATAAGAGGAAAAGTCAAAAAACATATTCAATGTTAAATTCAATAATTGAACGTGAAAACAATACGAAACATGAAGAATTACACAAAAATAATAAAACACTTGGACAAATAGAAACCTACCTCACGTGGTCGGGCTCGACGATCATTTTAGACGAAATGTTTTCAAAGTACTCCAAACTGGTAACGGTGAAAAACTTGCAGATCCATCAATACAACACTGATACAATTGATAACACTTTGCTACTAGACAACAATTGAGTCTCCCCAAAAATAGTTAGAATGTAAACACGTCGCGAAAGACGCGCCGCGATGCCGGCGGTCGGAAGGGAAGTGCGCGGTGCCTGCGGCGGCGGCGGCGGTCCCGCGTGGAATGAGACGCCGCGTGATTTACGACCCGCCTGCAGCGCCCCCGCCCCGCACGCCCCTCGCTAGAGAGAGACAGGTGCTGCTGTAACGAACCACGCAACGCGAAAGACAGAGACGGCTATCGGTATCCCACTTCGAGGGGTGGCGCTGCGTAATGCAAGCGTGCGTGCGATGCGCGAGGTGGACGTGCAGTGACGGGCGATCGTTCCGATGACAGCCGAGTGACACCACGGAGCTACTCCGCATAGCTGAGTCACAGTCGTAACACCAATGAAAAATGTACAGAGCATCCTTGATGGCCAATAGGCGCTATAACTTTTTAACGAGATTGTTTACGGAATTCCATTTGTGTAGGTGTAGTAATAGTAAGCAAAGATGAAGCACTCGCCGTGGTAGATTGAAGTCTCGGGGCTTAAAGAAGATTACCCGGACAGGGTTGACGGCGTTGACAAGGAAATGGCGCGTTAACAAAACGCTGAGACGAGTCCTTTTAACGACTCACGGACAGCGACAGACAGGGGACGCGGACGGATTTACGCGTATCACGAACAGATTTCCTGCTTTGACAAAGGGAAAATATTTTCTCATGTTTATTTTATTTTTACGCAAGGAAATGTTAGGACACTTCCGAACGATAATACTATAAATGTCAGACGGCAAATCGATAATGAGAATGACAGGACGTCGTCTAGATAAATAAATTAACAAAGTAAAGAAACTATGTGCCGTTAATCCCCGGAAACTAATGTACTATACGTTTTACAGCCCATAATACTGTTTTTATTATCATTCAACGATCTCGAAGTAAATGTTATCAACGAATCCGATCTGAACAACTGTTATAGTGATTTGACAGAACCTTGTTCCAAACCCCAAAAGTTTTATAAAGTTTTTAATAAGAGAATCGCACAGCTGTTTATTGCTTCCTATGAGCATTAGTCGGCTGCGGGTCAATCAATCACAAGTATTTATGTGACAACTATCTCCGTCTCTTTCCTGCGCCAAACTAAAATAACCCCGAGTGGGTTGTGACATAAACAAAAGAATTCTAGGCTATTTTTCTACATGTAACGACAGATGATAAAAATGTTAGTGGAATATATTTTAGACTGTGGTCGTTTTGATGTGTAGGAATTAGGACGGAGCGGTTTTATGCGTCAATGTGTGCATAGTGCGGGCCAATGTATGGGGGACACCTGACATCGTTTGAATAATTTTGCAGTAACAAAGCAAATTTTATAACTGACACATGTCTCCTTGGTAATAAAACTGCAGTGAGCTTGATAGTAGACATTGTACGAACATTTGTAGAGAAAATTGAAATAAATGGAAACGAAAATGATGATGTGAAGATATACCAGACAGCAGACATATTTAGGAACGTGCAAAAATAATTAAGACGGAGGAATAATAAAGTCTATGTTGAATATTATTAGATTTAAGTTTTGAGAACTGGTTTTGAATAAATTTTGCAAATCACTGTTTAGATACACTATATGTTTAGAGATGAAGAAAATAACAAACTATTGACAAGTGAACTTGGGCGAATGACTGAAGATGTATTTTGCAAACTTTATTTTTTCCACTTTCATTAATAACAATAAAAAAAAAATTCACTGCGACAGGTTCCCAGACAATTGCTTGTTCAAAGTCAATAAAATTTCTAACTACTACAGTGAATATTTTACCACTATTCTACAATTAGCAAAGAAACGAACTACTGACGATTTCTTCCAATAAAGTGTCTAATTTAATAAAACTTTTATTTCGACATCATATTTTCTTGAACGAATGAACTGAAACGTTAAAACAATTAGCACAATACAGTCGAGACGTAGGTACGCTGCCAGACTTTGATAATTTCTCTGATTCTCCTAATTTCACAATTAGACAAAGTTAAGAACATAATTTAGCTAAAGAATATAGTTAATTTTACGAATTTAGAAATAGATAAAGATGTGTACTCTATCTATACCAAAATACGATAACTCATGGTATAATAAAATAATAACTGAAATTTAGAGATCTTTGCTATGTAAACAAATATGCCAAAAAAAAAAAAACAAACAATTCATCAAAGAATTAGTCCTTTGCCAGAACAAAAAATTGCAAGTAAAGAAAAATACGATTAGTGTCAAACAAATAACTGAAACAGTACTTTTCTTAGGTTGAAAAACAATGAAGTAGTAGTCGTAAATTAGAATATAGACATCGTTACTTCTAAACCAATAACTAAAGGTCCACAAACCAATAGTTCCATTATAGGAATGAAAGAAACAACAGACACAGTTTCAGCTGCTTATTGTCACATTATTGTTAACCTCGATTTATTGCACTTGACCAAGTGACTTACAACTTGCCTAGAACTGGTTACGATGACAAAGCAATTCACTGCAACCTGTGACTACAAAGATATTGTTATATTCATGTTCTACAAGTCGAAGAACATTTTAGAGCGACTAAAATTGGAATCCTACTAATTTTATAAATGTGAAAGTCTGTATGAATGGAAGGATGTTTCGTAATCACTTCAGAACGGTTTTATGGATCTGGATGTAATTTGGCACAGAGGATTATAGTCTGGAATAGAAAATAACTTTTTATTCCCGAAGCATGTTCCCTTGGAAAAAAAATCGATTTTAGTAGGTAGTTGCTAAAATTTTTGTTTTTAGTACATTAATTAGAAGTTATACCACTCTTGAACCACCTTTTTAAAAGTCTTAAAGCCGATTTTTCATTAGTCAGTCAGTAATTTTTACCTGAAGAATAAAAAAGGCAGTTTGATAAATTTTACATAGGAAATTTGTTAAACAGTCGTATTTATTTTATAGTTTAAAATTGTCGGACAATTGAAAAACTAAACCATTTCATTCTCCTGCCCTTATCCCAATTTATTTGGGGTCGGCGCAACATGTCTTTTTCTTCCATACTCCTCTATTAGTCGTCATCTCTGTAGTCACCCCCTTTTTCCCATATCCTCTTTCACACAGTCCAACCATCGTTTCTTTGAAAAACTAGCCCTAAACCATTCCAGAATTTATAATTATGAAAATATATCACCCATTTCTAATTCCGGGACACTCAATCAAACTGACTCAACTAATGCTTTGCCTCCATTCCCACCGGAACTCATATTTTTATCCATTTTAGCGAATACACAAATTGAATCAGTAGATCTAAAATCTAAACAATAGAATTTCAAGGCACTAGAACCTCAAAATGATTGATTACGCCACCTCAGTGCAGTTAATTGACATTGATTGAACAGACTTGCTACAGCACAAACTTTAGCGATAACTTGCCTTACAGTTAGCTTGCCTTATTCATATACCGATAAAGCTTAGATTGGTGTGACTGTAGCTTTTTGAATCATCATGTGTTTGTTTGCACTCGTACCTGGCCGGTCGAAAGATAAAGATATGAAATAAAAGATTTCTAATACAATTAACATGTTAATGATGTCCTCAAGTTCGTATTAGCGATGACGTAAGATTTTTTGTGTTAGTTTATTTTTAATTGACTGACAAATGTGACTGCTCATACGTACCTACTCACGAACATTGGGTAGCTATACTTTCTTTGATTTGGAACTTCCGAAAATATTTGCTTTATGCAGAAGCATAAAGCAAAGTAAAAACATAGAACTTAAACTTAAACTTACCATTCATAGCAGTAACTATTTGTGATTCTAATACAAAATCTACATAAATTATTATTTAAATACTGAAATAGATCTAAATTATATACTTTAAATGCAATACTGATACTGATGAACGATTCTAAATTTTAATTCTCCTTAAATATTTTTTTAATTATGAATCAGTGTTAATCACCTTACTTTTTATATAAATAAGGCTCTAACTGTTTAATTGGCTAATACTTGTGGAGTATAGTTTAACTAATGTTTAAAAATACCACATTCATTTAATATTCTGTATTTATTTGAACGTAAATTTCCACGACAAGTGATAAACGACCTACAATTCTAACATATTATTTTGTAAAATTTATATATAATTACGTCAATACATCTAATTAAACATTGAAATTAATCGAGTTGCAGCTGTCTCCATATCGATTGGATTCGGTTCTCGTACGATCTGATTAAGAGTCTATGTTACCTCAAATGGCTTAGCATGATCCTCCGTTATGTCGATAATACTGCAGCATTAATTTTGAAATAAATATATGGCAAGGTTGAGGATCAATGTTAAGTATTATAAACCTCAAAAACACGATTCCATAAAATTTTCTCGATAGAAAAAAAATCCAAAGTTACCTCTAAACCGAAAACAATAAACCGCTAGCATTCAAAAAATGCTTAAAATTAGATCATGAAACTTTGCATACTAACTGAACTTACTATAAAGCAGGTCCTACAAGTTTTTTTATTTTTTAATTACCATTATTTTCACAGTAAAAATAAAATACCTAAACTATCACCTAAACTATGCCGTCTTGAAGCTTGTTCCCTGCCGCCCGACGCCCCCATTCAGTCTCGCTTCGGCTTTCGAACGGGAGGGCTGTGTCGCTTGCGCTCAGAGCACACATTACGCAACAAGACTACGTAAAATACAAATCTTGTAGTACTTATACTTATAGTGTTGGTGCAATGGGAAATAACCGTAATAAAAATAAGAAACGAAAGGGTTGGCGCAAAGAAACTGGAAAACATGATAAACGTAATGAAGTAAGTATATAGCTACCTATCTACTTACAGTATTAGTGATTACAAACATGTCACGTTTGGTGCAGTGGCAGGTGATTGGCTGCTGCGTTAGGAGTTGCAGGTGTTTCTGCATGTGAAGATTTGTGTTTGTAAACGCACCTTTCACGATTCAGGCGAAATCCAGGTGTACACTTTTTTTTTTGATAAAAAATGTGAAAAATGGGTGTCCAATTTTGTAAAAAGTTAAAAAGTTCCCTAAATAGGTTTGTTATTGTTTTGACAATAATATACAACAAATAGGTATCTATGTAGTACCTAATTGTTTATTTTTATAATGTTGCCGACTCCAGGATTTCAACTGAATCGGAGACGGTGCGATTACAAACACAAATCTTCACATTCACAAACGCGCAGATCCGACAAAACTATCTGTAGGCCATTTTTTTTTTTTTTTTGGGGGGTGGGAAATCATCCTATGACTTCTTCCGCTCTAGGGTGGAGCGGAAGGGTGTGTCAGACTCTTACTGACTAAAACCCACCCCTGTTCCTCCCTGCCTCGAGTGCCCGGGGGCGAGGTAACTCTTTCGAATTTATCCTCCACCCCCGGGCAGATCTGTAGGCCAATGTAGTAATAATAATAACAGATCAGTGTGTTTTATCTGTAGGCCATAAAACACTGATCTGTTATTATTATTACTACATATGGCTATATAATTTTGACGGCACGGTTGGCGCAGTGGTTGAGCGTTCGGCTGCTACGCTGCGTGTCACGGGTTCGATCCCCGCACGGAACAAATATTTGTATGACCTGCAGATAGTTGTTCCGGGTCTGGGTGTCTTGTGTATGTGAATTTACATGTTTGTGAACGCACCCACGATACAGGAATATTCCTAGTGTGGGGCAACATTTTTTTAAAAGACAAACAAAAATCAAAAAAAAATTTATCAAGCTATAAATTTCCAGTATAAGTTGATCTCACATTGTATAGGAATTCCGTACAATGAGAGGTCAGCTTGTACTGGAAAATTATCCCTCCACCATCAAATACCAATTCACCAAATTTGTATTTCAATAAAAAATGTAGGGTGGGTAATTGTTATTTGTTATTCATAGGGCAAGTCTGCTTCTATGGACGATTTAGTCTTCTTTTGTATATTTTTAGGGTTCCATAGCCAAATCATAAATAAAAATATGTGAGGTCTAGGTAGGTATTTATTTGCCCCGTGTGATTGTTACAGGACCGGACGGACGGAGGTATGACCTCCGAAAACTGTAGAAATAAATTCGGACGAAACAAATCTTCATGTGTTACAAAATATATAATTGTAAGTACCTATCTATCATACGTGTGTGATAATCACGAAATTTGCTGTTCCCCCATGGCACTACCGCTTGGTACTAACGCGTAACGGTACTATCACGAAATTGGCGAATTCATAATAAAATTTTCATAATGTTGGACTTTTTAGGGTTCCGTATTATTTATTCATGTTGACAAAATTATGCTGCCGGGGTCGCGAGTATATTTGAAAGAGAGTTACCGCGGCTCTTGGCACAGGCAACTGAAGGAACAGGGGTGGGTTTTAGTTAGTAAAAGTCTGAGATGCCCTCCCGCTCCGCCCAGAGCGGGAGGTAATTTTTTATATTTTTTTTTATTATAATCGTTTATTAGGAACAGAACAACAAATACAGGCAGATAAAAAAACAATGTACAACGATGGTAGCTGCAAAAGTTTAAAACTTTGGCGCAGCCACCAACGCCCATCACGCCAGTCATTGAATGATAACATAACATACCCCAAAAAAAGTGTTTTATAATGAATGTTGTGTTTTCTTGCAGATCACCTGAGAACATGAGCTGTTCACTGAATATACACAATCATTGAAATCAAGCGTCCCATTGCAGCATTCTAAACATCTTTTGACGAAGCTAAGATATAGATAACATAGAAGTAAATTTTTGGAGAAAAACTCAAAACGGACTTGTCGTAAATAAAAAACATCCTTGGTATATACAAGTGCAAGGACAATTACATATCATCGGTACAAAAAAAAATGTATTTTCGGAATAAGGTCTGGATGCGACAAAAACATCAAAGTCGAAATTATAGAAAGATGACCAATATTTCTGAAATGGAACTAAAATTAGAACATTTTTATAAAACATGCATGTTACCTGAGCTATGCAATTCCAGACATGTTCTAACTATGTAAATTAGAAATTTAAGCGATTAAAAATAAATGTTATTTAATTTTGACTATTTTTAATTACTTTGAAAAAAACTTATGGTATTTATCATACCTACCTACATACCTACCTGCATACTTACCTACTTATCCTACCTATACCTACCTATCTTATATTTATACAAACCTTGTCCTGAGAATCACGAACACGTGAAGTGCTTCGAAAGATATACGCATACCTACATTTCGGCGATTCATTCTTATATAGATGCATAATAACTAAGAAAGTGGTAATACAAGGAGAAAGCTACCTATTATAAGATTTTAAAATGGCACAGCGTAAACTTACTACCAAGCCAATGTACCTACAGAACCCTCAGTGCAATGGTGACTCGCACTTGACTAGTTTTTTGTAGCTCTACTGCTACTAAACCGACTCTAAACCACTGCATAAATTCTACAATTTATGTAGTGGTTTAGAATCGATTTTTCTAACCTATGTATACCATATGTATGTATACCTAGGTACTTGCATATACCTACAACCTACATAATTACCTACATGCGCAAACGGCTGTCACATAACATACATACACTAAAACTATAAAACGCAAACTTACTACAAAACTAATTGGCGGAACCCACAGCGCAAAGTTGGCTCGCATTTGACTAGTATTTTATAGAAGTAGGTAGGTAAAATAAAATAGTGTGCACGGCTAGACATCACCTATACCGTCCAGTATAAGCTGATCTCGCATTTTATAGGCTTTCGGCACACTGAGAGGTCAGCTTATACTGGAAACTGATCGTTTATAGATACATTGAAATTGTATTTGCGATATAATATATAATTTTATATTCATAAAATGACAAGTTAAAATTAAATTAGATTGATAATTTTATTTCTTAGTACTCGTCCGATAATAGTGTAGTTTACTCTAACGAAATCGCTTCGACCTCAAGGCCGCGCGTGTCGCGTCTCTGCGAGCAAAAGTGTGCGAGCGAGATAAAGAGTGCAGTGGCACGCGGGGAAGTGGGGGCGAAATTAGAATTTGAGCTGAGATGGTGTAGGCTCTTAACGATATATAACACAACAGTATAAATCATCAGTAATCGAGACTTGTGAGTCAATAA
The DNA here is from genome assembly GCA_951329385.1 of Polia nebulosa. Classification (NCBI taxonomy): domain Eukaryota; kingdom Metazoa; phylum Arthropoda; class Insecta; order Lepidoptera; family Noctuidae; genus Polia; species Polia nebulosa. The sequence goes on from OX589597.1 coordinate 32,097,811, forward strand.
TCGATGTTATTCTTATTGTTAATCAAATGATGTGACGTCTTGTGGCGTGTCTGACTGTCTTTTGTTTCCATTACTGTGTGTTTGGCATATCGATAGTCATCCTCATTGTAACTAATTTTACAATTTACAAGCTTTTATTTAACTTGGTATATTTGTTTGTGTTTGGTCAAATTTAACTTGGTACATTTGTTTGTGTTTGGTCAAATTTTGCAAGCGGAATTAGAACCACTTCCTCATCCTATCTAGTTGAATATTTACATGTTGGTTTAATTCCAATGACAATGCATTATTATTATTATTATTTATAATGTTTTGACACCTTGGGTTAATGTTAATTACTTTGCGTTATTTTTTGTTCACTCGTTTGTGGCTACTGACTCTTTTTTAGGATTGCGTACCCGAAGGGTCCAAACGGAGTCCTATCGCTGTCACTCACGTGTCAGTCTGTCCGTTGTCTGTCACAAAATTTTGTTCCGAAGAATTATTTAACTTCCCATCGACCTATGAACTTGAAATTTAGTGATAATGTTTATTATTACGTATATTATACTACAAAAACCAAACCAAGTCCGACATGCACTTGGCCGGTTTTTAGGGTTCCGTACTCGAGGGGTCCAAATGGAGCCCTGTTCGTCTGTCCGTCTGTCTGTCTGTCTGTCGTCTGTTACAAAATTTTGTTCCGAAGAATTTTATAACTTCCCATTGACCTATGAACGTTGGTGATAATGTTTATTATGACTGATTCCCCTCCCCTGATGATTTCTCTCATATGGTACGGAACCCCAAATTTGCGAAGTCCGACACGCACTTGGCCGATTTTTTATTATATTTATTAGTTTTCAACAATATTTAATTTTGTTCCTTCTCTCTCTGTCCAAAGTTGCCGAGGACCAATCTTTGATCAAAGAGTCTATAAGTACTCTATGGAAAAACAATCCCATTCAATTACACAATCACGAGCACCAACAAACTGCCAACAAAACATATCCGCCTCAGATACAGATCTCCCCATAACCTCTGCAGTGTGATTAATTAACACAATCAAAACATCAATCATGTATTATTCTAATAAATATCTATGTAATCATTAATTCTCATGTCGATCCAATAATCAAATAAAACAGGACAAACTAAGTGATAAGTAGTGTCTGTCTTATAAAGATTAAAACCACTTTCTGTTGAAATATTTTAACTGAAGAGTTATATAAGAGTTTGTGATATATTTAGTGGTACAACAAAGAGTAAAAGGTCAACGTTCTCGTGCCGGTCACCCATCAGATGGACAGACGGACAGATCTCATGAAATTGTCTACGAAGTGTTCCCTTACCAAATATGCACGGAGTGCCACGAATAGAAAGAGATGGAGAAGTCTCGCAAAAGTAACTTATCAGATGATTCATGACCACGAATACTCCGCCAGGAGTGTACGACTAAGAAGAAAAAGAATAAGATTTTCCTGATCATGCAGAGAAGGGAAATTTGTTTTACAATTTTTTAATGACAATGCACGCTAAACTGGTGCCAGCCTAGATTTTGTTTGTAAGACTGATAAAGAATATTTTACAATAAAGAATTAAAGCTGTTTGAATGAAGAACACAATAATTTTCATTCGAGGGAACTATAGATTTAATCACTATAAATGGATATGACTTTGATTCATTTCCCCTTCCTCGGGCCGCACTTACACAAAAAGTCATTGGTGTCTTATGTATGGCGCAACGCTTCAGCCATCAATCATTCTTACGAAGACCGATAAATCCAAAAGCATTTCAAAATGAAAATTGATGGAACGTCATTTTGAAAATTCAGATCATTTTTAGTCGTTCTGCCCACTATAACTGTCACTGACGAGTCCATTCATTTCTCTATCTTCACCAACTTCTTTCTACACTTCATTCATTCTAAAATCAACTTTAGTGCCCTCTAACAAGATTTATTTCAACTGCACATTTAAATTTTCATTCCTCTATCTCGACTGTATCAAAGTTTCTTATTTCATATTCCATTTTTAACTTTATGGCCTTCGTAATAAGAGTTATACTGGCAGTATATTTAAGTTGTTTGGATAAGTAGTGATGTCAGTGGACATTCGTTGTCAACTGATCGGTGGAAACAATGGGATCATTAAAGTGGACACCATGGAGTGATGTGCAGACCTCCGCGTTGACAATGGCGTATGGTATTATGAATGGGTCGGTTGGTTTGAGATTGTTGGTGATGGTTTAATTTCCATAAAAGCCTTGAGGTGCGGTATTGGATTGTTCTCGCAAGTTTGACCCTGTAGGTTTCGGAGCTTTGAATCAAATGGATTATTTTGTTTACCGACTGAGATTCAAATAAATACGTTTGGTCAATAACATGAACGATTGAAGATGCATCTACGAACATTTAAGTATTTATATTAATGATTCCTTTCTAGTGAGATGTGCCTAAAACTAATGATAGCTGTTTTGGCTATATTTGTATTATCTACTCGTCGTTAGAAGGCCCATGGTAAAAAACTAGACAACGCAGAACATATCCAAAATAACATTTTCAAATATTTTTCTAGGCACTAAGAGTTTTTCACGATTTTGCTAAGCGAATGGGTAGTTTATTGTATATTGCCTATTGAACAAAAATAACATTCCACAAGAAGCCACAAGGATTATGGAATGGTAGCTCGGATGTTTTGTCACTTTTTGAAGTTTCTAGAACTCACCTCTCAACATTGGGATCCTGGATAAGGGTAGCTGGTATGCTGTGTTCGATGTCGTCACGCTCGTCAGGCGCGGGGGAGGTGCGGGACGCTGGGGACACTGAGCCGGACGCTTCGCCCTCTGCTCCGTCCTGCCTCTCCCCCCTGTCTCCACGCTCCTTCACTCCGCTTTCTGGACTGTTGGCTTCCTCTGTGGACAAAAGAGAAGACATTGTTAGAGACGTTGAAAGCAAAATAAGTTTTAAGGAGTGCAAAACATTATACAATTAATGATAAGTCACAATAAAATCCCAAGTCACATTCTGAAAAAGAATATCAAGTTGTAGGACTAGAAGATAATAGGTATTGAACATATTATAACCTTCAAGTGATTGATGTGTGACAGAATCAAGACTTTGGGCCACGAAACAATCAAATTGACAAGTCTTTTTTTCAACGAGGAAAACTGCTATGACTTACCTATACCACAATAAGCGATTACAAATCAATAAATATGCATCCCTATCGCGTATCAAAGCACCAGTTGTCATGTAAGTCAAATGGAAAAATTCCGAAGCAAACAAGCATGACACCAACAAAACTGATACAGAGCTAATTAATATTGAAAACAAAACACCAACTGACAAATTAATCATGATAATAAAGACATTTTAAAACCGTATTTAGGTTGATTTAAAAGGGAACAGATAACAGTATATCGCTTTATTGCGATCGTTCATCATCTAAATGTAATAATCGGCGATAGGATAGATATTAAAAATGATAATACAAGGAAAAACAGAATTGTAATGGGGCCATCGTTCGTTGCGCAAAACCATGTGATCGATAATTGATTGATTGGTTATATTACGCTAGTCACAGACGGATCAATTATTCAAAGTATACTCGTATCTGCTGACATAATTTGGTATGATACTATCGATAAAGCGAATATTGATGCTCGGATATGGTTTTTATCAAGTTTTGAAGCAGTCACCTAATTAGACGAAGATAGTGGAAATGATTGGAGCTTTTCTTTTGGGTTATGCAGGTTTTTATTGCTAGCATAATATAATTCTTGATACGTGATACTAGTATTTTACTATAGACACAAAAACCAGCAGTGCAATGTATATAGTATATGCTAACCAAACAACTAATAATATGGTTCTATAAGACATCTCATCGTCAACTTGCTCTTGCTCTTATCTCATTTATTTATTTTATTTTTTTAATTATTCACAAAATCCACAGCTCTCTAAAATTGTATCTTAAAATATATAACTAGTCTTTCAGCCAATTACGGATTTACAATTTCATAGCCATACATTTTATGCAGCAGAAACAAATATACAAAGTGAAGTAAACTGCTAGCACCATCTAAGCATTGCTAAGTGTAAAGTGTAGGTGAGTATGTAAGAGTGTGCATGAGGAGTTGCAAATGGGTGAGTGAATAATAGTAAATATGTTATAGTGGTGTGTAATGATTGTGTGTACACCTTCTATTCAATTCTTTTATTTTAATTAAGATTTTTTTGTCAGTTTGTCACATAATAACGTTATCAAATGTTTCCTGAATATATCTTTTTTGGTGTTAGATAATATATCAAGATGGGAGAATCTTACTCGTAAATCAATTAATTTAAGATCGAATTCTCAATTAGCTCGTACAACCGCACGGGTCGATCCATCAGGTTAAACTACGCTTGCCGAGGTTGGTCCATGGATGGGTGACCATCTTTACATACCGAGACTCCACCGTGCCTCGGAAAGTACGTTAAGCCGTTGGTCCCGGCAGTCAATCGTGGATCTTTGACAGTCGTTACGGGTCGTCAGAAGTCCGAAAGTCTGACATCCAGTCTTACCAAGGGGTATCATATTACCCAGTAACTGGGTTGTGGAGGTCAGATAGGCAGTCGCTTCACGTAAAATACTGGTATTCAGCTGCATCCGGTTAGACTGGAAGCCGACCCCAAGATAGTTGGGAAAAGGCTAGGCAGGCAGGCAGGCAGATTCTCAATTAGTCATCACCTAAGTACTTATCTTTCTAGCCATTTCTTCCAATTCTCTACATCTCTATTTAGTATAAATTAAAGTGGTTTTCCGCGTCTGTCTGTTTTTTCGCTTATTCCTCCTAAACCACGCAACGGATTTTAATGCAGTTTTCACTAATATAAAGAGCGATAAACGAGGAAGATTTGTGTGTATAATTTGTACCCGTGCGGAACCGGGATAGGCGCTAGTTAAAAATAATTCAAGATACCATTTATTTGTTAGCTACCACGAGTTTAATTTCTTTATTCTTTGTCACATAGGAAGAAAGAAACAATTTGTGATTAACTTGGTAATACCGTCATACCATATTGCCCAGACCTTTCGCATAAGAAAGGCTATAACTATTTATTGCTATTTGTTCTTCTGCATTGTAATTAGAACATTGACGATGACTGTTCTCCTTATGAGGCATTTCCATCACATTGACCGATTTTCACGTTTGCTTTGTCCGACAATACGAGCGTTGTTGTAGAAATTACTACGTTTTTTTTATGAGAATTGCATCTTATAAGGAACTGGCGATTCGCCCCGGCTTCGTATGGGTACAAATTATACACACCTTACAAACTTCCTCCTCTCACGTTCTTCCTATTAATAAAAACCGCATAAAAATCCGAACGCGCAAAGCAATTTGATTTGTACTATGTAGGAAGCCTGTTTGAAACGATGAAAGAAAAATGTCAGCACAAATTCTATCGCACGACTAAACAAAATCATTCAAGAATCATAATTCAACAGATGAAGTTCACAAACTGACAATGATGAACAACGAAAGTTTAAAAAAAATCTAACATCTAAAACAAAGCAATCTTTTGACCGAAACGAAAATCCGCGGCCAAAAAAAGAACGCACCGATTATGAAGTTATCGTTCGTCCGAAAAACGCATTCGAAAAAAAAATGTGTTTGAAACCGGATAGCCGAATTGGCGCCACGGTGGCCGGCCCGCTTATTTCACAGCCCATTGACTCGTGAACCGCGTTTCTGCACGCTAATTGATTAAAACGCAACGTGTCAATCCGGTACCGGACGGCAAAGATGCGGTTGCGGACGAAACGCCCGCGGCGGTCTGCATTGTGGCTAGTGGTGGGATGATTGGTCCTAGATTTGGGGGTTCCGTGCTCGGTTTACGGGATGGTTTGCCAGATTTGTTTCCGCAATATGAACCTATTATTGCGTCAGTTTATTGAACAAAAAGTCTGTTTTATATCAATGAAAAATATCTTTAGTATGAATCATTTTTAAATAAATCATGTTATCTTAATAATCACAAAACGTGCGTACGAGTTTGTTTTTAGTGCATATTTAAAATTAGAATCAATGATTGATAGGTGCTAATTACCAATCGATAGTAATTACAATCTGTAATTGCGTTTTCCACATCCTATGGGTTTTTACCAAACAAAAACTAAACCGTAATCCTGGGGTCTCGTTGATCCCTGTGGGATGAAGTATAGTGTGGGGCATCCCTATTCCCGATCCGTATGTGCCAGGCAATTGATCAAAGGAAGTGATAGGCCGCCGGGTATCTGCAGGTGACTCTGATTCGCTCTATGAACGTGAATTTTAATGAAGCCTTCCCTTTACCGCATTGTCTGTGAATTATGGGAGGTAATGAAGTGATGTTTGTTTGTTTGTTTGGGGGTTATTTTTGGTGGCTTTGAAAGTGACGTGATTTTAGTTAAAAAAAAATATTTATCGAAAATCTTCATTTGTTTTTCTGAACCATTTCAGAGATCGTTCTGGTTAAGTTATTGTGTCAGAAAGTTTCATATTTTTGGTGTTTTGTTTTAATTTGATGGAAACATCACTTCTGACGCAGGTGAAAAGTGAGCATAGTTAAAAAAATCAAAATAGGTAGGTACATTAATTTCGATTAAGTCTTCAGAAATGTCAAACTGCGCATAAATTTACTGAAGACAAATGTCTCCAATTATAATTTTAAGAAAACTGTTATTTATAATAACCTTATTAACGGTCATCTGTCTGCTTTTGTATTGTCTCTTCATTTCTTCAAATACTCTTACAGCTCATTCTGTAAACCTGTTTATTCGGTAAACATTTTAGTTCTAAAGTTTGGGTTAGCGTGAAGTGAACTGTCATTCCTCTTAAAGTTTAGTTGACAGCTTCTATCAGCTCACTTAAACATGCAAAATAGCACTAGGTCAATTACTGATCCCCGCAGGAGACGCCCTGGGCGTCGGGGGTCGTAAGCCGAGCTCCGGCCACCGTAGGCGCGGACTTGCGGACAGCGAGTAATGGGTAGCTCGCCGTCCGATTAGGATCAGGTCCGCGAGTCGACGGCCCGTAGTGTTCCAGGCGCGCCTCAAAGAGATGTCAGCTGTACCTGATGGGCCCGTTAGGGCCGATGCCTGCCTGGGATCGCGGATAAATTAGAAAGAGAGTTACCGCGGCCCTTGGCACAGGCAACTGAACGAACAAGGGTGGGTTTTAGTCAGTAAAAGTCTGATACGCCCTTCCGCTCCACCCAGAGCGGGTGAAGTTATTAGACGATTTCCAAAACTCCAAAAAAAAAAAAATAGGTCAACTGATCTAATGATCTCATGTACTGCTGAGCAAGAGGCAGCAGGCTGCAGAGGAATTGATTCTCAAAAAAAAAAAAGTCTGGCATCAAACCATCACAACAAACATACACAAACTTAAACATTACGGACGAAGTGTTGGTATATATCTATACTAATATTATAAAGAGAAAAGATTTTTTCATTTGTTTGTACCGAGTAAGCTCCAAAAATACTGGACCGTTTTTAATTTTTTTTTACCAATAGAAAGTTAAATTATCAGCGATTCCCATATCCCGGGAAAAATAACAGTTCCCGCGGCATAGGTCACAGTAGCGAAGCCGCGGGCAAAGTGCTAGTTATGGATACAACTCTGCTTGTCTCTTTGTGGATTACAAGCGTGTCCAGTTCAACAATTTCAACTCAAAAATACGTTTCATCTTATCTCTCATTCGTCACAGAGTCACAAAGCTAACTCTTAACAATTCTGACGAAACAAAAGATCAATTTCACGAAAATCACCGTGAAACCGATGTGATGAGCGATTACTGATTACAATTGTTCACCAAATGACAACGCTAACTAAACCGTTTCTTAACAAAAATTAAATCTTGATTATTATCGATTCTCGACGAAATGGGTCGATACTTTTATATCTAGAAAACTTACATTTGAGTTTCAACTCTATTTTGTGGTCACTAAAGTTCAGTTTGCTTTGTAGTGTGTCCATTGCAATTTTTACAGTTGATTTGTAAAAGGTATATTGTAAAATGTTCTAAAAACAACTTTCTTTAATCGAAATATGAATGTGCATGTTGAAGTGGATAATAGAACTATCTTTGAAGTTGATTTAGAATAAGTAAGCTTTTCTTTTAATGCTGTTGTGGCCCAGTAACGATTCCGACTTACGTGTCATACGTGGTTCGAACCCAGGCAGGCACTTTAGGGTGTTATTACACCAATCGATCATCGTTCGATGGTTGAATGCATTAGTTGACGTCGATCGACGGTTTCTATTGCACCAATCGATCGATCGTCGATCAATGATAGAATACATTAGTTGAAGTCGATCGACAGTTTCTATTACACCAATCGATCGATCGTCGATCGATGGTAGAATGAATTAGTCGATGTCGATCGACAGTTTCTATTGCACCATTCGATCGATCGTCGATCGATGGTAGAATGCATTAGTTGACGTCGATCGACAGTTTCTATTACACCAATCGATCGATCGTTGATTGATGCCATCGATCGATGGTAAAATGAATTAGTCGACGTCGATCGATAGTTTCTACTAGGTACACCAATCGATCGAATGTCGATCGATGGTAGAATGGATTAGTTGACGTCGACCGTTCGATTGTATATCGACCGGTATCCATTGATCAGCCAAAGCTATTACACCAATCGATCAACGTCGATCGATAGGTGTAATAACACTCTTACTTTGTTTTAATTATTTCATCATCACTGGTCTAAAACGCTGAAGTAAACATCGTGAGGAAACCGACGTGTCTTGACCTTGCGTGGTGGATTAAGGCCCACTGTCTCTTACAGAGATGAGGCCTATGTCCCAGTCCAGCAGTGAAAAACTGATAATGCTATGGTATGCTATGCTAAGCTTGTCTTTTTGTAGTGGCTATATGGTAGGTACTCCTAAAGTCACTATTTGCAAATGACACTCAACCAAAAATCGATATAGTATGAAGAATAAATCTATGAGAGTCGTTATGCCTTTTTTTTTTTAAATGGAATTTGATATAAATTTGGCAGGTGATTGATGAAAGCTCAGAACTACATTATCAATTTCGAACTTATCTTTTTAATTCATTGTGTTCATTGGCTATCTATGTATTAGTCAACCAGTTTTGAACCACAGCTTAAAAAGAGTAGCCGTAGAGTAGGAGGTTTTTTTGTCGGTTCTTCTCTTTAGGCTTAGAACCTCTTTGATTCTTTACATTCTTGACGTTTCATGGTGCTCATTTAGGTTTATGTTAAACTAGCTTCGACCAGTGGCTTCGCTCGTGCCTGCAACTTCCCCCATTATAAATTATGCCTATGTGCTATATCAGACTATAAGCCATTCATCCAAACGTTTGCATTTATAATATTAGTAAGGCTATGTCAAATAAATTTATTTAGAATTTTAATTCAATGCTTGTCGATAGACCGTTAAAAGCCAAGCAAGGAAACAATTTACTGAACCTTGGAACCATCGGTTAAGTTAACAATTTAACAACACACTACGTTTACGCATCAAACTCACACAGTAAGTTTCACTTAATCGCTTGTTATCAGTCGTTATCACGTGATCAATCAACGGCAGATGTCGGTAATCCAAACTACTGATAGCTGATAAGGACAGTTTCGCAATAACTACGTTTCAGTACTGTTGACTTACTACTTGTAGTTAGATAGGTGGGTTATTTGCAAAGCTTGTTGTTACATTGCTTTTGTAGTTAGGGTGTTGTTACCCGACTGTCTGAGAAGGAGGATAATGTTTTTCGAGACTATGTGCACGTATTAGTGCAGGAGTAGTAAGCCAGATTGTACGGGGATTTTAGCCACCGAAAAACTGTTTTCGGAGACTGAACTCGATTTCAGTCTGGCGGTTATCAGATTATATACGGTGTAAAAAGACAGTTTTCGAAGCCAAAAGCCACATAATCTACCCATTATTTGGATCATTTTTTTTCACCAGACCATACTTGAGAAACCATCCAAAAAAATTTTTTCAAAAAAATGTGACTTTCAAGGAAGGAAGGAAGGTCAAAGTCTCTTTACTTTTTTGTTTTTTACCAAATTAAATTCCTAGTATTAGGATTACTAAACTTTTTCCAAACAAACATTTTTTGAATTTTCGATTTGTTTATTCGAAATTACGCGTTTTTTTTTTTAGCGCAAAGCTACTTTGTTAGATATACTTATCGTATGCGTAGTTGACCGGCTTTGCGTTGTATTTTTACACCCTGTATTTAGCAATTGAATATGAATTCAGGAAAGGGTTTTACACTGTTGCTATGTAGAAAAAGACGCTCTACATAGACAAAATGATATTTTATCAGCGATAACGATTGTCTAAAAGTCTAAATTAAAAACATTGACCACGTGATATTTAGTTTTTTTTTTTGCCCCACATTAGGAATTATTCCTGTATCGTGGGTGCGTTCACAAACATGTAAACTCACATACACAAAACCATACAAATATTTGTTCCATGCGGGGATCGAACCCACGACACGCAGCGCAGCAACCAACCGTACCGTCAAACTTCTCTTCTTCTCGATTAAGAAGACTTAATCGAGTTCTTCATTGCTGAAGGTCATGCCAGTCCTGGAAAACTTTCACGGATCCACTGACGATCTGTTTCCAGGCCACTCTGTGTTCGGCACTTCCCAGGGCAGTGGACATTTTGTTCGAAATTTCGATAGAACTTGTCAAATAAATACGTTTTGGATTACTTGACAATGGTTGCCGCTGACAGATTGTCACTGGTATAGTTAGGTGCTCTTTTGATTTTTAGGAATTCAGTTTAAAATCTTGATCATAGCCCCGTTACTACCAACCAACATCACACGTTAAGTTCAAAAGCATTCAATCAGTCGCCGCACCGTTGCCTTGTAATTTCCTTGTGGCCGTGCCGTTGTCGTGTCGTTGTCGTGTCGTTAGCGTGCCGTCTGTGCCGGACAGCACAAAGAGCAAGGACTCTTTGTCCGCAACCGATTCCGCATTGAAATTGAACGAAACTTCGCGATATTGATAGGTCAATTTTAATTTTCTATAAGTTAGTTACTTATAGTTGTTTTGAATGGAATGTTGCTAGGTTATTAAGTTGATAGCGTTGGTTGTTTTGTGTGCAAATGAAATGTTTTTTTTTTATTATTGATAGGCTTGCGTTTGATCACTATCTCACCTGATGGTAAGCGATGATGTGGTCGACGATGGAGCACGCTTGCCTAGAAGTAACCTATTAATTGGTTGTAAATAGTACGATTGGTTTTTAAAAGGATGCCTATTTAAAATGAATTTGTAGAATTTATTTTTGTCTTTTTTAGTTACTTTGATAAAAATCGTCCAAGTGCGAGTCGGACTCGCAAATGGAGGGTTCCGTACCATCGTACAAGACTATAAGCGTCTATATTGCCATTATTAAGATCAGCCAAAAAAACACGTTTCTGTAGGTCCCGGCCCCTTTAATTTTTAATTTCTTTTTATTTTTCTTGTTACAGCGGCAACAGAAACACATATTCTGTGAAAATTTCAGCTGTCTACCTATTACGGATCGTGAGGTACAGCCCGCTAACAGACAGACGGACAGCGGAGTCTTAGTATTAGGGTCCCGTTGGTTACCCTTCAGGCCCTAAAAATCGAGGATTTACTTCATAGATACACGGTCTACTCCATTAGAAATGAATCAGCATAGCATTCAACGTGGCAATGCTGCTAGCAAGCGTTCTGGGCAATTATCCCATTGACAACGATGTGGACGATTTATTTGATGCCCAATGTTTTTTTTTTGTCAGTCGTATTATTATTATCATTTTGTGTATATACCTTTTAAGTTATTAATTCGTTTAGTTGTGTAATAATTTAAAAAAAACTTTTGCATTTATAATTGGTACTCAAATATTTAACCCTTGCACGCCTCCCTACTACAGCACAATACCTTTATCTCAAAATCACAAACTACATTAAAATTTTCTCACAATCACATCTCACTAATTACGAACACTGTAAAAAATAAAAACGCCAAACGAAAAACATCACCGATCTGTCTCGGGTTCGTGCTCGTGTCGATAAATCCGCTGCGCGCACGCACGCACTATAAATCCTGCTTACCTCCGATGGGTGATCGCGATGTTTCGAATTTGTCCTTCGACTTTTGTATTAAGTGCTCCAATTATAATCGACTGGTTTACTGATCAAGTTATGGTGCTTTTTTTGCAATTTTTTGCTGATATTGTGGGTGTATGGTGTTCAGCTAAGGCTGCTATTGCACCAATCGATCGATCGTCGATCGATACCAACGATCGACGTTGATCGATTGGTGTAATAGTTTTGGCTTATAGAAGGATACCGGTCGCTAAACAATCGATCGGTCAACGACGACTAATCCATTCTACCATCGATCGACGCTCGATCGATTGGTGTACCTAGTAGAAACTGTCGATTGACATCGACTAATTCATTCTGCCATCGATCGACGGCATGCATCGACATCGATCGATTGGTGTAATAGGAACTATTGACCGACGTCCACTAACGCATTCTACTATCGATCGATGGCATTGATTGACGATCGATCGATTGGTGTTATAACCCACCCTAAGGGATATCTTTTGGGTTTTTTTTATATAGGTACCAGCTTATTCGACAGACGTCGTTCTGTCAAAAGCTCTTGGGCTGCGGCAGTCCCACGTGGTTATACCTAACCGTTTTCCATGCAATTTTTGCTGAGACTCCAACGAATACTTTAAAAAAGTTCATCCGAATTGGTCCAGTCGTTCTCCAGTTTTGCGCTTAGCAACAAATTTAGCCATTTTATTTATAGAGATCTATTGTTAAGAACACCAACAATAAATTTAAAAAAAAAAAGTTTAATTTTATATTTGTTATTTTTGGTCAATAAATAAATTATGTAAGGGAATAATTAATCTGTAATGAATCCGTCAGGCCCTAGGTATTTAATGGATGTGTCTGCTAATGAGGGGCTTGATGGGTATTACATTTGATTATAATATAGTTTTGTTAATTTCTACTTGTAACGTTTAATGTGAATTATGAGTAGATAAGTATTGAAAACATAACTAAACATGACTTAACTAATACGATTTCCATTGTTTCTTTTTTATTTCCATATAATCTATCAACTTAATTTTTGCACTGCTGAAGTCAGCCATAGCAACCAAACTGTAATGACGGGACAAATTGTGAATTACGTTTTTAGCAAAAGTGTAATCGATAAATTAATTGCACAATTTTAGTTTAACACTTTGATAAGTCATCATTGTTTCTATTTTTACAAAAGTGTTTTTAATCATGAGAATCTTATTTTCAATTTACGTATTTACAGGAAAATTGCTCATCGCAACAATCGTTTCAAGTTTAATCTTTACTTTACTATCAGAACTCAATATACTACCGACACTATTGTTACTTACACTAACATCTTTAATCTTTGTGCATTATGTTGTTCGTAACTGTTAAATTGTACAAATGTTCGATAAACAATTTATTTTTAGAGTTCCGTGCCCGAAGGGTCCAAACGGAGCCCTATTGCTGTCACTCACGTGTCCGTCTGTCCGTCGTCTGTTACAGAGGTTTTACAGCCAAACGGTTGGTGTCGCGGTTGGTCTTCAAATTTTCACCGTATAAGCATCTTGTTGACCCAAAGCCCTACAAATAGTCAAAAATACATTTGGTACGGAACCCCAAATGTACGAAGTCCGACACGCACTTGGCCGGTTTTTTCTATCTACGCGCTTTAAGTAAAACTGCAGACTTCGAGTTGACAAACCTCTGGTTATTTGAAGGACTAGTCTTCACGGCTAATCTCTATGTATCTCAGAACCTTTGTGTACTACTCTTTTCTGTGTTGTATCTTTGTGTAGTACTCCTTTCTCTACCGTTTGTTTATGCTGTAGAGTTGTGTTTGTATCAAATAAATATTTCTATTCTTAAAAACCTAACATTTTATAATCCCGTGCATATTGTACACAATATTGATTCTACACAATAAGCACAGAGTATCGTGCGGTAATTGACCGGCCGTCCGGGGGCGCGCTCGTAAAGTGTCAGATACCGCGTTGTGCCGCGTATGTTCACGATACTCGCCACCGGGGTGAGCAGACTGATAACTGAGGAGTAATGTGGCGCTGGTGATAGTGCGGTGATTATGAGATTGGTGGGTAAAAGATTGGTGCTAAATAGGCGATGGTTCGAGCAAAAATGTCGGGGTATTGGCTGTGTTTTTTTTTTGCTAAATTGCATGTTGTGTTGCTAAAAAGGTGGCAGACAATAAGATAGCACCATGTTGTGTTGGTATCTTATTAAGAATATTTGAATTGCATGAGGTATTTTTAACGAACTCATTGTTTGCTCACCAATTTGGTTATGCAGTAAGTTGACAGCAGTAGATACACACACTACACACACACACACACACTTACACACACACTTACCACATACTTTTAAAATCCCTGACACCTACATGAGTATCTACCTATGATTTGGCCGTAAGACTAAAACGATATTTTTTTTTGGTGGCCTACATGGAATTCCACTGCTGGGCAAAAGCCTCCCCTTTCTCCCTCCAAACTTCTCCATCTTGGGCGATTTCTGGCCAAGTTTGCCCAGCAAACATGATCAGATCGTCACACTATCTTCGCCGATGATGCATTGATATTCTAAAATGACTGTAAAGAAAACACTACACAACTGAATACTCTTGACAATTATAGCACATCTCATACTACACCAACATATTCTTGATTTCCAGTTCTCAATAATCACCAGCAGAAGAACAGCAAACAATCTAATGTCTTCATCAACGTCACAACCAAAATATTAACCCTCAAATGCGCGGTGCGTCATCACTGACGTGATCTACCTCGACGTCGACGCAACAAGTAACAAACTCGTCGGCGCTCGAGTGTAACTTGTCATGACGTCGCAGCGAGTCTCTTGTTTGCGTCGGGCTTGCGGACTCTCTTATACGAGTGGACTTCGGTTGCAATGCAAAACGTTTGCGTGAGAAACTGTTTGGGATGGTTCTTCAGTGTAGAGAATTGGGGTGTTGTTTTATCTTTTGTGGTACTAACTGGCACATCAAATTGAAAAGAATGTTACCTAAAGTTTTTTTACAGAAAAATATATGTACGTTTAAGATTATTTTTTTACCTCTCACCATTTACTCATACCTATTTACAGTTTTATTAACTTAGAGATTTAATATCTATCTAGTTTTATCAGCAGTATACTGGTTTTAGACATGAAGGATGTTGATGGAACAGTGATAGATGCATCTTCACTATCCATTCATCTCTGAATCTAAGTCTCTAGTAGACTAGACTAACCAGTTTCAAACAGACTCGGCTATTTACCACCTAGCACATTAAACAATAAATAATTTTAGTTAAAAAAAAAAAAAAAAATTATTAGTCCGCCATCTTTGGGAATCCGCCATATTGGACTATAATGACGTCACTTCACTGACCATGCATTATCATCCAAACTAAACATGTATGCCAAATTTCAGCTCAGTCGGAAACCGGGAAGTGGGTCATTTTTTTTTATTATTGATAGGCACGCGTTTGACCACCATCTCACCTGAATTAAAATTAAACTTCTAATATCTTTTATATAGTAATATTTATAGTAGCGAGGAAAAATATTTTTTTTTTGGATTTTCTCATATTTGAACAAATGCTTCCAATTTCAATGCTTCTGTCATAACGTCGAAATATATTTTCATGAATAAACGGTACATTAATAAACATGTATGATAAATTGATAACTCTTCGGTATCTAAACACTGAGCAGTAAAGCTGGCGCAACAAGTAACGATTTGTCGCTGTCACTCCGGCGGCAGCGGAGGGTTGACTCCGAGTATATCAACTATTTGAGCTCTCGTTAATGTACGTACTTGCATCTTGTTGGCATTCATTGCGGTAAGGGTTGGATGCCACTATTCTATGGTGAATATAACAGGCAAAAGAAACCTGTGCTCGTGTGAGATTTCTCTATAAATTGATCGCTGAAAGATATCAAAATAGAATAAAAAATAGTCATTTTTCGACGAATTAAAACAATGATTGTTTAATCTCAAACTAATTATGCTTTTCAGGGGTAGACACCTCGGGCCTGCGGACGGCGAGCAGTGGGTAGCTCGCCGTCCGATCAGCACCAGGCCCGTGAGTCGACGGTGCGTAGTGTTCCACGCGCGCCTCAAAGAGATGTTGTCAGCCACCACTGACGTGGCCCATCGTGGCCGGTGCCTGCATGCCTAGGGGTAGCAGATAAATTCTCAACATGAGTTACCGCACCCCTGGGCACTCAGGCAGAGAAGGAACAGGGGTGGGTTTTAGTCAGTAAGAGTCTGACACGCCCTCCCGCTCCACCCAGAGCGAGAGATGTCATTGGATAAAAAAGGGGTGTAGACACCCAGAAAGAAAGAAAGAAAAAGTATTTATTTGCCACAAATTAACGACATACACAACAATATGATTTTGCTAACTTAGGTCTTAACCCTTATCGATAGTGTTAGTAGATCTTATATTTCTATGTTAGTAACAAGTCACCAGACCAGCCTCGAGCTTCGCCGGCTCGGGCTGGGGCTGTGACCAGTCCCAGGGTCGCGGGAGTGTTTCAAGAAGTCACCGTGCCCCTGAAACGCACGGCCAACTGAAAAAACAAGGATGGGTTTCAGTCAGTAAAAGTCTGATAAGCCTTTCCCCTCCACCCAGAGCGAGAGAAGAGAAGTCATCTGTCGGTTTCCTACCCACAAAAAAAAGTGTGCAGACATGCGAAAACTGTCTTATCAAACGATCAGGTCACTTAAGGGTCTACTACCGGCCAAGTGGCGCACTCATTGAATAAAAAAAAACTTTTTTTCAAAAAAATAGAACCGACTTCCAAAAAAAGTGCAAAATAACTTTAATTTCGGAAGTCGGTGTTCCTGTTTTGTGTCTTCGTTTTTCGACACCGACTTCCGAAATTAAAGTTATTTTGCACTTTTTTTGGAAGTCGGTTCTATTTTTTTTGTAAAAAAGTTTTTTATTTTTCACTTTTTAGTTGTGGTTCCCCATTAAACTGTGTTAACAATTCATAGACATGCGATAGCAGCAATCGCGGTTGATTTGCCGTCAAATTTTGAAGAGTTCCGTTGTCTGTCTCCGAAACCCATCATCAGATCTTATACATAAAAAAAAAATTAAAAAATACAAACATCCGAATTGATAACCTCCTCCTTTTTCGAAGTCGTTTAAAAATCGTAGCAAATCCAAAGTAGTAAGCAAAAGTACCAAAAAACGGCCGTATCTGACAGTTTTGCCTACTACTTTGGATACGAAACATTCTGAGACCTGCTCTAACAACGTAAAAATACTTTATCCTTTTGTAACAAACGACGTTGGATTCTTTAATATTTATTTTCTATGCTATGCTACGATTTTTTATTCAATGAGGGCGCCACTTGGCCAGTAGCAGGGCCTTAATTTCAGATTTTTTCTTCAATTTTAAAATTTAATCTCCTTTGATCATGCCAAGGACCACTTTTTTTTTTTTTTGGGGTTGGGAAATTATCCTATGACTTCTTCCGCTCTAGGGTGGAGCGGAAGGGCGTGTCAGACTCTTACTGACTAAAACCCATCCCTGTTCCTCTCTGCCTTGAGTACCCAGGGGCGAGGTAACTCTTTCGAATTTATCCTGCACCCCTATACACAAACAAGGCCACAGTTTTCCTACAAGTATCGCTGTGTCATCCGTTGACCGACACACTATCATAGACACGTATCTACCAAACAAAAGCCTCTGAAAACCTACCCATAACTAAGCACATACATCAACAAAACTTTTACCTTTCACATCAAGATAATTATATAGCTCGTTAATATCATAAATATCCATCAATGTCGTAGCGAAGTTAAATTAATACGCTCATGAATCCAGTGTCGTCGCGTATCAATCAAGAGATGGCGTTGATTGATTGGGACGGCGACCGGCGAAACAAATTCTAGTATCAATCATGCTATCGACGAATATCAATGGTGGAGGTTATTCATTTATGAAATTATTGCTAGCGTGTTTTGGTCTGGCCTGGAAGGTTTTTACGAGGTTGTGGCTTATTTTGAGGTCGTTTTTAACCGACTTCAAAAAGAAGGAGGTTATCAATTCGGATGTTTGTATTTTTTTTTTTATGAATGTTCAGGCATAACTCCGTCATATATTGACGGCTTTGCAAAATAATTTTTGTTCGAAAGAGGTTTGTTCCGAAATGGTCCCATTTAAATTTCATATATGTATATCGGAACTCTTCAATAATTGACAGCAAATCAACCGAGATTGCTGCGATCGTATGTCTATGAATTGTTAACACAGTTTAATGTGGAACCACAACTAAAAAGTGAAAAATAAAAAACTTTTTTACAAAAAAATAGAACTGACTTCCAAAAAAAGTGTAAAATAACTTTAATTTCGGAAGTTGGTGTCAAAAAACGAAGACAAAACCGGAAACACTGACTTACGAAATTAAAGTTATTTTGCACTTTTTTTGGAAGTCGGTTCTATTTTTTTGTAAAAAAGTTTTTTATTAGACAAGAAAGTTTAGTCAAGACTGAGAGTTTGTACTAGAATCAGTGAGTACTGTTTTTAATGGAGAAAAGTGGCAGAAACAAAGTTTAAAAGTAATCCTACTAATGTTTTAATGCGAAAATTTTGACGGATGGATGAACGTTTATTACTCAATCACGCCAGAACGACTGAACGGATCAGGATGAAATTTTTCACAGCGATAGATTGTCTGTCAAAAGTGGCACGTAGGATAGGTACTTTTTATCCGAGAAGCAGGTTCACTTGGGATGACTTTCACAAAAGCTAGTACTTTATAGTCTGAAAATGCTACTGAGCTTTAAATAAAACAGTTTAGTTGATATTCGGTAGTATTTGTTATTAATATGACTCTATATTAATGGCAATCACTAGTCATTAATTTGACTCTCGTAAGTCGAAGTTTATTTGCATAAAATCTCGTAAAATAGATTAATTAATTGACAAGCTAGGTTCATAACAATTCTGAATATATCGCAAAGACATAGTTTAATAAAACAAACATTAAAAATAAAATCAACAACGTTCATCATGTTTTATTTTTTTTACTGACCAAATTTTTAAATTCGATCGATAAATCATTGATAGTTAATGACTTGAAATATAAATCAGATCTACTGGCTAATCAAAATAATACTTGTTTTCAACAAAAACAAAGTAGAATGCGTGCAATATTTTTTGTCTTAAATTGTTCAATATACTTTTTTTATAGCAATAAGTTATGGGTAGAACAAAGTTGCCGACAGTGTATCTCTTTTATGTTCCGACTTATTTGGAAATGTCATTACTATTAGTTGAATGTTCTTGTTAGTTTTTTATAACAAATATAATCATTGAGGCGAAACCGTGACACGTCAATATAATATGCAAAGTTATTCTAATCACAAACAAGAACGCCAAAAACTGCATTCAACTGAAGTATATGCAAATTAATCAGATGCCAAAAATAATAAACTGTCATAGTAAACAATTGATTTGTTTGTTTAAATTAATCTTGGCTCATCAGGTCTATAAATGTGAAGGTTATCGTCTTTTATAACATTTAAATATCACGATTGTCAGTTTAGATGTCTCGCGTCGATAAAAGTTGAAAAGATACGTCAAAATAATGAAGAAAAAACTATGGTATAGTTTTAATTATCATAGAAATGATGTAATAAAGGAAAAGATGATCACTTGGTTCTCAAAATAAAAGTATGGCACGTTATAAAAGTCTAGAAACAAACAGGTTAGGTTGCTTTATGTGGACGAGACGCAGATCACGTTTTATTGTATTTATGATTTTATAATGTTTTGATGATGATCACAGTCAGAATTTGGGTGGATTCGCGTCTTAAGGCGCAGTTATACGAATTCTAATGGTTTTTAATTGAACATCACGTCTAAACGACTAGTACTATTTCTTTGACACAAACACATGTTACTCTAGATAATTTGATTAGTGAATATTTGAAATTATTTTTATATAACATATTGTAATTAATTTGTAAAGTTATGTCTAATGCGGATAAAAATTGAGAATCACGCAAAAACTATAAAGCGTATTTTTATGAAATCTTAACTGTTTTCATTAATATATCATTTAATTATGTATATTTTAGTATACGTGTTTTAGTATAATACCTGTTATTTTATGTATAATAAATTAATAAAACGTCTAATTTCGGACAGCGTTCCTTGATGGGCGATTCCTATTACTGGGTGGACGTAGGACGCGTTACGTGAGCTCAGCACGGAACACGCAATCTAACCACTCAAGGTCATTGGCAATTAATAGCGCCTTAAGTTCTACCTGTTACTGCAACCGAAATAGCCTGATGAATGACTGAAGTGGCAGTGGGCAGAGCTCATTGTTCGCAGAACAGATAGTCGATGAGGCCGAAAGGTTCTGGAGTGGCGACCGCGTACCGGAATACGCAACGTTTGAAGGCCTCCAACAAGGTGAACCGATGACTTGGTGAGGGTCGCGGGTAGCCAATGGATGCAAAACGCACAGGACCGATCCTTGTGGCGACACTTTGGGGAGGCCTATGTTCAACAGTGGACGTCTTTCGGCTGACATGATGATACTGATGAACTGCGTGGCTTAGAGGAGTTATTTAAAAAAAAAAGTTTCTTAAAAGAAACTAATGATACCAGCACAATGGCCGTCATAAAAGAAATATTAATAATGGTGATCAGTTCGCCTATTCTATCATCCTACTAATATCATTTTTCAGCACAAAACATTACAAAAAATGATACCAAATCCACGCAACAGATGAATGTTAATCTTCACTCGACATCGCGAGATAACCCTAAAAAATCGGCCGTCTGACAACAAACATTGGAACAAATCTATCGGTCTAACCGACCCCGACGCTGGATTAGACGGGTTCGCGTGAAAAATCCCGGACGGAGCACTGTCCGGGCCGATGCGATCCGTATTTGTCAACGCTCTGATGTCCCGACATCATTTTCATTAGCTAGAAGAGCCTGGGTCATTTGTACCAATGTTTGGTAACAGATGGGGTAAGAATGACCGGATGAATACTTTTTTTCTTAAGTTATTTTTTTAGAATTTTAGGGTTGTATTAATGGTGATGATTAATGTTATAGAAAAAATAATGATAATGTTTTCGTATTTTATGTGCGAAGTCATGTGATTTGTATGTTGTAAAACATTTTAATCATGTTATTACCTTATTAAATTACATAAAACCAGTTGTTAACATCTAATACGTCCTTCACGAAATCTTTGCATAATTTGTAACGACTAATGTTATTTATACACATTAATTACCTTCATTTTTATTGGATAAATAAATTATCAATTTATTGTTTTAAATAAACTACAGTTTTGTAATAAATTATTATTAAAATTATGGCCATTTAAGAGTTATATTAAAACATTCGAAACGTAAATTTATTAGTTCTTAATTGATTAGGAGATAACGAATTTGAAAACACTTTCTGTATTGTTTTATTTTTGCATTAATTTGTGAATGTTGCCAAATTTAAAAGATCTATTGGGTAATCTGAAGCAGTAAAATTTTATTGATTTTCCATGCATTTATAATTACCGATGAATTTGACAGTTATAAAAATATCGTATAATTAATGACAGAAATGTGTAAAAGCATGACAGTTTTTTGAGAATTTATGAAAATTACTTCTTATGATTGAATTTGATTAACACGAAACTTTAAAAGCTGTTCTATTATGCTATTAATAATTAAATACCTCAAACTTGGGAAAACCGCCCGATTGGATCTGGGATTCTATTGTAAGTAACACACAGCCAGCAAACGTGATCTAAGCTCTTTCCTCCTCCATACAAAAGCGAGTGTGTCCCACAGCTGGGCAAATGTCTCCCCTTTCTCCTTTCAAACCTCTTTGTCTTGGACGGTCTGGTTTGTCAACCGGACAGGTGGGCAAAGATCGTCAATCATTGACCGCCAGAGGGAGGACGTCGGTCTTGGATAAATTCTAAACAGAGTTATCGCGCTCCTGGGCAGGGAAGGAACAAGGGTGGATTTTAGTCAGTAAAAGTCTGGCACCCGCTCCACCTAGAGCCGAGGGAAGTCATTGAATAATTTCCCACACCCACAAAAAAAAAGAGGGAAGACATCGCTGCTGAGGTCGACCGCAGCGAAGGTGGTACCACCTTTAAAAGCTGAGCTGCAATAATAACTATATTGTTTGTATGTAAATATACACATCTAACAAGGTGGCGTTATTGTGCCATCGAAAAAAAAAGACACCATTTCTGTGCATAGCCCTTTGTTAAAAAAGAAAACACATTTTCTTTTCCTATTAAACAAACAAACTTTCCTTAAAAACATTCACACACAATATTAATAAAACGTCAGCACATTAGTTTCAAATAAATAATTAAAATGTTAATATACAAAGGCTTTTCTAATAAAGTGTTAATGTTTAAGAATTCCTCTCATCATATGTCATTAATGAGGTGGAGCGGTGGTCTGAATATTTTACATAACGATTGGAAATAAATTAATAAAGTTAAGTCGGTAATTAATTCTGTGCTGATATTGGACACACACGGTGATCTGAGTTCATGAAGATCGTGGCAAGAAAAGTTTGTAATAAGAATTACATATTTATAATTTCATGAGTTCGTGACTAAAGTAATGATAGCCACACGGGTCGGTCCATCAGGTTAAGCTATGCTTGCCGGGGTTGGTCCATGGATGGGTAACTATCTTTACATACCGAGACTCCTCCGTGCCTCGGAGAGCACGTTTAGCCGTTGGTCCCGGCTGTCAATCGTGGATCTTTGACAGTCGTTACTGGTCTTCAGAAGCCCGAAAGTCCGACAACCAGTCCTTACCAAGGGATAACGTATTATCCAGTAACTGGGTTGTGGAGGTCAGATAGGTAGTCGCTCCATGTAAAATACTGGTATTCAGCTGCATCCGGTTAGACTGGAAGCGGACCCCAAGATAGTTGGAAAAAGGCGCGGGCAGATGGCAGATGACAGTTTCATGGCAAAAAAACATCACAGCGAATAGTTGTCTGTATATACGTATTTGGAACATATTCATTGTGCATACAGCAAAGGAGTGGAATTCCCTGCCAGCCAGCAGCAGCAGCAGCTGCTGCCTGTTTGCTTTTACTGATAGCTACAACCTGGGACTCTTTACGTCAAGAGTGAATAGGTTGCTTCTAGGCAAGCGTGCTCCATCGTCGACCACATCATCGCTTACCATCAGGTGAGATAGTGGTCAAACGCGAGCCTATCAGTGATAAAAAAGTTCTCGTTAAAAATTACGGTGTTTTTAACAGAGCATTAAATCCCAACATTTATGTGCTAAGTTATATTGAAGGAAACTTCGTCCACTCCACTCAGCTTAGTCGCCACCATATCGGAAAAACCCTCGTATAATATCAATAAATAACAAGCTATAATTGTCAATGTGATTCAGTTGAGGCTGAGTCAAGTGAAGGAAAAGACTTAGCCTCGTCATCGTGGTAGTTTTGATCGTATCGATCTTATAGAAGTCATTAACGATGATCTAATTAAAGTACCTACATACATAACAATTAGGCAATCTAAAAGACAATCATTACTGATTTTCGGTCACAATGCCTAGGAGTAGCGGATAAATTCGTAACAGAATTACCGCTCCCCTGAGCACTCAGGCAGGGAAGGTACAGGGGTGGGTTTTAGTCAGTAAGAGTCTGATACACCCTCCCGCTCCACCCAGAGCGGGAGATGTCATTGGATGATTTCCCAACCCACAAAAAAAAGACGGTAATAAAAATAACCGCAATAAATAATAATAACCTAATCGCACTATCACAAATAAAATCAATCTGTGGCATCCAATAATTAGGAACTAAATACAGAAACAAAAGCATATCTGACACTAATCAATAAACTAATTAATAAATGTAGGTTAATCTTACGTAAACCAAAACCCATCCAAATATTGACCTGACGAACGGTTGCTTAATCCCATCATTAACTATTTCTAAAGATTTGACCTGCGACACCCATTAAAAGGCTGCGGCGCCATTATTATCATAATTAAGAGTTAATTCTTTATGTATTAGAAAGTTTACATTCTTATGTAAATACCGTATTTACATACAAAATCTTTTGGATAATAAAAACAGATGGAATTCGTGTTGATTCGTAATGAAACAAAAGAAAGGGTCTTAATGATTCGATTCGATTACGTATCGATTTTTATGACTTTATTCGATCATAAAAGTATCGATTTGGGTTATGAAGAGCTGTTAAGGTGTTGTGTAGTCATTAATTTTCATTGAGAAAGAAATCAGATTGGGGCCGAAAAGTTCTCGAGTGGCGACCGCGTACCGGAAGACGCAGCGTTGGAAGACCTCCAACAAGTTGGACTAATGACCTGGTGAGGGTCGCGGGAATGCGATGAAATGTGCGAGACACACAGGACCGGTCGTTGTGGTGACACTTGGAGGAGTGTATCCAGCAGTACATCTCTTTCAGTTGAAAGGATGATGATGAGAAATATTCCTTTCAAGAAGCCTTTTATCAACTATGTTTCTTTCATTCTAACCAAATGGTATCTGCAGGTAACCACTGATTTTCTGAACTCCACAGGCCAGTTATAACTGGTTTACAGCTTATACTTGAGTGGTGCTGATACACCCGTCATGTTCGTGAACGGGCGCCGTCAGTTGTGACTGGTCATCTCTTAGCTGCTTCTGGCTTGATTTAAAATTTTCTGAATTGTTCGTTTTATTTTGTTTTACACTGTTCTCACATAATAGAAGTAACAAGAAATATGACTGTTACCAGAAATTTTGTAACACATAACATGGTTAAAAAGAATGTCCATGGAGTTTCTTGCCCGTTCTTCTCCATAGAGATCTACGCCTTGCAATGTCCAATTAGCTTCATCTTTCTGACTGACCGACTTATTGACAATTCAAAAGTGCCTGTAAATGGTTAATTTGAAATAAATGCTTTGAGTTTGCTTTTGAGACACGATACTCCTTGATAGGACTGGTGGTCAGATCAGAATAAATGCACGAAGCCAAATGACAAAGCCGGTACCAACAACACTTGGCAAGTCATCCAATGACATCTCCCGCTCTGGGTGGAGCGGGAGGGCGTGTCAGACTCTTACTGACTAAAACCCACCCCTGTTCCTTCCCTGCCTGAGTGCCCAGGGGTGCGTGTAACTCATGTTAAGAATTTATCCGCTACCCCTAGGCATACAGGCACCGGCCACGATGGGCCCCGTCAGTGGTGGCTGACAATCATCTCTTTGGGCGGACCGCGCGTGGAACACTACGCGCTGTCGACTCACGGGCCTGGTGCTGATTGGACGGCGAGCTACGCACTGCTCGACGTCCGCAGGCCCGGGTAACCTATTCACTCTTGACTTAAATACCCCCAGATTTTAACTACCAGGAACAAAGACTCCGGCAGGAAAATTTGAAAAACAAATGTTGAATGCCGTATAAATCAAATAACTAGGCAGTTCGCAAACAATAGCGAAACAATTGACAATCTACCACAGATTGTAATCTATACATTGATCAGTATCGAGGTAGTATTGTATGGTATTTATTGTATTGTATTGTATTTCACTGATTACTAAGCAAACCGATTCTCTGCTATGACAACGACATTACATCTATTCGTCAAAATCGGAATGACTCAAAAAGTATGAGGGAAAATCCGACTATAATTTGTCTTTAGATTATGTTAATAGTTAAAAATCATTTTCTTTAAATAAGCTTCTATATCTGCTAACTCAATTAAATACGAGTATGTACACAAAATTTCGTGTCCGTGCTGGTGAGCATTGAAGACTTCTTTTATTTGGAGCTTATCCTGGATGTCGATTTTGGTCATGCTTACCATAATAATGCATTGTCATCAGAACTTGACCAATCAATCTGCCCAGGGGTTGTGGATAAATTCGAAACAGAGTTACCGCGCCCTTGGGCACTCAGGGCAGGGAAGGAACGGGGGTGGGTTTTAGTCAGTAAGAGTATGACATGCCCTTCCGCTCCACCAAGAGCGAGTCATTGGATGATTTCCCACCCCACAAAAAAAAAACTTCACCAATCAATCTGCCCGCGCTTTTTCCCAACTATCTTGGGGTCGGCTTCCAGTCTAGCCAGATGCAGTTGAATACTAGTATTTTACATGGAGCGACTGCCTATCTGACCTCCACAACCCAGTTACTGGGTAATACGATACCCCTTGGTAAGACTGGTTGTCAGACTTTCGGGCTTCTGACGACCCGTAACGACTGTCTAAGATCCACGATTGACAGCCGGGACCAACGGCTTAACGTGCTTTCCGAGGCACGGAGGAGTCTCGGTAAGTAAAAATGACCCATCTATGGACCAACCCCAGCAAACGTAGCTTAACCTGATAGATCGACCCGTGCGGCTGTTATTACTTTAGCCACGAGCTCCTACATACGTACAATGAAATGAAAATGAAATTATTTAATAGTTAAAAAGCTTATAAACCGGCTTTCACAAATATATGTGTACACAACATTTCGTGTAAATGCTGTTCAGCATTGAACCATTGAAGAGTTCCCTTTATCTTGAGCTAACCTTGGATAAAAGATTAAGAGGAGGTTCTAATTCAGCTTGCAAGATTTGACTCGAACATACATACATACAAACATTGCAAGCTAAATAAAATCTTTTAAAAAATGTTAATTTTTAAATATTTAATTGTGGTTTTGTTTACACCTGTTGCAAAATGTTTTATATTTTAATGTTGTGGTTGTCTGTAAGTTATGCAGCAATTTGATCGTTTTTAAGAAATGTTTTGTTAATGATAGAGGTACCTAGTTTAAGTATGCAAAGTTAACGAACCTATCAATATATAAATATATCCAGCCAAAAGTCAAAATATTTAAAGAGTCATTTTTCGTCAAAATGCAATCATGACATTGTAAAAATAATTCATTGAGTTCTAATGATCTAAACCTGCGACATCTTTGGCTTTTTCTGACTTATTTTTAGGGTTCCGCACCCAAAGGGTCTTAGTATAGGGTCCGGTTTAATCAACCGGACCCTATACTAAGACTCTGCTGTCCGTCTGTCTGTCAGCGGGCTGTATCTCATGATCTGTAATGGGTAGACAGTCGAAATTTTCACAGAATTATGTATTTCTGTTGCCGCAACAGCAAATAATAAAATTCGTATGAAACCCTTCGTGTGCAAGTTAAATTCCCACATAACCGGTTTTTTTAATAACTAATGCGTAAAGGAGTGGAATTCCCTGCCGGAGTCTGTTTTTCCTGATAGCTGCAACCTGGGAGTCTTTAAGTTAAGAGTGATTATGTTACTTCTAGTAAACGTGCTTTAACGTGGACCAAATCATCGCTTACCATCAGGTGAGATGGTGATCAATAAAGGCGAACCTATCTAAGATCAAAAACCAAAACGTGCATCTTTTACTTTCAGTCCACAGAAGTGACAGCTAATTTAGTCTCACACAGAGCCATTGCAAAAAAAAAACGAAAAAATAACGTCAAATTGATTGAAGCAAAACAAAGAAAGTCATAGGAAAAGCATGTGTTATTGTGAAGGCTACTCAGCACGTTACATTGTTGCTACTTGTACAAGTTGTAGACACTTGTCTTGTGTACGCGGAGCCCGGAGGTCGTGCTAGTCAAGTACGGTCAGCAAACAATAGCTAGTAGATTTTATCGACATTTTTTTTTCATGTTTTTTTTTGTTATGATATAGAAATGACAGTTTATGCCTAAGTGTTCAGGTGAAGTGAATTCTGCTACCTACAGATCTCAGAGATTTTATACCTGTTAAATTTTTTGCTTGGATACTAAAGAGACTCGGAGTAATAAAATGAAAATCTAAGACAGACACCGTAATTAAGGAAAAAAACGACTTAAGATATTCATAGAAAACTAATACCATTACAGTATCTTCAAGCACAAAAAGCCTGAAGTGAGCTCGTAACAATACTCCACAATCTTATCCCATACTACTTCAAAAACACGAATAAGTTACTAGAATAGCACTTAGTAGATTTTCAGTGCAGATAAACACGGCAATCCGCACTCGCATTGCCAACGTTACGTTTGATCCAATTGAACAGCGAGCAGCCGCTCTAGCGTCGACCGCGATGCATGCTGCACCGCAGGGGCGGGGCCACGATGCGTTTTGACCAATGATTTCGCTCCGTTCAAGCAAAACTAATTATACTGATTTATGCTCCCATTGTTCATTGTTTTATGTCTTTCTCTTAGTGTACACTTACAAACCCATATTCGTATGTAGATAAGTGAGTAACTTGATATATCGCGTTTTGTTGCCTTTTTATGTTTTCGTGACTCGCCCGGTTGTGAGTTACGGTTGTAATTAGCCGTTTATTTTCACTGAGACCTTCGATGGAGGCCACTGAGTTGAAGGCGAGGGGGGATCAGTTAGCTTGCTTTAACGTTTATTAAGTAGGATATTAGCTTGATAGCAATGATATGATAATTGAGCAGATTACTGAAGATTATGAGCCGTTTAAGATTATAATCAGATATGTAAACCAACAGGTGTGCTCATAGCGCGACCTCGCTGCCCTCACGTATTGTGTAAATCGAAAGCTCAACATTATAAAGTCACCACCATACAGACGTTACCTTTCACTGTTTCGACGTAAAAATCCAATCGCTATTTAAGAGAGCATTTCGAAAATTCCAGCATAGTTAAAGTTAAGAGTGAACATAAAAAGAGACAGGCGGACGAGCAGGTACAATGAGGTCGGAGATGTAACAGAAATCGCGCGCGGTGTCACCACCCATTGTATATCAATATTTTATTAAGCATATTCTGAAGAAAAACAGAGCAGCAAATGGCAGCGTCCGGCGCGGCAGCTGCGCGCGCGTCGCATTCACCTGTCGCTCTCTGCGCGCGCGCACGTGGGCGGGGCCAAGGAATGCATCGTTTTCGCGCTTTTTTCCATTTGCCCCGTCAACCGCCACCGGAATTCGGGTGCGATATTTTCTTTGGTTGGAATCCAAAGGCTTTACCGGGACTTGAGATATTTATTCCCTTTAGTCCGTTGTCTTTTAGATTTATGAACGCTGATCTTTTTATGCGATTTATTGGAGTTTTAATTCAGGTAACGAAACGACAGTTTAGAGTTATGATTTTTAGAATAAGAATTTCGTTTATTTTAAGTTCTTTTACGAAAGATAATAAAGTTAAAGCGGTAGTATGTTTCTTGCAAATTAAATGTTAAGTGATGCGTTTATAGGCCATCTTGTGGAGAATAAGGGTTAAGATTATAAATATGTTTTGCAAGTCAAAGGCGCACTTAACAGATTATTGTGGCATTTCTTGCGCGTGTGAAATTTCTATGCGATTTCATTTTGTTAAAAGGGAGCTCGTGGCTAAAGTAATAACAGCCACACGGGTCAATCCATCAGGTTAAGGTACGCTTGCCGGGGTTGATCCATAGATAGGTCTCTCGATCTTTACATACCGAGACTCCTCCGTGCCTCGGAAAGCTCGTTAAGCTGTGAATTGTGGATCTTTGACAGTCGTTACGGGTGGTCAGAAGCCCGAAAGTCTGACATCCAGTCTTACCCGGGCCTGCGGACGGCGAGTAGTAGGTAGCTCGCCGTCCGATCAGCACCAGGCCCGAGAGTCGACGACGCGTACTGTTCCACGCGCGCCTCAAAGAGTTGTCAGCAATAACGACGGGGCCCGTCATGGCCGATACCTGCCCAGGGGTTGACGATAAATTCAAAACAGAGTTACCTCGCCCCGTTCCTTCCCTGCCCTTCCTGTTTGCTTTGTTTCCTGTTCTTTCCTGTTCCTGTTCCACCCCTGGGTGGGTTTCAGCCAGTAAGAGTCTGACACGCCCTCCCGCTCCACCCTAGAGCGAGAGATGTCATTGGAAGATTTCCCAACCAAAAAAAAAAAAAAAGTCTGACCAAGGGGTATCGTATTACCCAGTAATTGGCTTGTAGAGGTCAGATAGGCAGCTCCATGTAAAATACTGGTATTCAGCTGCATCCGGTTAGACTAAAAGCTGACCCAAAGATAGTTAGGAAACGGCTAGGTAGATTGATTCAGTTAATAGGGCTTTAATAGGTTAGAAGGTGTTTCTAATTGGTCGTTTTGTTTTCTTTTTTTTTAAGAAACTACGTCTAATAAGTTCCATAGCATTTCTGTCAAAAAAAAAAAAAACAATTAACTAACAATACACAAAAAACCCGCAACAAATCACGCTCTACCTTTCATTAAACAATTCGTGTATATTTAACATTTAACGTAACCACCTAATCGCGTGTGGTTATATACCGATAAAGCAAGTGGGTCACCTAGTGGCTATCAGTCAAAAAATAAACAACAATAATACACAGAAATCTATGGGGAACAGGGCGAGGTTGAGTGGCTTCCGACGACGTAAGATTGATCGAGCAATCGCAATTATGAAAAATGATTTCGTGATAGCGCTGTCGAAGTGACGGACGTACGCGTGCACGGTGGAGGGGCTAGGCGGTTTAGGGCTGTCATTGTCACTTCTATGTCTTTTGAATAATTCTGTCATACTACGTGTCTTTTCAATACTTCTGTCATATGTGTCTTTTGAATAGTTCTGTCGTATGTGTCTTTAGAATAGCCGACCCCAAGTAACATGAGATACGGACAGGAAGATGATGATGTATTTGTCTTTTTAATAGTTCTGTCGTACTATGTGTCTTTTGAATAGTTCTGTCGTATTTATCTTTTCAATAGTTTTGTCGTATCGGCTCGAACTAGGTATAGGAATAGCTCATACCATGGTAAAAATATGTTCAAGACAACGAAGTAGTGTATACAAGGGCTACACATATAATATTTTTTTTTCTTATTCAAACCTATTTATTTCTCTAATGACTGAAGAGCTGAGAAATAATTATCTAAAGAACCCATTTGTTTTGTGATTTTACTTAACTTAGGTACTTACCTACATATAAATGGAAATCAGCACTTATTCAATGATTATCATTGGGGAATTTACATAAATGATTAGATAGTTTTTGTAACTTTATCGCTTAAATCAAAGACCGCAAGTCACCGCAATTATTCTATTGATGTTAGTTAATATCGCCATCTGTTTTTGATATTATCAATAGGTACCTATTTTGGTTTAATATTTTTTTATAACTGATCTGCTCACGCTTGACCAATATCTCATCAGATGGTAAGCGATGATATAGTCGCTGATAGAGCACGCTTGCCTAAAAGTATCCTATTTACTCTTAACTTCACTCCCCTTTCCCCTTTCGAATATTTTATGTAGGTAGGTATGGTTTTGAAACTTGGGTAATTTTTTTACTGATCATAAAATTTTATGAAGATATTTTTTTATTGTTGAGAGGCTCTTATGTTTGACAACCATCTCACCTGATGGTAAGCGATGATGTTTGACAACCATCTCACCTGATGGTAAGCGATAATGTTTGACAACCATCTCACCTGATGGTAAGCGATGATGTTTGACAACCATCTCATCTGATGGCAAGCGATGATGTTTGACAACCACCTCACCTGATGGTAAGCGATGATGTTTAACAACCATCTCACCTGATGGCAAGCGATGATGTTTGACAACCATCTCATCTGATGGCAAGCGATGATGTTTGACAACCATCTCACCTGATGGTAAGCGATGATGTTTGACAACCATCTCACCTGATGGGTAAGCGATGATGTTTGACAACCATCTCACCTGATGGTAAGCGATGATGTTTGACAACCATCTCATCTGATGGCAAGCGATGATGTTTGACAACCATCTCACCTGATGGTAAGCGATGATGTTTGACAACCATCTCATCTGATGGCAAGCGATGATGTTTGACAACCACCTCACCTGATGGTAAGCGATGATGTTTAACAACCATCTCACCTGATGGCAAGCGATGATGTTTGACAACCATCTCATCTGATGGCAAGCGATGATGTTTGACAACCATCTCACCTGATGGTAAGCGATGATGTTTGACAACCATCTCACCTGATGGGTAAGCGATGATGTTTGACAACCATCTCACCTGATGGTAAGCGATGATGTTTGACAACCATCTCATCTGATGGCAAGCGATGATGTTTGACAACCATCTCACCTGATGGTAAGCGATGATGTTTGACAACCATCTCACCTGATGGTAAGCGATGATGTTTGACAACCATCTCATCTGATGGCAAGCGATGATGTTTGACAACCATCTCACCTGATGGTAAGCGATGATGTTTGACAACCATCTCACCTGATGGTAAGCGATGATGTTTGACAACCATCTCACCTGATGGTAAGCGATGATGTTTGACAACCATCTTATTTGATGGCAAGCGATAATGTTTGACAACCATCTCACCTGATCGTAAGCGATGATGTTTGACAACCATCTCACCTGATGGGTAAGCGATGATGTTTGACAACCATCTCACCTGATGGGTAAGCGATGATGTTTGACAACCATCTCACCTGAGGGCAAGCGATGATGTTTGACAACTATCTCACCAGATGGTAAGCGATGATGTTTGACAACCATCTCACCTAATGGTAACCGATGATGTTTTCGAAGATGGAGCACGCTTGTCTAGAAGCAAACTATTTACTCTTGAGTTAGAGACAGTAAAGAAATACATTATCTAACGTACTTGTATTTTTGTACACATTTATATTAATTTCATAAATCGCTTCAAACTCATAACTTGCGTCGCCTGTCCCTGAATTTGTACCGAACTGTCGACCGAGCTCTTCATAAAGTCACAAATATGTGGTCAAATACGAAATAAGAAACAATGTGTCCATTAAAAGCCGACCTCATAACACCTATCAAAAAAGCTGTAGTTCTGATTTTGCTCTTTTTGTCATTGACTTCCGAAACTGAATTTTACTAGTTGCTGTACTCTGATAAAAAAATAAAAAAATCTAGCCTTTTTTAACTATGTCGGGATTCAAGGGCTTCGAGAGTACCAGTATGGAGCAACAGCCTCTCTGACCACGACAATCAAGTAACTGGGTAACATGCTCAGAGAGATATCCCGGTCTCAGAGACCCGTTACAACTGTCAAAGATCAACAAATGACTATTTCTGAATGAAGTACCCTATTTATTATGAAATCGGTTAAAACTACAGTATGACAAATAGGCATCTCTTATCACTCCTTAGTGATGACAAAAAAAAAGTATTTTTGTACTCCGTAAAATTGAAATTAATCGTGAAAAGATAGACAAATTATTACGTTGCTAAAATTAACTCATAAATGCGACAGTGATATCTCAAAGACAATATCATTATCATAACAAAAAATATAGTGTATCTATAGGTAAAATAGCTATCTAAAATCACCTGATTTCAATTACCTTTAAATAATATTGTTTTATCGTAAATTGTTTAGCGTTATTGATACCTCTCATAATACAGATATGGGGATAGATTATTGTAGAGATTACGTAAATTTTATTAGATTAGTCATGCTGCAGTGAAATTCGTTTGCTTTAGTGTTTCTAGGGTTAATCAGCAAAAAAGAAATTTCTATTTCACAAATCAAAAATCGGTCCTGCATCTTTTATAGGGCTTCCCCTTTTATTTTATTTTTTGGGGGTGGGAAATCATCCAATGACATCTCCCGCTCCACCCAGAGCGTGTCAGACTCTTACTGACCAAAACCCACACCTGTTCCTTCATTGCCTGAGTGCCCAGGGGAGCGGTAACTCTGTTACGAATTTATCCGCTACCCCTGGGTATGCAGGCACCGGATCGGCCCCGTCGGTGGTGACTGACAATCATCTCTTTGAGGCGCGCGTGGATCATTACGCGCCGTCGACTCACGAGCCTGGTTCTTATCGGACAGCGAGCAACCCCTTACTCATCGTCCTCACTCGCAGCCCGTGGCCGGGAGTTGCCTTGCGTCTCTCGACGCCTGGGGCGTCTCCTGCGGTGGCTGCTGGGAGCGTATGGGCGGCTCAGTTAAGTCTCCTTCACGCGCTTCACCTACTCCTTCGCGAGCATTACTGCTTCGTAGAAGGAGGTGACAGCTTCCCATTCTATTTTGCTCCGTACTATGGCCTGAACCAGGGCCAGGCGCGAGAGGTCGCTGCCGCCGATCGCCTCCACGAGGACACAATGGTGTCCTCCGCCCAAGCGGGGCAGACCCCCATCGTATGCTCCATCGTGTCCTCAATGGATTGACCATGTTTGACTTTTTGACAGTCGTTATCTCACTTTGTCTAGAGGCTTTTTTTTGTGGGGTGGAAAACGTCCAATGACTTCTCCCGCTCTGGGTGGAGCTAGGGCGTGTCAGACTCTTACTGAATAAAATAAAAAAAACCCTGTTCCTTCCCTGCCTGAGTGCCGAGGGGTGCGGTAACTCATGTTGAGAATTTATCCGCTACCCCTAGGCATGCAGGCAACGGCCACTGTGGGCCCCGTCAGTGGTGGCTGACAACATCTCTTTGAGGCGTGCGTGGAACACTACGCGCCGTTGTCTAGAGGCTAAGGTGACTTTCTATCAGCGCAAATCGTCCAACAGTCCAAATGTATGAGACTGAGAAACGATACTGAAATGTCACGTGGTTGATCTCAAACTTTTGACTTTTGAAAATTATCGTTGAAATAAAAAAAAATATATCAAAAAACCAGTTTTTTCTCTTTTTCAAAATTCATAAAGCCTTTGTCACTTCGACGGTAAAGACCAATTTGTCAATATCTCATTTGTGAAATTCCATCAAGCCGTTTTGGCTACAGCGCGTGCCAAAGAAATAGACATACACACGGGTATATAGGTACATACATACATACTCTCGAAAAACATTTCCCTCCTTCTGGGGCGGTCGGGTAAAAATCTCACTCTATTTTAACCCTAAGATTATATTAAAATTTACAGATCAAAGGACCACCAATGAACAA
Source organism: Polia nebulosa (assembly GCA_951329385.1). NCBI lineage: Eukaryota > Metazoa > Arthropoda > Insecta > Lepidoptera > Noctuidae > Polia > Polia nebulosa. The sequence goes on from OX589597.1 coordinate 32,132,787, forward strand.
ACTATAAGTTCGTTTCAAGTTCAATTTATTTTTATTAAAAAATTCTTTTACAATAAACATTTAAAAATTTTCACCAGCATTTGTATTCGCTAACTCAGTTGACATCAATTTTATAGGCACTATGCAGTACATTGCTCTGTGGACATCGATTATAATAGACACTACGGTTTTCCTATACGTCAAAGCAGCAATGTACGGCAAAGTGCCTATCAAATTGATGTCAACTGAGTTAGCGAATACGCCTGCAGTGCTCTCAAAATGGTGAACGAAAACATCGTGAGGAAACCGGCATGTCCTAGAACCAAAAATTCAAAGACATGTGACATCCAATAATCTTCATTGGGCCCGCGTGGTGGATTACGGCCCACAAGCTCTCACAGAGAGGAGGCTTGTGCCCCCAGCAGTGGGGACATTAAAAAGGCTGATGATGGTGATGTGAGTTTCAATGTTTGTGAACGCACCCACGACACAGGAGTCATTCCAAGTGTGGAGCAAATTTAAAAAAAAAAATTGGTTGTCTGTAAAGTTGGTTTACGGACGATAGTTTAACGTGACAACGTCATAACAAAACATTGATGAAATATAGATGCGGCGCATGCGTACAATGAGCGTAACGGGACACTTTTACGTACATGTAGCCGGCGTTCATCGATTTATTAGACGTTGTCATGTCAAAAAATTGGTTACTGAGATGATAGTGATGTATATTCTCCTCTAAAGCTAGTCAAAAACTGTGTTTAAAATCTCATCTGGATAAAAAACAGGTTAACAACGTGATTGCTTTACGAACCTATAATCCTATTTTAACAAATGGTGCCTAAAACAAAAGATGTGTCAAAACTTGTGTGTCATCCGAAGGTTATTATTTGTTCTCTTCAGGCTTCTCACCTGAGTAAGGTAATATAATATATAGGGCTACTATCAATTAAAAAATTCTAGGCACACACCTGCAATTATTCTTTCTACCAACTACTTACATATCTAAAAATATCGAACTACCCTCCAATATAAAAATTACATTCCCTTTACACCCGACCGATCGCTCGCCCTATTCTCCGTCCGTGTGTCCCACTGCAACCTAGCCGACTATTTTCTATAGTATTTAGATGCACATTAAGAGTCATCTTTAACTGGAGAATGTTCCGATCGGGTATCATTACCATATTGCTGGTCGGGGACCCTTGACTACAGACGTAGTGTATGATATTCAGACTAGATTGTGCTGGAATAGATAGGGACTCATTACTGGGTGCTGACTAAGATTTTGCGGAGATTTCTTGAGTGGACGGCTGCAGTTGAGGGTTGAGTCGGCAGGGGAGGAGGTTTGTAAGAGCACATTATCTGAAAACTATGGAAGAGGTTCAGGTTTAGGTCTTAGACGATGAAAGGTTATAGACGGAGGAGTGCCAAAATCCAGCTATCTGAAGTAACAGAATGAGAAGCCGGCTTGTATCTGTACACGCGAAATAAGCTCACATAGACAAAATGAGAAGCCGAAACGTCATCGTTACATTCGTCAAGGTCACTCACACATTTGAACGATCCTGCTTCATTTAATGTCCAATGACGTTCCGTCTATAACCTTTCATAGTCTAAGGTTTAGGTTATCAAATTTTGTGTCTTATCAAGAGCTAATGTTTGCATGAATTTGAACTAATTTGATAATTGTTATGGTTCCCTCAGACAATTACATCATTGAAAGACTTTTCTCCAGCTCTCTTCACATTAAAAATTAAAGTTTCGAGCAATAAAAAATGATTTAAACCCCGGCTGAATTCGAAAGCAGCACAAATTCCCAATCAATTAAAGCAAACCGAAGCAAACGAACAAAACCAACGTTAACCAGTCCATTAACCCTAAAGCCAGTAATTATAAAGGTGGCGAACGCGAAAACAAAAGCTGAGTCCTCCAGCGGGCTAACGTGTAAAGAATGCACCGATTCCGAGAGAGGACGCCTCTCGACCGCATTTTATCACCGACTAATGATCTCGGGCGTCTCCGCCGCGTAATGAGAACGCCAACCACCCCGGCTCACAACCAATAAAATATTTATGAAACCATCCCCCGCCCTAATGGAACGCGTCAACTCTCCACTTAGAAAACTCCACTCGCATTAACCTCCGCAAAATTATCATTACCGCTCCACAAATGGACAATAGCCGATCGCATGTCCTATACGCAGAATGCGACTCGTTAAGTCGCCGAGGACGCGAATTTAAGAGACAGCTTCTAAATATCCAGTGGCAGCGTGCACATGCGTCCCGAGATCTGTATCGCGCACAATACCGAGCCCGGCCGTCACGACGGTAGCAGAAATATGGACGCGGGCCGCCGCATGCCGCTTGTTTTATGTTAATGTGAGGCATAAACGGCTAGGCGGGGAAAAATAACGCGCCGACGTCCTCGTGATGGAATACCCGATACCCGCTGATCGTTAGCGTCCGCCGCTCCGCGAGATCCACACCTAACGCCATTGTCTGCGACGCACGAGGAAGTCGAATAATTAAAGCAACGCGTCGTCAGTCCCCGCACCGCGTGCATTCCCACAGACGCTATCGTTCCTGTCGATCTCGCGAGCGAAATACCGAAACCTAATAAGTCCGAGCCGAGTCTCATTTGTGTAAGGAGTCGCTTAAAAAAACGAACAATACGGAGGCGCCCGATAAAGGAGACGGCACAATAATTTAGGGTCATTGTTTCGCCTCTTAATTTATGGAGTGCGGGCGTACGATTGATTTGTAGGTTTAGGAGGGAGATTCCTCGGCCCGAGAGTGTTGGGGATAAGCGGTTTTAAATCCGCGGCGGATTATCGCGAGGCGACGTCGCGGGTCCTGTGACGCGCGTCAAGGACTCAATTTATTCGCGGGCCTCTCGATATACATACAATGCGCCGCGGCATTTAAAATGCGCGATAGGATTGGCCGGCCAGGCCTGGGCGGGGTGCGCGGACCATATACGCGCTCTTCGTGATGCACATATTAAGTTAGAAGGCTCTGTACATGGGATGCGGTGGAATTACGATAGGCACCGATGATGTCTAAGATCGTGAGTGTCCCTCCGGTAGTACAATGGGCGAACTCGGAGAAAATTATTAATGCCCCCGGGTTGTTCGGTGTTACATTAAATTGCGGGTGGCGAGCGATGCCATTAAATTATCGGACTCGCTGATGTCCTCCTACAATGAATCGCTTGATAGTAATTCACAGCCGATGCTCTTATGGTATAATTTCGCGGGTGCATTATGTTCCCATGAGTAGAATTGAATTTGTTTGACTTAGAGAACAGAGGGTTATGGTATGCTGCCAGCTATTTGTTGCATTAATACTGCATCTATATTATTATTAGCTCTATTACAATCAAAACTGACCCTTGAAAATCCAACAACGAATCCAAACCCTCCACCATTTCCATCTGACATTTAACCCTAAAAAAATGACTCTACAAAATAAAACAGTCCGTCGTAAGTACGGCCTATCTGACATCGAGCGTCTGCATTAATTGGAACAGCCGATCTGGACGACGCAGATTTCACTTCTATAAATGGCTCGAAACTTTATGGTATCGCGGTGCGTTGTTACCGTCAACTTGCGCAGCACACACTTGTAATTGGTCGACCGCCGGTTGACATTTACAAGAGAAGCAAGATGGCGGCGCATCGGATATGCGACGCCGACGTGTAATTGACAAATAGGCTGAAGGGTTAGAATAAATTGGGCTTCGCACGCGAACGGTTGGATTTTGTTTTTCGAGATCGATGTGCGTTTGCGCACGCGATGCCTCGACAGATTGTTGACTGTTCAGGCGAGTCAGGGAGCTTAGAATTAGATGGCTTCTCTGTGAGATACGGTCATTCTGAGAGACAATAAAATTTTATTTGATTTGAGAGTAGGCTTGTATCTTCTATCTTACTTTTTTTTTTTTTAACTGAAACTGAAAAAAAGAAGGCTGACTCAAGCTTGCTAACTTGGCGTTTAGCTGTACTTTCAATTTTTAATTTGGTTTAGACTTTTGTCTAGCAAGTGTTTTTGGCTAGCTAGTCAGAAAAGTTGACTACTTGTGGAACTCCACAAGTAGTTAACTTTTCTTCGTAGGTTGGATTCAGTCAGTCTGCAATTAATCTGACAGTGTTAGAAAGCCAAATAGAAAAGAGTCCAAAAAATGTGATAAGGAATGCTTGATATGTAGCTAACACTAAGCAGCCCTATGCGTAACTAATTTCAATTTGTACATTTGTGAAACTAAAAAAAAATATAAAAAAGGGTATTTTTATTTGAATACCAGTTACTAAAGCTACTTAGCAATAACTAAAGGACAATTATAAGTTCTTGAATGCAAGTCGAATGTCGCTATTCACATCCGTAGCTAAAGTAAAGGTAATGGGTAGCTTTAGTACTTAACAACGAAATACTTCAGACGTAAACATGGAGAAATATATAAAATGCTCTAAAAAAGTTTAATTGCAAGGAATATTCCGGGAATGTTAAGAATAAGTCTAATTGTTTCCATCCTTTAGGTGACAAAATATAACTTTACTGAGGGTTTACATGCATTGCAGTGGCTTATGGTGTTGCTAGTTGTTGGCCTTTCGATGGACAATAAGACTATTTAGTTGGTGGTATCCCTAATTTACAGAAAGCACGGTCCCTAATTTTAAAAAAAAACCTAATTCCTTGGAAATATTTCCAAAACCATTAAAACTTTCGCTGCGAATTGCTGATTTCGGCATTTGTATGCAGTTTCAATTAATTTGGGCAGTATTGCTGCTGCCACCACGCCACTGTAACCACCTTCGAGACTACAAGCTTCTGCTAGCGGCTTCACCCGTGTGGAACAAGTTCTTCCTCATTATAAATTATAACCTATGTGCTATTTCAAACTTAATCTATCTCTGTGAAAAATTTCATCCAGATCCATTCAGTATTTCTGGCGTGATTAGCCATCCAAACTTTCGCATTTATACGAGTCAGTTAGTAGGAAGTAGGATGAATGACATTACACTTACGAACAGCTAACTAGGTATGAAGTACACAACTATTTCAATCTACAACTAATATAAAACCCCCAAGGGAACACTAAAAAGATGATCCAACGTAATGATCACAAGCTATTTTAATTACCATACAAACACATTAAAGTTCAAATTAATAGTAATCTATACCTAATATTATAAAGAGGCAAAATTTGTTTGTAAGTTTGTATGTAGGTAATCTCCGGAACTACTAAAGCGATTTTGAAAATTCTTTCAACAGTAGAAAGCTACATTATTTGTGAGTGAAAATACGCAATTTATATTTTTGAAATTCACGCGATCGAAGTCGCGGATGAAGTGCTAGTTACAAATACTGCTGAACCACCACTTTTAAACGGTTGTGAAGTTTTGCAAATATGGGGTCGAACACACTATGCGACTTTTAATATAGTATATGACAGTTAATAAGGGTTGAAGACAATTATCGATTAATACCAGTAAGATGGCACTTGAGCAAACATGTTGAGTGGCTCGTGGTTAAAGGGCTATTAGAGGCTTCCTAAGTTTTTTTTTTTTAGATATATCTACTTATTTGTGGCTAATTATTTTCCATCCACCATTCGTATACCGACTTTATATGAAGACGATGTAAGTGGTTTGTTTGGGGTAAAGCGTCGAAATCAGCTGAGATTGAGCGACTTATCTTCATCTCTTTGAAAAGTGTAGGCAACACACCTTTTTTTTTGGGGTGTAGGAAATCATTCAATGACTTCTCCCGCTCTGAGTGGAGCGGGAGGGCGTGTCAGACTTTACTGACTAAAACCCACCCCTGTTCCTTCCTAGCCTGAGTGTCTAGGAGCGCGGTAACTCTGTTACGAATTTATCCGCAACCCCTTAGCATGCATGCATCGGCCATGACGGGCCCCGTCATTTGTTGCTGACATCTCTTTGAAGCGCGCGTGGAACACTACGCGCCGTCGACTCTCGGGCCTGGTGCTGATCGGACGGCGAGCTACAAGTGTATAGGACCCTGGAATGTCAACTACGCTACCTTGTTGTCAAGCTAATCTCTTCACCACGACAGGACATGAGTTATTCACATATTGCTGAGTCGACACGAGAGAGTGACACTATTATCGGAGTTGTAAATCAAAACTAGGCTAGTTGCTGCTAGCTAGCAACTGCCGGTGATCATCATTCTCCTGCCCTTAGGTATACCAATTTATTTGGGGTCGTTGCAACATGTCTTTTACTTCCATACTCCTCTATTAGTCGTCATCTCTGTAGTCACCCCCTTTTTACCCATATCCTCTATCACACAGTCCAACCATCGTTTCTTTGGCCTTCCTCTACTCTTATAGCCATCTAGCAACTGCCTGTATGGATCAGAAATTTCTCAGTAGTAACTCCGGGTTACTACTGAGAAATTTCTGATCCAATAGCCCAATAACACTAATCATAATCCACACTATACCCACTGCTGCGCACAGGCATCTATTACCTCATACCAACCCCCACGTTCCTGTACCAAACTCATCCTGGCGCTCCCGTGATAGTAAAGTCGATTCTTCCAATCCTTGGTCACCGCTTGCTGTCATGAAAATTACTCAACCGAAAACTAAGTACCACACATAACGTTATTTATCTTTAAAAGATCTGCCTTCAGACCAAAAATGGCACCAACCACCTTAATAAAACCGTTAAAAGGGTTTTGATTGATCAAGACGTCAAGCGGACTGTCCGGTCGTCCGGCAACTCCCCGCGACGGCCCGGCGACAACACGGCGACTGATGATTGATACGCACTGTTAGACAATCGCGCGATCCATCATCACTCCTCGCCAGTGTGGTCCCAGCCTTACACGTGACCTATTGTATTGTAGAAAGTTATTTTTAATTTTTTTTTTTTTTTTTACTTTTGATTTTGCGATTGAGGTTAAGGCACGTACGTATTTTTTTTAGTTTTCTTTTGTTAGTTTTATGTGTCCTTAGGACTTTAGTTTTTTGTACAAGAAGTGAGTGTTATACTGACCAACCTTGTCTTGAAACGGGTATGAATGATAGATGTTTTTAAGATTTTAAAAAAATACCTAAAATGTTCGTTGGTAGTTTTAAAGTAAAACAAAAATTTAAAAAATCCTTGAAATGGTTCCAGCTAACTGTAAAACAGTTTGATATGTTGTAAGGCATAAATACTAAGTTCGATGACTGTTAAAGTCTTTACCAACTCTCAATGAAAATATATGTGATAAATGTGTCTACTAGTACCTATAAACTATCAACTAAAAACGACTATTCGGAAACAAAAATATCGATTTCCTATCAATTTTTTATCGAGTTATCGCGTCAGTTCGGCGCCGGCGCACTCGGTGATCGATTGCACGTTTAACACCATGTAAACACCCCGTATATGAAATGAAACTATCACTTTACTTTGACATAAAAATACAAACATACTTTAGACACTTACCAAAAATAAAAAGGATTTTTATGTCTTTCAAAATAAGGTTGAATTTTGAGTGCTTTTAAGTTTGTGAGGTTTTGTCAACAAGTTTGCTTGATAAATTAATTAAGCGAATGATGGATTTGTCTGCGTAGAGTAGTGATTGATGATTTGACAATAATTTTGGGGTCGGACGGGCGAATGTCAACAGATAAACAAAATGGGTTCCGGACGCACCTGATGTAAAAAAAATAACAAATAAAAACTTAGTTTATTTAAGTATTACTTGAGATGGAAAATATGAAGGGATACCTCACGTCCATATTGTGTTTGAAGGATATCGTAATATTTATGATTATGCGTGCAAGTTAAAGCTTGTGACACACACAGTCCATTTATGGTAAGACTGTCATAAATTAATTTGAATTTGCAACCTTCGATTCTTGATGGAGTCAATAACCTTTATTTACAGCTTTAAAACTCATAATATTCAATAAAGTATGTAACTAACATCTTTACACGGTAATCTAAAATATTTATTATGGCCAAACACCCAAATATTTGTATCGTCAAAGTATTCGATCACCAAACAAACGTAAATATTTTGACACAACAACATTGCGCTTTTAAGCTAAATTAAAAGCAACTTAAAAAATAAATTAACAATCGATAAACAGACATCATAAACAAATCGAAAACTCGTTTAAAATTTAATATTATCTCATAAATATACTTTTTTTTTCGCAAAACGAATCACCCCATTTAGTAGGGTGTCCATAATAAACCTGTCACGCGGGACAGTCCGATACCCGACATCGCACTTATCAACGAACATAACATCCTCAACTTTACGACAATCTTGCGCTGGACGCGCGCGCATATAAATTTGAACAAACGTCAAGACAGTCCGATTTTATTTTACTGATCATGGAAATTGTATCGATATTTCAACGATAACGTTATTGTGTTGTGTCGGATAAAGATACTTTTTATGTTCGCGTTCGTTTGATTTTTATACGATCCGAGAATCGGATGAGAGTTGGAATCGATTATAATAAAGTTTACAACGCATACTGTGACTAATAATAACCATTGGTAGACGCATTATTGTAAATTAGATCCAAAGTCAATGCCCTTATCAGTCCAGATTTCATTCACGAGTGTAGGTTAAATCATTCACTGTTGAACTTCAATCTCCAAATTACGTAGTTCTGAATCATGTATGAAGAACCTGTTGCATCCCAACGCGCGCATAACACCGCACAATGCATGCGAATAAAGGACAAAACAAGACCAAAAAGCACGTCAAGTTAAACTTTTTCCTCATTGAAGCAACAGAAAACCTATAAACTACGCGTGAAAGCACGCAAATAAAAAAATCACAAAAATCATTCCCGCAGCTAAACCCACACGGCACAATCTAGATCGTAACACACGAATAGCGAAATCTAAAAACCGGTTGTTAGTTCGCCATGTAATTCTAATTAGGTAATTCGAGCAGCCGGTACTAATGGTTCGGTTTGGTGCCATAAAGCAGGCGCAATCTGATCGTGTGAACATGCTGTCCGCGTGTCCCGTGCACATTGTCCGCAGACATGCGACGCTTTGTCACCCTAGCCCACGCGGGAGATAGCGATATGAGAGCCTGTAATTATTGGCTTCAGAGCTATTCTGGAAATCCGATTTTAGTGTTAGCAGAGACCCGGAGGGTTAATAAATTTTAATTAATAGATGAGCCTTTTTATTATATTTTGCAGAATGTTTTTTTTTTTGTTTTATACCAGACGATTTTTTAGGGTTCCGGACGTCTGAATGAAAAGACGAAACCTTTATAGGTTCCACTCGTGTGTCTGTCTATCCGTCTGTCACAGCCAATTTTCGCCGAATATACTGGACTAATTGAGTTGAAGCAGATAAATTTGGAATGCTTCATTTGGAATTCACTTTTGGGTGCAAATCGGGAAAATAAAATAGTTTTGTATACTTACTTAATTTATCTTTTATACTTTGTTTTTCAGTGTACCGTGCGACATATTAAATGAAAGGTCATACTGTAAGATACCCAAATTAATGTTTTTCATAAATTTAAGAAAATATTCGAAAATTTAATAACTGAGTTTCTGTCACCGCTGACCTAGACCAAAATAAAGAGCAAACCAATCTCTAATAAAAAAAAACTACTGAATTTATATTTTGAAAAACATAAATAAATGAAACCGTTGTCACTTAGTGGAGGGACGGAGGAGTGACACGATGTGGACGAGTTAGATGAGGACCGTAGAGGAGGAACGTAGATGAGTAGTTGAATGAAGATAATAAACAGGACGAGTTAAGACGTATATTTTCAATATTTACAGAAGGCTAGATTGTATAAAGCACTCACTAACCGTACGTACACATATTATTATAAAGACTGCACTTCATTGTTCTAGAAAACTCTTGCAAACTGGTAACTGTCAGTTGCTGAAGAGAATGACAATGATATAGGGGAGCTTCTAACTCGGCAGCTGAATCCGAACTGATTATTATTATTATTTTTCATTCGGAACCCTTCACACTCAAGTCAGACTCGCTCTTGGCTGGTCTTTATTTTGCTACGATTTTTCTCACGTCTTCGACTACATAGACAAAAGTATTATTCTAAGCACAATACTTACTCTTAGTTCTTTTAAGTCCTTTCATTCTTGAGAGCACTCTGTCACTACTTACACGAGTTATTACTTGAACTTTGACCTCTTGACATCTAACAACATTAAACCAGTATTAAAAAATAACAATCGATACTGTAATAGTTTCAATCGTTTGAATTAAGGACTAAAAAGGCTTAAAAAAAGTATTTTTTTTTTAACTGTGATAAAGATTGTCAAAAAGTCAGAAATATAATATAGACTAGTTCCATATTGATTTAAGGAAATGGTCTATATAGGTACATCGAGGTAGCAAAATAATTTTAAAGACACGTAGCCCCATCTAGCGTCCTAAAGCAATTGTTACCGTCGAAATTTGATACGAATCTGCAACCCAAACACAAAGTTTAACGTAAATAAATAGATTTTGAATACGCGGGTCACTTTTGAGGTGAAAATCGGAAAATTAAAAAAAAGTTTTCCAAACTGTCCAGTGCTACAAATTTAATGAAAGGGTCTACTGTGTAAAGAAAATATTTCTTCCACCGGCTAGCGTCAGAGATACTTATGGCCTGAGACCCTGTTACCTATCTTCGGGTTTTGTACATGAGGTATGCATGCAGTAAATAAGAGTCCTTAGATTTGGTCTACACATATATCACGTTTATTTATTGCACTTCAATACACTATATAGCACTCCGTTCTCAGAAAATTGTATGTTTAACCTACAATTCATGTTGAAACACTTTTACCCATCTTTTGAAGATTATTGGTCCAGTTCAGAGATCCTCAAACGGCATCTACGCCATGGTCATCTAATCGTGTGCATCTCTCGACACGTGGGTGCTTGTGTACGGAACCATCCTATGATCCGACCATTTATATTGTTTTTGCCTAGTAATTAATTAAATCTAACGTAGGAACCCTGCCAACAAATAGAAAGATTTGATGAGACTCCTGAATGCCACGCGCTTAAGACTTAGCATCAGCACAGAAAAAAACCCAAAAAAGATACTCACAGCGTCCAACATCCGAATGCTTAATGCATTTGAACTTAACTCTGGTTCCAGCTACCTTTCGAGACATCATAGGTGCTTTTTAAGAACTTATCCAATAAATAAAGTTTAACGTGGCAGACTCGCTCCAGATCAACTTGGAAAAAGCTACGTCAAACGACAATCTGTCATCTGTCAACTCGCAAAACAACGCTTCATTCCACGAAACTAAATTTATTCTATTTTTAGGTGTTACAATACACCTTACCCCGGTTAAAAAAATTTTTTTTTACTCAAAAAAAAATTTTTTTTTTAAAGACTACAATGCCATGTACATTTAGAATCTCACCAAAACCCTCGGCAGAAGCTGAGGCATCTCGAACCAAATCCGAATCAAGATTCCCCTCAGACACAAAGATTAAATTACTACTATATAAGTAAGTACCAATTCAATTTAAGTTTTCAATTAAGTATTAAGTACCAAATAAAAATCAAGAAACAGGATGAGAAGGTATGCATAACCCCCAATACTCCTTAACAAAAGTCTGTATGCAGGTATGCACACATTTAAATAAAGTTTTAAGTTTAATGTATCACACAATTACTTATTTTAAATCTAAGTATTTGTGATATACAATTACTAATAAGTTTAGTATAATTAAATAATCAATACTCCTTAACACAGAGTATTGTTATTCTTTATTGGATCTATAAATTTTATATCTAAATAACTATGATACTAGATGTATCAAGTATTCACAAGTAATTATTTCAAAACTAATAAAAAATAAATATTTAGTTTTGACAACATTAATCTCTTATTCAAGTAATTGAGATTCAATGAGTAAGTATTAAGTTTTATTTTATTACCCTCAATCTCCTATCCTAGTAAGTAACAGTAATACCATAACAACAAGTTCCTAAAGAAAGTAATATCACATCACAAATCTAAGTGATTGTGATTTATCAATGTATTGAGTTTAACTTTGTAGTTGAGTAATTTACAAAAGTCATATTCTATATATTTGAAATTCGAAAGTATTAAGGATAATTTAATTAAACAGGATTATCAGAAACTGTTTAATCAAATTTCATAAGTATTGGCTTGGGAGCAATTCAAGCATGAACCCCAAGCCAAAAACTAAAAGTGAATTGAGGACTATTTGCCCATCTAAACGAATTTGGGTATGCAATACCAGACACACTTACCGTGTATCTTTTAATGGACAGACTTACGAGCATCCTAGCCAATTGTTAATAAAATACACGAATTGGGGTTCAACTATCCATCTAAACAAATTCGGATATTCAATATACCAGACACATTTATCATGTATCTTTTAGTGAACAAATCTTAAGATGTCCTGTAATCAATTCCAAAAGTTAATTATAAATATAATAAATAAAAGTTAAATTTAGTTATCTAAGAGTGAATTGAGGACCATTTGCCCACCTGAACAAATTTGGGTATTCTATATACCAGACACACTTATCGTGTATCTTTTAATGGACAGACTTACGAGCATCCTAGCCAATTGTTAATAAAATAAACAAATTGGGGTTCAACTGTCCATCTAAACAAATTTGGATATTCAATATACCAGATACATTTATCATGTATCTTTCGGTGAACAAACCATGAGATGTCCTATAACCAATTCAATATGTGAATTAAACATATAATTCCATAAGTGAATCCAATTAAAAGGATTCAATGAATAAAAGTTAAATTGAGTTTTATTTAATTATGTTGGGCGCCTGTGGGATCATCAATAAATAAATTTGAGTAAATATCCCACATTTATAAAAGTTGGTATCACTAGTTACTAAGAGAATTGAGAGGTTTATATACTAATAAAGTAATTAAGTAGAGTGAGTTTAAAGTTTTAATAACTCCGGTGAAGTATTATAGTCATCCGAGAAATTCTCATTAAATATTGAGACCAAGTTAAAATTCGTTTGACTATTTCACTATCAATCCACAGTCAACTATCCAAGTAAACTGTACAAGTCAGAAATTGGTCAGCAATTGGTTCCGAACACAAGCGTACCTCATCGGCCACCGTAGGTGCCAGATAGTCCTCTTACTTGAAACTGCCACACAGACCTAGACACCGCTTGCAGATCTCATCCCAGGATACATTTGGATTGACTGAAACATTAAAATAATTCAATTCATGTACAAATTCCTACCTAAGAAGGTAATCAATCCACAATTTATACACCCTGAACAAAAGAAATCTATCTTAAGTTTCTATTCTTAAGTTAAATTAACAAGTTAATATTATATAAGTCAATAAACAAGTTAATATTACATAATATTAAGTGTAAAAAAAAATACCATAAGTTCAAACAATAGTGATCAATACAAATTATAGTTTAAGTTTCACTAAGTGAACATAAGAAGCTAATATTAGACACTCATAGGTGCATCTAATATAAATGAGTTGTTACAATCATTAAATTCAAGAATACATATCAAGGGATGAGGATCAACAGACCATGTGCTGATAACCTCAAATTAAGTACCTTCACAATAAAATCAGGTATTGAACAACTCCAATAATTAAGTTAATCACTATTTTAAGTTTAACCCTTAATTAATAAGGCATAAGACAGGCAACCTAAAATTTTGCCATGTGCTTATAAAGTCAGTGAAAAAATTGTCACAGCAATATAAATTGATATTTAACATGTTTACAAAGTAAGTTAAACACTATTTAAGTTTTAACTAATAAACAAAGGCTTAAAATTGGAAACTATACTATAAATTTTCAACAATGTGCCTTTTAACCAGAATTGTGTCAAAATACTTGACCTAAAAGAATTAACTAAAGATTATTAATCAATCTTAATCATATTACTACAAACAATCCTCATGCATCACGTTGGGCGTACATTGTAAAGAAAATATTTCTTCCACCGGCTAGCGTCAGAGATACTTATGGCCTGAGACCCTGTTACCTATCTTCGGGTTTTGTACATGAGGTATGCATGCAGTAAATAAGAGTCCTTAGATTTGGTCTACACATATATCACGTTTATTTATTGCACTTCAATACACTATATAGCACTCCGTTCTCAGAAAATTGTATGTTTAACCTACAATTCATGTTGAAACACTTTTACCCATCTTTTGAAGATTATTGGTCCAGTTCAGAGATCCTCAAACGGCATCTACGCCATGGTCATCTAATCGTGTGCATCTCTCGACACGTGGGTGCTTGTGTACGGAACCATCCTATGATCCGACCATTTATATTGTTTTTGCCTAGTAATTAATTAAATCTAACGTAGGAACCCTGCCAACAAATAGAAAGATTTGATGAGACTCCTGAATGCCACGCGCTTAAGACTTAGCATCAGCACAGAAAAAAACCCAAAAAAGATACTCACAGCGTCCAACATCCGAATGCTTAATGCATTTGAACTTAACTCTGGTTCCAGCTACCTTTCGAGACATCATAGGTGCTTTTTAAGAACTTATCCAATAAATAAAGTTTAACGTGGCAGACTCGCTCCAGATCAACTTGGAAAAAGCTACGTCAAACGACAATCTGTCATCTGTCAACTCGCAAAACAACGCTTCATTCCACGAAACTAAATTTATTCTATTTTTAGGTGTTACAACTGTAGGGATTTTTTAAATATTCTATTCATAATAATAAAATTTATAATTTTAAGATATTTAAGAAAATACGAGTAGATGAAAAATTACCATTCACCTTATTTCTGAAGCCAACAAGCCTAAAATTTTGAAAAAAAATACAGAAAGTAGTTCTTTACTTACAGATTACAGGAAAACGTATAAATAAGAAGTAAATAGTTTAAAAAAAAAACCTGAAAAAAGTATGTTGTTCGCAACCCCAACTAGCTCTTGGTCGGTTTTGTCTAAATAAAAGGTTATAAAGGTAAATAAAAGGCCTATGTCTTTTTCTGTACCCCTGACAAAGTATATGCAAAATTTCATGATGAGAAAGCTAATATGTTAACAGCCGTTATCCTTATCACTGATAGTAAGCAATTATTTCTGTTTTTTAGGCACCTAAAAAAACTCAAGGGACCTCTACACAGGGTGAATTATCAGCAAAATGATTGGCATTGACAATGTCACGTTTCAGTTACGTTTGTCAATCCCATTCGTGTTGAACTTTTAGCAATCGTTATAGCATGCCAAGGCATTTAAAATTTACTCCTGATTTTAAGAGCTGAGAATGGAGTCCCCTTCAAACGACATTGATACTAACCCTGGCTAGCCAGTTAGAACAAAAAAAAGAGTCCTCACCCAAGTCCGGACAGATGGACATAATAAATAAGTGCACAACGACTCGAGACATGAGGACACCGATACACACTCAGCGTCCACATTGATGGAAGCGTTTCAAACGCAGTTTAGATAGTGAACTGACGTTGACGTATCATTATGTGGCGTTTCAATGTTCCCTGACCATTTCCGAAGTATAAGATACGAAATTTTCGTGTTCTAAAGGCTAATGTTTCTGTAAATGATGGGCTTGGGAATAGCGAAAATGTTTATTTGTAGGCGATTGATTCTAATCGTATTGTTTTATTGGAGACAGGACGCGGACATGTTTAAGTTTAGAATAATAAAAAAATTGTTTAACTCTTTCTTTGTTGATTAAAGATCCGTATCAATTTGTATACTGTTGTCTATGCAACTTTTACTTCGTAAGGCAAATTAGTGTCATGTACGCCAGTTTTAAAGCATCATGGATTTCAGCTAATAATCTGAATTTCCGACAAAGTTGCTGTAAGTTTCTCAATAAACCTCTTTCTTTACCACTATCTCACGAACTTGTTCGAACAGATCGTATTTTGACATGTTTTATAGTTTTTCTCGCGTCAATCGCTCGTGTAGCGTCCGAAATACTTTATAGCCAAAACGGTTGAGTCGTCGGGGCCGTAAAAAGTTTTAGTGCCTTCCGATTGAGGCGCCGTGTCTTTATGGCCGTTTTTATCAATATTGAGCCGTTTTTGATGGCCTGTTTAGGGTTATGACGTAGTTTTGTTTGTAAAGAAGCCGTGGAATTGTAATGCTAGTCATTCTGATGTAACGTGGGCTTGTAACGCAAACTTTTGAATGCATCTGCGACAGGTCTTTGAACGAAATGTGTTAGTAGAAATGGAGACACAGGCTGTTGTATGATTTTATCTTTGCTAATAAATTGTGTTGTAGTCATTTGAATTTCCTGCTTTTCAGGTACACCTTTGACTGCTGGGTTTATTCACTAGTGAATGATATCCTGTAACATTGATATGAATGTTTAATTTAATCTAGTTATTGATTTACACGATGTTACTGAGGCTTCATGCGAGGTTTTCTGATTTATTTATATGGTAAAACAATTTTATTTGACTTAAAATATGATTTTTATTGGAGGATATGGCAGACACTAAAGTGCTGTTAGTATCTCGTTATTCTTGATACTCTCTTCTACTTTTCTGATAAAGTAATGAACACAAATCTGTACCTGCATGCAGATTTTTTTTTTTTATTTTAGTCATCAATTTGTACTTATTCTTAGTTCTAAATTGTGTCATAATTAGGGTATATTTCCCCATCATCCCTGGTCATCATAAAAGAAAGTTAAGTTCATCGACCCTGCGTGTTAACAATCCGGATATAATTTTTTATATCATTATGTTTAGTGGATCATTAAAACTCTGTCAAAAGAGGCATTTTTATTACTCTTTTTACGACAAGAAATCTGATAGTATGTCTTTTTAAATGTTCCCAATGATTTTATATGAGTACTTTTACTGCGTACGACGGTAGATTAATTTCATTGTTGTTAAATTTCCGTTTGATTGCTTTTTAAGTGTTTCTTTAGGGATTATTGGTATGTTTGGTTTTCTTTTTTATGGAAATTGGTTGGTACATGATGATACGTATATTTGCTACGCATATATTATGGAGTTGCGTGTATAGATTAAGAAATAAAATAAAGAATCAACTAGATTTACTTTAAGTTACTCTAGGTACAGTCTCGAGCAAAAGTATGTACACAAGCAAACTTTACTTATAAGCTCGAGTATCTCAAATGGACGGATTACGAAACTTACAATGCAAATATTTTCAAAATGCATTCCTGTATAATAATGAATTATATTTATGGTAGTTACATACGTAGGAAACTATCTAGTTTTCAGGATAATTCTGAAGTGGGTAGTTTTGAATTTCCCTGATAATCAAACGTGAAATTGAAAGCTCATTGTCACCCTAGCTTTAACCTTTTAATTTAATGAACCGGTGATCATAGTGAAACAAACCTGGTATTAATTAAAATATATCTTATTATTGCCATAAAATCAACTGCCCACAAAACTTTAAAAGCTTTACAACATTATTTTATAGATAAGCAGTAATTACAAAACCGCTAAAATAAATATGAAATATGCTGGAATGACTCGTAAAATGATCGAAATTATTGAGACTGATGGAAACGTATAAAATTGGATGTTTTAATTTATGAAACTAGTGTGAAACCATTTATTTTAAAATCTAATAAAAATCTCAGTCTCACCAAGATTTAATCATTAAATTATACGGATCCGCATCTTATTATGATAGAATATTATATTTTGATTAATGTGTGTGTTTCTAAGAATATTTTCTGTATTCATCTTGTTTTACAGAAAACGATGCAGGACCATTATTGCAATATTCCAATACAAAAAAACACTGGCCAAGTGCGTGTCGGATTTCGCACATTAAGGGTTCCGTACCAAATAATGGTATTTGTTAGTAAAGTATACGTAATAATAAACGTTATCACCAAATTTGAAGTCAATGGGAAATTAAAAAAAATTTCGTAACAAAATTTTGTGACAGACGATGGACGGACAGACGGTCACGTGAGTGACAACAAAACTAATATATATAACTACGTTTGGACCCTTCGCGTACGGAACCCTAAAAAGTATGAACTAAAAATGTCAGTTTTAACCGACGAGAAAAAAAGGAGGAGGTTCTCAATTTGACCGTATATATATTTTTACTGTAAAAATCTGACTACAGTCCTTGCTAGCATTCTAAAACTTGCTTAATATTTAATCGAATACAGCAGTTACTGCTTATAGGGTAGAAATTAATCCTAACTATCATTATAAGTAAATGCGAAAGTAAGTTTGTTTGTTACATTTTCAAGCCTAAACCACTGAATCGATCATAATTCAATTTTACATATACTTTGTCAAGGGTTCAGAAAAGGACATAGGGTACCTTTCATTCAAAAAGTACTGTTCCCGAGTAAAAGAACAATAACTTTTGACGGTCACAAAAACTAATTATTTTCACGTAAACAAAAAATGAGGGCGATACAGTGCGATGAAATGTCGCGTGACGTCACGCGGCACGACACTTCTTACCACCAAAGCAACGTAACTAGCCCACACTCTTGAACTTTGATGCGTTTTATCTTTGTCATTTTTAGAAAAATACGTGTAAAATATTTTTTTGGTTATTTAACTGAAGGAATAATTAGATTTTTTTAGTAATATATCCTATTGCTTTTGGACGCTAGTTTAATCATAAATCAAAGGTGTCAATGCATTCCATTAATTAAAAATCTTTAAATACAAAAAACGAAAATATCAAAAATAAAATTCAGTAGAATCAATCACAACCATCTAATCGTAGCCCACAGCCCACAAAAACCAAAATTACCCAAAAATATATCAACAAGTGTTAATTAAAACGGAAGCAGGACCACTCAATCACGTCACGAATCAAAGATGGCGCCCGTTTCATCTTCAAAATGATAAATTTATATAAAAAAGTCGTATGAACTAAAGGAAAGGCCGGAAGACGACACGTTGTATATCAATCAAGAGATGAGTGAGTTAGAGCCCTTATAATGTCACGAGACGGACACGATACGATGTCGGGGTGTTGATTTAATTTGATGGATTTTATTGTGGTTTATATTTGAGTAGGAAAATGCAGCTGAGATGAGAATGCTAAGAGCGATGTGTGGTGTTACGCGCATGGATAGAATTAGGAATGAGTATATAAGAGAAAGTCTGAAAGTGGCACCGCTGACTGAAAAGATGTGTGGAAATCGGTTGTCGTGGTATGGGCATGTGATGCGGAGGAATGAAGAAAATGTCGTAAGGAAAGTCTTTTGTATGGATGTGGAAGGCTATAAGAGTAGGGGAAGGCCAAAGAAACGATGGTTGGACTGTGTGAAAGAGGATATGGGTAAAAAGGGGGTGACTACAGAGATGACGACGAATAGAGGAGTATGGAAGAAAAGGACATGTTGCGCCGACCCCAAATAAATTGGGATAATGTAAGGAGAATGATGATTTGAGTAGGAATGTTTTTGAGACGTTAGAAAGTATAACATTAGTCAAGGTCGTGAGTTTGATTCAAATATGAGTTTGTATTTTTAAGACTGCATTATCAACTGATACTTGGAAATGCTTTAACAAATGATTTTGTTTCTTAACGATATAAGGCGCGCTTAGTAGATGCAGTATTTAAAACACTGTAGTGCCAGAGGCACTTTTTAGGGCTCCGTACCCGAAGGATTCAATCGAAGCCCTATTGTTGTCACTCTCGTGTCCTTCTGTCTGTCCGTCCGTCGTCTGTCACAAAAATTTATTACGAAGAATTTTTTAACTTCCCATTGAATTAAGAACTTGAAATTTGGTGATAATGTTTATTATTACATATACTTTACTAATAAATACCAATATTTGGTACGGAACCCTTAATGTGCGAAATGCGACACGCACTTGGCCAGTTTATTTTGGTGCCAGAAGCCTAAGGCTATTATTAAGTGCCTTCCTTTCAGCGAAAACGATTGTCTAAAAGTCTTTAAGCCAAGAATGAATGGGTTAACTACTTCTAGGCAAGCGTGCTCCATTGTCGACCACATCATCGCTTACTGTTAAGCGAGATAGTGACTAAACGCAAGCCCATCAATTAAAAAAATGTTTCTTGATAGGTACAACCTGGGGTCTTAAAGTCAAGAGTGAATAGGTTACTTCTAGGCATGCTCCATCGCCGACTACATCATCGCTTACTATTAGGCGAGATTGTAACTGAACGCGATCCATTAATTAAAAAAAAATATTGCTCTTTTGAAATGTCACGTTGTCAGTCATCATCGCTGATTGAATGTCATTTTGATACTAGTCAAAGTATCATTTTGTTCTAGGACACTAACTCCAAAATAGAAATCTTAGAACATAGGGTAATCATCAGATAAACACAAGCTCAATAGTTTACAGCCTCCTTTCGCAAACAAACATTCCAAATCGTGACTTATAAACGCGATTTCTATTCACACATTATAATAAAATATTCGCAACTGTGCAACTTCCATACAACATTATTGTATGTAAATCTAAATATAGTCTGATCGGTCAGTCGGCTTTGTACATGTCAAACGGATTAAGTTAAACAGTTAAAAATATGATTTAAGTTCTAAACGCTATGTTATCTGCTGTTACAGCAGCTTAGTGTTTGGTATAAGGTATAAACAACAGCGGGTTATTATCTTAAAAGATATTTAATTCACCTTAAGCAGTTCACCCCTTTTTTTGTGTGGTGGGAAATCATCCAATGACATTTCCCGCTCTGGGTGGAGCGGGAGGGCGTGTCACTCTTACTGACTAAAACCCACCCCTGTTCCTTCCCTGCCCTGAGTGCCCAGGGGCGAGATAACTGTTTCGAATTTATCCTCAGCCCCTGGGCAGGCATCGGCCATGACGGGCTCCGTCATTATTGCTGATAACTCTTTGAGGCGCGCGTGGAACACTACGCGCCGTCGACTCTCAGGCCTGGTGCTGATCGGACGGCGAGCTACCCATTACTCGCCGTCCGCCGGTCCGGGTATGCAATTCACCTCTTCGATGACAGAACTCGGAACTCTAGCTAGTTTTAAATACGAGTAGCATTGAAGTCTATTGAGAAATAGAATAAATGACCAAAATAATGCCACTTTTTTCGTCAAACTGTTGAGCTCCTTATAGTTCTAAGTTGAGCAACACAATGTCTGACAAATGCTAGCACTGTCTGAACAGGTCCATTCAAATCTGTGAGGTCTTTTTCTCAAATACCAGATTAACCTACATGATTCTCATATGATTCGACCATGACATGTTTATTGCATGGTCTTTCAAAGACTTTGATCTCTAAGTTTGTTTCGATGTTTTTCTGAGGGTAGTCAGCTAGAAAATGCCTCATTAATTAGTTAAAATTGACGAAAAAATTACGTGTAAAAGTGTTATCAATTACTAATTGGCAAAATAAATATCATTCATCAATAAACATTTTGTTTTTGGTATTATCAAAAATCTCACTAGCACAAATTATCACAGAGATAAAAAATCGTATTATGAATATGTAATAACTATCGGTTTTTCCTTTACAAAACTTACTAATCGCTACCGTCTATGCCTTAAAACATTTTTTACTTTCATTTCAAGAGAGATTCAGTTTTACTGCTCATGCATATTTAATTAATTGCAACTTGCAATCTTTATTGACATTATTTATTGCCAAAACCTACCTCTGAGAGTTTTATTACTTATTTATAACTTTAACAGATACACAGCTAGATAAAACAAAATTAAGTGTGGCGCCTAAATTATTGCTAAATCTAAATAATTACTGAAGTAAAATAGCAATTATTGTTTAGTTTTTATTACATAGCTTAACGACTATTAAAGTATAGGTTGTTAAACTGTAGTCGACTGGCTTTGAGCTTAAAAACTTATTCATATTATTAGTGGTTTCACAAAATCATGATCCGAACATCATCAGCCTTCTAATGTCCCCACTGCTGGGGTACAGGCCTCCTCTCTGTGAGAGGGTGTGGGCCGTAATCCAGCACGCGGGCCCAATGCGGGTTGGAGGTTGTCACATGGCTTCCTTTTTTTTTTTTTTGTTTTGTTCACTTAAAACTAAGATTTATCAAGCCTTTACTGGTAAAAGTCCGAATTTTTCTGTTGTAATCGCTAATTTCGGGATTTTTCTGACACTCACTTGGTAAATCTTAGGATTTGCCTCAGAGACACATTTAAAAGAAAATCATCACTAATGTTGGTGCAGCCTTACTGAACAGTTTATTTATTATAGTGTTAAAGAAATACAATTAATACATACCTACTTATTTTGATAAGCAATTCAATCAGTCATAAATTTCGACTATACCGTTAAGATCTATATGATATATCATACCATTTTTTGGACATTTTACAGTAACAGATATACCAACTCTTCATTGTACACCATATCTAATTACAGCAGGAGCTTAAAATACATACCTGTGTACATTTAAATTTTAAGCATTTGGGAAATCACTGAATTTGTAATTAGGTCTAAACAGTAATAAGAAACATAGTTTTGTATAATTTGCTTCAATTTAGTTGTCCTAAGTCACTGTAATCAATTAAAATAAAATACAGCTTTTTTAATTCGTTATTTTTTAACACAGTTGAACTACAACTCTTCCATATCACTAAACCTCTACAACCAGTAACCAACACACTAAATCCAGCTCCTTAAATCAGCAACACTGCTAAAAAGACTGTAGACCGTTGTCTAATTGATAATTAGTATTCAGGCGGGCGGTGCAGGCCTACGTGTGGGCCCCATTGCCCCCCCGGGGGGCCCCTGGGACGCTGGGGGGTTGGTCAACGTTGCATCAGCACGTCCAAGACGTCTGCTATTGACGTAAGACGCCAGCCGCTGGGAACGAGACGTGATCACACGGTTATGCGGCAGAGGGGTTAAGTCCGATGATTCCAGTTCATTGAATTTAATTGGTACTTTGATTTGTTTGAGATTTGTGCTTTTGATGGGTGTCAAATTGTATAATTGTTTGCTTTAAAATTGGGTATTTGAAATCAGATAATCATGGTTTCTTTATTAATGACTATGAAAACATTAAAAAATTACAAATATTGCAAAACCAGTGGCTTCGACGGCGTTGACTTCCCTATCATAAATTATAATCTATGTGCTTTTCCAGACTATAATCTATGTCTGTGCCAAATTTCATCCAGATCCGTTCAGCCATTCTGACGTGATTGAGTTACAAACATCCATCCATTCATTCAAACTTTTGCCTCTAATTATTAGTTGGAAGTAGGATTTGAAAGATATAAGGAAAATATAAAACGCCGCAAATAAAATGGTCACTTGTGACTGAGTTACAAACTCGAACTGTATCCAAAACACCTTTTAACATCGAAGGACAACCACCCACATTTATATGAAAAACAGAGAACACTCACTGAATCAAACTACTCCATTGCAACCAGATCGTCAATCCGGCATTACCATAATTCATTATAAATTATTCATCCCAATAAACTGACCTATCCCACCACGCCCCGAGGCCGGCCAATCACTTGCGACTATACGGCGACTTTTTCAAGATTACCATATCTCCGCACAAGAATCGCGAGTGAAATGGACGAGGCAGTACTGCAAATTGGCTATCTACCTCATGCATCGCGTATGAATCGCTGCGACCGAAGAATCGGAATATTTAGGCGATCGTGCGCAACGCCCGGTAGCCGGTCTGCGTCGGCCCTTATTTAGATACTTTGATGTTCTCAGTGTCTGTCTTTTTGTTTGCGTTGGATAAATTTTGGAGTAGTTTATGTTGTTTGTTTTTTAATTGTGAAAAAGCGAGAGTATTGAATTCTTTGTGTTCTTTATGGTCTTGTGGAATAATTAAGTGGTCTTTGGATGTATTATATTAACGTTGTAGCTGTTGACACTGTCTACTCAATATTATATAAACTACATGATAGTAAAACCAGGCAATACCTGTAAAAATGTTAACAAAAATAATTCAAAAATTTCAAAAAACTCGACCGCAATTAAAACACTAAGAAGTTGGTAGCATCAAATCTGTGATTAAATTAAAATTAACGATTTCAGATTACTAAAGATGATTTTCACAATACGACGTCTCTATTTTGAATTTTGAGTGACACTTAAAATTAAAATAAACCGATTGACATAAGAATCATCTAAAAAGTACACAATCTACAATCATCCGAAACAACGAAATTATTGGCACACCGACATTCATTAATATTATAATAGCCCTGTAATCACCAGCACAAATTCCTACCATCTTAATTAACAATGCAGCCCCGAGAATATTCAAAACAATCTCACCTCATTACAGCCAGTGATCTCTAATCCAAAGAACACAGTACGTGCCAATTTCGAGCAGCACCCAGTACCCAGCACACAGCACCCACAAGTCGGAATTTTTCGCCACACTAATGAATCAGTCGGGTAATGCAACATCGGAGCGTCCATGTATATATTTAAATCAGGTACATGGTTCTTGATTATAGCAACGGAGTCAACTCAGTTGGTTTTATCTGGTTTGTGTAAAGTTTCCTAACGGTTATTGCTCGGAGACAATATAAAGGAAATGCTGGTGCAGTCGAGGTGGGGCTTTTTTCTATTTTGAATTTAATTGTTATTTTGTCCGGTAAGTGCATCTTTGAAGGTTTATGTGAGTGGTTTTGCACTTATATATATCTTATAGATGATTTGAAGAGTTGAAAAGAAAATTTGTGAGTTAGTTAATGCTCAACTTTTTACCTATGAGTGTGTTTGCATTGAATCTAACGAATATTAGCTAATTATAAATTGGAAGTCGACGAATCGTCATGTAATTATGTATGTGTTGAGAATGAATTTCTAAAGAAAAAGCATAAAATGAGCTTGATATCGATCAAATCTAAGCAATATTATAATTTGAAAGTTTGTAAACGGATTTTGATGAAACTTTGCAATAATATAGCTTACACTTCAGAATATCATATAGACTATAAATAATAATAATAATATTCCACAACTATCACACAACGCCATCGAGTCCCAAGCTAAGCAGAGCTTGTGTTATGGGTACTAGACAACTGATAAACATACTTATATATTTCTAAATACATACATATTATAGATAAATTACACCCAGACACAGAACAAATGATCGTGCTCATTACACAAACATTTGTCCTGGGTGGGAATCGAACCCACGACCTCCGGCATAGCAGTCAGGGTCACTAACCACTAGACAAACAGGCCAGTCAAATGATTACAGGATGGAAGTACAGAAGCTAGTCTTACCTAAAATCAACCGACATTAATACGATTGACGGCTTATTTTAGGTACAATACCATAAAACCAGCCCGGATTTAAATCTTCAGAACCAACTCAATTCTTTTAATTACATCTCAAGTCCTCAAGAAAAACCTATCCCGTCCCACCTGGCCACATTAGAAGTCGAGACTTGGAGATTCTCTTCCTCCTTCAGATTCATTTGCAGTCTACTCCACGTTAAAATCAATTATGCTTGCGATTGTTTCGTTAGTGGAAGCAAATGTTTTTTGTGTCCCCTCCCCCACCTTTTTACCCCACCCTTTTACCCCACCTTTATACCCCACCCCTTGTCCCTCTTTGTATTCAGTGGACGAAATGTCTCTCCACTGTTTGGTTTTCTTTTGACGAACTTCGTTTCGAATGCATTTTCTTAATTCGTTCGTGATTTTGTGGAAAATTGAATCGTTCTGTCTGGCGTGGCGGTGCCGTGTTTTGTTTTTTGTTGAATGGCTTTTTGACAATGATTGTGCTTTGTGTTGTTTTTAAGTTAATCAGAGATGTTGAGGCATTAAGGTTATGAAGGAAATTAATCTGGTGGTTTTTAGAATGCAATTTTTTTTTCATGTATTCAAAACGGGGGGGACCTTTTCCTGAACAATTTTTTGAATTTTTTGTTTTGATCAGACAAAGCAGGCTATTGTGAGACAATTTGAAAAAAAAAAGAACAATGTAGGAGGAGGCTTTATACACTGGATGCAATGAGATAAATTGGTATCAATGGTAGCATTGGGTGCTGCTCTGCGTGTCGTAGGTTCGATTCCCGCACGTTTTGTATGGCCTACAGATAATACAATTGTCCGCGTCTGGGTCTCTTGTGTATGTGAGTTTACATATTTGTGAACGCACCCACGATACAGGAGTAGTTACTAGTGTGCGGAAAAACTTTTTTTTAATAGAAAAACAAAAAAAAGAATATTGTCTATCTATAAAAAAGAAATACATTAATTACTACATCTGTTGAAGTTAGAAAATGTGGTACTAAACATAAAACTCAAAAGCAATTTATCCAGATTCAAAGTGCGAGCCAGTCTAAGTTGTAATCTGCAACATAACTTCAAATTAAGATTAAATGCAATACTCTTTATGTGATAAGCCAGCCCTGCCTTGTATCGGCATGTCCCTTAATTGAATAACACTTTAAGATCGCCCATTGAAGTACCTACGTATTCGCATTCACATCTCAATATTAAAAAAGTTTATTTATGCTAAGCAAAAGTAATGTACACCAATACAGTAAATCACGAGGCGAAGTCGTTAGCAAGTCTGTTAAAATTCTTAAATTAAAAACAAAATAAAAACTTAAACAATTAGCATTTTATTTATTGCAATTACTGTACAAACTAATTTATACACTACACTCAGACACTTATGCCGTATGAATAAAACCTATTTAGTAAACTCGGGGCACTAAATAATTGTGTTTTTTTAGGGTCCCGGCCGTCCAAATGAAAAAATGAAACCCTTATAGGCTCACTCGGTGTCTGTCTGTCTGTCCGTGTGCCACTGATAATGTTTTGTAGAGTTTGCTCCAAATCCACTTGATCGATTGAGTTGAAATTTGATATACACATGGATATCTGTGACCCAAACACGGACGTGTAACGTAAATAAATAAAATTAGAAATTAAAAAAAAAAATAAAATTAAAAAATAAAGATTTTTAAACTTGACTGTAAGACATATCAAATAAAAGAGCACGTTGTCTCAAATATTATTTTTCATAATTTTAAAATAAATATTTGAAAAGTTACCATTTCCCCCCCCCCTTTTTCTGAATCCACCAAGTCTAAAATTTTGCAATAAATACAGAATATAGTTCTTTACTTATGAATTACAGGAAAGGGCTATAAGAACTCTATGGTTAAAAAAAAACCTATAAAAAATATCATATCGTGCAGAATCCTTTGCACGCGAGTTGGATTCGCACTTGGCCGTATTTTATTTGTACTTTTATAAAGGCAAGGACACACTATTGTCGCTCGCCGATGTCCAATATCTACGTGCATTAATTATGCAAACGATCCACTCCAGAGAGGTTAAATGGCGATTTTTTGTGTCTCGTTTTAATGCGACGACGGCGTACGTGATGGTAGAAGATGGCTGATGTAGGTCCTTGTTATTGCTTTTGTTTCCAAGTTTTCGTGTGGAGTGTTAATTGAATGAAGCAAATTGAAGAGGAACGAATGAAAAAATGTAGTAATTTGTATATTCTTATTCTAGTGCATTGTTTTTTGAGTTTTTGGAAATTTTACTAAAAAATACAATTTGCATAAATCGAAAAGTTTCTTTTACATAATTATCGTAAAGGTTTATGAAATGAAGAGAGTTTTCTATAGTAACCTATATTTTTTAATCAAAACTTTAACTGACACCTCCTCACAAACAACTTTGTTCATCTTGAAACTAACTCAACTATGAATATTTTCCCGGGTCGTTACAAAGACTAGTACACAATAAAGCGGACTGCACAGCGTCACGTACCGTATCGACGAGCGCTCTAATTAAAAATCGTAAACATCGACGCGCGCCGATAGCAGTAATGTGTGCAGACCCTAATTACTTGGACCGTTTGAATTAAAAACATCGGTGTTTTTGCTTGTTAGGAGTTTGTTTTAGTGATGTTCATTATTTTAGTGAGTTTTAGTTAGAAAGAGCTTTTTTTTTAAGATAGGTAAGTAAATAAAAGTTTTCTATTTTTGAATAAAAATATATATTAAAAGGTCCGTCAGTCAGAGAATGGCTTGTTGCATTAACTCCGCCTATGTGACACTATTGTACATACATTTTAAACAAATAAATAAACTATTCCAATGTTGTTGGAACCTTACATTATCAATTACACTTTGCTTTTCCCTTGTATTATTATTTACTTACTTCTAAGCAAAATTTTTCCTCCTGAAATCTGTACTAAATACTATTCCTTGTTTTTTTAGACTTTTTTCTTCTTCTTAAATAATTAAAAATTATATTCAATAGTCAAATTATATTAGCTAATTTGCTTTATTTTTTTTTATAAAAAAGAGCTAGGTAATATAATAAATAAAGACTTAATAAATCAATTATTTACTGTGAATAACGGAATCCTACTCTGGCATGCGTCATAGAACGATATAAAAGAAAACAATCACTAGTAATTAATTTAAATCATCAAAAAGTACGTTTAGATAATGTGATTAATTAGCTATTAAGCCGTTTATATTATTTATGTTGGTAAACCATATCTATTGCAACATAATTTTTACATAACACAATACTTATTGAGCAGTTTTTTCCTGAAATGATTATGTTTTGTTACTTGTGTTTTCCGATTTACTGTACCTACTATGTATAGGCTATTTTTTTCTAGATATACTCTAACGAAATGACCAGAAAGAAGATTCGATAGTTCTCATACAACGTATTAACGTTTCTCCTGAAAATCCACTATTTAGAACCTTAGTACCTACGTATGTTTAAAAGCTTCTCTCCTCAAAAACATCCCTTACCCGAAATGTCCTCATAAAATACAAAAAACACTTACTAACATTAGTAGTATTCCACCCAAAATTCGCTAACGTACCTGAAAAAAAAAACAAAAACAAATTAAATATGGCCGGCGTTAATTACACAAACAGACAGACCTCGCCAATTACGCGTACCCATAAAACGACGACATTAGATCCACTTTAGTACGCAACTGTACCAAAGGGACGTTTCCCTAATCCATTTACGATATAACAGATATAAATCAAACTTAATATTAGCTACATGTGTTGATAAAGCTCGCCGCACGTGCACACACACAAGCCCATGCACACATTACACACATACGCATAACCAAGATGGCGCTTGACTTGAGGGAGAACGTGAGATTATCTTTTTAATGTGTGGCCCGGATTAAAATGACGAATGCTTATTGTTCTATTTTTTCGCGTCCTTTTTTGCAGTGGGTTTTTAAGGGTTCAAACTTTTCTGTTTATTTTACCGGGGTATCACATGGTGCATATTTCTAACGAGATGAATATGAAAAAATCTTGACCTAACATAAAGCTCACAATCTTTTCACTACTTTTTTTTTCTTGGTTGCGAAACCATCAGATAACTTCTCTCGGTCTGGGTGGACTGGGAGGTCTCAGACTCTTACTGACTAAAATCCACCCATCTTCCTTCAATTGCCTCCGAGTTCTAAGGCAGCGGTGACTTTTTGAAATACTCCCGCAACTCTTGATCACTACCAGGAGGCGTGCCTATCGTACTTACCAGTATTTTTATCTGTTAATATCAAGCACGTTCATCATTGTCTAATTATACTTTGATGTATTACTTACGTCAATAAATAATGTTAATGACACTTTTTCCAATATTATTCATTTTGCGGTCGATAACAACAACTTAGCAACGGATACTATGTAATCGGATTAGATGACTTTAGTTAAATAATTCCGGGTCTGAGTCAAAAATTGATGGAAGCAGACTGAATAGTAGATAAGGATCAGTTTTATCCTCACGTATTGGTGATTTCATAATGATTAAGGATATAAAAAGATGTGGCCGGACCTTTGTTGAGCTTTAAATTGATTGCTAGTAGAACATTTGGTAGACGGGGCCGAAATGTTCTGGAGTGGCGATCGCGTACCGTAAGACGCAAAGACCTCCTGTAAGGTGGTCCGATGACCTGGTGAGGGTCGTGGGTAGCCGATGGATGTGAGACGAGACCGGTCTTTGTGGTGAACACTTGAGGGAGACATTTATTATGTCCAGCAGTGGACGTCTTTCGTGATGATGAAATTGATTGCCATCAAGGGGATTTGAGCAAAAGTATTCATGATGCAATTTTCGCACAGGTGGTCGTGATAATCATACTGATAAACTGTAGGTATATCATCAGTTACTTAATCTTATTTAACTACAAAATATCGAAAAATATCTAAATAATTATTATAAAAAATCATCTGTTTTTTACAGAGTAAAAAACATCAAAAAAACCTTTATCATTATCATTGCCAAAAGCTCTTACTCCAGCGAACATAACCCTCTCTGCGATTACAAGACACAACATACCAACACACACACAATCCACAGATGAAGCGCAAATGTGTGCAAGGTGGCATGAAAATGGAATTAAGGGGGGAAAATGCAAAGGAATCAACCGGGCGAGAGCGCGGGGGGCGAAAATGTCCCAGACCGGACACTTTGAACGAATTATGACGGTCATTATTAGAACGTGGACAGAATTAAATTGCCTCCCCCAACCCCCATCTCGCCCGGGCGGCCCCTTACCTTCCGGCTAAGTATGCCCGCATAATGATACCTGTCCAATACTAGCAACACTTATCTAAGCCGGAGTGGATCTCTATCGTTGGGCTTCGATATTTGTTTTTCTCTTTTTTCTAAGGGATCGTTTTGTGTGAGTGCGTCGAATGAAGTGTCAATAGAGGTAAGTGAAGTGTTTTGAAAAGATTGAGAGACGGCTGCGTGTGGAATGCAAGGGTTTTCGGGGTGTCGGTGGTATTTTCTTTTTTTAAAGTATCTTAGAAAACAGCAACTTTAGCTTTAAAATGAAAAATTATGTGGTAAAGTTTATTTCGTACCTATCATGGAAAATTTTGAAATCTTATAATACAAAGATTAATCAGAAGTCAGATTATTAGTTTAAACTACGCTAGTAGTGAATATTTATCCACGGCTTACAGCTTATCTGCAAAAAAAAAACATTTGGTCCTTCAAGTCATACGATAAACGCAAACAAGCCAAACAAAAGGATTAGATAACCTTGTGACTCCAGCTTAAAGCAATCAAATAAAAGAAATCCCATAGAGTTTACAATCAGCGGGCACATCACACGATAAGGCGTACAAGTCCGTACAACCAAAGTAAATTTACAGAAACAAAAGCAAACATTAGGACAGATTAGTGGACGTTACGCGAACGCAACGATGCAAAGTTAATGCCTGTATCAATAGTTCTGGAGTCGCAATCAGTAGATTTGCAGTAATCTCGGCAAACGCACCGAGCGATAAAGAGTACGGGTGGGCGGTGGAGCAAGCCATGGGCGAAAGGACCAGACGACTGCACTGAAGGACCAAGATCGATATAAAAAACAAATAGAAAGTATTATTACAAGTTTTATCATAGCAACGAGATTAGATTTTCGAATGGGTTTGGCCAAAAATAAATTTGACAGAACACACGAAAAACTTGAATATTGAAATAAACAGTGGTTGTAATAATAGTTAATGCTACAATGATAGTTTTATATAAATAATCACTAAAATGTATTTTGGTCTTTGAATTCGAAATTCCAAATGAGATAGATGGAAATTCTTACGTTAGGAGTCTTCAAACAACCTTATTTTCTGATGAAACTGAAACAGTCTACGAAAAAACCTCCTCCCCTAAAAAATGCATAAATCAATTTCCATTTTGATCCCAAGCCAATCTTTTCCAGATCGTATCGTAAAAATAAAGTGTAACTAATCAAATCAGATTGCGAACGCCTTTCCAAATCGCGCTCGCTTGTACCTTAGGCGTGGCCATTATCATGCAATATTGATAGAAGCTTGGTATAAAGCAGCCGAGTTAAGACGGGCACTCTCCTCGTCCCACGTGCCCACTTTATCTACAAGATATTGTAAATATTAGGTACAATTGTACCCGCAAACAAAGCCCGGATTACTTCTATAGTTCGTCTGATTGTTGATATTTGCTTTTTTATTGGGTCGTTCAAACGCTATCTGTGTTTGAGGAGTGTAATCCGAGCTGTACTGATATGACTTGTAATGTGAGGCGATGATTGGAGGATAGTAATGTGATCTTGAGATGGACGAATTATATATCATCCAATAAACGATTGAAATTGTTGAAAAAAGAAGTCTCCTCGGATCAAACACGATGTATGAAATTCATAGACATTTTTGGTAAAGTTAAATAATTCTAAAATTATGTAAATACTTTACATCCTTTTAAGTTGTACAGCATTAAACTTTTACAACTACCCAGGCCAGTAAAAACCCAAAAATATTACTCAAACACATCAAAAGTGTAATTCGCCCGAATAAAACACTAATAACAGGTTCTGAAAAACAAAACGCCGACATTTTGATAATACCGTAGAACACACGCGTAATGCCTAAACACACACAAACAACCATTAACACACACTCTATTACACACATAACATATTTAGGGATGGGAAAGTGAAATTTGCAGGAATATATCGATGGAATGTAAACAGGGGGGGGCGAGTATATTGACGAGCTCGCAAACACATGGAGCAGAATCAGCAAAGAAAGATTATTAAAACAATGGTTTTGAACTAAATACGGGGACAGAGGGGTTATTACAATATTTGCTGGCATCTCGTTATTTTTAAGTATCAGTACGGCTCCCAAAGTTTAGGGAGGGGGACTAAAATATGGGTTGGGTAACGGAATTTATGATAAAGAGTTTTTGAACGAGGATATTTTGTTTGTAAATAGGACTGTAGATTTTTGCCTATGTTTGTTTTTGCTGTAATTTTGGCTCGGAATGGATGATGCTGAGATATTAGCTTGAGTTTTCCGCAGTTTTATAAAGATAAGACGAACAGAAAATTGGGGAACAAAGAGAAAAGATTATTGAAATGATATTTTTTAAAGATTCATAAACTGCAAGTTATGATAAAGTTTAATTATTTAGCACGACTGCTTCACATAAAAAACTTTTTTTCAAGAAAATATAAACGAATTAAAAAAAATGTAAAATAACTTTAATTTCGGCAGTCGGTGTTTCCAGTTTTGTTTCTTCGATATTTGACACCGACTTCCGAAATTAAAGTTATTTTGCATTTTTCGTGTTTTTTTTTGGAAGTCGGTTTTTTTTTCAACTTCTTTGTTGTCGTACCATAACTAAAACTAAATCGTAAAGTTATGCCCGAATTGATAGCCTCAAAACCATGGAATTTGAAACTAATTGGTGAAATTAGGGTGTATCAGAGTGAACTATATAAATCTGTGTACCCCTTCAGAGCATATCAGCGTTATGTTATGTTATGAAGTGGTGTAAACAATAACAGACATGCGTTTGCAGCAATCGCGATTGATTTGCTGTCATTTTTTGAAGAGGTCCGTTGTCAGTCTCCGAAAGTCATCATCAGATCTATATGAAATTTAAATAAATAGACCCCTTTCGAACCAAAAAATAATTTTGCAAATCCGTCTATATATGACGGAGTTATGCCCGAGGATACATAAAAAATAAGTATATATAAACATCCGAATTAATAACCTCCTCCTTTTTTTAGGTCGGTTAAAAATACACTAGACAATTATAATTTATAAACATGTAACCAATTGTTTAAATATCCACTACTAGCAAATATAATACACACATTTGATTTCACCAAAACCCAAGGATGTTGCATAAAAAATAATACATTCCTTTAAAAATCTTGCAAACCTTCACTCAACCCTTCCCCCACTCAGTAAAAACGCGTAAACTTTGAGAGCCTGCGGAACGTCATAGCCCAGCGACATAGCGTTGTAAATTATAATGTTTTATGGTTTAATACTGCAGATAAGGCGCGGGAGGGTAAGGAGCCTATTATTAACCGTGTTAACTGGGACCGGGGGGTGGCCTCACCTCCAGCCGGTTGTACGCTAAGCGACTTTCGGTGGCGACTTTTTATGTGAGTGTAAAGTAAAAGTGGTCGGGACTTGAAGTGTTTTATAGTTTGTGGTGCTGCGAAATGTTATGTTCTGTGAGTTATTGTGGGACGAGAGTAAATTGTGCACTATGCTGATTAAGTTTCTGAATGTGTCTTTTCAACGAATTAAACTAATGTAGGTATACTTATTCCCAAGCTGTTGATTTAACGTTTCAAAAAGAGAGATACGAAATGCTACGAAATTGAGTTACGTACGGAGTAACAACATGGTCTGTTCAGGAAAAGACCTAGCCTAGTTATAAACCTCAAATCTTACTGTATGACCGGCTAATCTTTATCTTCACACAAAGCTCGAGCTAACAAAAGATAAAACACACAGCATATTCCTCTATTTTACAGGCAATGTAAAGACTTTAAACCGCCACACCAATTTCAAAAAACGATATTTTCTAAGTCTCACCACTAATGCTTTCAACACATTACCAGTAAGCAGGGAGTTGGTCGCCCTGTCTGCACCCGCCCTTAGAATATGATTTTTAACGAGCCATCCCCAAGTATGTAATTGTGTCTGAATGCGTTTCGTAATGATTATTTATGTAGCGTGGAGAGGCGTCTGGATAAATTATTTTTTATTATTTCCATTGCATAGAGTGTAGTCCTACCCTTTGTGTTGGGGAATTAAAACTGCTGAATTGGTGTAATGTTTTGTCTTATTGTGGGATGATGCAACATTGATATGCGCGAATATTAAATAAGCTAAAAGTGCAAAAAAAAATATCTAGTGACTGCTAGTGACTCGGACCTTTCTCTGAGTGAAATGAAAAAGAATACCTTGTTCGCGATAAGTTACAAATTATGATTATTAGAATAAGTTTTACTCAATCGCATTAGTATACACTGTAATGATAGTTGTAATATTTTTTTTTTTTATTGATATTAAGGAACGATGGCGCGCTGACTCAGCGACGTTTATAAGTGATTGGCCGAAGAGGGCAGATGAAGATGCGAGAGACCATACCCCAGCAGATAATAAGGGTTGTAAAAACACTACCAATAGTGTCAAAAGTCTTATTAAGCTTTGATTGAATTGAACAAAAAAAAAAAATCAGTAAAAGAAAAAAGAAAATCTATTTTCAAGGTAACATTTGATTTATATCGATACCACGGCAAGCCCAATAACGTATACAAATACAAGTTCTCCACACTTAAACACCGCGTTGTCAACGTAAATCGATGGCAATTAAATATTTAAAGTGACAAGCAGGGACAGGCTAGTTTAGAACGCCTTTACTGAAGAAAGTGTTATGTTGGTTTATATTTCGAAGGACAAGAAAATTGGTTGTTACATTTAATTTAGTTAATTCAAATGGCTGCGACTTGTCTGTTTTAGATGTAGGATTCAGCAGATGCTCTCTTTGGTTAGATTTTTACTGTGTAAGGCTATTTATCATTTAGATTTAGAGTTTTCAATGGATAGTACCACTAGAGCCAATAATCAGGTGACACCTAAGAGGTTTTATACGAGTTGATTGATATAACCTTTTAACACTGTAGATAACCTAGGTACTCATACTATGGACAACTTATAGAAAGCCTGAAATCTCGAAAATAAAACTAAGTTTGCTTAGAACGCTAAGTTAGTCAACACGAAAAGGCGTCACATTTCTGCCACACACAACATCAACAATCTCCTCACCCTTGACAACTTTACCTTATTGACGACCAAATAAATCGAAGCCAAACGACGTCCGACACATATTTTCGCACAAAAATCGTGTGCATTTTAAATCAACGAGTTACCGAGTTGCCGGGGCCTGGTATAATGAAATCGTAAATCGGCTCGGTTCTCGTGGATAATAGTGAAATATAAATTGGGCGGTCGCGGTTTGGCGCCCGTCGGTCCGTTGGCCGACATTTTTGCGGGCTCGCTTCAATCACGCGTTTTATAACGTGAGTGTGCACGTGTGGCCGGCAACTGTTGTCACAATAACCTAAGCTGGGAGTAGGGTTTGGCGAGTGGCATAGTGTGGAAGAGGCCTTATGTAAACTGAGAGTTTGTCACCAATCAGATGCAGCAGTAAATCTGCTGTAAGTGACACTTATTAAATTTTAAGAGCAACAGCGTATCTCGGCTATGTCAACTATAAAGGGCGAAAGATAAACATGTAAGTTAACACAGGAACGTGGACGGCTAAGATGTCGAAGTAAGTCACCTAGCACAACTATGGAAATAAAAGCACTTTACGCTACTTGTTAAACTATACGGCAGACCAAACTCAACGTAACAGCTCAATCCACTCGACATTTTATCCATAGCCACACGTCACACACTTTAAACCACAAAAATTAAAACCTATAAACTTCCACGAACGACGCACTAGATTTATAAACCCTACCAACGCTAACACACTTTCACGTGTCGATGGATCCGCGTAAAAGCCTAAAAAGAGAAAAAAAAAAGTCATTGGGTCCTACATGCATCTTTTTCGCCCGGCTGACAAATGGCTATGAAATGGCCAGGACGGCCCAGCGCGGGACACCGAACGTAAAATCATTCACAAATTGTGATGCCATGGTTAGTTCGGAGGTTCGACGCTCGCCGGTGCAGGGTTAGCGCGAAGGGTAGTCGTGTTTTCGGTTTTAAGTGTTGTGCTTTTTTATCGAGGTGGCGATAGTGGGTTAAGATTTTTTTTGGGCTTTTAGTGTGGTGACTGGTGTCAAATACGGAATGACCTCACTTCGAATTTGTTAATGTAATTTAATGAGAGTCAATGGATGTTTTTTGACAGTGATTAAGAACGATGTTTCATGAGAATGGCTTTATGTTGATAAGCGCACAATTATTTCAAATAATACAAAAACTTTAAGTTTAAATAAGCTTTTTGCGACCACACTGAGCTGTTTTATGTCAGTCCTAATGATTTGAACTAATAAAACTGTCACTTCTACACATTCACCTTGACAGACTCACTTGATTCTTTAAAACCTAGCACCACACACGGTAACCCTATCACCGCCACTTTTTATCTGAACGCCATCAATAAAAAAGTCTGTACAAAAAAAAACAGAAAAACAAAAGCCGTGACGTCACTAGGTAGGTTTTCGCACCGGCAAACGGCGAGCTTATAAATCAAGCGCTACGCAAGCGTGGAGTCGGCTCCGGCCGAATTGTGGCGTTTTATGGCCTTTTGATTTACACAACCACTATTCGCTACGTATTTTAATGTGCGCTCGATAGTCCGTGTTGCAAGCGACTGTACGTAAATAAAATTCAGAAATCGCTCAATAAAAACCGTCAAATATCACCGTTACATTGCAAGTTTGTTGGAATATCTTCCGGGTTTTTATCGATCTTTGGTCCAACACTAGTTGTGTCAGTGGTGACATTATCGGCGGCTATGACAGATTGTTGACGTAATAACAGTACCTACTGACAATTTAAAATTGCAATCGTAAAACGCACGTGATATTGTGTAGGTAAATTTCGTTTATGATCGACATAAATTTGATCGTCGACTGTTAATAAAATATAACAATAACACATGAGACACATGTTCGGGCACCCGGTTGTAAATGTCACTAAATAGCTACTAGTCAAATTTATAAGTCGCAAATGACATACACATTGCATATTTAAGTGTTATTTATTGATAACGCTCAAATATTAATTTTATTTTTGTTTTATTGTTACGACGATGTGTCGATTGCTTGGTTAGGAATATTTTGGTACAGTATTAATAGTGCTTAAAATATTTTCTAGCCTTGATAATGTGACTAAGTGCTGCAGTATCTGAAAATTTTAACAAGCAAATGTTCAGAACACAATTTACTCGAAAAATCTGCGTTTTTTGTCAAATCTATTAGTTACCTACCAAAAGCGTTTCATTTTATTATAGCAATATTAGATTAATATTTACCATCATCACCCAAACTCTCTCCTTCCTATTTCACTCTGAATGACTTTGACGGACACGAGCGCATCATGGTTGATCAACTGGTGTCCCCGGCCCTCCGCTCACTCACTCACTCACTCATTCATTCATCCGTTAGTTCATTCACTGCGACGTCGGTTTCGAGTGATCACCGATCACCTTACGTCGGTTTTATTCGTTCGTAAGCGGAATTTAAAAAAGGAATGAACGAATGGTGGTTTGTTTTCGGCATTTTTCGTTGCAACCCAGTGTTAGTTTTAAAACTGGCCGTTTTAGGGTTAAAATCTTTTCTAACTGTTTCTTTTTTATAGTGTTTTTCACAGCTCTAAAGCAAATGATCGTAATCGACATAATTTCGACCTTTATACGTTATTATCAGCAATAATCCGCAATCAATTACTGATGTTTGTTTTAGTTTTTCCCAAACGATTTAAGATAACCTGATAACAAATTGCAAATCATTTCGGTTTTTGCTTACATTTATTATGTACGGAGTTTCCCATGATTATGGTATCGCTAGCCTGGTCGCAGTACGTTCGGTATTTTTTTTAAAGTGGATGTTATGTGAAACGGGTAGGTATTAGGCATCCATCAGTGTTGTTATTAGTGGGGTGGGGTGAGTGGTCACCTTTGTCACCGTCACGGCACGATGACGCCGTGACGCGTGACAAGCTGTCCTCGATGTGTCGACGAATGTCGCGTACCCGTACCTATACTCGCCGCGGTTTAGGGTTAACAGTAGTGCTTTTTGGAAAAAAAGTTTTGTCTATTACACCCTAGTAGATAAAAAAAAAATACAAAAATGAAAATGACGGCACGGTTGGCGCAGTGGTTGAGCTATTCGCTGCTGCCTTGCGTGTCGCGAGTTCGATTCCTGTACAGAACAAATATTTCTATGGCCTACGGATAGTTGTTCTGAGGCTGGTTGACTTATGTATGCGAGTTTACATGTTTGTTAACAAACCCACGATACAGGAGTAATTCCTAGTGTAGAGTAAAGATTTCATAAAAAAAATATTTAACGACAAACCAAGACCGCAACATCAAGCATACCAAGCAAAACCTGAAATAATTTTAAGATAATTATTATTTAGTAAGAAGAAAATTCATGAACATTACAGACTCAAACGACCCTTTTCCCTTACAATACCAGGTATTAGCGATCCTACTGTATGACAAATGTAACCACATTTTAGAGAAGAAAGAAAGCAGCAAAAATCAGCCTTTATAATGCTCCCACTGCTGGGACTCAGCTTCCTCTCTAGGAGAGGTTGTGGGCCATCCACCACGCGGGCCCAGTGCGGTTTGGTGGATGTCACATGTCTTCGTATGCCAATTTCCTCACGAGAAAGAAAGAAAAAGCATTTATTTAGACCAGTCAGACAAACAGAGAGACAGACAGATACCAAAACAATAAAAAAAATCTAGAAGCAAAATTACGCTATGCAGCAGAAATCTCATATTTTAGTCGGACGCGTACTTAAGGCCCATATAGCCGCCAAGTGGCGCCCTCATTGAATAAAAATCGTAGCAAAGAATAGAAAATAAAAATTAAAGAATCCTATGTTTTTTACAAAGAGGATGCGAGGAGCAAAATTATCAAAAACAGCTGTTATTGACACTTTTGCTTACTACTTTGGATACGAAACATTTTGAGTAATGTTTTAACAACGTAAAAATACCTTATCCTATTTGTAACAAACACAACATAGGATTCTTTAATATTTATTTTCTATGCTATGATTCGATTTTTTATTCAATGAGGGCGCTCCTTAAATTCAAGTCTGTAAGAAGCTAACTTCACTTTAACCGTGGAGTTAAAAGCCTAAACTGTGTTTATTGTTAAAGTAAGCCGAGATATCCTCTTCCGTATAATAACTGTGGAAAAACTGGTTCTGATATAAAGTGGTACCTTTATGGTTAAGTTGTAAAGTGTATTTGTATGCATAGTCCACTTTAAAGGAAAATTGCATATTTTTCCGGATGCTGTACTTTGTTCAATAAATGTGTAAAGTAGTGATAAGTAGTTTATTATGATTATGATCCAATACAATTTTTTTTGTTTCGTATTGTTGGTGCTTTTAGCTTATTATATATATTATTAACTCACGTTAAGGCGCAGTTATACGGCTTTTATTGGTTTTTAATTAAGCATCACGTCTAAACGACTAGTCTTATTTCTTTGAAAAAAATTATGTTACTCTAGACAATTTCCGTCGTAATTTGATATGTGAATATTTGAAATTATATTTTTTTAACATTGTGTAATTCATTTGTGTCTAACGCGGATAAAAAATTGAGAATCACGCAAAAATTATAAAGCGTATTTTTATGAAATCTTCACCATTTTAAAGACCATTCAATTATTTATATTTTAGTATACGTGTTTTAGTATAATAGCTGTGGTTTATGTATAATAAATTAATAATGCGTTTAATTCGGAGAGCGCTCCTCGATGGGCGACTCAAATTACTGGGTGGACGTACGACGCGTTACGTGAGCTCACCACAGAACACGCAAGCTATACTCAAGTGTACATAAAGGATGCTTTTTCTTACTACCTATTGTTAGGCTCGCGTTTGACCACTATCTCACCTGATGGTGAGCCTAGAGTAACCTATTCACTTTGGACTTAAATACTCTCAGGTTGTAGCTATCAGGAAATAGACCTCGGCAGGAAATTCCACTTCTTAGTTGCACGCACAATGAATGTGTTCCCAAAAACGTTTTGTTCGTGTGGGTGAGATGTCCACCATGAACCTGTGGCGCATTGGCGTACGTCTAGTGACCCAATGATGGAATGGGCTTGGCGGAATTAAACCATTCAATTCCGACGCTACAGACAGAAAGAAAAAACTGGCCAAGTGCGTGTCGGATTTTGCACATTAAGGGTTCCGTACCAAATATTGGTATTTGTTAGTAAAGTATACATCAACAGGAAAGTATAACATTATCACCAAATTTCAAGTTCATAGGTCAATGGGAAGTTGACAAATTCTTCGTAACAAAATTTTGTGACAAAAGACGGACGGACAGACAGACGGACACGTGAGTGACAACAATAGTGTACAGTTGGGACCCTTCGGGTACGGAACCCTAAAAACAAAGAATCAACAAGCCAGGACAACCTTAAAATGGCTAAGAAGGTATACTAAAAATAACCTTAAAATTTCGGCTTTCAATTCAATATTTCCAGCTCCGATTCACGATCCGCAGCCATAACGCACACGCAATACAAACACAACATAAAGCATCGAACACATCGACGCGATTACGGCTTCCCGCGCCAAATAATCGGCGATCATAAAAAAAACCGCCTTAACGGTCTGCGAACTTTCCTATAGCATTCCAGTCACGTCGAACCGAACTGATTGACGGGAGACGTCTGCGCCTTCTAGAAACACCCCGTCCACCCCCTTTCGCCCCCTCCTTAAGGGTGTTTCGCCCCCACAACTTGACCTGTGATCGGAGCTAGAAACATGTGAAAAATGTCATTAATGCACTCCTGTGGAGCCTTATTGAGTGCCTTGTGTAGTAGAGGGGTTATCGCCACGCGTAGCGTTTCGGTGTACGCAGTAATCGTGTATTTGATTACTGGGTGTGTTTACGGGTTTAGTTTTAATTAGTTTTCCTCTTTTTAGTCTTGTACCGAGGATTAGTTCCTAGTTTCCTGTAAATAAAAGTGTCGGTAAGTATAAGGTTGAAATAGCATATTATGACGATAATTGAAAACTTACTAAACTCATACATACAAGTGACATTTTTGACCGTGGTTCGTTTAACTATAACTTTGTCTTGGCTCTCTCTCTCTTTAGAAAATTCTTGGGTGAATAAAGACTAGAGGTGTACTATCGAAGGATTATAAGCAGACAGGTGCAAATTCAAACCGTAAGGACCTCGTTGGACAGGGGTGACTCTACAAAGTTTATTAATTTGATCCAAATCGTGGTACGCGTGGATGCTTACGAGTTTGGATTGGTGCACTTTACAATATATAGTTTGACGACAGTCTGATGCTGTTGATTAAAAATGTGACTGTGTACCTACGTGATACCAATCATAGTTATTTATTCATTTAGTCTTAGCATTTCGATTATGTGTCACAGGATTTAAAAGACGCGTCGGGGGTCTGCGGCCACCCTAGACGCGGGCCTGCGGACGGCGAGTAATGGGAAACTCGCCGTCCAATCAGCACCAGGCCCGAGAGTCGACGGCGCGTAGTGTTCCACGCGCGCCTCAAAGAGATGTCCCCACCACTGACGGGGCCCATCATGGCCGATGCCTGCATGCCAAGGGGTCGCGCATAAATTCGTAACAGAGTTACCGCGCCCCTGGGCACTCAGGCAAGGAAGGAACAGGCGTAAACGCGCGAGCAGTCATAGGATGATTTACCATGGCCAAAAAAAAAAAAATTTAGTAGAGAGCGTCAAGTGTTATAATGGTTTTGCTTATCAGGAGATTTTTCAAGATTTGGATTAACATTTTTTTCTTATTATTTATTTTCTTGCTTACAAATCTTACAGGCAAGCATCAACGTTGTAATTCTATGCAAAAAACCCACATCACCTCTCCATCTGTCAGTCCCACAATAACCTCGGAAACAATTCGCAGCCTCGCACATCAGTAGCCAGTATTGAGATTTACGGCAGCGATTAGCGAGGTCAAGGTTAACGCGCGATACGTTAACCTGCGCCATTTTGTGTCAACAACCCCGTTGATGGAAAAAGGGTTGAAATCAGAAAAGTTGATGGATTCGACATGTAGGTCTTTAGTATTAACGAGAGTATAGTTTGCAAGAGCGTTGAAAAACAACAACATGTTGGCCCGCAGGTTTGCACGCTGTACTGATTCTGTGAAAATAACGCTTTTTAAGGCCTTCTGCCAGTCGTTTTACACGTGCAGCCTGTGGACCAAGTATACCCGGCGGGCATATAGTGACCTGCGCGTACAGTACAATAACGCATTCAGGGTGCTTTTGGGGTTGCCTTGGCGATGTAGCGCGTCAGGAATGTTCGCGGATGCGTGCGTCGACGGGTTCGCCGCGATCATGCGGAAGCGATGCGCTTCCATGATGATGCGCTTGCGCTCCTCCTCCAATGGCATCCTGAATGTGTTTTCAGACCGGTGGGACTCTCCTCTCTTACGAAGTTGGGTAAGAGTCCAAACACACTGATAAGTAAACTTACCATTGAACCAACAGGTCAATGATACATTGGCCATTATTGTTAATTTAAATTTAATACTAACATTAGGTTAAGTCATACTGTTACTAACATTATATGGATTTCCTTATCTGAAATAAAATAATTGAATTGAATTGAAAATGTTTTGTGGCTTAATCCTTTTTTTCTGACTCTGGACTTATTATTTAACTTTTATTTCGACATTAGTCCTTTTGAAATTACGGAACAATATTCAAAGTTGAAAAACTCTTTCTGCTTCTCAAGAGTTTCCGTAGCCCTGGCAACTCGAGGAACAAGTATGTGTTTTAGTCAGTAAGAGTCTGACACACCCTTAAATTATTTGATTTGCTACCCTTTGATGATTTCCTAGAGGAACTCATGGCTAAAGTAATAACAGCCGCACGGGTCGATCCATCAAGTTAAGCTACGCTTGATGGGGTTGGTCCATGGATGGGTGGCCATCTTTACATACCAAGACTCATCCGTGCCTCGGAAAGCACGTTAAGTCGTTGGTCCCGGCTATCAATCGTGGATCTTTGACGGTCGTTACGGGTCGTCAGAAGCCCGATATTCTGACATCCAGTCTTACCAAGGGGTATCGTGAATTACCCAGTAACTGGGTTGTGGTGGTCAGGTAGGCAGTGGCTCCATGTAAGATACTGGTATTCAGCTGCATTCGGTTAGAACGGAAGCCGCCCCAAGATAGTTGGGAAAAGGCTAGGCAGATTGATTGATGAACCAACCCTATAAAAAAAGGTTGAAAACTGATTTCAATATAGCACCTACGTTCACCAGGTTGACTGTGTAAACTTCCTGGAATATTATACTGTTTGCCTCCGCCCGGATTAAACCAGCCCATCTAACTAAGAACATAAAAACTCCAAGGCTGTACCATCAATACACACGCAATAACGCGAAACTCGCAAACAATAGACATTAATAAGACGGGCCGGGCAAACGGGTCCGGACATAACGGGCCGGCCGCGTTCTGGGATGCGCTTATTAAAACATTTTCACCCGGGCAATATCTGACGATAGCGAGACGTGTACAATATGTGCCGAGCAAACTCTGGCCGCATGTGACGACCTGTGGGAATCGCTGAGAAAACTTCATTAACTCCGCCGGACGCCACCCGGCGGACCCCCTTCTCCGGCGCCGTCCGGGAGCCGGGAGCCGGGAGCGACCGCCCCGCGGTGACGGACGCGACGAGGCCGGGGGAGTCCGCTTATTACGTCGCGAACGTGCCGCAGAATCGAAGAAATGTGACGTAAATACGTGAAGCGTTTGAGAAAGAATCAGCCCGCTGATTGGCCCGGCTTTGTGTTCGGTTGACCGTTAATTTGATCTGTATCTGAGGGCGCCCACTCATTTTTTCCTCGGGATTATTATTGATGCGATCGATTCGTTTTGATGGGATGCCGATAGTACGTCGGTTATTTTCGGGCTGTAATATTATTGTCGCGTCTTTTTGTAATGGCACTGACTCGTAATCAGATGGCGATCCGCACGGTTTGCTTCTAAATCCCATGGCCTAGAGCTAAAAGTCTATGAGCATGAAATGAAAAAAGACGATCCCGTTACCATTGAGCTGCCAACAACTTATCACATTTTATGCAATGTTAACACAACTGCCGGTGCCAAGTATCCACGTCTCCATTAAAAGTCTCACTACTTTACAAAAATGCACTCAGGCGCATCATCCGGATACGTTCCGTTTCTCGGAAGACCACACGCGCGCGTCCCGTTGACGTACGAACGATATAATTGCCAAGTTGCGTTCCGTTCTACGCGAAGAGTGACAAAGTGTGAGCTTCTGGTGTAATTACGCATG
Organism: Polia nebulosa; assembly: GCA_951329385.1. NCBI lineage: Eukaryota > Metazoa > Arthropoda > Insecta > Lepidoptera > Noctuidae > Polia > Polia nebulosa. The sequence continues at coordinate 32,177,557 of OX589597.1, forward strand.
TTTTAAAAACGTGAGGTAAGTAGGAATGTAAGTGTCAATCAGTGAGGATGATTGACGTTGAGTTGGTCCACTTTACAGCCTGCTACACGAGGCTGGAAGACTAATAACAAGAGTCGTGTGGGCAGTTTGTTCAGTAATGTGATTCACTGAGACACGTCATGCTAATTAATGTTTGGGGTACCAAGAAGCCATTACGAATGTTTAGTAAATTGGCGTCAGATGAGTTAAACTGCAGGATGGATGAAGAATTTTGTCGAAGATGTGTTATAATTATGTAATTATTATAATATCGGGTGTAAAAAGACAGTTTCTGAAGCCGAAAGCCACATATTCTACCCGTTATTTGGATGATTTTTTTCCACTAGACCCATACCTATGGTCAAAGTCACCATTTTTTTTTACTTTTTTACGAAAATGAATTCTAATCTTTTTTCTCTACTATACTTTTTTCCAAACAAACATTACCCGAATTTTCGAAATTACGCATTTGAAGTTACAAAAACGCAATGAATATCAAACATATCCGACAAGTACCTACGTGGCTTAGAGCGAAGGGAACTCCACTTACCTGGGTTCGCGTTACATTGCGTGCAATAAAAATTGTTTTTTTTTTCATACCTAAAAATAAAGTTTCCCAGCAATATTTTTTGCGCAAAGCTACTTTGTTAGATGTAGTATGCGTAGTTGACGGCCATGTGATACACTTTTTACACCCTGTGTATTCCAGTAGCTTCATACCCCAAAACATCTGATTGTTATGATAACTTGTGGATGATAATAAAATTCATTTTAAAAAACTAATTTTAAACTATGCAAAAGGTCCAAGAAAAGCTTTCGCACAAAACTAGTATCGAAAAGATTACAATTTCTCTTTCAGTTGCCAAAAGAAAACATCAGAATGATGGCTGTTGAGTGACGGATGGACAGATATAATTATAATATTTGATGCCAAAGAAAATATATTTAGTCTCTCCTCTAATCAATCATTGACGTGTCATTTTTGATAAACGGCGTTTCAACAAGTCTCTGAGATATTTTTTTATATTTTTGAAAAAAAATGGAGTAATTTTCAATAAAAATTACTTGTTTAGACTTAAGTCTAAACAAACGAAACTGGGACTTTAAAGTTTGTACGGCAGTGGTGCCGATTCTGTTGTGCACAAACTAAACTTAATTTAGACTATTGCTATCTTTTTCTCTGTATAATAAAACAAGAAAGAGACGGACGTCAATTAGAGCTGTCAAATTTTGTTGAACTAATATTTCCGTACAAATTAAGGGTACACGTAAAAACATGTCGACTAAACTTAGTTCATAGCTATAGCCATCCTTTTCTCGCACTGCCTTTTAGTAAAATAGTGATTCTCTAATTTTAGTTTAGATAATGAACAAGAGAATCGGTACCAATGTCCATTATCTACACTATTTTCTATTATAAGCAACTTTCAAGTAGTTCATGTTATAATAAGCTCTAGAAAAGCAAAGTGTCCTTATACAGGCAATTCCTACTTAAGAGGGCACTTCAAACACTTGTTGGTTTACACTTGTGAATGAAAATTAATTATGTATTTGTATTTTACACTTATTTTTGTCGCTAACTTCTTACACATCCATTTTGTGAACAATTATCATTATTATTTCACTCGAAAGACATCCTCTTCTAGACTTGGGCCACCCCCATACGTCGGCACAAAAGTAAAAAAAAATAAAAATAAACGAGATTTTTTTTTAATAAATGAATCGAATAAAATATATAAACACTTACCCAGTCAGGTTTAATCTTTACGATTGATACCTTTGACAACTTGTCCAGAACATCATACAACATTGATACACTTTATTTGACAACACACAAAAACATATCAAACAATCCTTTGGTCGCCATTTTTTGCATCTCATTTAATATGACTTTTAAAAACATAAAGCTTCTTTTAATATCTCAGAAAACATCGCTAAATTAAAAATAAAACGTGAACTAAGAGCCGGGACAGATTAACCCTTCAATGTCAGATGTCTTTTTACATCGGACAGATGGAGCCACCGACTCACTGTCAATCACAAGTCAACAGACGGATTTTTGTCCGTCCGTCCGTCAGTCCGTCCATCCGTCGAAACGCGTAACTCGACTCTGGGAATCCGCTTAATCTTTATTGACGTTACGTCTTTCCTTTTCGCGGGTATCCACGCGAAAATCAACTCTATTTTCTGACAAATAAGGAGCTTCATAAATGCAGTTTGGTAACTGGTAAATATATTTCGAACTGTGTTCATTAGTAGCTCGTTTTGCTTTTAAGTAGACACCGTCTGGTTTTTTTTTATTGATTGATTTTTTTATGTTCTTGTTTATGGGTTAAAAAATATCTATGGTATGAGTGTGTGTATGTTTGTATTCACTGTCTCGTTTCTTTGTAATATCGGGACTAAAAGTATCATAATTTTAATTTGTTTCAGCTTAAGTATAAACTAGCGGCTTCAGCCGTGTAATAGTCGGAAATTCTTACAAGGGAACGTAATCCCGGGATAAAGTATCATATTCTTCTCTAATCTATTTCTATACCAAAATTCATGCAAATTGGTTCAGAGGTTTAGGCGTCAAAGCGTATCAAACAGACAGACAGAGTTTCTTTCGCATTTATAATATTAGTATGGAAGTTTGAATTTGCTAAACGGTTGCTATTTATCTTACTATTGGTGGGTGTTGCCCGCTTGTAGCCTAAGATGCAGTAATGACGCTAAAACACCACTTCTTGAGGTTAGTCTCGGTGTAAGCCAACTACAGATCTTGTTACAGACAGTTTACAAACACGACAGCTGTATTTAAACGTGCTGCATTGTATTTTGTTAAAGCTTACTAGTCGACTATAGCACCATTGAAATAACTTTAAGTACGTCACTGTCAATTGATTAAAATAACACACAAAAATACAGTTAGGTATATAAATCAGCAAAATAATAACATAAACATAAATGAATAATAACTAGAAAATAAATAAAAAACATTAAAAAGAAAGAAGTTACAGAACATAAAAGCAAGGCAATAAAATGGGATGGTATAACTAATAGTTAATATTCCTTAAAGAAGATCTTGCTGGACTAGGAGAGCAAAAGCAATGACTAATTCTAAAATTTATTCAACAGTTGAAACATCAAATTATTATGTAAAAGCGTTCATCGAGATGTCAATCCATGTACTAAGGCAAAGGGCCTGTCAGTCTGCATAATATCAAAGTGTTAACAAAATCTAGGATATCATTCTGATTCTAGTCCAAACGTCTGGCGTCCAGCTTAAGACAAAGTCTAAAATGTATTTAGATATATTTCAGATCTGTGACATTTTAGACAAGCTCTTGACCAAGACTTGTCAAGTTTGCTTTTATTTGGACCTTAAGGTCACCGACTTATTGACAATTCAAAAGTGCCTAGTTTATTTGAAATAAATGCTTAATTTGATTTTATTTAACTTGATCAGTTTTAAACTGATTTTGTGGCATTTATATAAGCTGTCCACGTTACCAGAAGGTATTACTTGTCTATTTTCTGGTCAAAGAAATGACATCAATGAGGTCTTCAATCTTTCAAGGCCAATGACCGAATTACCGATTTTATACATCCCGGAGATCCTACTAACATTACCTGCCATGTTCCGTCTCTGCACCACCCTAAGATCAACTGCTAGAAAATGCCTAAGTCGTTTTAAGTCCGCCTTTGTCCTTACAGTTTCTGACTTGGGCATACTATATTATAAATGTGAAAGTCTGGATTTTTCTTAATTAATCACATCTCAATGGCTCAATGGAGCTCCCCATGTCCTGGATTAGGACAGGACAGTATACTTTTTATCTTGGGAGTACGTTTTCGTAGAATAATTTTCTACTTTCAAGCGGGCGAAGATACAAGCCAGTATTTGTTGTTTTTTTATTAAGAGGAGGAACAAACAACAGCAACCTAACCTGCGGCCTAGAACATGACGTTACACCTTAAACCCGAAGCTCCATTAAAAACAAAACAAACCAAACCATTGACCAACACTTTTCCAACAATCACAACTACCCATTTCCAAAAACCAAAATCTCCAAACACGCACCTGACGGCCATTTCACTGGAAGACAAACACGCAAGCAGCAAAGCAAACAGACAAATAGACACGCAGACAAACATGCGGACACACGCAGTGATCGTGCGCGCGCAACCTTACGTTTCAACGGCTCATTGTCGAACAAACACTGCTTTTTTTGCTCTGCTATAGTTGGTAGAAACTTGTGGATATGACTTTAAATTTGATTTATTGTAGCTCTACATAGTATACACCACTTCTCTTAAACCACACAACAGATTTTAATGCGGTTTTATATAATATAAAGAGCGATAAACGAGGACGGTTTGTGTGTATAATTTGTACCCGTGTGGAGCAGGGGCGGTAAGCTAGTTTCGATATTAATAGAAACTGGATAGTTGAATATTAAGACATTGGCTCTTATTACAAACTTGTTTATGTTTTAAAAAGGTTGCAAAAAGGTAGCTGAAGAAGAAGCTGAATTCAGCTGAAAGATTTCTGCTGATTAAATTAATGACGAAGCGTCGAAGTGTTGATTGCGAGAATAATAAATCAGGCGTCGAAAATACAATAATATCCATCACCCTTGGGAAAAATATTAACAAAATTATGAGTCGTTTTGACCTATACTATAATACTTATAGTATCACTTTTTTTTCGTTCGAAGGCCGCGGGACTCTTTCATACACTACCGCGACCTATTTAAAATACATTTTTAGTTATCATCTAATAGTCTCACCTACTGAAGATATTAAATCTAAAATCAACAGCCACATAATTTAAACAACACAAAAATATAATAACAATTCTAAAATAAACCCCGATCCACACTATTCCATCAGCGGTCCACTTTTTGCTCTACGTCCACATCAAGCGCACTGATTGATGGATGTTTATTGAACGGGCATTAGTTGCCGTACCTGCGTTATTGATATTAAGACGTATCCCGTCGCAATTATAATATTATTCATCACTATAGCACCTGTGCGGCCACAGGCTGAGGCACTCAGTCAATCAGTCCGGATTGATAAATTCATTGTGCTTCGTTTAGGAATTTTTTCGTAATTAATTTCGATTGATAGACGCATTTTAGGGTTACGATTGCTGTGATTGACGAGTGTTGTGTTGGTTCTAGTTATTTTTAGGTTTTTTATTAAGCTTTGATGGGTGTCGGAACTCGGAAGAAAACCTTGAATTTTGATGTAGTTGAGAACACTTCGGGGATAAATGAGATGGTTTTAAAAAAACCGCCCAAGTGCGAGTCGGACTCGTGCACGAAAGGTTCCGTACCATTATCTATAAAAACGGCAAAAATCACGTTTGTTGTATGGGAACCCCCGTAAACATTTATTTTATTCTATTTCTTAGTATTTGTTGTTATAGCGGCAACAGAAATACATCATCTGTGAAAATTTCAATTGTCTAACTATCAAGGTTCATGAGATACAGCCTGGTGACAGACGGACGGACAGGTACGGAACCCTAAAATGGACTGACAAAAATTCATCATCATCATCATTTCAGCCGAAAGACGTCCACTGCTGGACATAGACCTCCCCCAAGTGCCGCCACAATGACCGGTCCTGTGCGTCTCGCATCCATCGGCTTCCCGCGACCCTCACCAGGTCATCGGTCCACCTTGTGGCAGGCCTTCAAACGCTGCGTTTTCCGATACGAGATTGCCACTCCAGAATGTGCTCTTCCCACTGCCACTTCAGTTTCTTCGGGCTATGTCGGTAACTTTGGTTCTCTTGCAGATATCATCATTCCTGATTCGATCACGCAAGGAAATCCGGGCATAGCCTCTCCATTACCCTTTGTGACTTTAAGCCTTCTGACAATAATTAACTACATAGTTTATCAAGGTAACTAAAGAAGTGAGTGAGGAAACAATTTTCAAAACAGAGGCAAACACACTCAATTCTGCAGTAGTACAAAAGTACACTATACCTACACCAAGCACATATCACAACGCAAATCCAGACAGATCCATTGAAACGATCCCAATCTAACCTCCAATAATTCCAGCTGAAGCCGAATCTGGCGTTAACGACTAAGCCGAGATAAAGGCCAAGACACACGGGCAGACGGCAGACGTAGGTGAGCCAGGCGAAGGTGTCTCGGGAGCAATAACGATGAACCGAGTCTAAAGAACTGCAGTCATTTGCATATCGTTCCGGCTTTATGTTGCACTATAAATGTTCTGAAAGTACTGTAAAGGGGAGTTTTGATAGTTTGCAGTTTTTTGGAGTTCAACGTTGAGTTGAGTTTTGAAGTGTCGGTTTTAAGAGCTTTAAGAGTAACCGTTCAGTTTCTTGCCGGTTCTTTTGGTTCCGTACCTGACGGGTCAAACAGAGCCCAATTGCTGTCACTCACGTATCCGTCTGTCCGTCGTCTATCACACAGGTTTTACAGCCAAACGGTTGGAGTCAACAAATTTTCACAATATAAGTCCAACACGCACTTGGCTTGTTTTTTTCTAATTATATGCTCGCATTTGACTATTATCTCACCTGTTGGTAAGCAGTGATGTGGTCGACGATGGAGCACGCTTGCCTAGGAGTAATCAATTGACTCTTGTCTTAAGGACCAATTGGAACCGTGTACTAGCTTCTGACGTTTTATAAGTGTCCATGTAGGCATATGTGAAATAAAATAATTTAAATTTGAATTTTAAGAGACTTAAAGATTTCATGTGATCCTTGAGAAATAAAATTACACTTCTATTGAAGAAGCTCTATGAAGAGGCCCTTAAATTCGACTCGGGTCTAGTAAATCACTACAGAGGCTGTACACAAAATAACATGCTATAAGCGGAAAGATTATCGAAGATTTAAAATGTATGTAAAAGATTGACCACGTCCAGCAGGTGTATTCGCTAACTCAGTTGACATCAATTTGATAGGCACTATGGAGTACATTGTTGCTTTGACGTATATGGAAACAAAAATGTACTACGTAGTGCCTATTAATCGATATCCACCGAGCAAAGCAGCAATGTACTGCAAAGGGCCTATTAAATTGATGTCAACTGAGTTAGCAAATACAAATGCTGGTGACATATCGATAGCACATGTCAATCTTATACATTTTGAAATTTTTTATGTCTGGTAATCCGGCGATGAGCGAGTAGCGAGTAGAGGTTCAAAACAAAAACGAGTTGGCGAGCAGCGAGTAGCGAGTGGTAGTTTCGATAGTTTTGTTGTTGAGCTTTAAGGCCGTAGGTACTGCCGGCCAAGTGGCGCCCCGTTTTTGACATTTTTGCTTAGGTACTATTTTATATACGAAACTTTTTGAGTCCTGTTTTAACAACTTAAAAATACTTTATCCTCTTTGTTACAAACGTGACGTAGGATTCATTAATATTTATTTTCTATGCTATGTTACGATTTTGTATTCAATGAGAGCGCCACTTGGCGGGTAGTAGAAAGCGAGTGTTCGAGTGCGACGGGCGATTACTCGCAACACTCGCTCGGGTCGGTCTTTTGGCGTGAGTTCTGACCGCCGAGCGAGCATCGCTGAGCGATTGACGCTGAGCGAGTAAGCTTTGACAGCTCTTGTCGCTCAGTGACAAACTTGTGGAGCGAGTCCTCTCTCGGTGTAAACAGTCAGCGATCAACTATTAATATAGGCATCTCTTTTGTTTCCACGGAATGTATATCTATTATACTACGTTTCTTGAGCGTCGAAATATACGTGAGTTAGTCGCTTACTCGCCAGCGGTGGGACAACTGTTTACCTAGAGTCTCAAGACACCCTTATTCCTTCCTACATAAGATTTACAAGCATTGGCATATACAATACTACGCGGTAACCGCTTTTCCCACTTGACTGACAGAACTTCTATTTGAGTACATTAAATACGATGGGTGTAGAGTGTAGAAACTAAAATGACGGATTTGAAGTGTTTATGTATATGTCTGTCTGTGTATATCAGTCTGTGTATATTGGCAATCAATGAAAAGTTATATAAGAATTGAAGTTTTACTATTGAAAATGATTGCTTCTAAAGACCCCCATAGACAGGCACTATAGATAGACTAATGCAAAAAAATATATAGGGTGACTGGTAATTAGTGACCGATACTTAAACACGTGATTGTACTCATGATTACAAACAACTTTCCCAAAAAAGCTTTTTTTTATACTTATTCACTTTTATCACAATAACAATAGTTTGAAATACGCGCGCGCGCGAGTGCAGTGACCGCTGCAATGAGCTATTAGCACTGAGGCAAAGAAAACGGTGCGGGCGTCGGGGGAGCGTGAGACGCTACTACTAGTACATTTGCCCTTTCCCGTGTGTGAATACATATAAAGGGAATACGTATAAAAAAAAAAGTTTCTTTGGGAAAGTTGTTTGTAAATCATGAGTACAATCACGTGTTTAAGTATCGGTCACTAATTACCAGTCAGCCTATATAATCATAATCAGCTTTATAGTGTTGTTTCCACTGCTGGGACTCAGGCCTCCTCTCTAGGAGAAATGGGCCATAATCACGCGGGTCCAGTGCATGTTACATGTCTTAAAATTTTTGGTTTTAGGACAAACCGGTTCCCTCACGATGTGTTCCTTCACCGATTTTAGAGCAACAAATTACACAAAGTAAAGCACCTACCTGGCTTTGAACCCACGACATACAACTCGTAAGTCTGGGCCGTTATCACTGGGCCACTAATACTGCACACACCAAAAAAATAACTGTCGAAAAATCTATTCACATGTCAGTAAAAAATATCTTCCCACGACGTCGCCAATATTATCATATCTCGACACTAATCACAACTCATATGTGACAAACCTATCAAAAAGTACCCAAGGACCAAAGACCCACACACCCACTTTACATCAATCATACCAGAAATAACATTTTAAACAAACAATTCCAAAATATATTTCTGGTTCGTCCTTTGTACGTTACTTGACGTCCTTATCGAGCGTCGGAGACGACGTCGACGCAAAAAGAAGTCATTGACGAGGATGTGAAGCGACGTCGACGTCGTCTGACGAGATGAACGGAACTTGTCGACAACATGGAGGTGATTGGCGAGGGCACTAGATGTAACGTTGCAACGTTTTTATTGTTGTGTTGAGTTTTAAATCGGTTTTCAGCTGATAATGTATGATTTGAATTTGTCACCAATGCTTGAGAGCAGATGAGAACGAGATGAAGAGATTTAATAAATAAATAACGCTACAACCTGGGAGTCTTTAATTCAAGAGTGAATAGGTTACTTCTAGGCAAGCGTGCTTCATCTTCGACCACATCATCGCTTACCATCAGGTGAGATTATGGTGAAACGCATGCCTACCAACATTAAAAATAAAAAAAAAATACCCAGAAAGTAGTACTCTTGGACACGGTGCGTTGAGAGATTCGTCTCTCAGGAGCCCTGACCACCGGTATCTTGGACTGTATTGTCGATACCGGTGGGTTACTTTTTAAATGTTTTATTTTTTTTATTTTCGTAAGTTAATATTCAAAAATGTAAGAAGGTAATATGTAAATAAACTAAAATAAATACTATTCCACATCAATTCTTCCCAAAATAAATGTCGATGCATAAATTGCCACAAAATAATTCTTAAGATCAAATCTAATGAAGTGACTTCCAGCATCAAATTGATATTTTCCGCTGTCGTTATTTAATTATTATAAATCATCGCTTCACCATCACTAAACGAAAGCGTAACATTCATAATTCTACAAAAAATACAAAACTATCGCAACACCGGTAATAACGAAAAAAAAAACCAATTAGTTGGCAACTCAAAAAATGGCCAGCTTCCTGTTTTGAATTCAGAACGACAGTAATTGATTGAGTGACGCAATCAATTAAATTGGTTTATCGCTTGATTGATGCGCATGCGACGGGTTGACTCGCTGACTGATTTCTGTTTTTTTTTTTGTTATTATTAAGTGCTTTATGAAAAAAACATTGTGCTATTATTATATATTATTAGATTTAGTTTTTTTTTGTATATTTTTATTGTAATAGTTTTGATTTAAAAACAATAAAATTAAGCCGCTACCTCCTAACTCCACCTCGGGTCGTCAGCACTTTTTCAAAAAATGTAACTATGTCCGACGTTTTTTAACACTATCATCATTCTCCTGCCCTTATCCCAATTTATTTGGGGTCGGCGCAACATGTCTTTTTCTTCCATACTCCTCTATTTAACACTATGCGATACTTAAATATAATCTATACTAATATGATGTAGCAGAAGATTATTATGGTTGTATTGATGTTTGTTTAAACAAACTAATCTCTAGAACTACAAGTCTCATTTGAAATATTATTCACGGGGGTGATACAGGGGGCACAGCTAGTGTTTTTCTTATTATTATTTTTATATCTTTTATCTATTTATAACTTTCTTTAAAATATGTGGAAAATGTCGTGGGTTTATACATTGGACTCACTCTGTAGCTCATATTTTATGTAATATTGTAATGTGACCGTATACTTTCCCAAATAAATAGAATAAATTAAAATTTCTCTTTGCACTGATGCGCAGTGCCAAAATAGTACCTTATTTTTTGGGAGTGGGATGTCATCCAAAACAGTACCTACGTTATATATGTATAGGCGGTTATCAAATCTTATCTAATCTAATAAATAATAAAACTAACTGTCTCTCAATCTCTCTTTTCCATACGCGTCTATCATCTACCATGGCAATCCAGTTCTTCTGGTAGGAGTTAAGTTCGTCACTACACCTTCGCAAATAGAGTTTAGAATGAGTTTAAATAAATTGGCGTTGTTTTTTAATTCTTTGTTTCTACGTCAAGTACAAAGTTTAAGAATAGCGCCATTCTTCAACATCAGGTACTGCCATGTCCCACAAATTAAGAAGCGTGAAAATACGACAAAAATGCACTGCATAGTCGCCGCCAAACGGAATACTCTATCATTGGGCGCTCGATAAGATCGGCTTTGTTCGTAACGTGCATTTTATAATTTGCACTGAAGCGTGTGCGCAGGTTGCGCAGGGCTGTCCTTTTTGATAAATTAAAGTAACTGTTGGTAATTTATATTAATATACATACCTAAGCAAAATAGTTGGTTGAAAGCTTTCTAAAAGGGCTTTGATTGTTGTTGAGGAATTCCTAAAAAAATATCCCTTGTCAACGGAATCCATCAATTATGAATGACTCAACAATGCTGTTGAACTTCTCCAAAAACTATAATTTAGATGAAAAGTGGTGCCGATTCTGCTGTGCACAACTTAATTTACACTATTGCTATCTTTTTCTCTCTAATAAAACAAGAAAGAGACGGACGTAAATAAGAGCTGTCAAATTTAGTTGAACTAATATTTCCATACAAATTAAGGGTACACGTAAAAACATGTCCACTAAAAACACAGTGAAGCGCAAGGCGTAAACTATATAGCTTCACATTTCTAACTTAGTTCATAGTAAAAGATAGCGATTTTCTAATTTTAGTTCAGTTATTGAACAAGAGAATCCGCATCATTGTTGTTGCTAATTTAGAATTTTATCTGCCGTGAAAAAATAGGTTTACCTTCTAGTAACCTGTAGCATTGAATGAAACCTGTATCAGACAGTAAATTAATTCCCTGTTTCCGTTCCTTGTTTTCTATTAGAAACTAATACTAATTATAAAGTATTTTTATTAAAAAAATATACTATATTGTTGTATTATATCGTTGTTGTTCTTATTTCTGTTTGTTGTTGTTGTTATGTACCTGTCAAGCCCCATGGCAAAATCCGGGTTGTCAAATTAAACCCCGAGGACAACCCGGGTTGACAGCCGATTATTTTTTTTTTTTTATTCTCTTTAATTTTTTTTTTTTTTGGTCCGACTCACCGGTGAGTTGGCGGGGCTTCACAGGTTAATAAATAAATGAAAATGACATTTTTCTTATTTTAATAAATCCCAAGCTGATATATCGGACCGTTTGTATGCTAGCTTCAAAATCTATAACAAAATCCTATAACACTAAGAACTACTTCCACCTTTTATATATTCCTTTTTAATAATCATACGGCAGGACTTCACTACGAGCCCTAGCCATCGTACCGGCCATCAATCAGCTGACTGCTCGGGGCAGGATTCATTCCGAGTTGTAGCAGATCGCGCAGATAACACCAGCGTGTATGATGCGATTTAAACCGAGATGAGATCGCACCCATACGAGTGAGGTCAAGTTTAGTGACGATAGATAACCAGGAGAAGTGAAAATTGTTTTTAGTTCGATTTTATTATACACTAGCGACCCGCTCCAGCTTCGCATGGGTACAAATTATACACCTAAACCTTCCTCATGAACCATTCTGTCTATTGGTGAAAACCGCACGAAATTCTGTTTAGTAGTTTTTGAGTCTAACGAGAAAGGACAGACAGACGCGGCGGGGGACTTTGTTTTATATAATTATAATATGTAGTGATTTATGGTGTCCTCAGACAAATGCGACGTGGCAGTGCGACAACGATACGACGACGCGTTTTCATAGATATTTCAACTACAACAGTATAAAACTCTTTACTTTACAATACTCTTTAGTAATTTTATTGCTTTAGAACAATAAAATTATTAAAGAGTATTAAAAGATCGTAGTAGGTGGTGTTCTGTAGTGTTTTGCCAACCGCCACGGGAAAAGCCGTGAGATTATGTATGAGTACATACATTATCTTCATAACATCGCGCAGCTCACACCAACGTGTATGGTGCGATTTAAAGCGCGATGACAATTACCCATATACCCATACTAGGCAGGTCCTGTGACGATAGACAATTGGGACAACTGAGAATTGTTTCTTTTTCTAATTCAATCTTGTGTAGCAGAAAATGTTGGTCAATTTTAGACGGCCTTATTGCATGTGGAATGGGACACCTATTTTCATTGATTATTAATATACAAATCATTATCATTTCATCATTAACCTAGCCTCTTCCCAACTTTGTTGGGGTCAGCTTTCAGGCTGACCGGCTGGAGCTGAATACCAGTATGTAGCTACTGCTATTTAGCTCCAGCCGTACTTTACGTATAACTACTGCTTGTCTGAAATTTACAACCATTCAGCCAGTTACTGCCCTAAAAAATGAATCTATCCTGTCCTCTATCTATCTAGAAAATAATATCTTATGAAAAGATATTGTGCCCAAAGCTGGTTACTAAAGCAGAATACTGTCAGCAGGTGTTGATCATTCGATTGGCGTTTATCTTGTCAGAGTGACGGCTCACAGGCTGAGGTCCTCTGTGAATTACGTCTCACTAACTTGAGGAGCGAAAACTAGAGGGTGTGTTGGTACAACCTAATTCGTGGAAAAATCAAAACTACTTACTAAATATTTGAAGATACTTTAGTTGGTTTTGTTTAAGGATGCTTACCTGAAACAACAAAATTAATAATAAGATAGTGAACAAATTTATATTTTTATATTTAGTTGTTAACAACATCATCTTCATCATCATCATTTCAGCTGAAAGACGTCTACTGCTGGACATAGGCCTCCCTCAAGTGTCGATACAATGAACTACGCGTCTCGCATACATCGAATTCCCGTGACCCTTAGACATCGGTCCACCGTGTGGCAATGATGATCAATAATGAAACAAAGCATATGGATTATAAAATACTTTAATTAATAGTAAATCGTACATTTTACTTGTACTGGGCAGGGGCTCTTTGTAATAACTAGGCACAACCGCGACAAATAACGTTAAATGACATAAGTAGAAAACAAAATAAACCTAGATATCTGAATATCTAAAACAACAGCTGAAAATATAGCATAAACACAGAGCTGCAGTAATCATTGCGAGCGCTCGCACCGCGCATGCGTCGACGCCCTTAATCAGAATCCTGCGCGCGCGCACATCGCGTCAGATTACACTGTAGATCCGTGACGTTTGATGGAGAGGACGCTGTAGTAAGAGAATAGCGAGTCGATCAGATAAATAGTACATAATGATAAAATAGAAAGGTCGATGTTTTTGCCCAACCACTGTATTACATTTTCAATGTTTCTGGATGATCAGTAAATCTTCCACACTCTCTTGGGTGTTTTTTTGAAGACATAAGAGCCACTTGTGAAATTGTTTCTCTCGGGCTAGACAAATGTAAGAAGATATCGAGCAAGAGCAATGTGGTATTGCATGCTGGAATTGCAATAGGTATTCATTCAAGTGACAAAAACTATGGAGGCTATCTCCAGTATCTAAGAAATTCAGAAGAGATCTTCAGAAGAACGAATAATAGCTTTTATATTGACTTTGTAGCCTTCTTGAAGTAACAGAAATCTCTAAACCTTATTAATGATCATGAATCCATAAGGCCTTACAATACCTCCATCAAAATCTTTTGTACTCCCTCAGCCCGCTCCCGCTCCGCCTATCACCATACAACCCTCAGCTAGGTGCAATGCCCCACCTGCGCAACAAATCAGGAAGTGTTCCCCTGTCACAACAGTTATGGCCAGACCCATCACTTTATATAGGTAACTAACGCGTTTGAAGCTGTTTGTTTCAGATGATAGAATGTGAGGTGGCAGGCCAGAGATGGAGAAAGGATCCTGCCAGGTGAAGTTAAAGATAATAACGCCATATCTGAAAATGTAGCCAGCTTTTACTAACAGGCTGAATAAGAAAGAGAAGCAAGGATGTGTGTGTTAGTTGCAAATTGTAGAATATGAGGTGGCAGGCCAGACATGGAGAAAGGATCCTGCCAGGTGAAGTTAAAGATGATAACGCCGCATCTGAAAATATAGCTGGATTTTACTAACAGGCTAACTAAGAAAGAGAAGCATCATTGCTTCTCTTTGTCTGGAACCATCACAAACATCCTTGTGTGTGATGGTTGCAGATGAATATGAGGTGGCACTGTGGCAGGCCAGAGATGGCAAAAGGATCCTGACCGGTACTAACAGTAAAGAACACCTGTCTGTCAAACTGGTGAGAGATTGCTAGTCGAGAAACCTATTATCTACTATCAGAAAAGTAAACCACTTGTTGTAAGCAATAATAGAAAATCGGCGGGTTTTAGGTACTATGAGAAGGAAGAGATTAGAAGATCGAAACGTCAAATAGAAGGTGTGCAATCTGTCAAACTTGTTGGACGAGTTAATAGCGCCAATGATCTCACACTTACTGCTAATAAGAGTTGAGTGAGGACTTTTTGTTACGTATGTCTGACTGAACCAGTTTATATTTTGTAACTTATATAGGCTTGCACTTGACTTCTATTTCATCTAATGGAAGTCATGATGTGGTCAATGATGGAGTACGCTTGTCTAGAAGTAAACTATTCATTATTTTTTTAAAGAACCCCAGGTTGTATCAGGAAAACAGACTCCGGGATGAATGCAGTGAATCCAGTATTCGATTTCAAGGCGAAAGAGAGACAGAAAATATTGCTCAAACCAAACTTACATAGAAACAGCTGTCAAAACCTCTTCTATATTCAAAATCAAAACGCTATCAACAACCTGACATTTCGATGGCATCACATTTATTTACATTTCAAACCAAACTGACAAAATCAGTAAATAACGTTTTAAAATAAAATCTATTTCGTTTCAGACTGCAGTCGAGCGTTCGATCAACCGTCATTCAGTTCAAACGACGAGTGACAGTTGATGTGATGCGAATTTACTTTGTTTTCCATTTTCAAATGTTGTTTATTTCGATTTTGTAGTTTTCATGGTAGCTGGCTGGAAAGATTAGGGTTATGAATCAACTGTCAAAAAATAGTGAATTTAGTCAAAGCATGCAACTGTGGAAAGGTCTGGGGAAGGCGGAGGTCTGGAGGTCTACTTATGGAACGTACAAATGTTTTTTTTTTTTTTTTTTTTATGTTTGATAGGCTCGCGTTTGACCACTATCTCACCTGATGGTAAGCGATGATGTGGTCGAAGAGAGGTTATTTTTGCTGTAAAATAGTTATAAGTTTGTAAATAAAGTCTTTATTGAAGTTTACTTCTTTTGGCGCGTTAGGGAAAAATGATGAGAGTAAATTTTTACGATGCACGCGCACACCGTCACAAAAAACCGACACCCTGAAGTTAGCTAGAACTAATACCCTAAAGTTAGCTAGCTATAGTCTGTGGTTCATGAAGAATGATTGTTTTCCTTTTGTAAACTTTGTGACAGTTTGGTTTTTATCTTTTTACGCCAAAGAAGTATAACTTCTTACGTGCGTACTTACATACACACACTTTTTTATTTTAATTGACAGGAGCATGTGGAAATGTCTGTTGATTTGTGACATTCACATTAGTTAAAATCACTAATTCTTTATGTATCTCATTTTTGTGTCCAAGTTCTAAATACTGTCTAATATTCCCCTAAACTTTCCTTAATCTTGATAATTTTATTTTTATTATCACTAGCTACTAACTAGCTACGTGTTTTTAGAGTACTTCCCCCACTATAAATCACAGACTATAATCTATTTTATTTGTAAAAAGAGTTATAATTAAATTAGATATTGGTGCCGATTCTATTGTTAAATAACTAAACTAAAATTAGAGAATCGCCATCTTTTACTAAAAGGCAGTGTGAGGAAAGGACGGCTACAGCTATGCACTAAGGTAGAGATGTCAAATTTACGCCTTGGCGCTGTACCGTGTTTTAATCGACATGTTTTTACATGTACCCTTAATTTGTATGAAAATATTAGTTCAACTAAATTTGACAGCCCTAATTTACGTCTGTCTCTTTCTTGGTTTATTAGAGAGAAAAAGATAGCAATAGCCTAAATTAAGTTTAGTTTGCAAATCGGAATTTGCACCATTGTAGCTAATAGTTTAGTAAATACTAAACTCAATACATAAATACTGACTTCTCTGTGCTAAATTTCATCCAGATTTGTTCAGCCGTTCGGGCGTGATTCGGTAACAATTATCTAAACTTTTGCATTTATAATATTAAGTATTAGGATTTTATAAACAACTTTTCCATGACATTCAAACAGTTCAAAGTCCTAAAGACAATTGAAAAAAACTGCACTCAATCAGTACTCAGAATTCAATCAATTGATTCTACATCCATCAAAATAACGTTGACAACAACTAACATACATACATACATCTAACATACATATATACGAACAGTCGTCTGGCAATGACCTGCAGATTGATTCATTCAATCTTGCTGATTGATTGACAAGTGACGGGTGACATTTCTGTGCTCATTGATCAATCAATTGTTAATAGATAGTACAGTAGCTGGTGGAGGGTTAATTTTATTTTATGTTCAAATTTTGTTATTATTTTCTGTTTTTAACAGACTTCAAAAAAGAGGAGGTTCTCAATTCATCTTCATGTTTTTTTTTTATTTTTTTGTATATTTGTTACGCGATATCTTCGCCATTTGTGAATAGATTTTGATGATTCTTTTTTGTTTGGTAGGTCATACTTCAGAGGTGGTCTCATATAAATTTTATAGAAATTGATTCGGCACTTTTTGAAAAAATCAACATAAACAAAAAATATGAATACACAGATGACGTTTTAGTTGACTCCAATTTTTTTTTGTTGGGTTTTCCATTCGGGCATAACTTTAATATTTAGTTTTACTTCTGTGGCAACAACAACTAAAAAGTGAAAAAAAAAACTTTTTTACAAAAAATGCAACCGACTTCTAAAAATTGCAAAATATCGTTATTTTCGGAAGTCGGTGTCAAATAACTAAGAAACAAAATATTAATTTAAACACTGACTTCCGAAAATAAAATTATTTTGCAATTTTTAGAAGTCGGTTGTATTTTTTTGTAAAAAAGTTTTTTATGTAATAAGTTTTTATCTATAGATAACTACCTACTCGCCCCGTTTCCACACGGGTGCAAATAATATACGAAATCCTTACTCGTTTATCGCTCTTTCTATTAGTAAAAACCATATTAAAATCCGTTGTGTGGTTTAGAAGGTTTTAGCGGAGAAACAGACAAACGCGGAAAGCGACTTTGATTTAAACTATGCAGAGATAGAGAAGAGACGCACAAAATCTATTAGAATTTATATTGAAGTCTAGAAATTCGCCTCTTTAGAATTTTTCGGTATTAGACGAATGTAAATATGTGATTTAACATTATAATATAACCTTTCTATGAACATTAATTCACTCTTCTTTTCTGCAATCTGTACCAGAGACACCAACCTCAACAAAAAATAACAACATGCAAAAAAAAATCCACAACATGATTTGCATACTGCAATATTTCTCCCCATAATACCCCAGTACAATATGATTAAACTCTAAAAGACTCTAAACTACAGAATGAACGACAACAAGTCTCCTAAAATCCCTTCTTTAAGTCTAAAAATTATTGAACACACTAGACATTTTATTACTACCACACGGCAAACAGAACTTTCGCGGTCGAGAATCGAACCCGTACCCACCTACAACCACTTGTTTACAGCTTGACCGTGGCGATATATTCAGAATCAAATTGTCGACCGATCATCGTGTCTGACTCCCACACTAACAAACTTAACAGCTCACACAACCATACCAAAATAACCTCTATAGCTTCAATGATAAGGTTTGTGGCAACTGCAGGAGAAATTTTGTAATCTCCCTGAGTAATTTTGCGTCCTTTTAGTGCCTTATGTATTCCTAGTACCTCCATGTCGATCTTAAGATAAATTTTGATAAAATATTACGTGTTTATTTAATTACCGCTTATTCATTTACATGCTTGATAACTATAAAACGTTAATGTGATATCACTAAGACTTGATCGGAGGTGACGTCAAAATTAACAGATTACGGGTCGTAACTATGTCTGGTCCTTAGACACTAATACTACCTTAATTCTTATATTTTTGATCGTATTGGTAACAGCTCAGAAAACCACTAACTATGTATAAAAGATTAAAGAAGTTATGTCTGACGAAGACGAATTTTCAGTAACAAAATACACCTGCAAACCTAAATAGATATCATCATTTCAGCCGAAAGACGTCCACTGTTGGACATATGTCTTCCCCCAAGTATCGCCACAACGAGCAGTCCTGTGTATCTCGCATCCATCGGCTACCCGCGACCCTCACCAGGTCATCGGTCCACTTGACACAAACAGATATAAGCATCTATAGAGCAAATAATTAAAAAAAAATCAATGTTTTCACAAAACTCGACTGTAAAAAACAACTAAAAGTTGCAAACAAGTCACTTTTCAAGCAGTCTGATGCAGTTGGTGACAGTTATTTTAGTTCAATTATTGATTTCATGTCACCAACTGCATCAGACTGCTTGAAAAGTAACTTGTTTGGAACTTTTTAGTTGTTTTTTACAGTCGGTTTTTTTGAAAATATTCAATATTTTTATTTTCTACATTTTACTGAGTTATATTTTTGGAAACGCCTCCTCGAACCCTTAATTTTAATAAGTGCTTACTATAGTTCGTCGACTTTAATCCTTTTTCACAATACAGCGTCTGGTTGTTGCCATATTGTATTTTGATTACTGTCATGTCTATATTAGCACTCGCAAAATTAAGACGAATCAATTAACGTAAGAATGATAAAAATTGGCCAACGCGTTTGGTCTTCAAAGTGCCACAAAGGAATACATACATACGTACATACATAATACATATGCTGCTAAACACACTACCCTCCCTTGAAAATAAAATCTTTCACTACACCTAAAACCCTCAATCTGGACCTCACCAAAGTGAACGAACTTAGAATGGCTGTACCACCTTCCTAAAAGAATTCTTCCAAATAGGGATGAAAAAAAAATCTAGTTAGTCCGTAAATTAGATTATCAAAAAATATTGGACATGTATTCTTTTCCTTATCAAATCAATGAAAAATGACAAAAATAAAACGCATCAAAGTTCAGGAGTACTTCTCAACCCAGTTTTCTACTAAAGAAGTGCGTCATTCAATAATATCCTAACATCAACATAGCTTCTGTCCATAAATTAACCAGCTACAATCAGCATCACAATTATATGAAAACAGAAAATATGAGCAAAAATTATACGTTTACGTTAGTGACGGGTCAGACGAGGCCGGACTGATTGCCTGTCCGTCTGTCCGTCCGTCTGTTCGTCCGACGGACGTATTAACGTTGCGTGCAAGCGTTGATTTTGTTTTTGTTTGATATTAATAATAAATAGGGATCGTGTGTTTGCGTACTTATTTTTATGTGCACTACTGTTTGTACTCCTGTCATGTCTTAAAAGCTTGTCTAGAGATAACGTCAAGATATAGGAGAACGCTTCTTCTGTTTTGTTAATAACAACAAACTGTTATCATCAGTTCGCCAGCCAAGCATGATGTAGTAAGTTGCATAGTTACCAACATAGTCCCAAGAATCGCCAAATTTAAGCGGCAATGGACAGGGCACATTGGTCGCTAAACAGATGGTCGATGGGGCTAAAAGATTCTGGAGTGGCGACCGCGTACCGGAAGACGCAGCGTTGGATGGCCTCCCACACACGGAGGACCCCGATGACCTGGTAAGAGTCGCGGGTAGCCGATGGATGCGAAACGCACAGGACCGGTCATTGTGGCGACACTTTGGGGAGGCCTATGTCCAGGAGTGAAATGATGATGTTTCGTAGTTCATTCCGATGTCAAAACTCAGGATGCCCATTTTGTATGTAACTAATTCAAAACATTTATTTTCAAGTCACGATCTCGTTTCAGCGACAATCAGAAACTTGTCAAAAATCTAGGTAGCTCAGACTTTTTATGACGTTCTTAAAATTACTGAATTTGCCTTATTTTTTATTATTTTAAACATTCACTGGCTTCTAATAACTTATCATGGTGAAGGCTAAAGTGAGCGGATAAACGTTCATGATCTTATTGCATTGACTATAATGACGTATGATGGACGGATTAATAATTTAAATAATCAATAAGCTCCCGAATCCTAATTAAATCTACCACAGAGCAAGAAAAAGAAAAGAAAAAACATTTATTTGTACCTCTCACACAAGTAGGTACTTAATACTAAAAATAAAAAATAGGAATAGACTGTGAGAGGCCAAAAAGGTGCTTAACTCAGCATATGCTGCTAGATTTAAAAAATAAATAACGCAGCGCAGGTATTCTGTTAGGGCCCTGTGATGCCACGGATACATTCACGGGACGAGGTCAATGATACAAATTACCAGTAATCAAATTAGTCGCTATGACAATATAGACTAATTCAACATTATTTGCTTAAAGGACCAGTGCGCGGAACGCATCAATCAATACAAAAAAAAAAACTGGCCAAGTGCGTGTCGGATTTCGCACATTAAGGGTTCCGTACCAAATATTGGTATTTGTTAGTAAGTGTGTGTTTGTGAGGAGCTCGTGGCTAAAGTAATAACAGCCGCACGGGTCGATCCATAAGGTTAAGCTACGCTTGCCGGGGTTGGTCCATGGATGGGTGACCATCTTTACATACCGAGACTCCTCCGTGCCTCGGAAAGCACGTTAAGCCGTTGGTCCCGGCTGTCAATTGTGGATCTTTGACAGTCGTTACGGGTCGTCAGAAGCCCGAAAGTCTGACATCCAGTCTTACCAAAGGGTATCGTATTACCCAGTAACTGGGTTGTGGAGGTCAGATAGGCAGTCGCTCCATGTAAAGTACTGGTATTCAGCTGCATCCGGTTAGACTGGAAGCCGACCCCAAGATAGTTGGGAAAAGGCTAGGCAGATGATGATGTTAGTAAAGTGTACCTATGTAATAGTAAACATTATCACCAAATTTCAAGTTTATAGGTCAATGAGAATTTAAAAAATTCTTCGTAATAAAATTTTGTGACAGCAACGGACGGACAGACGGACACATGAGTGACAACAATAGGGCTCCGTTTGGACGCTTCGGGTATGGAAACATTAAAATTTGAAAACGCATCACTCACAAAGACATAAAGAATTGGCAACTATTTATTACCGCCTTAACACCAACATACTAACCACATATTTAATTTTAATCCTGTGTGCACATTGCCCTCGGTCCTATTAATTATAACAACACCGTCGCACACTCGCGCCGGATGTACCGCGGCCATCCATCAAGCGTCAAGCGCGCATCACTAATTACCAACACCTCACAAACCGTATTAAAACGATCCAACGTATATTTTAATTTATAATAATAACATGTGCAATATTCTTTACAATAATTTTTGTTTTAAACGCGGTGCGAATTCAACGGAAACGCAAGCGTAAACGTTTGTCATAGAGCTATATATCGCACAGACGCGGCACGTCGCTTGCCGCGCTTCGCCGTGAGGCACCCATCTCGCCGCGCATTAAGTCTGCAGTCACTCTCAATCACTCAAGCTGTCCGGCCGTCACTCATAAGCAAGACGAACGGGGGAATGTCGGTGGCCTCCTTTGAACCCCCTTCTCCCTGTAGGTGCACAGGGGGGATGGTCAGCTCTTGAAGACAATTTACTGTACAAGTCGAGTTCGCCGTCCGGGATTCGTGCGCTGATGAAATTTATTTGGAGCAACTTGTGTTGCAGTTTCCCTCTGTTATGGGATTTCCATAGCGACCGTTGGAACTTATATTTTTATGGACTTTTGTGCGGGGAAATGGGAATGTATGTTTCCCAGTTCTGTTACGTATGAACACAGTTTGTGATTTTTATAAAGCTGTGTGTAACTTTTGTTTGTATTCGGAAGAAAGTACGGCTAATAGAATTTTTTATCGTTCTGTTTTCTCTGGGATGGGATTGTAGTTGTACGAGAACTTTTCACAACTGTACTGACAACCGACATGAATATAATTTATGAGATGTCTACGGCATGCAGATTAATTAAACTGCCATTTTCTTTTTCTTCAAATTCATTAGCTCTACTTTATCTCCGCACAATGATCCTGCAGCCTCACTATCGATTCTCCATCCAAATTAACACAATACACGACTAAACTACAAAACATTAGCTCAGAAAAAACTCAACAAAGCGGGACCAGTCTCAAACGGTGAGTTAACATCATTATCGGCGTTGGACGCGGGTGGGGGCGAAACGGGGCGAAGTAGGGGGCGAACAGGGGTGGAGGGGGCGACACACGTCGCTCAGATGTCGCGCGCAGACGGACGTCTTTGTCGACCGAAGCTTTATTTACTCTTCGCGTGGACTCGCAACGACTAGAAGTGACAGCGTTTGAAAAACATTTTTTTGTTTGACCTCTCGCTAATTAGGGCGATTTTGAGAAATGAATGGACGGAGTGTTTTAGTCAGGTTTTTGACGGATTCTAGTAAAGTTGAGCTGTAATGAAAATACTGAGCACTAAGGCTACGTTTAGGTTAGCTTCAAATTTGTTATTGGGAAGCACACCAAAATCACTTTTTACTGTTTTTAAGAATTGACCATAATAAATTTTAACTTAATTATGTATACCTTCTCAATAGTAACACAGATGTGAGATCTTCAATCTGTTTTTTGTTCTACACTGCAAGTCGGAATTTGCCAACACACAGTGGGCAAAAGAGATGATCAATACTCGTTTATATAAACAGAGGGCTTTGCCTTTCAACGAAGCAACATCAGAGTGGCTTAATCACATCACAGCAATGCCACTTACACACCAATGAATAAATAATATAATTTCGCAAAACAAACACATGTCGCTTCTATACACTACATCTGTGTTCACCGTGTTGATTCAATCAAACCTGACAGCACAAAGTCGATGTGGGTTGGACAGTCTACTGATGATCGATTTTTCCAGCCCCCCTTGCCCCCCTCCGTGTAAATAGCGTTATGAATAACTGGCTAATGCAGGCTCACAAACAGAGTAGCCTTCACAAATACTGGACGTTTTTGTTGGTGCTAGGTGGCACTTGTTTGGGTAGAGCTTTCTTGAATTCGTGTCCATTACTGCTTTTGCTAAGATTTTTTGTAATAAAATGTCGCAGTAGAAGTCAAATTTATTCCAACATTGGACAGTCTCGGCTTTGACTACTGCCCAATATTGGAACAAATTGGTGACCGGGTCCAAAGTTATTGTAGATTTTAAAAAAAGGTGGAAAAAACCGCAATAGTGTTGTTAAAAACCGTTTCGAGACCCACAGTGTCCCTAATCATTATGATACAGTCCATTATCCATACATAATAGGTATTCATTTTAAGAAAAAAATATCAAAATCCAACTTCCATAATCAAATAAAATCCTTTCATATCAGCTCGGCTATACCTCGGCAGCCTGCATGACTGCACTCAATCACACCGAAGACGCACCTCCTCAACCCTCTCCTACTTAATTGACGTACCACTCCATCAAAACAACCTTAAACATTTCAACCAACACAAACCCAACTACAGAACAAACGAAATGCAACCCTAAGCTAACACCATTAAAATTCAATGTGACTGCTAGAAAAAAATTGCAGAAAATTTGCATTGTGCTGCAAATAACTTTGCTGTGGAAATAAGTAATAATGAACTGTATTTTCAAGGGAGTAGGGGTTCATACGGTGAAATAGTTATAGTTGATGCTGGAATGTGCAGCTGTCATCAGGAAATCATACGTCACAGTTGAAGTGTCAAAGTAAAGATGCTCTGAGTTGAATGTGGGAAATAAAAAGGTACTGGCTAAGGTCAAAATGGCAATGCACTTTTGTGATTATTTACAAAACTCGTTTTTGTAATAAGATACTGTGTATTAATCTTTTAAGTCTCTAAATTATGAGACATGAAGATGCAATAAATTATTAATTTTTATAAATTATGATAGATTTGTCATTTGTTTGGAATGCACATTCGTTAAGCCAAGCTGCAGTTTAATGGAATCAATCAACTCAGTTTTTTATTTTATTTTATCATTAGGATTAATTTTTAATTTATATTGCTTTGTCTATAGCGGAATCCAGGGGTTATAAAGTTAAACTCTATCATCGTTCATCATCAACTTCGACAAACTTTCTACTGTAAAGATTTTTAGCTTGGTAATACAAAGGTTTATTTTATTACTATGTGCATTTTATTAAAGAAACACCAAACGGTATCTGGGTTTCAAAAACAAACCATTAAACACCACATTAACGACCACCATTAAAAATGCTTTAAAAGTTGTCAACAATCTTCTGAAGCCCGCAAGTCTCCAGAAAGCTCCTAAATTCGATGCACTGTGTGACAAACTGAATGTTGCCCGACGAAAATAGTCAACGATGTTTGACAAATAGCTAACAGATGTCGCTTCAGAAGTGGGAGGTCTACGGCACTTTTTTTTCCTCGCGTTTCGCGCCTCGGAACACTTGGCGAGCAATATTCGGCGATTGTTTCCAAACTTGAAACAGAACTTCTGTTCCCTTATTGTGAATGGTCGTGGAAAACTCTTAATAAGATAGCTCTGTGCTCGGTTTAGATATTTCTTTTTGGCTTCGAATTGGCTGAGTTTGTATCACTGGGTGTTGTCTGTTCATTGTTTGGTCTAGGATTTAGTAGTTGAAGTTTTAACCGTAATTTGGACTGCCTTAAGAGCATGCGAGTTCTATGAAAATCCTGCTACAGAATATGTAGATTGTTGATAGAATGTGGTGCCAAAAAACTCAGACACCTGTAATTTATTCTTCACTGTGTACTACAATTTTAGAGAAATATATTTAAATTGAGATTTCAAAAAACTCATGAACCATCCAAACAAAATTCAAAATATCTAAAATTAAAGGAATCGTCCTCAAACAACATAAATCGCTTTAATACGAAACCGCGCGGAATCAATCTATCAATCAATAAATCGCGCTAAAGATTGAGATATTCCACTCGGGGGGCGAGACGGCTAGTGGGGGCGACAGGGGGTGGAAGTGGGTGACAGGGAGGGGGTCTGTTTACCGCGCCCGTGACGGATATATCCCTCGTAGACACCCGTCAATCATCCACGATATGATGAGAATTAATATTTCACGAAGATATTACGACGACCGATGAGTCTTGATATTTAAATGTGGGTAATAAGAAATTCCGTGGTGGTTGTTTTATGAGGAGCGAGATTTGAGGATTGTGAATGTTGAAGTTTATAAATTGTCAAACCTTTCTATAGCTTGTAACACTAAAAAAAAACTTGAGAGGTGTCAAGGGACACCCGGATGGAACGAAGTTCCTTTGGATTAATTAGTGAAGAAATTGTAATATATTTTTATTTTTTTTTAATTTATAATATTTTATTTATTATTAACTACGCACACACGCACGCACGTAAGAAGTTATACTTCATCATCTCATCTCATCTCATCTCATCGCAGCTCAGCCCAGCTCAGCTCAGCTCAGCTCAGATCAGCTAAGCTCAGCTCAGCTCAGCTCAGCTTAGCTCAGCTCAGCTCAGCTCAGCTCAGCTCAGCTCAGCTCTACTTAGCTCAGCTCAGCTCAGCTCAGCTCAGCTCTGCTCAGCTCAGCTCAGCTCAGCTCAACTCAGCTCAGCTCAATTCAACTCAACTCTTTAGCAATATCTGGCTTGCTTTCTATGAGAGAGAGAGAGACAGACAGAGAAACATGCGACGCCGCACAGCTTACAATAGCTTACTATAGCAAAAAGTGTCGTGACAACTTTTTTCGTAAGAAGTTTTTCCGTCTAGCCCCCTTTCACAACGCGCGATAAGGAACTTCGTTCCAAAAAAAAATATTTCAAAAACATTTACAGTACTGAAAAATCCGGCCAAGTGCGAGTCGGGCTCGCATACGACGGATTCCGTACCGTAAACTGAAAAAAATACGTTTCTAGTTTATCCTTTCATTTTAAATTTATTTTTTGTTTGTATCTGGCAATAGAAATACACACCCAGTGTAAATATCAATATCTATCTACTACCTTTTACGTTTCCTTAGATACAGCCCGCTCACAGACAGACGAACGGACGGTCTGACGGTCGGACAGCTGAAGCTTAGTAATAGGATTACGTTGGTTACCCTTCAAGTACGGAACCCTAAAAATTAAACTTAGCTACTGATAAGTATTTACAAAACTGATGCGATCATAATTTACTAAGCATATCAGCTCATTTGTGAAACAGCTCGTTGAAAACTATTGATTTGACCATTATTCACCAATGCGTTAAAAATCCAATACTTCACATTACTTCAAATCCAACAACTTCAACTTTTCTCACATTCGATCAGAAGCATTTCTTAACTACATCCACATATTTCAGAAAAAGTAAAACAAAATTACATCAGAAAGTTGTAGGTACTAGAAGTAGAAATGTGTAAACAGCTAGGAAATCAATCAAGACGGACTTGCACCCCCAGGTTGGGGGTGAAAGGGGGCGTCGCGGGGTATTACAGGGTGTCGTGAGACCCCTTGACCCCTGCAGTAGACGGGTGACGTCTGACTGATGGCTTTCACGGGACATTGTTGCAACTGCTTAGTACGGGGGTGAAATGTTGGTTTAGTAATAGTGATAGGTGACTGATGATAAGTTGTTTATGAAATAATACGTACTTACAGAAGAGGTTGGGGTAAGGAGAGGCTTTTCAATCTCAATGAAATGAAAGGATAATGAGGTAAATGTTAAGTTTAAAGGCAGGTACCACTAAAAGTACAAAATTTGGATTTATTTGTCAATTTGATTACATTATTGAACAGTCCTAGCATACTATTCTTTCTGTACATGTAAATAAAACATTTAGGGTTCGTGTTAAAGTCGCAAGTGACAAATTTTAATTAGCTGTCACAGATTTCTCCAGTAATCAGGCCTCATCCATCCTTAAAGGACTTACTTTCCAAAACTGACGGATCCTTCCTCCTTTCGCAAAAACTAATAAACCTTAATTCTTAACATAATTATTGCTGCACAAACACATCACGCTCTCCTTGCATAACCTCGACACTCATAAATGGATAATGACAATATATCAAAATTATTTGGGCCAATAAACCGAGGTACCAAGACATTTATTGCCATATTTAAAAATAAATCGTATCAATCAGTTATTATGTTAACTGCCTTGAGCATGAAATGAAACTTTCCTCCGTGCTGACGTGTTGATTTAAAGAAAATATATGCCAAAGAGTATTTTGCAAGAAGCGACATTGAAAAATAATAAAATATATTAAATGCATCCACAGACTTACGACTTGATAGACAAGTCGAATATTATAAAGTACAGTTTAGTGAAGTAGAGTAAGGCCGGCTATTTTCACGTTATTTCAGTGGCTATAAACCACATTAAATTAGCATATCGGTGAAATTAAAGCGATTCTGGTTGATGCTATAAATCAGAGGTAATCACTTCATCGCTTGCCGTATACCTGCCTTATAGCAGTTTACGGAAGGCCATATGAATGGCTAAGATGTTTATTATTTCTTGACATAATATTTCGTATACCGTGTTATTTGCAATAAGTCGTCTTTCTCTTGGCTTTGTTAACATTAGAAATTGTTAAAAACCTAACAGCATTTTAATGATACAAATTCAGTCTTCGGCAGGCGGAATCGCATACGGATAAAACCCAATAACATTTTTCCCGACCCGAGAATCAAAACTTAGACCTCCTGCTCAGCAGTAGTGGTTGCGCCTACTAGACCATCGAAGTTATATAGTTCATTGCAATTTTTTGTTTAACCCAATTCTTAGAGGAGGTTCTTTATCATGTATAGTCTCTCGTTTGACCACTATCTCACCAGTAGCCTGATAAAAAAATCATTTTTGTCAGCGTTCACGCTAACGCCTAGTACAAAATATATGGCAATGACATTAACTGGACGTGAGCCACGTGACAATTCTCTCCGTAGGTCATTACTTGAGGAGAGAATTGTAGTAAATGACATTTCATTGCCATACATTTTGTACTAATCGTTAGCGTAAACACTAACAGAAAAATATTTTGTCTAAGGGGGCTGATGGTAAGCGGTGATGTGATCGAAGATGGAGCACGCTTGCCTAGAAGTAACTTATTCACTCTTGAGTACCAGGCTGTAACTATCAGAAAACATTTCACTCCTTAGCTGTACACAAAGAAAGTGTTTCCAAAACGTTTTGTCTGTGTGTGGGTGATGTTAAAGTTAAAACAGTTTTCTTGGTACATACTCAACTCTAATATTACCTAGAGTTTGTCTGCTACTGACTGACAGACAAGCAAATTCTACAAAACTTCTCTGGACTAAAATCCCATTTCTATTTTTGACCCTGTCTACACTCCTTCTTACTCTACGTCATTTGATATTGATTGGTGGACTGCACTTGACACAATTGTGTATGATCGTACCGAGGTCGCCTCGTTTTAGGACATAATCGGTAATAAACTAGCTATTTTTATTATTTATTGCGTCATTAAACATGTGTAATGAGTAAGTTTATAGAGTGTAGCTTGTTTGCCATGAATTTGACATAAACACAAAAATTCGAAGACATGTGACATCCACCAACCCGCACTGGGCCTGCGTGGTGGATCACGGCCCATTGTCTCTCCTAGAGAGGAAGCCTGAGTCCCAGCAGTGGGAATATTTTAAGGCAGATTATGTAATATTATGACACACATAATATGTGATACATTCTTGTGTATTTTAGGCTGTAGTGGCACAGAGGCTTTCATGCTGTATTGCTTGCAATAGCTTCTGGACATAATTACAAAGTGGCATTTTACAAGCGAATCACATCGTGTGGTCCGCAAAAGAACTAAGGTTACCGACATAGCCCGAAGAATCGCCAAACTGAAGTGACAGTAGGCAGGGCACATTGCTCGCAGAACAGATGGTCGATGGGACCGAAAAGTTCTGGAAAGGCGACCGCGTACCGGAAGACGCAGCGTTGGAAGGCCTCCCACAAGGTAGACCGATGACATGGTGAGGGTCGCGGGTAGCCGATGGATGCGAGACGCACAGGACCGATCATTGTGGCGACACTTGGGGGAGGCCTATGTCCAGCAGTGGACGTCTTTCGGCTGAAATGATAATGATGACATCGTGAGATGCCGGTTTCGCATGTCCTAGAACCAAAACTTCGATGACATGTGACATCACCAACCTGCAAGGGCCTACGTATTGTATTACGTACGGCCCACACCGTCTAACAGAGACAAGCCCTGTGTCTCAACATTGAGACTATTATTGGCTGATTGTGCTATGCTATGGTATTTATATCAGAGATAGATTGACCACGTATGCGAATATATCAATCTCAAAACATATTCGGTCTTTTATACAACCGTTATCGCTATCACTGTCAGTTTTTCTACTGAAGTTGGGTTGAAGACTAAAAAAATCTTATTAGTCCGTCAGTTATATTGTAACACCTAAAAATAGAATAAATTTAAATTCGTGGAAAGCGTTATTTTGCGAGTTGACAGATGACAGACTGTCGTTTGACGTTTCTTTTTCCAAGTTGATCTGGAGCGAGTCTGCCACTTTAAACTTTATTTTATTGGAAAAAGTTCTTAAAAACATTTAATGATGTCTCGAAAGGTAGCTGGAACCAGAGTTAAGTTCAAATGTATTAAGCATTCAGATGTAGGACGCTGTGAGTATCTTTTTTGGGTTTTTTTGTGCTGATGCTAAGTCATAAGCGCGTGGCATTCAGGAGTCTTACCAAAATCTTTCTATTTGTTGGCAGGGTTCCTACGTTAGATTAATATTAAGGAAAAAACTATATAAAATGGTCGGATCATAATTTACATTATATTTAGGAAGAACTATGCAGTTTTGACAATAGCAAAAAGGTTCCGTACACAAGCATACACGTGTCGAGAGATGCCCATGATTAGATGACCACGGCGTAGATGTCGCTTGAGGACCTTTGAACTCGACCAATAATCTTCGAACGTTATGGTAAAAGTGTTTCGACATAAATTGTAAGTTGAACATACAATTTTCTGAGAACGGAGTGCTAAATAGTGTGTTGCAGTGTTACAAATAAACGTGATATATGTGAAGACCAAATCTAAGGACTCTTATTTACTGCATACATACCTCATGCACAAAACCCGAAAATAGGTAACAGGGTCTCATGCCATATACTATCTCTGACGCTAGCCGGTGGAAGAAATATTTTCTTTACAATATTACCAAAAAATATTGGACACGTGTTTTTTTTATTTTGTTACTTAACTAAAAAACCGGCCAAGTGCGAGTCGGTCTCGCGCACGAAGTGTTCCGTACCATTATCTATAAAAACGGCAAAAAAATCATGTCTGTTGTATGGGAGCCCCTTAAACATTTATTTCATTCTGTTTTTTAGAATTTGTTGTTATTGCGGCAACAGAAATACATCATCTGTGACAATTTCAAGTGTCTGACTATCACGATTCATGAGATACAGCCTAGTGACAGTCGGACAGACAGACTTACGGACGGACAGCGGAGTCTTAGTAATAGGGTCCCGTTTTACCCTTTGGGTACGGAACCCTAAAAATGAAGACGATACAGTGCGTTGAAATTTCGCATGACGTCACACTTGAGTTAAAATTGTACCAGTTTTTACTCAAAGTGACGCAACAAGCCCCCACTCCTGAAGTTTGATGCGTCCTTTGTAATTTTTCATCGATTTGATAAGGCAAAGAATACGTGTCCAATGTTTTTTTGATAATGTAAACGCGTCAAGCCCCTCATTAGCAGACACAATTAAAAACCTATCATCATCGTATCGTAAAAACGTATCATCCCTATTGTTGTTACTGCAATTTCCTCCTGCAATTCTAGATAGATCAGAAGCTTACCACATCAAACTGTGTTATCAAAGGTATCGATAGTGAATATGGGAGAAAGCTCCATAACATGCAAGGCAATGCGAATCCATTCACATTTCACATTCTGTCTTTGAAAGTGCATACTTGCATTACATGGCATAGCAGATTGCATAACACCTGTACCCAGCTTAAAAATAACTCGGTTGCCCTATTAAAATATGATTAAACAAAACATTAACACACATTGTAAGCACAGTCGAAATAAGCACAGACGGCGCCCCTGACACGTCGCTCAATTAATACCCGCTATACGTCAATTAAAACCAAAATCTGTCAATCATTTTACAGACAGACCATAGAACAGAAACGTTCAGTATTACCATTCGTATCAACGCACAGATTGTAGGGAACTTGTTTAACTAGCCAATCATTATAAGAGAGGGGATAATGTGAAAAGTCTATAAGCAAAATGACTGTCGAAATGTTCAAAATGTATGAGATTGAAAAATAATTTTGAATATTGACAAACAATCGTTATCTATCACTGATAGAATGTTATTTTGTCTAGAGACTAAAAAAAGTTGGATTTTTTAAAATTCAAATTTGGATTGGCGGTTTGTTTTAAGCATTTATATGCTAAAGGCTGTATTCATTACAAACCGTCGACAATGTGTCACATTTAAAATGTGCCTCAACCTAAAACTGGTACTGGGTTTCCGTTGCCAAAAAAGGCTGAATTAACACCAATGTAATATTGATACACATTGAGTCTCATAGGTAAATAACTGTATGAATTCCTGTGAATACATTTAAAATGTGACTCATGCCTGGTTTCGAAAAACCCTTTTTTCAATACCTACTAAATATCATCTTTCTTAGGAGATACAGGAAGAAGAAATCTATCATATAATGGACATTCGTTACAGATGTCGCATGGTCCACTTGACTGATACATTTTCACAACACACACAAGTGATGTTTAGTTTATTCATTTAAACTTCATGCAATAGTGGTACACAGGCGGACCTAATGCAAAAAATGATTCTCTACCAGTATCCCACAATGTTTGAAGACTAAGGTTTTCAACCAGTGCGTTCTGCCCGTTATGACATACGGTGCCGAAACGTGGACACTGATGGTCGGGCTGGTCCACAAATTCAAGGTCGCTTAAGAAGGTGGCTGTGATAGACTGGATGCGAAAGGCGGAGTACAGGGTGTTGTGGCACAGCCTGGGAGAGGCCTATGCCCAGCAGTGGACTGCGATAGGCTGAGTTGATTGATTGACAACCTTTGGGTTAAAGAGGTAGGTGTACAATAACAAATGAAAAATAATGTTTAAAATCAAGTGTTGTTCCTACAGCTCATTTTAAAAAGAGTGGGTCTTCTGCAACTAACTTACTCTGTGGCCAGACAGACAGACGTCAGGACTTATCATATTAATCAATCAACCACACGATTCATTATTAATTAAGTATTTTTGTTCGTTTTTATGTTACCTTGTTTTAATACGTGGGACTGGGAATGACTGGCTTACCTGGAAAAAAAGGCGCTATTATTATATGATACGACAATATAATGATGATTAAAAGGTTGGATAGACATGTTAATGTTCTAGTTTGGTTCTGATGAAGTTATTGTAGAAATTAAATTCAAGTTACGATTGACTGATTAACCAAAGCATAAAATCGGTTAGGTATTTGTGTCAGTAAGGTATCGCTGCCGGTGTCTGTGTTTCTTTAAAACTATAACCTGGCGGTCTTTAAGTCAACAGTGAACAGCCCCCTAAGCCAAATTACTTTTATAATAACGCTGCAAAATGTATGGCAACGACATTAGCTGTGGAGAGAACTGTAACGTGACTCACGCCCAGTCATTACTGGGCGTGAACGACATTTCGTTGCCATACATTTTGCACGAAGCGTTAACGTTAACAGAAAAGTATTTTGTCTAACCCCCTAGGTTACCCGAGCCTGCGGACGGCGAGTAGTAGGTAACTCGCCGCCCGATCAGCACCAGGCCCGAGAGTCGACGGCGCGTAGTGTTCCACGCGCGCATCAAAGAGTTGTCAGCAAAGAGAAGGGGCCCGTCATGGCCGATGCCTGCCCGGGGGTTGAGGATAAATTCGAAAGAGTTACCTCGCCCCTGGGCATTCAGGGCAGGGAGGAACAGTGGTGGGTTTTAGTCAGTAAAAGTCTGACACGCCCTTCCGCTCCACCCTAGAGCGGAAGAAGTCATTGGATGATTTCCCACCCCCAAAAAAAAAACCCCTAGGTTACTTCTTGATAAGCGTGCTTCGACGACGACCACATCATCGCTTACCATCAGGTGAGATAGTGGTCAAATGCTTATTAATAGTAAAAAAAAAGTATTTCAAGAATTCTGACACCAGCATTTTCTTACAATACTACAACCGGTCGATGTGGCGACACTTGGGGGAGGCCTATGTCCAGCAGTGAACGGCTTTCGGCTGAAATGATGAATGATGATGCAAATAACCAATAACTGAAGCAGTCAGTGTGATACGTTAGTCAAGGAGAATTATGATACCTAGGGATGATACCAGTTACCTCGCCCCTGGGCACTCAGGGCAGGAAGGAACAGGGGTGGGTTTTAGTCAGTAAGAGTCTAAATCCAATTGCATAAACCCTTCATTTGAAGGAATGAAGGCTATGAAGAGCTAACAGACAACATGAAAGCTTCCAAATAATTACGTACTCCGAACGACTGAACTAAGCTGTTGTATTGGTAACAATAGCAGTAGCGCCATTGACAGTCTGTTTGTCTGTCCACTAAACAGTTTTCATCGTTGGTCTTGTCATAATGATGACGCAAATATTGACAGGCCCTTGTATTGTGGTGATAATAGTTATTATTCCATAATGTTTTTAACTAGGCTACCTTTTTTTCTGCTAGTTGATAAGTGACGGGCACATTTCATTCATATTATTTTCAATACCTTTTTTGATTACCCTTATGTAAGGTGCCTTCAGAACGCTCCACTAAAATACATAATAAACAACTAGTAATACAATAAATAAGAAATAACGCACCAAAAAAATCAATGTTGTAAAAGAAAATTTTACCAACTACCCTACACTGGCGGCCGATAAAAAATAATGCCATTTACACCGTCCGACGCCGTGGCGGATTCGACTTATAGTCACTTGCCCCGCTTCGTTATTGCCGTAACAAAATGGCCTATCTTCCCTCTCGCTCGCACCCACGAAAAACCCATATAGAACAATGCGGGCGTAGTAAAATTTTATTGGAAGCACACGTGGGGTACATCCTGGGCCGGCCTGCATAATGCAGAAGCACGTTAGCTAAAAAGAAAGATAACTGCATATTTATACAATCGGTACGCGATATTTCGTAGCGACCGTCATTGTAAAGTGTGGAAGCGTATCGGTACCATCCAGGCTAGACTAGTCAGCTGGCTAAATTTATGCGTTTTAAATTTTTGATGGGGATTACTTGACTGACAATTGAGGAAAGTTTATTGATTCACTTTAGTTTGAAGAGAAGAGATGGCGAGACTACCTAGATATCTACCGCATGGGCTGATTCGACGTGGCTCGTGACAAGAATACCTGGAAGGATTTGGGGGAGGCATTTGCCCAGCAGTGGGATACGATAGGCAAGTGAAAAAAAAATTATAGAGTAATTATAGTACTAGATTGAAGTTATAAAGGAAGAAGGCTATCTAAAAATCTTTGTAGCCACGTTAGATATCTTGAATCACCAGGTGCGGTCATATTTTAAGAATCAGTTCTGCCCATGGAAATGACAACTTTCTTGAAAAAATACAAAATTTCCAAAAAAGAATTGGACTTTCCACACAGTCATCAGCAATATTTGTATGGG
Organism: Polia nebulosa; assembly: GCA_951329385.1. Classification (NCBI taxonomy): domain Eukaryota; kingdom Metazoa; phylum Arthropoda; class Insecta; order Lepidoptera; family Noctuidae; genus Polia; species Polia nebulosa. The sequence continues at coordinate 32,213,033 of OX589597.1, forward strand.
GAGTAATTTTTTTTTTTTTGAGGATTTCATCAGCTTTTCTTGAATAAATTTGTTCATATCAATAGGCAAATGCAGTTCTTAAAATATGACCACACCTTTCCGTTACACCCTGTATAAACAACAGCTAAAAGTTTCGGTGAAAATCATTCTTATAATTGAATTGTTCTCAGTTTTTGAAAAAATATTGTTAAATGAAAATGTTATTTGTACAAAAGCAGATCTGCAATTAAACATGTAACCGGTAGGCCACTGTCCCACCCTTTATACTTCAGCACTACAAGTGCCCACTTCTATATCTGGCAACACTAGCATCACTTAAAATCTAGTACAACCTACAAAGGAAACTAGCTTGGAAATAAACAAGGCTATTTTAAACCGCTTTTTTCCGTCTACTAAATAAAGTAGCGTCGCGCCCGCGCCAGGCGCCGCCTCGTATGTTTTCACCATAGTGTTCGATTACAATTTAATGCATCGCATTCGCACTCAAATTCAAAATCTTAAACGTTTACACTTTACACGGAAAATTCAACCTTAGACCTAAACACTTACAATTTGAATTCCATTGTGTTTCCCTCGTTGGTGCGTGGTGTCCGTTTTGTGGCACAATCAACTTTATTTCTCCGAGCGTAAAGTTTGTTTTGGATTGTTTTTAAATGTCGTATCGTAGTCGTGGCGCGGTCGTTCCGTTGCATTACAGTGTAGTAGTGACATCGGTCGCTACTATTATTTCTTTTACAACAAAACTAGTAGTTTATTGGTTCCGTGTCTCATTAGAATCGTTGTGGGCGGTTTATTTTAGAGCATTTAATATTTTTACACCTCTGGCTATGATAGAGAAGTATACAGAGTAAACTGGATTATTTTTATTGCTCTCTTCGACTTCATTCAAATTACATCATTCGTTTTATTACCGCATAGTCTACAAACTTTGATGGATATGTAGGAGTAAATTTATGTTGTTTTAAGAGCTTTGGTCGATACTAGTGCACATTTCCATTAAACTCTACTAAGTCGTACTTACCTTCAGAAGATATGTTAAATACAAGTTGGGAATTGTTATTCATTAAGGTGAAATGTAGTGGTGGCCCAGTGGTATTGGCCGCGACTTACAAGTTGTAGGTCGTGAGTTCAAACCCAGGTAGGGGTTTTACTTTGTGTAAATTATTTCATCACCACTGCTCTCAAAACGGTGATGGAAGACATCGTGAGGAAACTGGCATGTCCTAGAACCAAAAATTCGAAGACATGTGACATCCACCAATCCGCATTGGGCCGGCGTGATGGATTACGGCCCACACCCTCTCAAAGAGAGGAGGCCTGTGCCCCAGTAGTGGGGACATTAAAAGGCTGATGATGAAGGTGAAATGTACAAGGTAGCCCGCGAAATTCAAATTTTCTCACGTTTTTTGTAATTTGCAGGTAAGTGTCAGGTTGTATGTTAGTCAAAAAATGATTTGCGGCCGTAGCAAATATGTAAATTTATAAACAATATTGTAAATTTTGATTTCACGGCCTACCCTACCGCTTTCCCCTTAAGTCACTAATAAAACCTGGGTTTTAAAACCTAAGCAGTCGTCAATCGGTAGTCAGAGAGCTCCAATATTGTTGAAGAAATCCAGTGCGTCTCTGGAACACTCTCCCATACTCACTACGCGACAGTCCTTCTCTAGATGTCTTCAAGAAGAAAATCAAAGAGCACTTCCTTTCAAATTGACATAATATTAGTATATATTGGTATTTATTAGTATGTAGGTATAATATATATTTGGAATTATTTATGTAGGTTTATATGTTTTGTGCACTGGATCCTACCCTCAAATGTGATCTCTCTCTATCACTCAAAGGTTTGCTGGGAGAAAACTCAACATTGAGTTAAGCTCGCCTTTGTACATGCATTGTGTAACCACTAAGTACTATGTGAAATTTTTGGTGTACAATAAAGAATTAAGAAATCCAGTGGCACAGAGTGGCACCTAGTTTTTGGTCTCGTCAGTTGCGCACTTGGTCTGAAGCTTAGAGAATTTGGTGACACGTAATCATACAAAAGCATCACATACATTTAACATGTTCCGATCTCACGAACGGCAAACATATCGTTACAAAAATGCTATTTAGTATCTCAATAAAACTGTCTGGATTGCTAATTTGATTTATTTATCTTATTATTAGTTGTAAAGAAGGCGTCTTGAAGACAAATCTTGATTTATGTCGCGCCATCTGTGTTAAGGATGTCAATCGGCTAAGAGTTAGCGCGCATGTCGCGATTGTGGGCAACTTTTTGTGAATGCGTGATTTGTGGGTTGGTGATAAAGGCCTTCATTTTAAGTTTGCATGTGATCTTATTAGTAAGATCTTATGTGTGTGGTACACATAAAATCTTACTAATAATGGTGGTGTGTTTGACACAAGTGATGCCTTTTAATTTTCAGGACTACGAACACTTATTACCACATTTATTACCAGTTTGGGTATTGAAAAATATTATTGACAAGCTTCTGCTAGCTGCTTCGCCCGTCTGGAATTAGTACTTCCCCCATTATAACTTATTTATCCCAGTGCCAAATTTTATCCAGATCCGTTTAGCCATACTGGCGTGACTGAGTGACAAACATACATCCCTCCAAACTTCCGCAATAATTCCCTTTTTTCTTTTTTTTTCGTTTTACTTTTTTTTTGACAGTTGACATTGATAGCTGAGAAACAGATCATGATCATCATCATTAGCTGAGAAACAGATAAGGAACGAATAAGGAAAAGTTTATGACAAAAGGTAGGGATGGTTACAAAAAACGAGCAAGATCAATGAAACTACTACTGTGATGACGAATGACGATGAGTCGAGAGAGAGATCGTAAAGCAACAATTATGTGTAGCAAAAGTTCCCCAGCTTGTGCCGTGTCTTATAAATAAAGTAATAACCCAATTTTTCCTCAAAAAATTCACTAAATGACATCACCCCGAAGAGTGATGTCTGACTATCTTATGAATCAGCATCACCAGTGTTTTTCCATATGTCACCTCCACTGACACCTGTCCTCTCTTATTTATGGCAAAAATATGATAATTCAACGCAAAGTTTATATTTCTTGAGATTAATAATATAAACGAATCGCTTATGTCACTCATATTCTGATTAATTAGTCAAATAATTATTATGCTGTGTTTATTTCAAGAAAACACAAAGACTTATAGTTTTTTTGATTTGTTAAAGTCAACTGTGAATAATGACGAACAGGTTAATTTTTAAACTTTAAAAATATCTTAGAGCCGTCTGTATACGTATCTATCTAAGACTTTGCTTTATGTAAACCTAAATTATCGAACTCTTAGGGTTCCGTACCAAATGTATTTTTGACTATTTGTATGGCTTTGGGTCAACAAGATGCTTCTACTGTGAAATTTTGAAGACTGTAGCTCCAACCGTGTGCCTGTAAAATCTCTGTGATAGGCAACGGATAGACGGGCACGTTAGTGACAGCAATAGGGCTCCGTTTGGACCCTTCGGGAATGGCACCCTGTAATGGAAATGGGCAGTCATATCTTAGATACTGCTTCTATCCATGGAATAAACAACTTTCTTTACCAAAGGCTTTACCAAATTCGCGAATAAAAAATTGTAGGTACCGTACACAGTTAGATCACGCAAAAACTATTTAGCGTACTTTTATGAAACCTTTACCATTTTAAAGACCATTTAATTATTTATATTTTAGTATACGTGTTTTAGTATAATACCTGTTGTTTCATGTATAATAAATTAATAATGCATCTAATTTCGGACAGCGCTCCTTTGTGGGAGTCCAGTTACTGTGTGGACGTACGACACGTTACATGAGCTCAGCATAGAACACGCAAGGTAACCACTCAAGGTCGTTGGTAGTTACCCGGGCCTGCGGACGGCGAGTAGTGGGTAACTCGCCGTCCGATCAGCACCAGGCCCGAGAGTCGACAGCGCGTAGTGTTCCACGCGCGCCTCAAAGAGTTGTCAGCATGACGGAGCCCGTCATGGCCGATGTGAGTTATGCGCCCCTGGGCATTCAGGGCAGGGAAGGAACAGGGGTGGGTTTTAGTCAATAAGAGTCTGACACGCCCTTCCACTCAACCCTAGAGCAGGAGATGTCATTGGACGATTTCCCACCCCACAAAAAAAAAACAAAAGATGTCGTTGGCAGTTATAACGCCTTAATAGATGACCACGCATTTTCATCACCACCTGTCTAAGAGGTAGGTTGACGTAGTTACGGCGAAGGCATAGAAAAACGATGACATAGATTTTTATACCTCTGCCGGATGATGAATAAACCCAAGCTTACTCACAAAATTTACTGCACCGAACTGACATTTTAATTGAAAATGACACATCAACCTCAAAATAATACAACCTTTGATTCACCTTTTAATTGAAACCTAGATCTATAAATTCGCTAACAAGTTGACAGTCAACTTGATTTATAGGTGCTGACTTGACCTGTCTGACCTGAAGCAAAAGGGGTATATCTCAACCTCTTTTTAACCGACTTCAAAAAAAGGAGGAGGTTCTCAATTCGACTGTATTTTTTTTTCTAATAATTTCTTACTAGGTAAACCGATCTTGATATTTTTTTTAATTTGAAAGCTAGTGCTTCACATGTGGTCCCATTTAAATTTGCTGAAGATCTGATGAAGAACTTCGGAGATACACTATGGAACTCTTCAATAAATGATAGCAAACCTTCCAGAAATGCTGCAATGGCATGTCTGTGTATTGTTTTCACCACTTCACAACATTACATCACGCTGATACGCTCTGAAGGGGTATACAGATTTGTACAGATCATCTTGATACACCCTAATTTCACCAATTATGTTCAAATTCCTTATTTTTGGGGCTATCAATTCGGGCATAACTTTACTATTAATTTAGTTTTAGAATGGGGTACAGCAACTAAAAACTGAAAAATAAAAAAAACTTTTTACAAAAAAAAAACAACCGACTTCCTTAAAAAATGTAAAATAACTTTAATTTCGGAAGTCGGTGTCAAAACAAATAACGAAGAAACCAAATTAGAAACACCGACTTCCGAAATTAAAGTTATTTTGCATTTTTTAGTATTATTTAAGGAAGTCGGTTGTTTTCTTTTTGTAAAAAGTTTTTTTATTACACATTTAGTCTTCAAACAGATCATTGATTGCGTTTTTTTTTAATTAGACAAGTTCGCGCTTGACCAATATCTCACCTGATGGTAAGTGGTGATGTGGTCGACGATGGAGCACGCTTGCTTAGAAGTAACCTTTTCACTCTTGACTTAAGGGCCTTCTCGCGGTCCAGTAGCGCCCTCATTGAATAAAAAATCGTAGCATATCACAGAAAATAAATATTAAAAAATCCAACTTCACGTTTCTTACAAAGAGGATAAAGAATTTTTACGTTGTTAAAACAGGTCTCAAAATGTTTCGTATCCAAAGTAACAAACGTGAAATTGGATTTTTTAATATTTATTTTCTGTGCTATGCTACGATTTTTTATTCAATGCCGCGCCACTGGACCGCGAGAAGGGCCTTAAAGACCCACAGGTTGTAGCTATCAGAGAATAGGGATAAATCCAGGGTAGAAAAACAATAATTCTATTTAGCCCGTAGTTACATAAATAAAAAACATTGGACACGTATTTTTTGCTTTATTAAATCAATAAAAATTACAAAGATAAAACGCATCAAAGTTCAGGAGTGGGGGCATGTTACGTTAATTTTGAGTAAAGAGTGGTAAAACTTTTAACTCAAGTGTAACGCACTGTATCATTATCATTTTTGTTTACGTGAAAAAAGAAAAGATACGTGTTCAATATTTTTTGGTAATCTAACTGATATCAACACAATTCAACTCTTTAGCCTTACGCACAATGACTGTGTTCTCAAAACGTTTTGTGCGTGTGGGTGCGAAGTCCAATATGTTCCGGAGACGCATCGCCATCGCGCGAGCAGTGGTGGCCCAGTGGTATTGGCCGCGACTTACAAATTGTTGGTCGTGAGTTCAAACCCAGGCAGGCGCTTTACTTTGTGTAAATTATTTCATCACCACTGCTCTCAAAACGGTGAAGGAAAACATCGTGAGGAAACCGGTATGTCTTAGAACCAAAAATTCGAAGACATGTGGCATCCACCAATCCGCATTGGGCCCGCGTGGTGGATTACGGCCCACACCCTCTCACAGAGAGGAGGCCTGTGCCCCAGCAGTGGGGACATATGAGCAATTACTCCCTGGGGCTCATGACATTCTTACAATGTTAACGATTGTCAAATGTCCAAAACGTTTGAAAATTGACTAAGTGACATGTAGGTTTTTGTTTTTTTTTATTGTTGACTGGAGACCCAGCTCAGAATGGCATGGATACAAATTATATAAATAAACCTTCTTCATGAATCAGTCTGTCTAACGGTAAAGTTTTGAGCTTACCGCGAACAGACAGACAGACACGGCGAGGTGTTTGTTTTCTATTATATAGGATGACTGGTAATTAGTGACCGATACTTGAACACGTGATTATACTCATGATTACAAACAACTTTTGCTATAGGACCAAACCTGAAATCGCAAATAAAATCTGCTGTTCAACACAGGTTTGAATGAACCTAGTTCGGGCGGGTCGCTATCTAACATTGTAATTCCTAACCATCATCTTATTTTGAACCAGTAATGTACCATATTTTAGTTTTAGTTTATTTTTAAGCACTATAATTGTATAGGAAATGTTACTCCTGTAGACTAAATGTAAGCTTTTTGTATACCATAATTCAATAAATAAATATTCTATTTCTATTCTATTCTATTCTATTTAGGTAGCCTACTGACTGGTCAACATGTACTGTACTGCCTATTTTTTTCGCGATTTCAGGCTTTGTCCCATAGTAAAAGTTGTTTGTTATCATGAGTACAATCACGTGTCAAAGTATCGGTCACTAATTACCAGTCACCCTATATAGTGATGGCATCACTTAGTCAAAGCCCTCTAAATATAAAACTTCACAAGAATCTCTACATCAAAAACAACTCAGTTCCTCCAAATACCAGTAGCTACTAGCTATAGCATGGGAACTCCAAGTCTGACCGATCGCGGACAAATGGTGCAGGTGTAAGTGAATAATAATGACGCGGTGAGGACCTGACGCGAATATTTTGGTCCCGTCGAGCGCTCTATTAATGGTGACTCATTTATATCAGGCGCGTCGGAATCAGCTGTGTCTAGTTGATTGTGACGTCGTGTTTTTAAGTGTTTGATGTGACAGAGAAATGTTATTTTAATTAGATGGCTTTTTTTTATTTTAGTTGGTCTTTGAAGAATTTTTTTTTCTTCTTTTTTAAAAACGTTACCCCATGCTAGGAATAAAATTACTCCTGTATCATGGTTTTTTTTTTTTGGGGGGTGGGAAATCATCCAATACCTTCTCCCGCTCTGGGTGGAGCGAGAGGGCGTGTCAGACTCTTACTGACTAAAACCCACCCCTGTTCCTTCCCTACCTGAGTGCCCAGGGGTGCGGTAACTCATTTTTCGAATTTATCCGCTACCCCTAGGCATGCAGGCAGCGGCCACGATGGGCACGTCAGTGGTGGCTGATACTCATCTCTTTGAGGCGCGCATGGAACACTACGCACCGTCGACTCACGGGCCTGATGCTAATCGGACGGCGAGCTACCCACTGCTCGCCGTCCGCAGGCCCGGGTCTGTATCGTAGTTGTGCTAACAAACATGTACTCGTAAACTCACATACACAAGACACCCAGACCCGGAACAATCTCTCTGTAGGCCATACAAATATTTGTTCCGTGCGGGAATCGAACCTGGGACACGCAGTGCAGCAGCCGAACGCTCAACCACTGCGCCAACCGTGGTGGTGGTAATTATCAAATGCCTCTAACTGTTCTGGAAAACATTTTATAGTCAAACATTTATCAAGGCCAGTGAAGTTATTCTTTAGAAGGCGATCCAAACATATCCCATTTACCTGAAATAAGTTTTCACTGTCATAATTTTGTCACGGCCAACATCGCAACAAGAAAATCGTAAGGTATAAACCGGCCTTTAAATAAATGCTGCTAAAATTATCAAATATTTCCGGATGACAAATCTAAAAATACATCAAAAGTGTGTAAACCTCGTACAATTTCAATGTAAGTACTTACTATTATACGAGTATAAATAATGTTACCAAAACATCTTGCGTCGTGAGTCATGACAGTTTTCTTCGAGGGAAAACGCCGCATTTCGCAAGACTCATGTAAAACGCTATAAAACTGAATTATATCTATACAAAACTGAGTGTTTATGTCTGTTTGTAAATCGTAAATTTGTCTGCCGGTGTGTATTAACTCGAGAGCTATTAGGTTAGTTTTATCGCTTTTTTATATTCAAGCTTTTTATACTTTGTAGGGCTAGTGAAGCTGGAGACGGTACTTCCACCTGTTTTTAAATCTTTGGATTTAATATATAAAGATATAAAACTGAGTAAAATAATTTGTAGTCACCTTATATTAGAAAGATAAGATAGATTTTATGATGTAGGTAGACATTCACTAAAATTAAAATATTCTAAGCCAGTAAAAAAATCTATACTTAACTGATTATTTTAAGTGAACTGTCGTGTAACACGTAAAACTAGAAAAAACTGTGACAAAGTAGGTTTAGTGAATATTTTTACATTTCCCTCATTCAGCTTTGTTACAAACTGTACGATTCTTGTGGTATTTGCTATAACACAGTAAATTAAGAATAATCATCAATAAAACGTCCAACAATCAGCTCATAATCGAAGACAAAACAGACCGTTCGAAAAACTAGCACTAAGCGATAAAACCCGACAAGCTTACCGCGACGAGTCGTAAACCTGTCGCGTGGATGACGAATCATTAACGCGTTGCGACTTTTACATGTCTGAGGTTTGAGGAGGGAGATAGAACAGAAAGCTTACTCCAAATAATCTGTGAGAAACTGGCTTCTGTCTGAGGCTCGCCCGCGTGGAATAAGTACTTCCCTCATTTATTAATTATATCATCTGTTATTCCAGACTATAAAAATGTGTAGTTTGGGTTTGACCGCTGATGTGACATAGGCTTTAAGAATCTATACTACTATTATAAAGAGGAAAGATTTTTTTTGTTTGTTTGTACCGAATAAGCTCCGACACTACTGGACTGATTTTAGCCATTTTTTTACTAATAGAAAGCTAAATTATCGGCGAGTAACATAGGCTACTTTTACCCCGGGAAAAATAAAAGTTCCCGCGCGTTAGGTCAGGGGAGCGAGGCCACGGGCAAAATGCTAGTTTTTTGTGACATATATGATCTTATGGTGAATCAAAATGAAGGGCTTGAGCTTGAGGCAATTCCATAAATATAACTTACTAAAATGTATAAAAAAAAAAAAAACAAGTGACTTTTTAGTTGACTTTTGCAGTAGGGTTTTTGAAAATATTCTTTTTTTTATTGAAATTAATTTTGTTTTATAGCATGTCTTTAATGCAATTTTGGACCAGTCCTTTGAGAATCTAACTCATCAAAGAAAGAAAATACGTTTATTAGCGGTAAACATGACGCAAAGAAATACTAAAATCAACAAAAAAAGAATAAGCTGGGGGAAAATGTGCGTCACATCTACGTAAAACGGCCATCGCTCAGCATAATGCTGCGACCCCATGCGAGACAGAGCCCCAGCGCTGGTTTTCAGCGACAGCCGGCGCTGACGTGATGACCTCGACCAGTGGAGCAAACAATGAGTAGAATAAATACAAAATTCTAAAATAAAAAAAAAACACGCCATCTCTTTCTGGGACTGCCACGTTTTCGTTCGCTGGTTCTTAAATTCAATAAAAATCTATGGAGAATTCTGCTTATCAGTATTAACTAAGCACGTGGTTAACGAGTTTTATAAATAAGGCTGGCTATCACAACGATTAGTGATGTGAAATGTTACTTCTGCCCAGTGTGTTGTGGCTTGTCCCCGTCATTTTTATATCGTTCCGTACATTTTATGTTTTTCTTTTTTAGAATTTATCGCGTACTATTGTGTTGACTAGATTTTTATAATAACGTTTGTGCCAAGAATGTGATTATTAAAAATATAATGAGATTGGAGATGTGGTACTTTGTTATAGCAGTGACCACTGGTAATGATGTGGTGAAAGAAATATGAAGAGAATTTATAAGTGTCAATAGAAGAGGATAATAATATTTTGATATAAATCATTGTTGTTGCCCGGAAGATGAAAATCGGGCTTCGATCTCATATTGTGAAAGACAAGAGAAATGAGAAAAGAAATTACCAACAGCTTTTAACCTGTATCATACAGAGATGAATTAGATGAAGAAAAAAATGGAAATGTTGTATATATGCATCGCTATTCCGTTAATTGCAGCAAGGAGGGCCTCTATGCCTTTGTAAAATGATAGCTAAACTATACCTCAAGAATGGAAAATATTCAGACCTTGCTAATAAGCAACCTTATACCTATCATTTCTAAGGTATGTTCCGTTAAACTATTAAAAAGTCATTAGAAATAGCCAAGAAACAGAAAACCCTGTGTTTTCCAAACTTTCTATTGAATAGGATAAACAACAAGATGAAATGAATGTTGAAATATAAGATCGACTAAACAGATTCTGCAAAATGCAATATTGAAGGGCGCAGTGCCATTAATATACATTTACATTATGCAACTACAACAAAAGATATCAACATCATCATCATTTCAGCCGAAAGACGTCCACTGCTGGACATAGGCCTCCCCCAAGTGTCGTCACAACGACGGGTCCTGTGTCTCGCATCCACACCAGCAGGCGTATTCGCTAACTCAGTTGACATCAATTTGATAGGCACTTTGCCGTACATTGCTGCTTTGACGTATAGGAAAACCGTAGTGCCTATTATAATCGATGTGCACCGAGCAATGTACTGCATAGTGATTGATGTCAACTGAGTTAGCAAATACACCTGCAGGTCATCGGTCCACCTTGTGGGAGGCCTCACCTTCAACCGTCTGTTCTGCAAGCTATATTCCTTCAGTGCAGCAAAAAATATATTAGTAACGAAAAGGTCACATATTTATAGTATTCTGAAAAGTGCAACTCTATTTCAACACTAGTTCCGCAATCAAGTCCAACCTGACGAATCCTAATTATATCTTTACGCCAATCATGACACGTTATCAACATAAATAAAACCAATGTTCATAATATAACCACTAAATAAGTGTCACCTTGTCCGCCATTTGTTCTCGCCCACTTCGCCATCAAGTGAAGCGTTATTTTTCATGTTTTATGACAGAAAACCATTTGATTTTATGATCGTAAATTACTATTATGATGGCATTTTTTAAGAAAACGCCCACTGGTATTGGTATCGGTCGCGGTTTCTTGCAAACACAAAACATTTGTGTCTTGTTAGAGCGGTATTGATGATGGATGTCTTGGGTGAGCATTGATGTCTGGTGACCCGAATTCCAAGGTGGCTGATTTTTATTTTATTGTTTTAGTTTGGTCACTGGCCCACTTGGTGAAATGTGATTCAGAATAAAACAATACTTGCTTGGAAACAGAAAAATATGTGGTAAATAAATATTCGACGATAATTCAGCCTATAAGACACAAATCATAAAGCCCAAAAACCGGACAAGTGCGTGTCGGACTTCGGACATTTTTGGTTCCGTACCAAATGTGTTTTTGACTATTTGTATAGGTTTGGGTCAACAAGCATCTTTTGTGCTATGAAAATTTGAAGACTGTAGCTCCAACCGTTTGGCTGTAAAACCTGTGTGACAGACGACGCGCGACGGACAGACAGACAGACGGACACGTGAGTGACAGCAATAGTGATCTCCATACTATGGGCCATCTGCAAGCAACATCAATGGATGAGATAAATAACAAAGAAAATAATATTATCTCTTTCCGAAACAGTTGACTACGGGTCAAGGTTAGATTGTGATCTTCCTTAAATATTATCAAAACAAAATATTATTTGATCCTGATGAATCCATTACATCACGATTTTTGCTGATTTAATACCATCCGAGATCAGTGACATTTTCATAATTTGACAGTTCCAAAATTAATGTTCCTGATTTCTTCTATTTAAAAAACTATAATAAACTATTAATTAATATTGTTTTCCACCAATTTAGTAAAGAAACTGGCTGTCATAATTCACATAATTAATTATCACAAAAAGTTAAAATGTCACCGCTGAGAGTGATCTGACGTCAATATAATATAATAATGATAAAATATTATGTCTTTTTTGTCTCCTTCTTTTAATAAACTAGTTTTGTCATACGAGTTTGCTCGTTCATTTATTTGCAAATTTTAGGATTCCGTACCCAAGGGTCCAAAGGGAGCCCCATTGCTGTTACTAACGTGTCCGTCTGTCCGTCGTCTGTCACAAAATTTTGTTCCGAATAATTTTTAACTTCCAATGAAAGATATATATACAAACTAATAATAATACCTAACATGTACAAATGCGTACGAAAACAACTCATTGGGCATTAAAAAAAGCCATCCACATCGCTGTCAATGGAAAAAGTGCCCAGAATGCTGGCAGCATTGCCACGTTGAATAGCAATGCTGATTCGTTGGCCAAAGAAAAGCCCAGTCCTCTGGACACGTGAAGAGTCGACTAACAGCTTGCTGATATGCCGAAAAACTCGATGAGCACTCGGACACTGGCTCTGGTGTTTCAACCCCAAACGGCTCAAACATGTAACTCCCAATAAGGTTGTAATATTTCCACCGTTTGAGGTTTTCTGCACCTACAGCAGTCGCCCCCAGCACAGCCCGCCGTGCTAAGATGGAAATGGCACAAGGGTCGACCACATGTTGCACTGACACACTTCTAATCGACCTATGAACTTGAAATTTGGTGATACCGTTTATTACCTACGTATATTTTAGTAACAAATACATATTTATATTGATAAATCATATTTTTTCTCTGATAATTCCCTCATTTGGTACGTAACACTAAATGTGTGAAGTCCAACTCGCACTTGGCCTGTTTCTTTTTATTATTGATGACTCGCGTTTGACCACTATCTCCCCTGATGGTAAGCGATGATGTGGTCGACGATGGAGCACGCTTACCTAGAAGTAACCTATTCACTCTTGACCTAAAGACCCCAGGTAAAATCGTATAAATCTCTATCTTTACTAATAAGCTATACGATGCACTTTACCACAAACTATTCTTGATTCAACATTTCAAGATTATTCGTCCAAGAAAGCTTAATTTCAGTACTGGACATTAATGGGCTTTCCGCAATTTAATGCTGATGGAAAATCTTAAAACTCAAAGTCACTATTATAAAACTGAAGATTTATTTCGAAATGGAATGTTTTCTGGAAAATTACGAAATATCCACTCACATTCAAGATCCTAAACTCAAGATCCTAAATCCTTGAGGAGTTCGTGGCTGATAGTAATAACAGCCACACGGGTCGATCCATCAGGTTAAGCTACGCTTGCCGAGGTTGGTCCAAGGATTGGTGACCATCTTTACATACCGAGACTCCTTCGTGCCACGGAAAGCACGTTAAAGCGTTGGTCCCGGCTGTCAATCGTGGATCTTTCACAGTCGTTACGGGTTGTCAGAAGCCCGAAAGTCTGACAACCAGTCTTACCAAGGGGTATCGTATTACCCAGTAACTGGGTTGTGGAGGTCAGATAGGCAGTCGCTCCATGTAAAATATTGGTATTCAGCTGCATCTGGTTAGACTGGAAGCCGACCCCAAGATAGTTGGGCAAAGGCTAGGAAGATTGATTCAAGATCCTAAACGCTGTCCTATGATCAATCCTGTACGGTTCACTTCACTTGCACTTCTTCTTCTTTCGAATTGATGGTTCCTAATATTTAGAGTTCCGTACCCGAAGTGTCGAAACGGAGCCCTATTGCTGTCACTCACGTGTCCGTCTGTCTGTCCGACGTCAGTCACAAAATAAAAAAATACCACACATATTGATAAATCAGATTTTTCTTTGATAATTCCCTCATTAGGTGCGGCACCCTGAATGTGCGAAGACCGACACACACTTTGCTTTTTTAATACTTCGAGTCTAGTAGCCACATTAATTGCAGTGTCATTAGCGTTTATCAGGTCCTCCATAGCGCAGGTGAGCACCTGGAGCACTCCAGTAATGAGTCATGTTCTGGACAGGGGCAACGCAGTCACATTAGGTATCTGACGGGTCCATAAAACCCAGGGTATACGTATATCGTACTGCGATTCCAAATCTTCCAAACCTAGCACTCGGTAACGCAGGGCAGAGAGTCTAGCTGACTAATCCTTTCACCACGATGGTAAACCCAAACGTCTATCTTCAGAGTCATGACCAACGGTCTTCTTAGGGCCATCTATAAAAAATATCTCTGAGGGCACCCACCACATGCTCTCCAAGCCCACACTCACTGTAACCTCAATTAACTTCACTTGCTTCATCAACATCATCATCATTTCAGCCGAAAGACGTCCACTGCTGGACATAGGCCTCCCCCAAGTGTCAGCACAATGACCGGACCTGTGCATCTCGCATCCATCAGCTACCCGCGACCCTCACCTTCCGGTACGCGGTCACGACTTTTCAGCCCCATCGACCGTCTGTTCTGCGAGCAATGTGCCCTGCCCACTGTTACTTGCTCATTTGACAAAAATCCATATTGTCTCCAAGAAAAAAACAATAAACTTACACACAACTCAACAATTCAGATTACATAAGCAAATATATTATCATAATTTATGTCCACAGCATTAACATTCAAATTATTATGAATATCAAATAATACATAAAACGTTTTTATGCATGTTGATAGATATTATTTGCGTTATATACCAAAGAGCACTGACCCATAAAGAAGTTGACATACGAGTATGAGTCTGATTGATGGTGTGTTTTGTCTAAATTATGTATAGGTTATGTCGAAATTGACGCTGGGTTTTGATAGAACAATAGTTTTGGATAGACAAAATAAATTAAAAGTATTTTTTAAATTAACTCTCGTCATTATCACTATCACTACATAGTATAAAACAAAGTCGCTTTCTCTGTCCCTATATCCCTATGTATGCTTAAATCTTTAAAACTACGCAATGGATTTTGATGCGGTTTTTTTTAATAGATAGAGTGATTGAAGAGGAAGGTTTATATGTATAATTTGTACCCGAGCGAAGCTGGGGCGGGTCGCTAGTTTTTAATAGAAACAAAACATACTAGCCCAAATTCAACTGTCCTAGCATTTGCCATGAGGGAGTAGCAGTCCCTACATCTCGGCGTCATCATCAGATCAGCTCGATTGTATCACAATTTTGATACGGAAAACTTACAAGTACATACGAACAATGCAAGTTAAATAAATATAAAAGCTTGTAATGATAGTCAAGCCAAACCCGGAGTGGTAATGGTGACTACACACTGCCGATAAACTACAGTTTGGCAGAAGATTGGTGTATTACCCATTTATTTATTTATGTAGTTTTTTTGATTAAACAAGTAAAAAGATAGGCCAAGAGGACTGCCGTATCTGCGAGCCTCCTTCAACAATATGCTATTCTAGAGCGAAAACTTGTTCACTAATAGGAATTTAGCCGTTTACTATATATAATTGTACACGTTATTGTGTGTTTCGTAGGGTTCTTTAAATAGAACCCCACGAAATTAATTAAATCAAATATAGTTACGTCACTTTGAGAGAATCGTAACTACCTATGGAACATAACTGTATAATTGGAGAAGTTTATTAAAGAAAATACTTTGGCACACATTAATTGACAATCACAAGCACATTTACACGTTTGCATAAAATCTAAAAATAATTTGTGAAGAAATACAGACACACAATCAACGATTAATACCAAAAACCCATCAGCACGACCCATCAATTACGCGATAAATTAAAATCAAAACACGACGCTAATTTATTGGGCCCACTCAGTTTAACACAACACTCCGCGTGCCAACGTTATCGTCGAGCTGGGATTGACGCGCGCCTTGCAATCACTCATCAAGTGCAGCTTGCAGTGTGCCTTGGGGTTGCAGGGAGGTATCAGGACGGTGACAAGGGTGCATGGATTTGTTTATCGTTGATAGGCTCGCGTTTGACCACTATCTCACCTGATGGTAAACGATGGTGTTGCCAAAGATGGAGCACGCTTGCCTAGAAGTAACCTATTCACAATTTTAACTGTTGAGTGGGAAAAATACCTCCGCCTAATGGCTTTCAATCTGCCTCATTAAGCACCACCATAATTTTAAAAAATAATACAATTAATGTTTATAGTGTTCAATATAACAGCTAGTAATATTTTTCTTTCTGTTATAAAACATTAAAAAAAAAAATTATGACCTCAAACTTTGATACAAATGAATTCCAAATATCAACATTACAAATGCAATGAAGTAGAATGAAAAACAAAATAGACGATGTACCAAAAAGCTTATTGAGATTTATAATTTACAGAGACATAGTGTCTAGTCAAGGTGATCTATGCCTCACAAAGTTTCAACAGATGACGAAAATCTCAATGAAGAGGACTCATCAACATCGCTCTTAATAAAACAGTCTCGTTTCTAGGAATTCAGACTAGCCGGCAGATAAGTCAAAAATGTAAATGGAGAATGTCCCAGATAATTTTGGTAAATGTCTCGTTGATATATAGTCGGTATTGTTTGAAGATAGTTTAAATGGTAATATTGCTTTGTCTACTCTATTAGATTTGCATACAACGAACATTATTTCAAATTTAAATGTTAATCAAATTACTGGCATTTAGTGCTTAATGTTCGGTAAAATATATAATTAATATTCTTCAACGTTCGGAATAAAAAAAAGACTTTATTTTTTTATTGTTTTATGATATTGTCTCATTAATATTCTGACCAGATGTTGCCATTTTAACTATGCTTAATATAGAAAGGTAAGTTAACTATGAACAGGTCGTTTACCCAGTTATGTACGGTGTTTAAACTTAGAACTAGTCATTTACAAGAATAGATAGCTGCGAGTATCATCACCATTAGAAAGATAATGAGGTAGTCAAATAATACAATACCGTCACAATAGGGACCCCCAAATCCGTCCCTGCTCGCAACGTGAATGAAACTAAACAGGTGCACTGAATTATGCGTTCGCTGATGTATGCACCCGATGCATCGCATGCACCCAGGTGAAAATGTGCAGGGTTGCTTACGTAAATACGCGAAATGGCCGGTCAATCAGCAACCGATGCGAAAGTTGTAAATATCTGGTAAGTGTATGGAAGCATTGTTTTGGATAACAACTCAAAGAATAATAATCTTTTGAGATTTATTGGTGATGGGGCATTGAACTTGGCGCTTAAAGAAGGGATGTTTTAGTTGAATCATGGCTGATGGTTTGAGTTACTCACAGGGCTGCAAATTCTTGGGCCAGACCGGATGTTTCCTATAAACAATAATATCCTTACTAGCATGCCAATAAAGTTTATTGTAACGGGTCTTCAATCACAGAATTCATATTAATATTCTGACCCGTCCGGTAAGATGTGCAAGCTAAATTTAAGTACTGGTATTCACTTGTATCCGACATACATACATCTATAGACGGAAAGTTTACTTCAATATGCAGTAAAACTTGGTTAAGTGGGACCTGCGTAAGTGAGAAACCTACATAATATATCTGGAACTCATACTGAGTTCCCGACACTTAAGCACTGAATTACCTCTGTCAGTGGAATAAATCAAACCTCCATAACTGGGATCAATTTTTTCGTCATATTAACCCTATAATTGAGATACCGAATGTATTTTACTTCTTTTACTGAGACTATATTTTAAAGAATTCAATCTGCCTAGCCTTTTCCCAACTATCTTGGGGTCGACTGCCAGTCTAACCGAATGCAGCTGAATACCAGTACATTTTACATGCAACGACTGCTTATCTGACCTCCACAAACCAGTTACTGGGTAATACGATACCCCTTGGTAAGACTGGATGTCAGACTTTCGGGCTTCTGACAACCCGTAACGACTGACAGCCGGGACCAACGGCTTAACGTGCTATCCGAGGCACGGAGGAGTCTCAGTATATAAAGATGATCACCCATCCACGGACCAACCCCGGCAAGCGTAGCTTAACCTGATGGATCAACCCGTGCGGCTATTACTTTAACCACGAGCTCCTCGATATTTGATACGATATTTTAAAGAATGCTTGTGTTAAATCGGTTGCTTTGAATTTTGTAGGTCTATAGAACTGAGATAACTTTTTATTACATCTCTAACTCGGGCTTAATTGCAGAAAAAAATCGTTGTGTTCAGTGATTGTCACCATTCTCATGTATGTAATGTTTACAAAATACGTTATTTTATTTAATAATCGCACCTCTAGAATTGAAATAACCTCTATTAATGGAACCCTCTGTAAATGAGACATGTTTAATTAAACCTGGATATCTGAGACCCTGACGTTGTAGGTCGTGAGTGAGAGCAGTGGTGGCCCAGTGGTAGTGGCCGCGACTTACAAGTTGTAGGTCGTGAGTTCAAACCCAGGCAGGCGCTTTACTTTGTGTAAATTATTTCATCACCACTGCTCTCAAAACGGTGAAGGAAAACATCGTGAGGAAACCGGCATATGTCCTAGAACCAAAAATTCGAAGACATGTGATATCCACTAATCCGCATTGGGCCCGCGTGGTGGATTACGGCCCACACCCTCTCACAGAGAGGAGGCCTGTGCCCCAGTAGTGGGGACATTAAAAGGCTGATGATGATGGATCTGAGATCCTGAGTAAGTGGAATATCTCTTTAAGTGAGACAAATTTGCAGGTCCCTTATAATGTCCCAGTTATCCAGGTTTCACTGTAGTTAGATAAAACGGTTCGTGATGCAGAAATGATTTAGTGAAGAATCAATTCTATATCCAAAGAAAAATGGAATTTACGTCAAATTCAGGATCCGTAAAAGAATTAAACAAAGTTGATTCAATTAACAACTCGATTACTCTATTGCTAACTTATAATCAATCGTTTCGTATTTTATTGTAACACTTTGTATTATCCTTCTCTTTTACTTTGTTTTCTATTTTACAGAGTTTATCGCTGTTGTGTTGTGTCTTTGTGAAATATATTCTATTCAATTCAACTTTTTTGTGACTCACTAGAAAAGATGAGTTTAGCACTAACGAGACCTTAACAGCATAGTTAGCTATGCTGCTATGTAGTCACTAGACCATTTCAAAATCACTTTGTAACATTTTCCACTATCCAAACACCCCTACCTACCTATCCATCGTTCCTTCCATACCATTCAGTGATACCCCTAATATCGTGAAGCTGCTGGCTCTGTGCCAATCACCTCTGACATAGCGCCGCTGATCACCCGCTGACGGATGTAAGTGCTCGCTGTCTCCGGCATATGGAGGGTATGTGATTGAGATTTGAGATCTCTTGGAGAAACAATATAAATAATATATTGAGTTAAAAACCAACAAACGCGAATAATTCTCGTCTAATTTAGGGAAATTATAAATTTTTTTCATAAGACATGCCGGACAAGTTTTTGGCACTAATAGTCAAACCGTTTTGGGAACATATTCATTCGTGCGTACAGATTACAAATAAAGAGTGGAATTCCCTGCCAGAGCCTGTGTTCCCTGATAGCTGACCACTGGGGGTCTTTTAGACAAGAGTGAATAGTTTACTTCAAGGCAAACGTGCTTCATCATCGACCACATCATTGCTTACTACAAACAGGTGAAATAGTTGTCAAGCGCGTGCCGACCATAAATAAAATAAAAACAATTGCAACTTGTGTTTGAACTTTTTCTATGCACGACAACATTCCCTCTGAAGTTGGTTAGAGTCAAAATACTGGCCTCGAATCTATCTATGGTCAGTGGACACTGTATCTTAGCCTAACTTAGTTAAAAAAAGAAAATACACTAAAAATTTAAAAATAAGTTTAATTTTGGAAGTCGGTGTTTGTATTTTTATTTTTCAATTTTATGTATTTTCTTTTTTGGAAGTCGGTTGTATTTTTTATAAAAAAGTTTTTTTATTTTTTACTCATTATATGTTGATAAACCCCAGAACTAAAACTAAATATTAAAGTTACGTCCGAATTGATAACCCCAATAACATGACACTTGAACATACTCGTAATTGGAGGAGACCAAAACCTCATCTACGTATACACATTTATTGTTTTTGTTGATTTTTTCAAAAAGCGCTAAAGCAATTGCGATAAAATTTAAATGGGACCACCTCTGGACCACCTCTTTCGGATAAAATAAGAACTTTAAAATCGATCCACAACTGACAGAGAAATCGGTGGACATACATAAATAAAAAAGACACATACCTACAGTCGAACATAAAACCTCCTCCTTTTTGCGAAGTCGGTTACAAATAATCTGCTATTTTCTAACCTAACAAGTTTAAATAATGATTAGCGAATTCTAAATTCAAGATAAAAATATCAATAAAATCACATTCAGCACAAAACCTCTTTCAAATGATTAGTCAGTACTACACCACCCACATTTATCCTTCATCGCACAGAAAACTTTGAATTAAGCTTTCTAATCAGTGTTTAATCTAATCACATAGTTATTTTTTAAGCAGGCTTTTTCATTTTTTAATGCTGAATGAATGACAGTTATGATATAGGACACGTATTTAACCAGAAATTAAAAAAAACCTAATAGTTACACGGTGGAAACTTTATGTTGCTTAGCGAAATAAGTCAAATCTTCAATTTTTACTAGTACTAAGCGAACATCCCGTCATATCGATTTGCTTCCAACTGTCTGTCTAATCGTGCACTGTTCAGCGTCCACAATCGCTTTGAAATTTTACTGTCTTGCATGCAAGTCGGGGAAGCAAGTCTTCAGATCAAAAGTTGTTAGCGTTCTATATGAGATGAAATGAACGGTCCAATGGCTGTGAAATATACTTTGTGGAGGTTAGTGTTCGTTTTTCGAAGTGTTTAGTTTCGCTGTCTGTTTCTGGATTTGATGAACAGCTGAAGTCTGGGTCGTATTTCAAGTGCAACCAATAAATGCACCAGAACAATTCCTTGGCTGACTTTATTGTCTATTATTATAGTTTACAACAATAACCTTATTTATAAAACTCGCTGACCAGAAGGTTTTATTTAAATAATGATTATAAGATTCATAGGTACCTACTAATTTTAAAATTTTGAATTGTAACTATTTGTAGAGGAACCAAAGGAACAGCGTGTCAGCTCCCGCGCGTCCCACATTGGGGACGCAACAATAAGTTTTAATCATCGTAATTAGGTTTATGTCTTGAACAAATAAATATTGTTTTTTGTTAAATTTGCCGAAAGAAGATGTTATTGAATTTGAACTTTTTGTTTAAAAAAAAACCATTCAGTTGGCACCGTTGGCACAGTTGGCTATCCTGTCAGAAATCTCTATGCACGCCACTGTCAGTTGCATTTCCGTCAGTGCCACTACTATTTAAAACGTCAGTGATCTTAAAACTTGACCACACTAACAAGCAACAAGCCCAATTTCCATCCTAAAATCAAAAGAAACCATCAAATACATTAATTCCCCCATACTAATACACCCGCCAAAAACTTTAAACTCAAATCCTTCACTGCCTATTTCTTCAAAAAACTAAAGACTCACTCATCAGTCTCATTCAAACGAATGATGAAATCAAAACTACAAGACCAGAGACATAGCCATTTATCAAATTGAATTAAAAAAGCTGCGCAAGAGTTGAGCCCGTCCGTTGGGATTTGGGGCACTTTCAGATCTATTTCTGGTGACAGATGAACGGACACATTCAGGGATAGCTATCGGGTTACAAATTCCTGTATTAAAAGGATAGAGCACTGTAAGTGGTCTTTGTAATTAAAAGGATTTGTGAGTATGGGGCTGGGTTTCCTTTTCCTATATTTTATTTAACGGGAGTGATTCTGAAACTGTCTATATCATTGTCTATTTCTTCTTGAGAAGGTTAGAAAGTATAATGAAGACAAGAAGAGAAAGTCAATTAAAATAGTTAAATCAAACAAAATACAATATTAACTGGGTTGATTTGGATTTGAATATGAGAAGCAGGATTTTCGGGTGTTTTAGAGGTGAGGGCAGAAAAAGGACTCTTAGAAGCTCTGCTTGCGAGGACGAAAACCTTAAACTACGCCACTTCGCGTGACCCAAGTGCTGGCTTTTTCCGTGGACATAGGATAAGCATTACCATTCAACGTGGCAAATGCCGCCAGTCTTTTGGGCACATTACCAGGAGACAGCGATGCGGAGGAATATTTACAAGCTTGCACTGTTCGTATGTTTGTTAGTTGTCCGTCAAAATTTGCAAACCATTTTTCGACCTTTTTTTGGTATCCGATAGAGTTGAAATTTTGTATACACCTTTAATTCTAGTGACAATGCATTTTTGTGTTATGCATGACCTAAATCGAAATTCAGGATTAGCTCCAGACAAAGGAACTCTTCAATGCTCAACAACGCGGACACGAAAGTGTACATATTTAATTGAGCCCCGCCGCCTTTGTACAAAGGACGAAGAGTACTTTTGTTGCATGAAGTGTAAATAAATAAATAAATTGAGATAGCCGGTATAGAAGTTTGTTTAAAAAATGTTTTATTAAAAATATAAACTTATTCGACGCCATATTTTAGATTATTTTTTGTTTTAATTTGTTAAATGTTTTTGTTTTAAGGTGTCTAAAGTTATAATTAAAACGTGTTACGCCCAAGTAACATGGGATAAGGGCAGGAAGACGATGGTATATATAGTTAAGTATATTTTTGTTTCATGTTACATAATTATGTAGATAAATGTAAATAACTTAGTAAAATAAAATTAGATTAACAATTACCTAATGTTTGAAAACCTTTATTAGTTGAAATAGATTCTTGCAGAATAATCTACTTCAGCATCCAGATTCTGTTTACAATCTTGTCCCAATTTATTTCTTCCCTTTCCATCTTTCTCTTGAACTAAATGAAATCATAAAAAGCTAGATAACTAACGAAACAAGGCTACTGCGAACACACAGGTAGCCTTCATTAAAATTCGTATTGGTTACATGAAAAGTCAATTAGTACGTGCCGTGAGGCGGCGGCCATCTTGTAATTGCGGGAGACAGCTGCGCCCGCGCACCTCGTGGGTGTTCGGCGCAACAAAGGGGTGATTTAATTAGGATTTGATTGGGTGGGAGGGAGAGGGAAGATGGTTAGTGTTTGGTGACAGATTTGGATTTATGAGTGTCCGTAGGAAATAAGATGCCTTTTAAGATTAAATGATGGTGTGGAAGATAAGGTCGTAGTTTCCAAGAACGGGCAAAATACTTTTTCTACGATTTCCATAAGACCCATTTTAGTTTGGAGCGTCCACTCTCCACCTCCTCCATCATTAAAATCTGAATGAAAACGCCTCATCTCTACCTAACGTTTCACACAAGTAAGAAGAAAGATGAGTTTAGATCTTGTAGCTATTACATAGAATTAACCGCTTGTAAGATAATTTATAATCGCAATTTGTATCACTACTCTATTAGTTACAAGTCGTTTGATTAGTGCTTCCTTCGTACAGTTATCAATAACAGATAAGTAGGTGAAGAGTTCAGTCCATCCTTCTAACGGTTACAAGACGGCCCACACACACACCTACAATAATATTGCACAATATTATTAAACGTGTCGGGGTAGTGTTGAAAAACTTTATCAAACGAAATGTAAATATGGGTCGCTAAGTATGTATCTATACTACCTATCGCATTGAAAATTATAAATGCGACATTAGCTCTGCCTGTCTGTTTGTTACGTTGTCACACCTCAACTGCTGAACCATTTTTTATATGAATTTGGTGTAGAGATAGGATACTTTTTTTTTTGTGAATACGTTTCCATGGGATAACCCACTTTCACGCTGGACAAGCCGCTAGCAGAAGTTAGTAAGCTGTATTTCAGATGAATAGGCAGAGCAGACTGCCCACCCCAAACAGGTTATAATAGTAATAATCCTCTCGACTGATTTTCGATAATGGTGTCCAATCTCAACAGAGATTATCCAAGTACGCAGGAGATACTATAGTGCACAAGCGTGTGCGCAGACACACGTGCACTCTCTGTTCCTACACTCTCATAGTCTGATGGGACAACCAAAGAGAGATCAGATTAAGGCGGGAGGAAACGCCCGGGTGTCACCACTGCGCGGATCGCCCAGAGGACGCAGTGGAGCATACGGTGGAGGTCTGCCACACTTGGGTGGAGCACCGCCGTGTCCTCGTGGATGCGATAGCCTGCAGCGACCATTCACGCACGGCCCTGGTCTAGGCTATGGTACAGAGCGAGAGTGAATGGGAAGCAGTCTCCTCCTTCTGCGAAGCAGTAATGCTCGCGAAGGAGGAGGCGAAACGGGTGAAGGAGACTCAACGGAGTGGCCCACACACCCCCCGCCGCAGCCGCTGTAGGAGACGCCCTGGGCGTCGGAGGTCGCAGGACGATCTCCGGCCACCGTAGACGCGGGCCTGCAGACGGCTAGTAATGGGTAGGTCACCGTCCGATCAGCACCAGGCCCGTGAATCGACGGCGCGTTGTGTTCCACACGCGCCTCAAAGAGATGTCAGCCACCACTGACGGGGCCCGTCATGGCCGATGCCTGCATGCCAAGGGGTCGCGGATAAATTCGTAACAGAGTTACCGCGCCCCTGGTGAGGAAGGAACAGGGTTGGGTTTTGGTCAGTAAAAGTCTGGCACACCCTCCCGCTCCACCCAGAGCAAGAGAAGTCATGGGATGATTTCTCAACCATATAAAAATATATAGGGGAGAGATCAGATGCTTTACGGGGTTTCCGAGGCATACGGGTATCACACCACCAACTTTCAAACTCCGGGCTGCTTCGGAGTAATTCATTGAAAAATTCAACAGCACTTTTTCCCCGACCCGGGAATCGAACCCAACCTCACGCTCAGCAGTCGCATTTTTTTATCTTTTTTGGAGGGTTGGAAATCATCAAATGACTTCTCTCGTTTTAGGTGGAACGGGATGGCGTGTCAGACTATTACTGACTAAAACTCAGACGTGTTCTTTCAGTTGCTTGTGCCAGTGCCGCGGTAACTCTCATTCATATTTATCCGCGACCCACCGCACATTAAGACAACAAGACCCAACGAGGCAGTCCGAAACAGGTAAGTCATAACTAAAAGTGTTCATAATGAGAAACAATAAATAATTAAAACAATAGAATTCATTTCAGTGAACATCTGTAAGTACATGCCATCAGTCTGTCTATTTGTCTTGTCACACATTAACGTGTCGAATATTTACTCGTTACTGTGAAACATGTGTATTTACGTGCTTTTGTAGATTTATGTGACCTTGTGTGGTATGCCAGTTTAATAATGAAAATATTAAAATAATGTCAATTACATGACGACTTAGCAGAAAACTTATAGTTGAAATCCTGATAAATTCTATGATCGGCAAACTAACTTGTCAAAAGCTGTTGCGATTTTCTGACTAACATTCAGTCATAGTGAATTAAACTGACGCGAACGTCCCAAATAAGTCAGAAATAGTGACAAAGAAATCTCCGAAAACACTATAAAGCCATAATTTAGATTAAAATCCTCAAAATAATTGATTTGTCAGGAGTGGTTTTTGTTCTGCCCATTACGATGTATGATCGCCAAAAGTTTGGTTTAGTCATCGAGTTTCCCACAGGTAAAGATAAAGCTTCTTATCACGACCACTATTAATGAGATATCGAAACTACGAAATGTAAAATATGACGTCACACAAAAAAAAAAAACCTACAAATACAAAATGCACCTTTTCCAATAAAACCTCATAATCATCTCAAACATAATTTAAATCCAAAGTCACCTTCCTCATATAGCACACATTACAAATGCAACCTTTTTCACATTAGGATGCGCACGCGTTCCGGACAATCCGAGACTGTCCCGAATGCCCCAACCCTCCCCGGGACAAGGGGGCGAGGGGACAACAGGGACTAAAGAAGACGTATCTCACCACCACGATCCATTGTCCATTGTTTTTGCCTGCTGTTATTTATGACGGACGAGGTTCTATCTATCCTTTTCTAACACAAGCTCAGTAATGTCGTTGTCTCCGTCTACCAAGGCTTCCGTCCCGTAATGCCGTAGCTAATAAATTACGATTCAAAAGATTATTTATTAGATTATTCATGGTAGAGAGACCCTGTACCGTATTGGTCTTTGGGACATAACACTGCATTCGTTTTCGTCTTTTTTCGTGTGATTGATTTGTGTCCTATCGTGTGGTGTGTCGTGTCGTCAAACAATGGGGTTTGGACGAGGATTGGCTGGTTTATGGATTTTATTGGATTCACAGACGTTGGGTTTTGCATGTTAGATGGGTGATAAGCGTTGATGTGTGTGTGACGTAGGAAGTTTTTGGTGATGTCATAGGATTGCGATGAATTTCAATGTGATTGTGTTCTTGAAAGATGGATTGTATCAGGTTAAAAACGAAAATTTTTGAAGGAAACCTCACCAAAGCAACTTTTAAAATATTTTTTTATTACTCAAGCACCTAGCATGCCAACATATGATAATCTTTAGTATTCTAATTTGATATATCTAACAGCTTATTAACGAGATAACTTCAAGTTCAGACCACCTATGACGACAGTGATGCTATCAGGACCACTAACACTGACTCATGTATTTAATCATAACAAGGATCTACTAACAACATATTTATCATACAATTAAAATGTACCATTCCGATAATTTATAGCAATTAAACAACGGAACAAACTACAGCAACAATTTATTTATAAAATATGACAGAGTAATTTAGGAGCAATAATATTCATTGTAGAACGCACTCAATTAAAACAGATACAACAAAAAATGTCGCCCCACCGGAAGCAGGGCCGATAATCGTTTGAAAAGAGACGTGCATTTATTCACGACCATTAATTAACCCACACTAACGTTTTAATTAAAAAACAAGCAAAGAACTTTCCATAAGAATGGTACGTCACAAACGCCGACGAATTCAAAACGCTAGCGTCTCGACCGTCATAAATAATTGGGACAAAACCTTCACCCCCCGCGACCCGCCCCCATCCCCCGGATAAGTGTCTAAAATTTTCACAATCCGGCAATAAAAAGATAATTTATTAGTATAGCTCTTATTGTTTTCGTTATTTATGTGTATGGAGTAATGTAATCTAGCTGGTGGGGGCCCTAAATAAATAATTTTCACTTTAATGTCCCTTCTTGCCTAATCTCCCGAGCGGTCGGCTCTCAGTCCACGTTTTGTACGATATAATGGGCACCCGAGGTATTTTTAGGTCTAAATAAACATGATTTGTTGTACCGTCTCTGACAGAATTTAATTTCGTTACGGCAACGATGTGGCTCCCTCTGTCGCGAATATCTTGAATTATTTTTAATGACTCCTAGTTATTTGCATTATCGTCGATTTTTAGTAGCTTCTTAGGATTATTTATTATTTGAAATTATTGCTTCCTTTAATGAGATGGTCTTTTTATTGCTGTATTCTTAATAACAAAATTGTTCTCAGTGGGAAAAAAATGGTCAACCTTCGTGATAAAATTTAAATAAATAGATCGAAACTTGAGTTTGATATTGATTGGCTCCGCAATGCAAAAAAAAACGAAAGAATGGATGAGAGCATTTTTTATATAAGTACCCATAACGCACAGTGCAATATTTTTTATTTTTATAATTTAGATATAAATAATTCAAACAAAAAGTACTAAATTATTGATTTCAACGATGACTCAAGAATTTCTTATCCAGCACCCAACACCGGGTGGTGTTGGGTGCTGCAAAAAAAGACTTAAATGAACAACATTCAAGACAATAGCAACAATGAAAACAAAAAAAAAGAAAACAAGCAAGAGTCCGCACGTAGATCACATGCAGATTTCAAAAGCGTCTGAACTTCAGTGGCCATTTCTGAAAATTAGTGGACGTGAGGCAGTCGAGGGGGGCGAAGAGCGGGCGGAGCGGGGTGGAGGGGCAGCCATGCCGTGGTGGATGATTTACACCACTCCGGTATTATGTTTAGACTTTAATAAACAGAACGTTTGTCATGGCAGACTATGCGTCGCCAACTCGCCAGGCTTGGCCAAGTTTTGTGCTAGAGTTGGAAGTTGGGTGCAAGTGGTGGTAGATTTACGTTTGAAGAGTTTGTGAGGAGTTGGCGGTCTTAAATCAATTTCAATTTTAAAAAAATTAGTAAAGAATCTTCTTCTTAGCACAACCTCACTTTGATTCATCATTGATTTCTTCAAATCCTGAATGTAGTTTTCTCTTTGTACGAGTAACTACAGATTTTTCGACACCAGTATTGACTAAACCAAATAAAATCATAGTCATATTTTCACTGTATTGTATGAATTTGTATTGTTCAAAACACACAAATAAAATCCAAAACAAACTCCTTAGAATCAATTGCAAATTGAAACCTTAATTTCCTTTCAGCTCCTCCTAAAATTGCATCCAAATAATATTCATACAGTCTTCTAAATCCATTTCCATTGTGCTCGGAACGTGTCCTGAGTTGACCTTAGTCCGTCTAGTTTTAATTACAGCGGACAGACAGACGGAAGGACATCCGAGCTCCGCTGTTTAGAAGACCCGACACGACATTCAGTTTGTGCTAGACTAACTGATGCCTCAGTTTGAGTTTATAAAAGAATTCGTTATGAGGCAGGATCATTTTGACAGTAAAAATATTTTTTTGTAAAAAAAACTCAATAAATAATAAAAAATTGCAGAAACAATCAGAAAGAACAGTGATTTTATTTTTAGCAAAATTAACAGTTTTTTACATTGTTTTTTTTTTTCTGTGTTACTTACTTAATTGACCAATCTTAGAAAATATTGGAATCAATGTCATCAACAGAAAAGTCTATGATATTTACAATTGACATTTTGCTAAACCGTAAAGTCATATATACTACAAAAATCTCCGCCTCAAAAAGTACAGTAGAGGTACGTACTTGTTTTATTAAACACGAATTTCACTTATTAGTCTACAACAGTCCTCAACAATGCTCAAAACAAAGTCCCACATGAAATACATCACCCCCACAAAGACACAGCACGAAGACGCCATCAACATGACATCCTCCCATAAAACTCACACCGCCCATACCTGGCCATCATCGGCGCAGACCACAGCAAACGGCCCATAGTTCCCCCCCTATAGTTTCACCCCTCGTTTCCAGCTTTTAATTATAATACTTTATAGCCCTATAAATCACGGCGTGCGTCCCGGGTGGCTTCAACCCCCTCCGCCCCCCTTTGAAGGATACCAGTTCAATTCTCGTCGGGTGTAATAATTTATAAAGAAATTATTCCCTTTTTCTGCTGGGGGTTAAAGATGGTCGTGACGTGATCTGTGAGGCTGGCGGTGACAATCATTCTGGTTTTGATGTGGTTACTGTCAGTGTTGTGTCGGGTTTGAATTTTGGAGAAAGATTGAGGGGTGTGTCCACTGAAGGGGTTGTTGGGGGGTGGTGATATTTATAAAGTATTATAGGTAATCTAAATAAAAACAACTGCTTATTTGACATCGATAAACTACTTATTTATGACAGCAGACATTTATCGTCGGAAACTTAGTTGACATGACGTAACTCTAGCGTATTTTAGGCGCCATATTTAATTCGTCGTCGCCATTACGAAGTTTTAGTTCAACGTTATAAATTAAAAGCCTTAACTTTCCTTTATTTATTGCGTTAACTATGTCACTATTAAAAAAAAAATGTGGAAACTCAAGACCAATGAATAGAATGATTTCAAACGATCGAAGTGTAGCAAAAAATAATCACACGTCAGAATATCTGTCGTCGTGAATTTACTGAAGAATGTATGTCTATTGAACCGCCAACGATTGTTCTAATAAACAGATGATTTCTCAAGTTCTCATGTTTCAATAACTTGATCACACGCATGGTTACAAAGTATTGAAGTGTTGTGATGTGACTCCAACGTTGATAGTGTAAATTTGTATGGTGATTTTCGCCAATTATTGTTATCGAAAATCATCATGCCAGTTATGAACACGCTTCGCCGTTTTATCGTCTATAAGTTGGGAAAGACATTCATCGAAAAAAATTGCGGTTCCTGTGGGATGGGCATCGGGACTGGAGTAAAGTCGCAACTCACAAGAACAATCTAGTATTTTTTTTCATAATCGTCATCATCATTTCAGTACTGGACCTATAGACCTCATTCAAGTGTCGCCACAACAACCGCTCCTGTACGTCTCGCATCCATCGGGTTCCCACAACCTGCACCAGGTCAGCGGTCTACCCTGTGGGAGGCATTCCAACGCTGCGTCCCCATCGACCATTATTATTTCTAATAAACATACTTGAGTGTGTAACATTTACTGTGATCTTCTCAAGCTATTGTGAAATACCACTGTTTTCGGTGATATTTAACCTTAGATGAAAACAAGTAACTTTCATATCAAAACCTACCCTAACGCAATAAGTTCTTTTAAGCTGTCATCGGTCACACATCACCAGAAGTTCAGTTAAGTTGAACCGATAAGTCAGTGTTAAGTACAACTACTGTAACTTAAAGCTACAAGACGTCTAACTTATGGCGTGCCCTCGCAGCGTCAAAGAGTAGGAATTAATAGATGGTGCAAAGCTAAATACGTATGTTGAATTTTTGTTAAAAGAGCACTAGTTCTTTAATTTTCGTTCGTTTTTTATTGTTTTTGTCAGTTTATTACTTCAAAATATTTTACTTCTCAGACAGTGAAATATTATTTTGGACCGTAGTATAACGTAGTCCGATTGTACGGAGTTTAAATAGGATTAGAGGCCAATCGAAACTGGTTCTGATTCCACTAAAGTGCGACCTATAATTCTCCACGAGTACGTATCTTATGCGCGTTTCCAAAAGCTGTAAAAGTTTCAACATTTTGAGCCGATTGTTTCCTCTCTCGTAGAGTTTTCTTCTGCACTAAATTAATGGAGTTAAACTTTCCACCATCAGAGAAGCTTGTTGACGTGACCTCGTAGTATTAAAAGAACAAAGATCAGAACTAGTGCTATCAAAATCTTACCAACTTCAGTCGTTCGCATTGTTCTTGTGTTTACAACCCGGACTTACCTGAAAATAAAGTAAACAGGGTTAGAGTTTGTGCTTTTCTTACGTCACTGTCTATCTAAAATATTTTTAGTAACCTACTAAAAATATTTTTAGATACACGTACAGGGTGTAACGGAAATACTGAAAAGAAAAACTTTCTTAAGAAAGTGATAGACAATTCTAAAAAAAAAATTCGAACTCCCATACTAATCTTAATTAGCTGATGATAACTTACAAAGTTATCATGAATCAGCTAATCAAAAAAGGAAAGTCCATTTTTGTAATCAAATTCAAAAAGGAGGTTCTTTAGTCGATGCGTATGGTATGTATGTATGCTTGTTTGTCCGCGATTTTCTCGAAAAATACTTATCCCATGTGGACGGGGTTTTCGTTATTCAAATTCATATTTATCATAGGAGGTATTAATATATAATACATTAGGATTTGATGAATATCTTCGGAGATAGACAGTGGAAACCTTCAATGACTCGCGAAAAACACTAGGAAGAGGTGACGGGCGAGCGTTTTGGGTGACTAGTATCAAATTATAACTTTGACGTACAAAAAGTGCTCGCTCACAGCCTAGTTTGAATAAATGACATTTGATTGGACAAGAAAAATCTTTTTAAGATCGTTATTTTTAAAATTCAATGAAATCACTAAAGCAAAATACACAATAATTTTCAGAAAACTTTTAATCACAACAGCATTTAAGAGGACGCGGCTCAGTTATATCAGCAGAAACCAAACATTCCATTTCCCAAACTAAGCAGACATTTCGTGACGATGTCTCCTAAACATTGACGATCTGTGGGACGATCACGTTACTTGCGCTGTCATGTGACCTGTCACTCCGTCCGTCAACTTGGTCTGACAGCCAATAAGAACGACTTCTTACTAATGTCATACACGAGAACTTTGTATGGGAACTTAGACTGACACATTGCATCAGTCCCGTGTTTCCCGATGGGTCTGGCAGACGTTCACACATATTTCTTAACTTAATGGTCTGTTTTTTTTTTTGCACAATTGTGTACTACATCACGGCTCTCAAAACTGTGAAGGAAAACATTGTGAGGAATCGCGTATCCTAGAACTAAAAATTCGAAGACATGGGACATCCACCAACCCGCACTGGACCCGCGTGGTGGATAAAGAACGATTCCCTCTCACAGAGAGTAGGCCTGAGTCGCAGCAGTGGGAACGTTAATCTGCCCAGCCTTGTCCCAACTATCTTGGGGTCGGCTTCCAGTCTAACTGGATGCAGTTGAATACCAGTATTTTACATGTAGCGACTGCCTATCTGAACTCCACAACCGAGTTACTGGGTAATAAGATACCCATTGGTAAGACTGGTTGTCAGACTTTCGGGCTTCTGAAGACCCGTAACGACTGTCAAAGATTCACGATTGACTGCCGGGACCAACGGCTTAACGTGTTTCCCGAGGCACGGAGTTACTGAGCACTGTTATTACTTTAGCCACGAGCTCCTCAGTCATCAACCCAATTACAGCAGACAATTCAATACAACCTGGATCTCAAAACCCTCATTCCTCATGTCCTAATTCAAAGCATCAGCAGTTTGAAGACGAACAACTATAAAAGCAGAACAAGTTAAGTTTATCTCCGGATTATCTTCTTCCAATTCTTCACTAAAGCATGTACCTACGGCTGCCATTAGGCCCCATCAAGTCATTTACCGCGGGCTTAAAACTTGGCACACGTTGCTGAGGGGGTGGGTGCGTGCAAATATGACAAATTTATGTAAAACGGGCTCTCTCTTTGTACGGCAAGCAGCCGTCGAGAAATTAGTGCTCATTTTGTCTCATGTTTACGAGTACTGTGTGCCTCAAAAATATGGTAATGGCTGCACAGTGGTCGGGTTCCGTCTAGTGTATCGATTTGGAGGTTCGTTCGAGTTGAGGCTGTGGTAGGGGTTCGAGTGTATGACTGTGAGTTAGGGTACTTTTAGTGCTACATCTACTGAATACGGGTTCAGTCTTTACGTAGCTCTTGGCGATGTGTTTGACTATTTCTTACTAAACCTGCCTTTCTCAACCAAGTAGCCTTCAGGCTGGCATGCTTAAAACTCTTTTTCATCATCATCATCATCATCATCATTTCAGCCGAAAGACGACCACTGCTGGACATATGCCACAGTCACAGTTAGGCCTCCCCAAATGTCACCACAGCAACCGATCCTGTGCATCTCGCATCCATCGGATTCCCATAACCCTCACCAGGTCATCGGTCCATCACTTTTGGCTGACATTTCCTATAATACTAGCTTCTGCCAGCGGCTTCTCCTGCGTGGAATTAGTACTTCCCCCGCTATAAACTTTCAACCCCTATTTCACCCCCGTAAGGTTGAATTACGAAAAACCCTTTCTCAGTGAATACTTACTCTTCACAAAGAACACACCCTCCAAATGTCATGACTCTAGGACCAGCGGTTTAGGCTGTGCGTTGCTATAGTCAGTTGTTATCAGTTGTTCAGGACTTTGAATTTTATAGATTTGACTGATGACTATGGTAGGTGCCAGATTAACGTGGCATAACGGTCATTGACCCACCTACATTTATTGACATTTTTAATTTGAAAATCGGAAATAATGACACAAAGCTGTCCCGAATCAACGTCTCTCGTGATCCTTAACATTGTCTAATTACGAAAAACGATTCATATTTAATTGTTCAGGTACCTATGAAGAGTTATTAGGGAAAGGTCAATGTAATTTATTCCACATTTATCTGGCGCCTACTGTAGTCAAGATCCTTTTATTAGACAGATACGAACTTTCTTTATAGATCGCGTAATGGTTCCGTTAACCAAACGCATCGAAATCCCTGTTTACCCCATAAATACCGAAGCGTGAAGAAATGTCGTCAGTCTGTATCTATTTTGAGTGCGCCTAAGAGCGGGATCCGGAGGAATTGTCGCGATCCATCGGCCGTTAATCGTGACACATCGCCGTATTTTCATCTAAACTCGTTACGTTTTATGCGAAAGAGGAGTCAGGAGTAGACGTGCGATTTTATTTTTTGTCGTAATTCTGCATATTAAGAAATGTATGTAAGAAATATATAAGTAGTATTTTATAAGTTTGTAAATAGTATGTATTAATTGTACGGATAATAATGTTTTTGATAAAGGAATAAAATCTTCTTTTCTCAAATAACTTAAAAACATTTTGTATATATAATTTTTTTTTTGGAATCCTTACAATACGCCCTTTCATTTAATAAGTAGCACATTACAGTAAGAAAGTATTTTTAGAAGATTGACCACCAAATGTACCCTACTAACCTACTCATTTAAATGTATTCAGTTTCTCCTCAAGATATTTATCAGGATTTCAGCTTAGATATGTTTTGTAGCTTCCTCATTTCTTTCTAAGGGTGTTATTATACCAATCGATAGACTTTGATCGATTGGTGGTTTGGCTGATCGATGGATACCGGTCGATCAACAATCGATCGGTCGACGTCGACTAATCCATTCTACCATCGATCGACGCTCGATCGATTGGTGTACCTAGTAGAAACTATCGATCGAAGTCGACTAATTCATTCTAAAATCGATCGACGATCGATCGAAGTGGTGATGTACGCCAGACTGACGGGATTCTACTACAATATTGTTAATATTATATATTATAAATGCGAAAGTTTCGATGGATGTTTTTCACTCAATCACGCCAGAACGGCTGAACTGATCTGGATGAAACTTGGCACAGAGATAGATAATAGTCTGAAATAGCACCCAGGTTATAATTTATAATGTACGTGTACGTACTAATTCCTCGCGGGTGAAGCCGCTGACAGAAGCTATATGCTTTTTTGTTTGAAACCCTCAATACCTAGCGGCTAGCCTATACCTACCTACTAGATACACTTGTATCTAATATTTAGGAGCACCGCACCAAAAGAACCCCTGAAAAATGTACCGACATGCCACAAACAGTCGACAAATATTTCGGTCGCAAGTCGCAGGTGTGCGGCGCTCAGCTGACAGAAGCAACTCAGATTTATGTGTTTACTGTATAAATCACGACGCGTCACCGTTGCCTCTCATTTCTTTTTTCGTTTCGTGCTATACATCATAGTTTTGTCTTCCGTGGTCAAATTTTTTACCCCGGTCTAGGATGCGAGAGTGCGCGCTTGGAGTTATTTTAGGGATATATTTGTGTTTACAACCAGTCTTACTGAGATATATCGTTTCGTTTTACCCAGTTACTGGGTTTTGGAGGTCAGACAGGCAGAAGTCGAGAAAACAGTAGGGATAAGACATGGCAGATAATGGTTTTTCGTGTTGGGAATGAGATAGTTTCACCTTGGTTCTACCACGGGGTCTCATCTCGAACAAAGAAAATTTTGTTCAAATAAATGTCAATAGATGGCGTAATATGCATCGATATCATATTGAAGTGTATGTAACATTAATATTTTGAAAAAAAAATATGGTATAAACTGTAATATCTTATTTAATAAACCACCCTAAGAATAAAATTATGGAATAATTGGCTCCTAATTCAAATTTAGATGTTTATTGGAATGAAACCTTAGGCATTTATATTTCTTGTACCAATAGATGGCGCTGTTTGAAGTTTTATAGTTTATCTATTCGCCTCTTGGAAATTTGTATAGTGACACATTTTGAAACAGTAAAACTGTTATAAAGTGTCAAAAATACTATAAAGTAATTCCTCAATGTGTGAGAAAATATTGGTAAGACTTTATGTAAATTCATTTAACTTGCAAGCCGTCGCTGCTAACACCATCTAGCGAGGTGTAGAGGACGGGCCCGAACGAAGAACAAAAGTTGCTTTTGCAAGTCGAAAACCCATAGTTACGGCGGTACCGTTTTTTTTGTATGAGGCATCTGTACGCTAGTTTTATATTATCTGTGGTTCTACAGACCTCCTTTGGGTTCTAAAGAGGAACATTTTTGTGTAAGTAAAATCTGATTTAGAGTAAAATAAATTCCTGTAGTTTAAAAAACTAAAAAACTCACTTTATTGAAGTGAAACTTCTTTAGAATCGTTGTGATTTCAAACCGGATGCAACGGAAAAAACGACAGGAAAGAGACACAAATACAAAAATGTGTAGGATGAAGCCAGGAAAGAATGAGACAGAAATATACATACTATTGTTCGGGCGTCTTCGACGACCTTCGGCTGACGTCGGGCAGCGGCGGAGGCGGCGAGAGGAGAGGGCGCGCGCGACGCGGGGCCTGGGGTCCCGTCACTTCGGTACCGATCATCAACTTTAGACAACTATTGCTCACCTTTGGCCACCTTTTGACAATCTTTTCCCACCTTTGACCACCTTTGACCACCGATTGCTCACCTTTGACCACCTACTGCTCACCTTTGACCACCAATTGCAAACCTTTGACCAACTTTTGCTCACCTTTGGCCACCTTTTGACCATCTTTGCCCATCTTTGCCCACCTTTGCCCATCTTTGCCCACCTTTGCCCACCTTTGACCACCGATTGCTCACCTTTCGCTCACCTTTGACCACCTATTGCTCACCTTTGACCACCAATTGCAAACCTTTGACCAACTTTTGCTCACCTTTGGCCACCTTTTGACCATCTTTGCCCATCTTTGCCACATTTTCCCATCTTTGCCCACCTTTGCCCACCTTTGACCACCGATTGCTCACCTTTCGCTGACCTTTGACCACCTATTGCTCACCTTTGACCACCAATTGCAAACCTTTGACCAACTTTTGCTCACCTTTGGTCACCTTTTTGCTCACCTTTTGACCATTTTTACCCATCTTTGCCCACGTGAAGTTTCACTTCTATCGTGTGTGAATCGCACACACACCTTTTTTTTATATTTCGTGCTCTTATTAGCAAACTCTTTCATTTGATACACATAATGCATACAAAATGTCTAGTCCGCGATCTTTGTTAGTCTGCTATATTTGATTTAAAATAACGTCACTTAGCTAAATATGCATTGTCTTCTAAACTAAATATGTACACAAAATTTCAGTCTAAACGGAAACGGGAAAGTGGATCAAAAATAACTTCTAAGATGTGTTTACATAGTTACAAGTACACCCGCACGCACAAAACGCTTTGAGAACACATTCATTGTGCGTACAGCTAGGGAGTGGAATTCCCTGCCGGAGTCTGTTTTCTACTAGCTACAACCTGGGAGTCTTTATGTCAAGAGTGAATAGGTTACTTATAGGCAAGCGTACTCCATCTTCGACCACATCATCGCTTACCATCAGGTGAGATAGTGGTCAAACACATGCCTACCAAAAGTAAAAAAAAAAATGCTAATATAAATCTGTTGCCATAGCGAATAACCTACTTTTATAAGTGACTCGGTTTGCTACAAAATTCGTGGAACACCCAACAAGATTCAGGTTTTTACCCGTAGACCACATCATCGCTTAACATCAGGTGAGACTGTGGTCAAACGCGAGCTGCTGTAGTTTCCTTGTTGTTTACCAGTTTGGTGACAGTTTTGTGAAAACCCAATGGAAAATAACAGATCATAAAGATTATCAGACTTATATATCCGAACATTATCAACACCGTCCAAGAAAAACACGAAAAATCCAACAATAAAATCAATTTTAGACGCGATAAATCCCCTAATCCAGTACGAGATATAATTCTCGTGCGACACGTCGCTACTTCCAGATCAATCATCGTCTCCTTAATGATTGCTACAGCTGTTGTGTGCGCGATTGATGGAGCTATAAACTATATTTATAGCTTGAATAGCTCGAGAATAGTTCTGATGTGTGTCGCTCAAGAAACTGGATTATCTAGGATGGATGGCGAGGTGGATGCGGCACTTACATTGAAATATTGTCAAACAGAAATTCTTAGAACAAATAAAAATATACAATTGGTGGAGGCGTAGAGTGATGAGTTAGACGTCGTGTGTTTAAAGTGTGTCGAAAATGTTTAAGATAAATTGGATCAGCAACATGTGTAGAAAGCGGAATAAAAAAGTCAGCGAGGCAATAAAAATGTTGAGTTATCTGTGACTGTCTGTCTAGATTCTAGGAACCTTTCAAAAATCTATTGTTGCGGTAATCTCAATTCAAAAAGAAAAAAAATAAATCGAATGCATTGATGCAACATTAGACAGAAATATCTATTTCTGAAGCTTATTTTCAAAAACTTCATCAGGAAGTTTAGAAACAATACATAAGGCATCATATCCTGTCTGCATGCCCAGATCAGTACATAATATTATAAAACAAAGTCCCCCGCCGCATCTATCTGTCTGTTCACGATAAACTCAAAAACTGTTGAATGGAATTTCATGCGGTTTTTACCAATGGACAGAGTGATTACTGAGGAAGGTTAAGTGTATAATTTGTATCCATGCGAAGCTAGGACGAGTGCTAGTCACACTAATATTATAAAGGCGAAAGTTTGTGAGTGTGTATGTTTGTTACTTCTTCACGCTCAAATGGCTGAACTGATTTGGATGAATTTTGGTTTCAAAATCAAAATCAAAATCAAAAGTCATTTATTCAAACTAGGCTGAGAACCAGCACTTTTTGAACGTCAAAGTTCTACATAAAGACAGTCCCCCAAAAAACGCCCGCCCGTCACCACTTCCTAGTGTTTTAGCTGTGAAGAAGAAGTGGCCAACAAACTCCCCAGCAACACATGTGTCTGTTAAGTTTTAAGAACTTGAATCTATATAATTCTAAGCAACAATCTTAACATTATGTAAAACAGAAAAATAAATATATGCCGTCTAAAATATAATCATAAACTTAAATAAAATAATCCGCCACTTGCCAGCTAGCACACTCAATCATGCCATTAAAAACCAACTCAAGCATAAACACTAAACCAAATTAAAGAAGCCTCCATACATAACTGGTGTGCCTGCTTACAAGAACAAAGATTGAAACTATCAAAGGGCTGTGATTCGAAGCCACAAGTGATGAACTAGGGCCATCACACTAAATTTGGTAGACAATTATTATATGAACTCATATAATCTGTTATAACCATAAGCTAAATATGGAGAAAGAACATCAAGTGTAACATTGTCTTGCGTTCAACACAGCGACCAACTATTATTATCTTCTAAGTAGTCGTTGATGGAATAGTATGCTTTCGAACAGAGACTAGATTTAATTTTAGTTTTAAATGCATTAAAAGGCAAGTCAAGAAAAGAACGGGGTAGCTTATTGTAAAATTCGATACCGAGACCCTCAAACGAACCATGAACCCTACGAACACGGTGGGAAGGAACATGAAGTTTATACTTATTTCTGGTGTTAAAATTGTGGATATCACTGGTCTTTTTGTACAAATGTATATTTTGTCTAATGTATAATATGTTTGCAAAAATGAATTGAGATGCCACCGTGAGAATTCCAACTCTTTGAAAATTTCTCGTAAAGAAACTCTTGACCTTAACCTATAGATTGCTCGTACAGCACGTTTTTGTAAAACAAATATATTTTGTATGTCCGCAGCTTTACCCCACAAAAGAATACCATAAGACATAACACTATGGAAATAACTAAAATAGACTAACCGTGCTGTGTCAACGTCAGTATATTGTCTAACTTTTCTGACGGCGGCGTAGGCGGCAGAACTGAGCCTTCCTGATAGGCCTGATATATGTGCGCCCCATTGAAGTTTGGAATCAACAGTTATACCCAAAAAAACTGCCGAGTCCACAGTTTCAAGCACTTCTTTATTTAAGATGACATTAGGTCCTAGATTTATAACATTAGGTAAGGCAAACTTTATACATTTAGTTTTCTTAGCATTAAGAACCAAGTTATTTGTCGTAAACCA
The DNA here is from genome assembly GCA_951329385.1 of Polia nebulosa. Taxonomy (NCBI): domain Eukaryota; kingdom Metazoa; phylum Arthropoda; class Insecta; order Lepidoptera; family Noctuidae; genus Polia; species Polia nebulosa. Next base: position 32,252,976 of record OX589597.1, read on the forward strand.
ATCCGTAACCATTGAGAGAGCGCTATCTACGTTATCAAAATCATTTGTAGATAGCTTATACCCTGGATTAACACATAGGCTGCTTTTTATCCTGGTCAACGCGGGTGAAACCGCGGGGCGCAGCTAGTAATTAATAAGTTGCATAAATACACATAACACATTATCTCAATAATGAAGTGCTCATAATAAAGTTCCAGCCCTCTAAAATTTAGATTACCATGGTCGCTACAAAAAACATGTCTGCTCTTAACCCAATCAGTACCTATTCCCAGTTCCCCAGTCCTATGACGAGCGATAATGTCGTAAACAGAGTCGTCCTACGACAGCGACACGACACGACAGCGACGCGACGCGGCTGCAGCAATAAAACACGCGTTATTGTCATCAAGCACATTATTCACGCCTCTGCCAACACTAGGTTTTATTCCGTTTTTATTCAGTTCTGTAATACTTACTTTTTTAGCTGTGTGCATGGGAGATCTGACAGAAATGGTGTTCAGAAATCCGAACTTTTTTGATGACAGGTATGACTCTAGGATAAAAAAAAAATCTATTTAGTCCGCAAATTAGATTATCAAAAAATATGTATTTTTTGCTTTATCAAATTAATAAAAAATACAAAGATGGGGGCTTGTTACGTCACTTTTGAGTAAAAAGTCATGCGAAATTTCAACGCACTGTATCGTCTTCATTTTTTGTATCCGTGACAAAAGAAAAAATACGTGTACAATATTCTTTGGTAATTTATGTGACAGACTAATTAGTATTGTTTAGTCATCTACCCAATTGTTAGTAAGTAAATGCTATCACCAGGCTGAATTTGTTCCCTTCTGTTAATTCTTCTTTTAGTAAATAAATTGATTGACTAAAGTAGTTTTTTTTTAAGTGGGTATTTTAGGCGCGTTGGGCAGTTTTGAGATGGGAAAAAACAATTGAACTCGCGCGCTACCGACACCGCTACGCGTTTCGCTACGAGAGTGCTACGATGTCGAGCGTCGTAGCACTCGTAGCGAATCGCGAGGCGCGTTTGACATTTTTGTTCAAGTTTTTTGTTTTTACTTCTGACGGTAGGTACTCTCGGAGTGCCAGGTTTTTTTTTAAAATAAGCTTTGCCCCTAGGAATTATTCCTGTATCATGAGTGCGATCACAAACATGTAAACTCACCTAAATAAGACACCTAGACCCGGAACAACTATCTTTAGGCAATACAAATATTTGTTCCGTGCGGGGATCGAACCCGCGACCCGCAGCGCAGCAGCCGATCGCTCACCCACTGCGTCAAACGTGCCGTCAGATTGCAGGAGTTTTCAAAAACTGGATCTTGCCCAACGCGACTCGAGAATCAATATCTAAGCAAAACCAAAGACTAATTTTTCATCAAAGTTTTCTCAAATCTGCTAAAAATATGAATGCATTCTCACCTGAAAATACCAGAGCGCACATATACACTAATTCCCCCCCCCCCTCCTCCTCTACATCTCTAAACTCCTGCTTATACCTGAATTCCCGGAGTACAGTTTAAAAACTTCTTCGCGTATCCCGTTGCCCGGTGCACTCCTTGACAATCGATTGACGGGTGTCCCCCTGACCCCCACCCCCTCCCATCTTGCACCCCGGGGGGTCGCCTCAGCGCATTCGCCTGACCCACATAGACGCCATATTTATAATAATTGTACCCCGATTCGAGTGAGTAAATCAGATAGTTTTGGTATGGTAATTGTTTCGGTTTAAAGTGGGCATTTTTTTTTTTAAAGTGGGTTTTTTTTGTTTTAAATTTTATTGTTAAATACTGTTGAGTGGATGTTTATTGTGTATGTGGGAAATTGAAAATATTTTAAATGAAACATTTTAGGACTACGAGCTACGTCATTGCGCAATGTATAATCGCATATTTGACAAACTTTAGCTTAATAAAAAAATCAATTTACTTACCCAAAAATATAAACACTTATAGGACGTTAAACTCAAAGATAATTTTATTTGTCTAAACATGTGTATACATGCAAATTAAGCATGTCATTATTAATAAAAATTAATATTTCGTATGTACATGTTTCACTTACGACGTACAAATTTATAAAATTTACAACAAAAAAAAATCAAAACTAAATTACTAAAAGCACTTCAACGTTAAAACTAACCATCATCAAAAAATCGCCACCTATCCAACATTTGCGCAACCACCCCCAAATTCCCGGAGAGTAAGCGGACCTCCAAAGTCTAAATTCCATTTTCCATACGTCTCCAACTCAATCAAGACGAACTATTGATTAGAGTCACCTCCCAACCCCACATGGGCCATCAGAACAAAACAATACGTACATATGCGTCGCGAAAGTAAATAGTACCCCTCCCCCCCCCCCGTCACCCCCTCGTTATCACGCCCCGGACATAATTTAAGACGAGTCCGACCGTCCGCTCCGGACTCTCGGATGTATTCGTCAATTCCGTTTGTTGGATTGATTTTTCGAACCAACTGGACATTTGAAGGGTTCAGATACGGTTCAAGTGTTGCTGAAATATATCACCCTAAAAGTACTCGTATCTTGGTTCTTTAATTTCTGTTAAAAACATGACGCTTTAATACACTTTTGGTGCTGTCAAAGCAACTCAAACCAATCAGAAAAACATATGCGTTGCAAAAGTCACCCCCTGTCACCCTCTGTGCCCTCTCGTTATCACGTCTCGGACATAATTTAAGACGAGTCGAATCCGGTGCGATCCGGTCCGCTCACGGTACCTATATGCGTCAATACAGTTGGATTGATTTTTCGAAGTAAGCAGACGTTTGACAAACAAAGAAGGAGGGTTGCAACTTGTACAAGATTGAAACCAAGTATAGGATATAGTTCAATCTTTGTAGATTTTCCAATGTAGGGTATTTTGTCATTTAGAATATTTTATAGAAATATAATTTTTAGTGACATAATGAGCGATAAAAATAATCCTAAGTAGTACCTTATGTTACTTAGATATTTACTATTGGTACTTAAAGTTTTCTAGGACAACTTAAAATTATGAAGACGTGCTCGATTTATACTCTGTACATGAGTTTCGTTAGAAAGAGAGGAATATAAATTGCTCCGTCCATCGCCCAGGAGAACTGCAATAACCTTTAACTTTTAGAACTTCAGAGTTCAGAAGCGACTGTAGTGATGTTCATTTTCTTATTCTTGAACAAAATAACTTGTCATTAAAAATATCGATAATTTACCTTCATAATTTTTGAAAGTTAAATAGAAAAGTTTTTTATTTTTCACTTCTTAGTTGTTGTAGGTACCCCAGAACTAAAACTAAATAATAAAGTTATGGCCGAATGGATAACCCCAATAAAATGGAATTGAACATAATTGGAGACAACCGAAACGTCTTCTGTGTATACATATTTTATTTTTATGTTGATGTTTTCAAAAAGTGCTTAATCAATTTCGATAAAATTTATATGGGACCACCTCTGAAGTATGGCCTACAAAATTATGAAAATCTATTCACAAGTGGCGGAGAAATCATGTAACATACAAACAAAAAAAAACATACATGCAGACGTATTGAGAACAGCTCCTTTTATAAGTCGTTTAAAACGAACGCAAACAAAAATTTTCTGAACAGCATCATGTCACTTCATCTCAAAACAGAACTAAATAAATATAAAATTCATTTTTTTTTAAACAAAGCTTAACGCAAAACGTTTCCGTTTCCCGAGTCGGGACAAGATGTCAAGTGACGTCATCGAGATAGCGTCCAAAGGGTTGAGTTCCGTCGCTTAAAAAAGTATGAAAAAAATAAATTTCTTATCTCTGGACCGAACGAGCGATTGTCCCCGTCCATATTGTGTGCAAGAAACATAGGTACTTAAATGAATCAAGGCATCTTGTTTTTATCTGTGGCTAGTTAATAAAAAATGGAAGGTTTTCAAGAAATTGGCGTTTTATCTAAAAGTACCCGTCTACACATCTCGCAGCTGCTTGATAACCAATTGATGAGTCTGTTTAGTAAATGGTGAATATTTAATAAATAGATAAGTAATTCAACTCTACAGAATGAGTATCGACCACTTGATCTAGGTATTGACTTTCTTTGAAATAAAAATGCACTTGCAATGGGACATCAGGACATCTGCTTATAACGGAATATTTTACTAACAAAGCAACAGAGTTCTCTGTACAATGTGGAGGAAATAAATACAATTTAAAGCGTTAGAAAAGTTATAGACACGCTCCGCTTTGTACGACGACCACTTATCGAATAAGGACTTAACTTTATCTTAAAGAAGTTATTGTCAATGCAGAGAACTCAAAATTCCGTTTAGTTAGACAAAAACTGCAAGACCAAAAGCCATTTATTCAAATTAGGCTGAGAGCCAGCACTCTTTAAACGTCAAAGTTTTACATAAAGACAGTCCCTCAAAAACGCAACACATCTGTCTTTAAGTTTGAGGAACTTGAAAATTTATATAATTGTATGCAGCAATTAACATACCCTGAGTTCCTAACACACCACAACCTTTATTTTAAATATTGGGTCTCCACCTATGAAATTGGCGTTTTTTTTCTCACAAATAGAGAACCTCGTCACTTCTATGAATTAAAATATTCATCAATTATTTGATATTCTATCGAATAATGACCGTCATAGACAATAGTTAAAAAAATCTTATTACTTATAGGTAAATACAAAAAAAAAACCTTAAAAATTACTCCTCTTTTTGTTAGCAGAAATGAAACCACTATTTGTTTTAACTTAGCCAAAACTTATTTTTGTTGCTTAATCTAAGTGGCAACTCAAAAAAAAAAAAAAATACGTTGTCTTAGTTTTTAAACATTATTGCATAAATGTTTTATAACATTAGTGTTCATAGTTGTTAAATAAATTAAGAAAATGTTAGTATGAAAAATGCAACTTCTTTAAAATATTCCATACAAAACGCTGATTTCATAGGTGGGGGACCTAATATAGTAAATCTTTTAGCCTTCTACCATTAAGCTTTTAGATTCAAACCAAAGCCCTCCCTAGGCAGCCAAACCCTACCTCATCGTCTCAAAACCGTTGACAATCAAAACTTAGTCCATACAAACAACCACTGGGGACTAAACATGGCACATTTAAAACAAAACGCTAAAAGTTAACATTTACCAAAACTACTTAACGTTTGTAAGATGTCCCGAAACTTGTGAGATAGGTTAATGTTAATCCTTTCTATTTATTCGTCGCAGAGGGAAATCATGATCTGTCACATCTATTGAGAGTTAAAAGCGAAACAATTTGCGTTTGACAATGAAGGGTTAAGTTACGTTAGTTTAAAATGTTTGACTTTTATTTTTAGAATAATCTCTGAAATATTTCGCAGAGTTGCAAATTGTAATCTTGTGAAAAATGTGAATATTGATTCAGTGTTCGGGAAAAGTTTTATATAATAGTAATACTTAGTTACATTGTTTGTACAACAAGAAATGTGACAGCGTTCATTGTTTCAGCATGTTCCATTAAAACTGATCTGCATAAAATTCCAATAGCAAAGAAATGAAAGAAAACTCATAACCGGTATTTTCACCAAAGCTGCGAGGACTATTCATCTCACAACGAACACGACCAACCCTAACATATTCAATAACTCAAACGACAATTACAAGCATCAGGCAAGAAACGCAAAAAGAAACAAAACAAAAGGTGCGCGCACACTAGCGCACACGGTCCGTTCGCAACATGTTCCGTCTCAAGCGGTGCCGTCTCGTGTCCCTCCCGTCTCGCGATTAAAAGTGCAGGTGGGGACTGTCCAGCATTGATCTGGCGGTGACGCCGGACGATGGAGACGTCACCCACCATCACCCTCCTCACCGGAGGGAGGGGGACACCTCCTCGTAAGTAGACGTGTGGACATGCTTAGCGATGTGCTGATAACGTCGCAGTTTTCTTATTTATTTTGTTTTGTTGGCGTTTGTGGATTAATACGTTTGAGTGGCACGGAGCAGTGAAATGAGGGATCTAGGATTAGAATTTTCTGTTTGGGTGGTGGATTAATAATTGATGTTCGATTTTGAGCGGTTCAAACTACGTCAATATTTGCTCTCCATGTGTTCGTTAGAGCGGCGACAGTTTCGTTGCTTGAATAATAAACTTACTATGAATGGTTTTGGCCATTCAATTATAACGCCTTGTCTAAAATTATGTCAAACATACTTAACGACACCTATTCAAACGGCACCAATCTTAAAACTACAAAAATCTCTAATTAAACATACAATCACAAAACTCATTAAGAATCGTCCGTAGTAGACAATGGGCAGTAACGAGTGTCAGAAAACGACTATCAACTGCGAATCGGTCGAGCGAGAGAACTATTCACAAATTAGTCGGGACAGAACTCTCCACACTCGACGTCGCCACATCCGCGTAGGGTCGCCAGCTTGCAGCGAGTAGATGGACACGTTGTGTTATGACTCAGGAGTTCGACTTTACTGCAGTTAAATATTATATTAAGAAAACAATGCGAGCGAGATATATTAGTTTTTATATTTTTTCAATATTATGTATTGGTTTATTATGTTTTAAGATTACTTATGTTGTGTCATAGATAAAATACACAAGTAATCTTAATTAATCAATAAGTAATCTAAAAATCTAATAAACTAATACATAATAATGTTTTTTTTATAATGAGGAGGAGCTCATGGCTAATGTAATAACAGCCGCACGGGTCGATCCATCAGGTTAAGATACGCTTGCCGGGGTTGGTCCATGAATGGGTCTGTTCTTCTTTGAATCTTTACATACCGAGACTCCTGCGTGCCTCGGAAAGCACGTTAAGCCCTTGTTAGCTAGTTGGGAAAAAGACTAGGCAGATTGATTGAATGTTTTTTTTTTTTATAATATTGAAATTGGCATTAGTTGACTGAAAAGAAAGGATATTATTATTCTAATTACTCATTTTCTATACATATTATATAAATTATAATTTTAAATATAATATAAAAAAAACATTTAAAATTATAAAAAATAGTAGGCCGCCGGTGAATTATTATTGTATTAATTATTATTATTTATATTATTATTATTTGATTCGTTTTGGTAAACAAACAGGGTTTACAAGGTTTAGAACTGAATTTGGATACATTTAGTCTAGTACCCATAACACAAGCTCTGCTTAGCTTGGGACTAGATGGCGTTGTGTGATAGTCGTGGAATATTATTATTATTATTATTTAAAGAAAAGCTTTCTCTTCTTAAGAAATTCCATGTGAAAGAGTTTGACTTAATGTAAGTAGGTAGACGTTTCGTGTATCGTGAATATGATTTCACATGATTATGATTCGGATCCGACGACTCAATCTATCGACTCAAATCCTAAAAGAAACCCTTTTGCCTGAGCTACTTCTAGTATCGGTATCCATTTCTAAATTAAAACCGCATTCTTAGACCACAATCCACGATCCTACTCCATATCAAATTACCTCAAAGTACTATACTTTAAAACTAAACTTCACGTTCTAAAACTCGGACCTGAAACGTGGTAACCCTACGCTCGCCGGACCTCGCCCGTCTTGCAACGTTTGACTGAGCGAAATCACTCAAAAGTTTTAATGTCGCTTCCGTGGGGACGCAGCCGTTCCGGTCCGGTGGTCCGGCGGGTGGTGTGCGCGCGACTTTATGTCTGCGTTGTTATTTAGATTATACGCTTTTGTTTCCTAGGGTTAAGAGTTTAGATTTAAGAGGAATGTTGGCTGTTCTAGGGGGATGTTGTTAGTGCCGTCTCGTGCTTTGGTCGTATGTAGACGAATCTGATTGGGAACGGCAAAGATACGTTATTGAAAATCTGTAACCGAGGAAAATGTTATTCAATGCCCGAGTAAATACCCCTTTCATGTCATCGCGTTTTATCAATCAATTCACAGAAAATCTCAGCTCAAATAATCAAAATTCACCTGAAAAACAATCCCCAATAATTCGTCAAAATATTTCCGAAAACCAGCCAATTAAACGTATCAAAAAAACGTCATACGACAATCACCTTTCTACACGTGAAATAAGCACGATATTCCCTTGCATATCATAATGACAGACAGTTTAATTATCCTCGCGGCCGATATTGCAACAAGCGGGATTAAAAGGAAAAATTAATTGAATCCATTCAATTTTCTAACCGCGAGTGGAGCCGGGTGACGGATACTGTCTGTTAATACCCAATTATCAGCGCCCCCTTCTCCCCTGCTGTCGTAACGACTATAATATCGGCGGGTGAAAAATTTTGCGAATATGATTCGGGTAAGTATGTTATGTGGAGGTATTGGAGTGATTCAGTAGAGGGTTAAACTTTGAAGAAATGACATTATTTTCAAGATGATAGAAAGATTGATTTAAAATTATGTGTAGACTAAGTTTCTAAGCTCTAGAATTAGTAATTCCCCCATTATAAACTATCAACCCCTTTGTTACGCCTTAAGGGTTGAATTTCGAAAATCCCTTTCTTATTGGATACCCTTCACACCTACTCTTCACAAAGAACACACACCAAATTTTATGTCTCTGCGACCATTTTTTTTTAGTGGGGTTGGGAAATCATCCAATGATTTCTTCCGCTCTGGGTGCTGGAGCGGGAGGGCGTGTCTGACTTTTACCGACTAAAACCCACCCCTGTACCTTCAGTTGCCTGAGTGCCCAGGGGGCGCGGTAACTCTGTATCGAATTTATCCGCAACCACTGGGCAGGCATCAGCCATGACGGACCTCGTCACGTGTTGCTGACATCTCTTTAAGGTACGTGTGGTATACTATGTGCCGTTGACTCTCGGGCCTGGTGCTGATCGGAAGGTGAGCTACCCATTACTCGCCGTCTGCAGGCTCGCGGCTACGGTGGCCGGAGATCGTCCCGCGACTCCCGACGCACAGGGCGTCTCCTGCGGCGGTTGCTGCTGGGGGATGTCTCTGAAACCAGCGGTTTAGGCTGTGCGTTGATATATTCGTCAGTCAGTAAGAAATTTGAATTTTATGTATACAAATACAGATGAACATTCAGAAAGTTAAATGAGACCCGAAAGTATAGTTCAGGATTGGAATCTATATTCCTTATGTTTCCCTTTGTGAGTTCAAGAATAACGCTCCTTATTTAGAGGTCACTTTCCGGAAAACCAGTTTTCCATCACGTTTATGTAGGAAACCAGTTAAAAATATAGATTATCCCTCGCTCTACAAAGGTTTAAAGGCTTAAATTAATAAAAGCTTTTATAATTTCCCATAACAGACTAACCTCTTATCCCTGCATTAATTCGCAGCCACATCATAGCCTTTTATTCCACATAATCCATTCTATCACAACGTATTTATTCCAGCCGCGTTATCAGAAGGGCTGTCAATCACGTCACGTCGACAGAGCGGCGGCGACAGGAGTGACGTGTCACCAAACCCTCCCCGTCACCCCCACTCCCGACCCATGGTGACGTCACACTAGTTAAGATGCTCAACTTAAACGCAGTTGGGAACTTGCAGAGTTTTGATTTATTTTATTTTGATAAATAGGGAAATGCAAATTGTGAAGTTCGGATTTCTGCTTGCTTTTCAAAGTCTGACTTGAAGTGTTAAATCGGTATAATTATATTATTAGATATGTAATGTGAAAACGTAATATCTTTGATTGCAATGGCGTCATGTTTATTTTTTCCCACTTCGGCGGAAACGATAAGAAAAGTAAACTTTTTATTTAGTAGTTTAGTTATTTGTAAGTAAGTATTCTATTTTCAGCATGAAGTCTATCTATCTATGAACATAGGTGTAGGTAAACTATTATACACTATACACTGTTACCACAATAGTATACAGGGTGTATCGGAAAGGTGTGGTCATATTTGAAGAACCGGTTCTGCCCATGGAAATGAACAACTAAGAAAAAATAGAAAATTCACAAAAAAAAAAAAATAAGCTTTCCATACATAGTTATCAGCAGCTGATCTGTGTATGCAAAGTAAAAAAATATTTTGAGAATTTCCTCAGATTTTCCTGAAGAAAGTTGTTCATACCGATCGATGGTCAGATGCAGGCCTTAAAATATGACCACACTTTTCCATATCTCAGTCTGTATAACGTAAGCTATCAAGTTACAAAATATGAGTACATTCCAGTTTCTAAGCTTCGGAAATGTTTTAATATCACGTAGACATAATATTAAATATGCTGTTTGTTTGCTATAAAAGTATCTCGAACAGGATTAATGCTTACTTAACGTATGGTGATCAATCATCAGCCATATTTTAATTGCGTCACCACAAACAGATCGCTGCTTCCAATAATAAATTTAAAATGTTTCAATTTCAATAAGTCTAGGGGAATATTCGCGAAATGCACTTATTACTGGGACGAGCCGGGATAACGGTGGGATCCCGGGGTGATTGGCAATCCCGGTACCGCGGGATAATGCGACAATTTTAATAGGATCTTCACTAGTGTGCCCACCTAGGCGTGTTGAGGATATAGAAACATTCGGTGAAATATGTTGTGGGAATCAATTTTATTATTCTTTTATAGATATCCCAACAGAAAACAGGCAACAGAACTACATACTTTGTTTAGGTTTAATTAAAAATCCATAATAATGTGTTGTAAATGCTCGTGGCTGAAGTAATAATAGCCGCACGGGAAGATCCATTAGGTCAAGCTATGCTTGCCGGGATTGGTTGGTGGTTTATTTACGTATGTAATGTCTACCTACCAAATGTTAAAATACCTAATTATGTGGTTGTACATTTTTATGATAAATAAATTTAAAAAAAGAACCAGGAAG